>CM053571.1:117446421-117555297 GCA_028646485.1 Cryptoprocta ferox
AATTCCAGCCCGTGCAGTTCAACACCGTCACCGGGGATGAGATGCGTTCCCGCTGGCGGCCGGCCTCCCGGCCCGGCTTGCGCCGCCCTTTTCGCAGAGCCGCCGCCGCCGCCGCCGCCGCTTTTCAAGACGCCTTTCTCGCCGCCGCTGCCGCCTGTATCTGTGCCGCCGCCGCTCCCGGTGCGGCTTGGAGTGGATGCCACTGCCGCTGCGCCCAAGGAAGAATTCGCCGGCCAGATGGGACGGATTTCTCTCCCGGCGCTCGGCAGTTATATATGGGGAGACGGGGGAGTTTTTCCTCCCTTAGAGATGGTTCTGGGTGCGTTTTCCGTCTCTCTTTCTCTTCCCCTGGTCTCTCCG
The DNA here is from genome assembly GCA_028646485.1 of Cryptoprocta ferox. Classification (NCBI taxonomy): domain Eukaryota; kingdom Metazoa; phylum Chordata; class Mammalia; order Carnivora; family Eupleridae; genus Cryptoprocta; species Cryptoprocta ferox. Next base: position 117,446,782 of record CM053571.1, read on the forward strand.
GGGCACAGCGCGCTCTCCCTGTGTTGGGCTCGGGGGCTCCTTCCCCCTGCACCACTGGACCCGTCCGTCTCCGAATTTCCCAGATCACAGTCGCTCACTCAGGCATCTTTGAGGTTGTCTTCTTTCTGGCGTCTGTTTCTTCTTTCCCCCACTTGCAAATCTGATTTTTATCACTTCAATCCTTCTCAGTTCAATCCATACGGGTGTGTGCGGATTACAGAGCTCCCTGCTTCTCCGCCATCTTGCCCGCTCTCCTGTCTCGTATTTCTAGTCTAGTTTTTTCTGTGTCTGTTCTGAGTTGTGGTTTCACGTCTATGGTTCCTATTTATTTATATTTTTAATTACCACCATCTAATTTGCTTTCTGTCTTTGAGAAATGTTTCATAATAACTGTTTAACTGATATCTCTTTCTTCTATCTTCATATTTTTTATACATTGTCTCTTCCATGGTCATTAGGTTTGTTATAACTGTCAACATAATGTTACAATGTTTTAATCCAGTCGACTTTCTTACCAGATGTTTACCCATACATTTTGTAACATGGAGCTGAAAAGTAATTTGGAGTCTTTCTATAGCACTTGTATACAAAACTATTTTGTTCAGTATTATGAACTGATACAATTGAAAGCCAAACTAGCTCCAGAATCCTAAAGTATTTCACACATAAAAGAAGTATACAAAATCCAGAATCCAGCTATAGACTTTGACTCTTCTTCAAAGACATTTTAATTCCTTATCTTTTCTGATACTCTTTTCAGATGCATGAACTACATTAAAATATTAATGTATTTTTCTATTTACAGATGTATGTAGTCTATAAATATGTATATATTTTATTCCCAGATCCTTGTCAAATTTAATCTGTTTATTTTTAAGTGTAATGCTAAGGAATCCACTTGCTCTGGCAGAAACTGTCACCCCCACCCATGCCATCTATTATTTCTGAAATGTAGTATATCCCTTACCTCATGTGTTTTCCATCCTTTGAGAAAACTTTTGGGGAAAAGGGACTGTAGGACCAGACACTAAATAAAATTTTAAGGTTGGAAAGAAAGAAAATGTCAGTTCTAGGTAAATAATCAGTGATAATAATTAACAATGTGCGTCTTGACTTATAGTTGATTTCCACCATGTGAGCTAAGAAACACTGACTCAAAAATTTAATCATCTGTGTGAAAACTTGAACATTTAGTCATAGTGTTTTAAAGAGAATTGGAAATTTCTATGCTAGCTTTGCTAGATTCCCTTCCCATACTTCCACTCCAAATTCTTCACTTACTCTACATTTCCAAATAATGACCATGTCAAGTTTTCTTTCAAGCACCAATGTAAAAAAAAAATGGACCCAGACAATTTCAAACAGACCCATCAAGCCACGATTTGGTGGTACCAGCACCCAACACACCTAAATTCATCTTAATTCTTGAGCATTGTTTTTTGCTGCAATGTTTACACTGGGTCATTAAAGCAGAAGGCATATGTCATGCATGGCGTGACTTTCCAAAACTCTTTATAACTGCTTTGGTTTAATATGGAGACTGCAGGAATATGCATTCTTATAACTTAATACTAGTGTCCACTGAGCCATCAGATAGCAGATCTGAACTGAACAAGCAAGTTATGTTAGCAGCAAGTTACGTAGGTCTATCAGAATACCCAACTATCAGAATATCAGCTTTTTCTCAGATGCCACCTTTTGCCAGAATTATGCATGACTTAAGGAACTGCCATGGTCGCAGTGTAAGAGAACATGAACCTGCCTTTCTTTTCTCCTACACTGTGCTATAGCTTGACTTAACATCTCAGAAGAACTCTTACCACACATGCACACATACTAGCAAACATATCCACAGATTCATCACCAGCAAATACAGAGTATACATTATCAAATTGGTTAATGTTACATGGGTATGTAGACACGAGGTAAGTATTTCTTCCTTTTTCATATCTGACATTATACTAGTATGAATAATATTCTTTTTTAAAGTTCATTTTTGATATTTTCTATAGAGAGCCTCTAGATTTCAGAGACAAGCAAAATAATTAGGATCATGATGGCTTTATTAATGTCACACAGTGTTATATCTTTATCTATTTTATTCAAGATATGGCAAAAAATGTTTGCTATCCCTGAGACAATATGTAGTACCCATTAGGGTAGTTCACAAATATTCTGCATCCATGGTACGTCTGCACTACGCTGCTCATTAGAAGTTGGGGACAGACATGTAATTTGCTTTGGCCAATGCAATATGACAGTTGCAGAAATAAGAAAATATTTTATTCTCTTTTAAAAAATATATAATTTTGAAAGAAAGAGAGAGATAGCAAGTGGTAGAGGGGCAGAGAGAGAGAGGGAGGGAGGGAGGGAGGGAGGGAGAGGGAGAGGGAGAGGGGGAGAGGGGGGAGGGGGAAAGGGGGAGAGGGGGAGAGGGGGAGGGGGAGAGGGAGAGGGGGAGAGGGAGAGGGGGAGAGGGAGAGGGAGAGGGAGAGGGAGAGAACACCCAAGCAGGTTCTGTGCCACCAGTGCAGAGCCCAAGGCAGGGCTTGATTCCACGATATGCAAGATTAGAACCTGAGCCAAACCAAGAGTTGGATGTTCAACCAACTCAGCCACTGTGGCACCCCAAAAAAATCTTTACAAATTTCACAGACTTTTTTTTTTTTGCCTTGCCAGGGAAACTGATACTGTTTAATATAGTGGAATTTCCATCATCCTGCATCCTTACAAGAAAAGTGGTCCCAAGCAGGTTGCTGCTGATTTTCAACAATTAAACCTGTGCTTTCAGAAGCCACTATTAAATGGCAGGAGTGTTATAGGAGCTCATACTGACTAACGTATCATGTACATAGATTCTCTGCTGGACACTAATATGCTGAGGGTTAAGGAATATGTTTAAATGTAAGGAAAACTTTAAGAATCTATAAGATTCTAGACATAAATATAATAATAATAATAATAATAAATTATATGCATACTTATAATACTCAGGCACAATACTAAACCCTCTATGTACAGTAACTCATTTTATCTACATAGCAATTATTATGTCCTACTTTTGTCATTGAGGAAATCTGGGCACAAGGATAATAAGGAATTTGACCAGGACACATACTTAGTAAGTACAAATCAAGCACCAATAAAAATATAAAACACCATAAAATTAAAGGAAACAAATGTTACAATTTAGTAAATACCAATTCTATACCATGCACTGCATTAGATATTCTGTATATTATCTGATTTAATTTTCACAACACATTTCTAAACTAGGGGTAATAATCACCTTCTGCAATGAGGAAACCAAGGCATGGAAAGTTAACTAACTTGCTCACACCGTACAACTGATGAAGGGCTGATCAAAGATTAAAACAGGTCCAACTGTAAAGCCCATGCAGTGTGCAAAATAGTATGCTAAGTTTTGAACAAATGCTTATCTTCACATTATATATGGTAGGAAGAAAAACAGACTGTAAAACAAATTTAATAATATCGATAAAAATGAAAGAAATGCTTTTCTAACCATCTATACCTAAAATCAGTTCAACTGTGTTTACTGGAAAACGCAGTGAAATATTTAGGCACTGACATTTACTCACTTACTAAGGGCAAGAAATAAGACAATATAACATTAAAAATTTAAGATAGCAATGCTGAGTTACTTCGATATTTCCTTTCATCACCAATTATGACAACACTTGTACTTGCTCATATCCACATATATCCAACTTCTCCCAAACAAATTTATAATATATTTAGTTAATTGTTACTAATAGTACCCTTCTTTCTAGAACTGGGAAGTGGAAGAGTTTTGGGGTCTTATAGAATAATTTATTTCTGGGTTGAAAATATTATTTTATTTAAAAATTACTATATAACTTATGTAAGTTATTAAAAACATTCTTTTTTAAAGTCTTTACTTCTGGGTGCAAATCTCACTGTAATATTTATGCATTAGCAGATTCTAACACTTTTAAGAGTCCACTGATTAAATTTGGTACCATTTAAAAGCTTAATTAACTAGATGCCATTAACAATTAAATCTCATTTATAAATTTAATATAGTCACTTTCACTTTCAAGTACTTCAATGGTCTGAGTGATAAAACTTGCCAAGTACTTAAGTAATACTTTTAGCCCTATGAGATTAAAGTTATTACTATGGACAACCAATTATAATAAATATTCAATGGTATATTTCAATTTGGTAAGATCTTTAAAGTTACCAATCTAGATCAATTATTTTCTAACAACTTTAAATTGAAATCTCAAGATTTCCCATAACCAGCATGCTGAATTGTCTTAAATATTACAAATAAATAAACTATCAAATAAACACTTGGTTTTCTTTTAAAAGATATATTAACAATATGTGTTTTGTTCTAAATATTTCCAAACTGAATTATGAATCTTCCTGGGCTCAATGGATCTTAAATCTCTATGAGGAAAATTTCTTATCTAACGTAGGTTACTTATTATAAGGACTGTCTATGGATGCAGTGAACTCTTTTAACTTAGTAAGGCATACTAAGCTGGCATTGAAATCTATTACAGGGACCTCAGAACTCAAAAAAGAAATTATACATAGTGATTTTGAAGAACATAGGCCAGCTCCCTGGTCTGATCATGGACATTTACAAACTACCCATGATTTTGTAGTATTTGAATTTACTAAAGCTCCCTTGGTAATCAAAAGATTTAAATAATGATATCTGAACTTAATGTGATCCTACGTTTTCCATATTATTTATGGCTGATAGGATAACACAACTTTTATAGGTATTAAGTGACATCTAACTGGATTCTGAAAAACTGCAGAACTAGTGGATCTTTACAACTTTTGTGCTTATATTTCTAGGCAAATTTTCTAAATTTAGCAATCCAGTACTTAGACACAATGACAAGAGAGTCCTACTGGCTATCGCCTAAGATGTAGAAAGTTAGAAAGACTATCACATGCAAAGTAACAAGGAAAAGGGGAATAATTTATAAAAGCATATATGTTCTTGAAATTATCAAGGACTATCACAGGGCAACCGAGGAGGCTGAAATATAAGAAAAAGCAGGTGTTGGCAAGGAGTAACGGAATGCAGAGACAGAATAGCCAAGCATGAGAGACCAATGCAGCTGCCATAGAAAGTGGCAAGTAGTACTTAGGTAAAATTGTTACCATGTTGTTAAAGGTTAGCATGAAAATAAAGAATTCTTGGAAGCTGCAGACACAAGGGTAATTTACACCAATTACAGGTTCCTCTTATTCACAGAACACACCTAGTGGTGCTGAGGAAAAGCAGGTGTATACAATCAAACACAAAAGACACCTTCACTTCATGGTGCCAGCTTTAAAGAAGGGAGCAAATACCACTGTGGAAACAGCTCACAGCCACAATCATTTTTGTATCACTTACAAAATATAAGACTCCAGGGGCGCCTGGGTGGCTCAGTCGGTTGAGCATCTGACTTCAGCTCAGGTCATGATCTCACAGTTCATGCCCGCATCCGGCTCTGTGCTGACCACTAGCTCAAAGCCTGGAGCCTGCTTCAGATTCTGTGTCTCTTTCTCTCTCTGCCCCTCCCCTGCTCACACTCTGTCTCTTTCTGTCTCTCAAAAATAAATAAATGTAAAAAAAAATAAAAAAAATATATATGTAAGACTCCATCTACTCAGGAAGGGGTAGAAATTCCTGAGGCCCACAGAGCAAAGATAAAGACTGACAGTGACTGGCGATACAATCTTCCCCCACTCAGAACACTACAAATCTCCAAAGGTTGAGAGAGTGACAAAATTGCTGAAAATATCAGGAAAAACTAAACTCACAAAGCATTGAAGAACTGCAAAAAATATAAAATGGTCTAACATACATGTAATTGGAATCTAAGAGGAAGATGAAAGAGAAAATGGAGAACAAATATCTGAAGAGACAATAATCAAGAATCTTCAGAAACTAATAAAAACATAAAAACCCAGCTCTAAAAGTTCAAAGAAGCATTCCAAGGTATTGTTTCTCTCTCTCTCTCTCGACCCCCTCACTTTCTGTCTCTGTCTCTGTCTCTCTCTCTCACACACACACACACACCCATGGACATATTGTATTTCAACTACTGAAAAGAAAAATTAAAAAAAATCTTGAATGCCATCCAAAAAAGACAAAAAACAGCAATAAATAATTATAGCCAATTCTTTGTTAGAAACTATGGAACCAGAAGTGCTGAAAGATAAAATTCTGACAATCCAGAATTGTTTTATTTTGTAAAATATCTTTCAAGAATAATGGAGAAATCAAGACAACTTTGGCAACTAAAACCTGACAGAATTCATTGAGAGTAGTACCGCATTACAAGAAATGTTAAGAGAAGTTGTTATGGAAGATAAAATATATCAAACAGGCCCTTGGATCTCCATGAAGAAATGGCTATCCCAAAAAATGGTTAAAATTAAAGTAAATATGGCAGGCGTTTTACTTATTGTGATTCTTCAGAAAAACAGTTGTCCCATCTAAACCAAAATAGGAATAATATACCAATGCACTGTTGATAATGGCACATGGGAATGTAAAACAAATGGCAACGATATCAGAAGAAACATAACAGAAGAACCAAGACTAAAGAGTTACAAGAGTTTTATTTTATTTTTAATTTTATTAAACATTTATTCACTTTTTGAGAGACAGAGACAGAGTGTGAACAGAGGAGGGGCAGAGAAGGAAGGAGACACAGAATCTGAAGCAGGCTCCAGGCTCTGAGCTGTCAGCACAGAGTCCGATGCGGAGCTCAAACTTATGAATGATGGTATCATGACTCCAGCCGAAGTTGTACGCTTCACCAACTGAGCCACCCAGGTGCCCCTAAATAGTTACAAGGATTTAAACTGCATATGAAGCAGTATAATACCATTTACACTCAAACTCTGAATAATTAAAGATGTAGGGTGGAAATCATACCAAAAATCATGAGTGGATTTTGGGGGGTGATGGACTTCTTCTCCATCTTAATTGTAGTTATGGTTACATAAATTTGCATTTGTAAAGTTAATATAACTATACATACTGAAGAGAGTATACTTCACTTTATATAAATAATATCTAAATAAATGCTTTAAAAAAGTAAAATTGGGATAGACATTTCTGCTTCTTACTCTCACAAAAATATTGCGGGGCTCAAAATCTTTGGAGGCCATAGAACTACTTTGATAAGATTCATGAACCTTAGCTATGAGAGATTTCAGAGATTGGAACATTCTAGAATTTGGGGTCCAATATCCAAAGCTCCTTGTCAGATAAACTCCAAATGCAGAGGTAGTTAATGGAGGACACTGGAGGATGTAGGAAACCTCAGAGGACATATATTTATATAGTATCAGTAAGTCTGTGGTCTTGCAAAGGCATGTTGGTAATAAAAATGGCTACTAGGTTATAAAAAGGTCCTTAGGATCAGAGAGATCCTTTTAGTTTCTCCATATTGTTGCTCCAACTCCGTTTTAGACATTCCAGAGCCTGTTCTTAAATAAGCATTAGAACATGGAAAATCTGAAAGGAGGGAGAGGTGGAGTAGAAACAAGAAGCTAATACAAAGGGATGGTTCTTAATTGTACTTTCACTCCTCTTACAAGCCATGGGTTTTATTGAAGAGCTGCTGTGGGAACTCTGGTGTTTAATTTCCTGACATTTCTAAGAATCAAATCTAACAGGTACGGTTCGATTAACATAGTTTAGTAAGGATGTTGCATTTTTGGTCTCTTCTGACATGTACAAGAGGCCAAGCTAATACTAAAATCTAAGCAGGTCTTTTGTTAAAACAAATATTCTAAGCCAATCTTCCTGTCAAGGGAACAAATCCCAGTAGAGATCACTATTTAGACTTCTTTCTGCTTCCTTCGGTTGGATACGGGGCTAGGTAGGGTGTGAGCCAGTCGGAGGGGTGGGAGGTCTGTTTTTTTCATTACTTTATTCCTAGTACCTAACAGTGTCTGGCACAAAATACACATCAAATATACTTTTGTAATTGAGTAAATGAATAGAGGGATGAATAAAAGCTACACTGAATACAGTATGGGAGAGGTGGGTGCTAAGGACATGGTCATGTTTCACCACCTCCCTCACGGTTGAGTGGAAACCTTTGGTGTCTCAGGGAAACATGTGCAGGGCCCAGAGGCGGTGGTTCTAAATGGTATGCCCAGACTAAGTCCATATCCAGCCTCCTATGAATGAATGTCTCTGGTTACTAACATTCATATGGCAGTCACTACAAATTGTTTTTGAATAACACACTTATCCCTAACTGGAAATGTCTAAATATCTCTTGGCCCTCTCTCTCAAAGGCTAGAGAGAGAGGGAGGTCTTGACTTTAGAATCAGGCAGACCTAATTCCAATCCCAGTATCACTACTCACTAGCCAGAAGACTGTGAGCAGCTATTTACTCTTTCTGTTCCTAAGTTTTGCTCATCTATAAAATGGAGCTGATAAAATTTACAAGGAGACAAAAATGATGAGAGATCAGTTGTTTAGAGTACTTAAAATAGAATCTAGCTAATTTATATTTGAACATGCCACATGTATTTTAATCTTTCCAGCAGTTAGTTCAGGATTTGTGCTCCAAAACTTCTTCTTGAGCATAAAGAGTAAATCTATCTGTCTTCCTTAACACTTCACACCCTGCAGATGAGAATAGTCATAACCTAGTGGTTCTACTCCGGTATAGAAAAATATATGACTCTGGCAGGAGAAAATAATGACAGCATAAGAACATTCTTTGCTTCCTCTGTAGGCAATCAGCTTGTCACTGGAAGCCTAGGGTCTGATTACTCTTCTTACAAAATGTAATTATCTTGTAATTATCAATTTTTTATAGTCTTTACAATGAAAATGGTCTCAAGGGTTTAAGACCCCAATGAATCTTGACATGTTCCTTTGGCAGAGTTTTCCTTTTCTTGTTTTAAAAACATTTACCCAAAAGAAGAATGGGTCCATTTTCAAATTTCCTTTAATAATGTGTTCATCATGCCTATTCTTTCCATACAACAAATATATGGCTATGTTTTCATATTTTTTTCAAAAGCAGCAATACATAGGGAATGTTATTTAACCTAATTTTTTTACTTTGAGATAAAAATCAACTTTTCTAATACACAAATTTGAAATCCATTTAGTAATTTTAGAGATATCCTGTACTTACTGCACTTTTTTTGATAATATACAGTGGAGATAGAAGATAGTATGAAAGAAGATGGAATATGACATGTTATCCCTTTCGCGCTTTCCTATTGGTCTGGGACAATGGTGTGTATTCCAGGGTGTCCAGAGATGATAGTCCTATCTGGTTTAAAGGCACTTAATTTTAATACAGATCACCTTCATATAGAGGAGGATCTAGAAAAATTGTCCAACAGAACTTTCTGTGATGAAAGTTCCTATATCTGCATTCTCCAATATGGCAGCCACTAGCTACATGTGACTACTGATCACTTCCTATATCTGTGCTCTCCAATATGGTAGCCACTAGCTACATGTGACTACTGAGCACCTGAAATATGCCTAGTGTGACTGAGAAACAGAATTATTATTTTTAATTTAAATTCATTTAAATTAAAATAATCATAGGGGCACCTGCATGGCTCAGTCCATTGAGCATCAGACTCTGGATTTTGGCTCGGCTCCAGATTTCACAGTTTGTGAGTTTGAGCTCCCCATCAGGCTCTGTGCTGGTAGTACAGAGCCGGATTGGGATACTCTCTTTCCCCGTCTTCTCTGCCCCTTCCCTGCTAGTGCTTGAGTTCTCTCTCTCCCTCAGAACTAAATAAACTTAAAAAAATATAAATTAATTAGTTAAGAGAGTCACATGTAGGTAGTGGCTTCATGCTAGGCACTGCAGTACTATATCAATCTGTATTTCAATATTTATTTCAGTCTTATATAAAACCGTATAAGCATCCCAAGAAATGTCTTCCTTGGAGCCTCTTTATTTACTGAAGTATAGAAAACTAGAAAAGGGATAACAATATAACCTCTTTTTTTAAGTTTTCTTTTTAAGTTTATTTATTTTGAGGGGTGGGCGGGAGGAGAGAAAGAATACTAAGCAAGCTTCATATTGTCAGTGCAGAATCCTATGCAGGACTCGAACTCATGAACCTGATCAGGACCTGAGCCGAAATCAAGAATTGGAGGCTTAACCAACTGAGCCACCCAGGCACCCCAATATAACGTCTTTTATATGCACTGAGAAAGCAAACCCATTGTTAATAAAAACACATATAAAAGGAACATTTATTCCTTATGTATCTTGTGTCAGACACCATAGGAGAATCTATGGGAACAAATGTAAATAAAAGACATGAACCCCACCCTAAGAAGCATATAGGCTGGTGAGGAAAGAGACAAATACCTATCATGCAGAGTAATCAGCATTGCAGAAAACCACATGTTCGCGGCTATCAGAATACAGAAATGGAAACATCAGTTCTGTCTAAAATTGATATGAAGGGTGTAAAGTAAGGAATATTCAGGATAGCATAAGATGCCTGGCAATACCATCTTCTAAAGCACATTATTACTGCTTTTCACAATGAATTTTCACCATTCAATAGCACTTTGTGAATGAAGTTAGTCTTATTTTATTTAAAAATTTTCATTCCAGGTTTATGTACTAGTGCTAATTGTTCCCACCAGTAAGAGAATACCTTATTCTTATTAGATACATAATGAAATTTTTACACAATTTGAAAAAATAAGCATTTAAATATATTCAATTTTTATGAAACTGAAGAAATATATAACCATTAAAGTGCATACACACATATATACACATAAACAAACTTATACACACATACATGCATATATATTTTTTAATTTTTTTATGTTTTTTTTTATTTATTTTTGAGAGACAGAGAGAGACAGCGTGAGCAGGGGAGGGTCAGAGAGAGAGAGGGAGACACAGAATCTGAAGTAGGCTCCACGCTCTGAGCTAGCTGTCAGCACAGAGCCCGATGCGGGGCTCTAACCCACGGACTGTGAGATCATGACCTGAGCTGGAGCCGGACACTTAACCGACTGAGCCACTCAGGCGTCCCTATATACTTTTTTATAGCTTTGCTGAGGTATACTCCGGTGCCGTAGAACCCACCCATTGTCAGGGTGCAAGTACACTGCAATGTTCTTGTTTAGTACATTTACCGCTTTGTGAAACTATGACTCCAACTGTTCCACGAGCCCAAACAGATCACTGATCTGGCCCCTATACATTTGTCTTTTGGGGGTATTTTATATAAATGGAACTTTAGGACTCTTTTAAGAATCCTACCTTCCTATCTTAATGAAAACACCAACTCAGTCGACTGAGAACATTTGAAATCCCAAACAATCCTTCTGAGGCTGTGGGAGAAATGCAGCGACTTCGGGAAAGAGTCTTGGGTTGTGAGCAGGGTTGCTGCACCTAGATCTCCATGCTTGGGGGAGGGCAGCAAACTCAACTTATAGCTTTGCTTCCCTATGTGCACATGTGCGACTACTGTTGTAGACAGTTCCTGTTCGTTATGTGCCGCCCATAACCGCAAACGTCTGGGTATTTGAGACGCTGTCTTTCCTCTCTGTTGGTAACCTTAGCAATCCCATCACGCTGGGTCAATAAGTAGGAATCGAGAGAACAAAAAAAAAGTGGGAAACAATAGTTTCCTGGAGATTGTGCAGTTTCCTCAGAATGTACTTACTTTATGCTAGAGAGTGTTTCCTTTGATAGAGTCTTTTAAAAAGCATTGATTACTCACACTCCCATACATGCACGCACAGACATAAAAAGTCAAGTGCCACTTATGTTAGAATAGGGACTTAAAGTTCACTTGGGATTAATTTTTCGTCTCTTTTTTTCTTCTCTTCCCTGCTAAATAAAGGCACGTGACATACGTCAAACCAGTGTGTCCTACTGTGAGTTTCTTTGCATTATTTTTAAAAATCTTTTTGGCAACGAGGAGAAAGTCATGATTAGTGACTTGTGATGTAGTTCCATTCTGATTAAGAGGATTTAAGCTGCAATTTCTGTTATTACGAATTAAATGTCACCGTTCATTAGAGTAGAGCCAATGCAGTCCATTCCAAGTCTATATCCATGTTTCCCATATCATATCCTTTCCTCAGGATGTGTTAACTTGGCATCAAGATGCTCTGAGTGTATCGTTTTTCAATTAAAGAAGAAAATATCAGAGCATAACTTTTTCATTTGTATTAATGTTCAAGAGACAGGTGTGAGCTAGAGAAGCAAAATGATCTCTAGGTCTAATGCTAATGATTTTAGAAATAACTTGAAACAGAAGATGTTAGGAATTAGCAAGCATAAGCCAGCTTTTGCTTGTATTCATGAGTATAGGACATGTAAACTAACACTATACACCACTAAAGGCTTCCTAATTTTACAGGGCTCTCACATATCCCCAAATAAAAATGTAAATACAAGCCCTAGAAAATGATTTTTAAATATTTGATAATATGGATAGGCGATTATTTATACTTGTATATTTTCTCATGTACTTTAAAAATTTTTATGCATAGGAAGAAAGGTTTCAACATTTTAACCTGGCTGGCTCATGAAAGATGCTTAATTTATGTTAGTTAAATAAATCAGAAACTATTAAGGATATAACGAACTTCACACCTGTAATTTGAGGCCATTTCTTAACATTAAAGTAATTTTTCTTCACATATTATAATTTATTATGTTAAACAATAATAATAGATAATGTATTACTAACTTTAGATTTGCCTTTCAGACAAAATAGGAATTTATATACATGGAAATATAAAATATTGAATATTCTGGAATAAAAATAAATATGTAATCATCTGATTTTAGAATACAACTAGTATGTATATATATTAGTATATTAGAACACAGTATGTTAATATATGTGTGTGTGTATATATATACACACAAGAGACATTACATAGGAAAAATTGACAATCTGCTGATTCCTATAACTCAGTTCTCAGGAAACTCCTTCAAAGAATTTTCTATATATACTTTCTTCATCTCATCTCCTTTTCTCTCCTAAACACTTTCAATCAGACTTTTATCTCAAAGGCTTTTATCTCTCCCATTAAAGCCCTATCTTCTGGTAATTCTGATAAGCAATTCCCAATCCCCATTTTATTGCTATTATATTGCTCACAATTGATCACTCCCTTGTTACCTGAAACACTTGTTTCACTTGGTTTCTGGACCAACACTCTCTTGGTTTTCTTATTAGCGGTCAATTGTTTTGTACATCTATTTTTTTTTAATATTTGTTTATTTTTGAGAGAGAGAGGGAGACACGGCACCAGCAGGGGTGGGAGGAGGGCAGAGAGAGAGAGACAGAATCTGAAGCAGGCTCCAGGCTCTGAGTTGTCACCACAGAGCCCAACGCAGGGCTAAAACTCATGAACCACGAGATCATGAGCCGAAGTCGGATGGCTAACCAACTGAGCCCCCCTGGAGCTCCAATGTATTTATTTCTGATCTACACATTTTGGTATGCCCAGGGTCTCCATTCTCAAATATGTTTCTGCTATATGTCATTTACAGATAATCTATCAAGTACCACTTTCACAAATGCCATCTGTATTAATATTACATAATGTTTTGGGGTGAATTTTAACCCTCCCCTAATTCATATTTTGAAGTAGATCATGTCATATCAAATCTATATTCATGCGCTAGGGCTCCATTACAGAATATCACATACAGCAGCATAAACAACAGAAATATAATGTCTCAAAGTTTTGGAGATCAGAATGTGACTTTATTTGGAAATAATTTTCTATAGCCCTACAAATGAGTTGCTAATTTTATGGAGACACATTGTTTTAAAATGTGTTGGGTAAACTTTGGACAGTCATTGTAATTCTAATTAGATAAGTTACAATGAGTTCCTAGGCCCCTAATCCAATGATTGATGTCTTTATAAAAGGGGGAAATTTAAACAGACAAGAACACAAGGAGAAAACCATGTGAAGTGAAAAGAGAGATCCAGGTGATGCTTTTAGAAGTCAAGGAATGCCAAAGGTTGCCAGCAAACCACCAAAAGCTAGGGGAAAAGCATGAATCACCTTCTTCTTTATAACCCTTGAAAGGAACCATCCCTGTCCATGAAGACTTGATTATGGACTTCTGGTCTCCAGAACCGTAAGACAAAGTATTTCTGTTTAAGCCGCTCAGTTTGCGACACTTGTTAAAGCTGCCCTAGCAAACAAATATAGATTTGATCTAAAATAATATGCTGAGGGGCTCCTGGGTGGCTCAGTGGGTTGAGCATCCGACTTTGGCTCAGGTCATGATCTCGAAGTTCAGCTGTGCTGACAGTTCAGACCCTGGAGCCTGTTTCGGATTCTACTGTCTCCCTCTTTCTCTGCCCCTCCCCAACTCCTGCTCTCTGTCTCAAAAATAAAACCAAAAAAAAAAAAAAATTTAAAAAAAAGACAGCGACATGCTGACTCTTTAAAAAATAAAATAAAATGATACGCTGAGATTCCTATCTTTAGCTCCAAAACTCTCCTGAAATTTATATTCAATTAATTATCTACTTGGCATTCTCATTGGCATCTTAAAGTGACCTCTTGATTCCTCCATCTGCACACCAATCTTGCTCCTCCCCAGTTATTCACATCTGAGTAAATGATACTCAGCTGTTGGGGTAAAAAAACTTTGAAGTCCCACTTTCCCTCAGTGTTCACATCCAAAGACATCAGGAAGCCTTGCTGGCTTTAACTCCAACAGACATCTTCACTTCAACCACTTCTCACCCTTGCACTACCAACGATACAGTACCATCCTGGTTGGCGTGCCATTTCAACCACCTTGATTACCAAAAAACAAACATGTGAAACACCTTTTTTAAATTTTTATTTAATGTTTATATATTTTGAGAGTGAGAGAGAAAGCATGCAAGTGGGACACAAGTGGGGGTGGGGAAGAGACAGGCTGGGGGAGGGAGGACAGAGGATCTGAAGTGGGCTCTGCTCTCGGCTTGGACAGCAGAGAGCCCGATGCGGGGCTCTAACTTGTGAACGGTGAGATCATGACCTGAGCAGAAGTTGGACAGTTAACCCACTGAGCCACCCAGGCTTCTCCACTTTTTTAAATATTATACTGATTTCGACTGTATACCCCCTGTGATTAATTTTCCATGCAATGATTGGTGTTACCTTTAAAAAATTTAAATGAGACTTTTTTCCCCCTTTCTCTTAACAAAACCTACTGATGGTTTCCCATTAAACTCTGTAGCATAGCTTGTAACACTCTTGAGCAGTGGTTCTCAAATGGGGGCAATTTTGACCCTACAACGTCCATCCTAGGGGTATTTCACAATACCTTGAGACATCTGTGGTTGTTACAACATGAGGAGGAGGTGCAACTGGCATCTAGTGAGTCAAGAAGAGGGAGGCTGGTAAGCATCACCAATGCACAGGGCACCCCAAAATGTAAACAGTGCTGGAGTTGGGAAAATGTGAGCTATACAACCTGACGGCATTCTGACTTAGAGCCCACCACGTGTCCCTTGCTCATCTCCTTTAGCCACATTTTCATTCACTGTCTCTTAAACAAGTCAAACATGTTCCTGCCACAGGGCTGCTGCACTTACTGTTTCTTCTGCCACAACACTCATCCTAGATGTTATGGAATTCACCCCTCACTTCATTCAGTTTTCTGTTACAACTACCTCTCCAGAAAGACCTTCTGTGGTGACCCCACCTAAAACAGCACCTCCCTGATAGTTCATCACTTATCCTACTTTACTTTTATGCCTATCATTACCTGATTTTTTTCTTTTGGCTTGAGTAATTACCTTAACCACCACTACACCCTCAAATAGAATGTAAGCCCCTTGATTAACAGCAGGAATTTTCTGTGTTTGCTTCCTATTCCACCTTCAGCACCCAGAACACTCAAAAAACAAACAAACAAAAATATAAACCCTTTGTGAAATGAATGAATGAATCTGGTAGCTGGCTAATCTTCCATGGCCAGAAGTCAACAGGGAACCCATGTCTGGAGTCTGAGAATCTTTCTGTCACTGTATAAATCCCAGCAGAACTAGAACTTCGTGCATCATTGACAAGATCCCCACCCCTTCCTATCATCAAAATGCAGAGTTTCAGACGATTATACACGAGACAGACCATGTGGACTAACCTCATAACAGTCACACAGAAGGTGAGGTCTCTCAGAATAGCCCTTATCATGCAGACTATAATCTATCTAAACCATGTTCAAACCCTCTGCTGGCCCATCCTCCACTCCACCACAGCTGCTGACACCCTTCCAGGGCACCTTCTGGAAGGTGGCTGCAGATTAGCAGATACCTTCCCTCTCTGAAGGTCCCTTCTCTTTCTCCAGAACTACATTTCCTATGTACTTCCTTGCAGTGACTATGTTCTCTTCCCTACACCTTTATACATCAGACCTTGAGGGAACTGGATGCCCTCCTTCCTCGTCCCAAAACAGCCAGCTTTGAATCTTATGTCACCTAATTATAGTACACATTGTGTTACCCTGTTACGGTGGTCTTCCAAGGCCTGGGAAAGTCCCCTCTCCTTTAATGCATTTAGTTCCTGATGTTCTGTCACTCTCTCTGAAATTCCTCCTTTCACAATTCTTGGTACTTTCAATCTTGATGTGGATTATCCTTCCAGTAACTTAGTCTTTCCACTCCTAAACCTACTTTCTTTCAGTAATCTCTCTACCCCAGTCAGAGCAATCATTGTCAGAGTCCTAGGTAGACTCCGTAACTCTGACAATATGCAATTTTTTTCATAGCCTCCATTTCAAGCATTCTACTCTCCAACCATCCAGTTTTGTTTGTACTCCAACTTAATCCTTCCAGTGACCAGCAAATAAACTCACAGCTATTCTTGACTTGTTTTACAGTATCCTACAGTTCTAATCAGGATCCAAACTGTAATAAACTGTTAATGTTTTTGTAGCTTTTTATAAACATCATTAAAAATAAAATCATTTAATTTGCACTGAGATAATATAATTTTTAATGTCAATAAGAGGAAAATACTGTACCACATTTTTACAAGAAAATAATGGACATGTACTTTGGATAGAGTGCACCAAAACAAAGACCTAGGAATAAGAATGCATAGGGTGGATATGCAGGGTAGCTCTGAGAGTCAATAATGAAATAGCACTTGCTGAACAAATAGGGTATGTTCAGGTTAGTGCCAGAAGTGAAGAAGAGAAATATATGTCATGTTCAGAAACTGGGTAACTTTGAATATAACACAAAGTGATAGAATTCATTTCTGAAACAGAGGATCATCTATGTAGTTGACTTTCATTGTGTAACAAGGTTTGATCAAGGTGTTATCAGAGTGTGTTCATTTTATTTTAGTGCCCTGAAAAACATTTCTTCATAGTTAATTTAATATAATCCTGCTGACAGTCACAATCCTACATGACAAAGTTTTTCATTAACTAATGGATATAAATGGCAAGAAGATATAAATAATATTCTGAGAGTTTTGCTGGGGGACTACTGGTTATTTGCAAAGAAAAAAAATCACATTATCGATCTCTCCTAGTCAATAGAGTAAAACAAATGGTGACCTTTTCTTCATTTAATAGCTCAAAAGTATTGGTTGTATACTAAAAGAAATGGACTAGGAACCTGACTCTATATTAATCTTATTTATAATATCTATTTTAGAGCTGCAAAGCGATCATTAAAGGGTCAAAACATATTTGAAAATCACTGGTAATTTTACAAGCAGATGAGATGCTTGGAATTCCTTTCTTCATGTGTCTATAACTTAATACTGGTAATTAATCTACATCTTTAGTCTTGCTTGTCTTAATGGGACTTATCAGAATGATAAGGTATCACAATGTAAGAATCAAATTAATATAATGACTTTACCTTCTATGTCTATGTAATCACTTTCTCAAATTATTTTTAAATGCACAACTCAACAAATGATCACTAAACAAATACACTTGAAACCAACATTCACATCAAGATATGGAATCCCCAAAGCCCCTTTCACATCCCTTACCAATTACTTCAGGTTCCCTGTCGCTTAAAACTAACCACAGTAATCACTTCTTAAATCAGAAGCTTACATGCTGAAACACTATAGTCTAGATTTGCCTGTTACAAGCTTCACAGAAATTAAATCATATAGAATGTTATCTTTACTATGGCTTGATATTATGTTTGTGAAAATTATTCTTGCCGTTGGAAAGTTTTTACTTTAATTGTTCCATAGTATTCTATTGTATGATTATAACATGATTTTTAAAAATTTCTCAATGCTAACATACATGGAGATTTGCATGAATCAATATTGGCTAGGTTATGCCAAGGAAACAGAATTCTCAAATCTCAGTGGTTAAGCCAACAGAGGATTGTTTCTCACTCATGCTTCACGCCACCTGCAGACTGGTGAGTTGCCACCTGAGTTTTCATCTTTCTTTTAATATCTAGTCTGACAGACCAGATACTATCTGGAGGGTTCCCTGATGCAGCACTGGTGAGGAGTGGGTAAAAAAAAATTGACAAAGACACATTTTCTCTTAAAGCTTCTACATGGAAATGATGCATGCCAGTTCTAATCACATTTCATCGACCAAAAAATGTAACATGGCCTTGCATGACTTCAAAGGGCAAAAAAAGTAAACTCTTCCTGAAAAGAAGTGAACCGGATATTGGAGAAGAATAATAAAGTTTACTAAAGACTGTCCTTGATTTCTGGAAATTCTTGGGTTTGTTCAACCTCAATTAGAACTCATTTAAGGGCACACTAATTGAAACAATATGAAAGTTCCAAATAGTTCCTTCTTTAAATTCAAAGTCCATTTGATATCTGAATAATATAAATTAATCCCTATGTCAAGATGTGGTTCTGCTTGACCCAGAAAACAAACAAACAAAACAAAAGAGTGTCCATCCAACAGCCGGAGAAACACACATTCTTTTCAAGTGCACGTGGAACATTCTCCAGAATAGATCATATGATAGATCACAAAATCAGTCTTAGCAAATTTAAGAAGACTGAAACTATACATAGTGTCTTGTCCAACCATGATGATATTAAACTAGAAATTAATAATTGAAGGAAAACTAGAAAATTCACAAATATGTATAAATTAAACAATATATTCCTCAAAAACCAGCGGATAAAAGAAAAAATCAAAAGGGAAATTTAAAAAAGTATCTTGTAAAAAATACAAACAGAAACACAATACACCAAACATTATGAATAAGCAAATGGAATTCTAAACGGGAAGTGGATAGGCTATATTAACAAAACAGAAAGATACCAGATAAACACCTAACCATTCATCTCAAGAAACAAGAACAAGAAGAACTATACCCAAAGTTAATAGAAGAAAATAACAAAGATCAGAGTAGAAAAGGATGAATTAGGGATCTAGAAAACAATGTAAAAAATAAATAAAACCAAGCACTGTTTTTTAAGATAAATACAACAAAACTTTAGCTGGACTAAGAAAAAAGAGAAGATTCAAATTACAAAAAAACAAAAATGAAAGAGGTGACATTATACCTGATACCACAGGAATACAAAGTATAGTAAGGTACTACTATAAACAATTATATGCCAACAAATTGGAAAAAACAGAACAAATGGACATACTTCCAGAAACATAACCTACCAAGACTGAAACATGAAACAGAAAATCTGAACAGACCAGTAATGAGAAAAGAGACTGACTCAGTAATTTAAAATTATCCCAACAAAGAAAAGCCCAGGAACTAACTGCTTTCCTGGCGAATTCTACCAAACATTTTAAGAAGTATTACTGCTAATCCTATTCAGACTGGACCTTTATCTTATACCATAGATGAAAAAAAAATTGAAAAGAGGGAATATGCCCAAACCTATTTTGTGAGGCCAGCATTACCCTGATACAAATGCCAGATAAGGTCACTAATGGAGAAGAAAACTGTAGAACGATATCCCTGATGAATATAGATACAAAAATTTTCAACTAAATCTTAGCAAACTGATTTCAACAGCACATTAGATGGTTTATATATCATATCAAGCAAGGTCCATCCCTGGGACGTAAGCATGATTTAATATACACATACCAATAAATATGATCCATCACATCAATATAATGGAAGATAAAACCATATGATCTCAACATGTGCACAAAAAGCATTTAATACAATACAACCTCCTTTCATGATAAAAATTCTCAACAAATTGGAAAAGGAACATATAGTAATAAAGGCCATATATGACAACTCACAGCTAACATCATTCTCAATAGTAAAAGGTGGAAAGCTTTCCTCTAAGATCAAGAAAAAGATGCTTGCTCTCATCAATCCTATTCAACATAGTTAAAGTCTTAGCCACAGCAATTAAGAAGGAAAAAATACATAAAAACCATTCAAATCATAAAGCAAGACATAAAATTGTCTGTTTACAAATGATAAGAAAACTCTAAAGACTTTACCAAAAAACTCTAATAAGCCAATTCTGTAAAATTTCAGGATACAAAAATAAACATATGGAGATCAGGTGTGTTTCTATATACTAACAACAAAATATCTATAAAGGAAATGAAGAAAAGAGTTCTATTCACAATAGCACTAAAAAATGAAATACTGAAGAATAAATTTAACTAAGTAGGTAAATGATAACTAGTAACTATGACTTTCATAAAAGAAGCTGAAGAAGACCCAAATACATGGAAAGCCACCCATGTTAATGGATTGGAAAAATTAATATTTTTAAAATGTCTATACAATCCAAAGCCATTTATGGATTCAATGCAATCTTTATCAAAATTCTAATGACATATTTCAATTAAATAGAAAAAAATCTTAAAATTTGTATGCTACTACAAAAGACCTTAGGAGAACCATAGCAATCCAATGAAAGAAAAAACCGGAGGCATCACACTGATTTCAAACTATACTACAAAGCTATAGTACTCAAAACAGCATGGTGTTGCCATAAATATAGACATGGACTAAGAGGAAAAATCAAGAGCCCAGAAATAAACCCATATATGTATATTCAATACGTTTTTGACATACGTTTATACTCAATGGGGGAAATGATAGTATCTCCAATAAATCATTGGGAAATCATTCAATGTTGGGAACCTGGATTCCCACATACAAAAGAATAAAAAATAGACTGTTATCTTACTTACACTGTACACAAAAGTTAACTCAAAATGAATTAAAGACTTGAAAATAAGACCCCAAAATATAAATCTCCTAAAGAACACATAAGGGGTAATCTCCTTGACTCTGGTCTTAGAAATGTTTTTTTTTCTTTTTTTTTGGGGGGGGGGGGGTTGACACCAAAAGGAAAGACAGCAAAAGTAAAAATAAATGAGAGTACATAAAGCTAAAATGATTCTATACACAAACACACACACACACAAATCAACAATGAAAGGCAACCTATGGGACTGGAGAAATTATCTACAAACAATTTATCTGAAAAGTGGTTAATATCCAAAATACATTTAAACCTCCTACAACTCAAGACCAAGAAAACCCAAAGATTCTTAATAAAAAAATGGGCAGAGGATCTGAATAGACATTTTTCCAAAGAAGACATATAAATGGCCAATAGTTACATGAAAAGATGTTCAACATCACTAATCATACAAAAATGCAAATCAAAACCAACAGATATTACTGCATACATACTAATGATTATCACCAAAAAAGACCAGAGATAACAAATGTTGATAAGTGTGTGCAGAAAAAGGGACTCTTGTCCACTACTGATGGGAATGTAAATTGGTGTGGCTATTATGGAAAATACTGTGGTGGTTCCTCATAAATAATAATTTAAAAAAACAGATCATATGGTTCAGCAATCATACTTCTGGGTACATATTCAAAGGAAATGAAATTAGGATCTCAAAGAGGTATCTGTACTTCTATTTCCATTGCAGCATTATTCACAGTAGCCAAGAAGTGGAAGCAACCTAAGGGTTGGTATTTTAAGTGAAATCCGTCACAGAGAAAAAGACAAACACTGTAAGACATCATTTATATGTGGAATCTAATAGAAACAGAGAGTAGAGTGGTTGTTGCCAGGAGCTTGGGGATGGGGATTTGGAGGAAATGGGTAGATGCTGCTCAAAGGGTACCAACTTCCAGTCATAAAATGAAAAATTTCTGGGGATCTAGAGTATAGCATGGTGACTATAATTAATACTGTATTATATACTTAAAAGTTACTACGATAGTAAACTCCAAATGTTCTCACCACACACACACAAAGGGTATTTACGTAGGGTGATGAAAGTATTAACTAGCCCTATTGTGGTAATCATTTTAATACTATAAAATGTATCAGATTATCATGTTGTAAACCTTAAACTTACACATATATTTTATGCCAATCATATCTCAAAGCTAGAAAAAAATGTGTTTCCAGTAGACACACCAAAAACAAAAGTTTTATGGAACATAAAGATAACAGAAATACATTGATGGAACATCAGTAAGAGACTGTCCATTTGTATCAGAATGGGAAATTATCTACCATTGGTCTAAAGGATTATTAAATCCCTCTAGAGAGACACTAAAAATACCCCTTAGCTTCCAGTTATGGAATGACTAAGTCATGGGATGAAAGGTACAGAACAGGGAGTATAGTCAATGGAACTGCAATAGCATTGTATGGTGACAGATGGTACCTATGCTTGTGTGCAGAGCATAATGCATAGAGTTGTCGAATCACCATGTTGTATACCTGAAACTAATGTAACATTGTGTGTTGACTATATTTAATTTAAAGAAAGTTAATGGAAAATAGGCACAGCCATTATGGAATATAGTATGGGGAACCTCAAAAACAATGAGTAATAGAACTACCATTAGATCCAGCAATATCACTTGTATACATACATTCAAAGGAAATACAATCACTATCTTGAAGAGAAAACGAAATAAAAAGTTGCCCTTCTTTTTAGAATGGGTAATGTTCTTGAGTAGATGATGATTCCTTTTTTAAAATTTTTGACAGAGAGAGAGAGAGAAGGAGCGAGCGGGGGGGGGGGGCGCAGAGAGAGATGGAAACAGAATCTGAAGCAGGCTCCAGGCTCTGAGCTGTCAGCATAGAGCCTGATGTGGGGCTGGAACTCATAAATAATGGTGCGATCATGACCTGAGCTGAAGTCAGCTGCTTAAGCGACTGAGACACCCAGGTGCCCCAAATAGATCCTGATTCTGATCCCTGGTTTTAGATCTCTATTTTATCACTATAAGATCCTCTCCTGGGGGTACTTACCTGTTTGTCTGTCTACCTACCTACCTATCCATCCATCCATCCATTTTTTTAATCTGGTACTTATTATTATTTTTTAATTTGGTGTTTGGCTTCTTCTGAATAGAACCTTGTATAATATGCTTTAGTTGTTTGCTCACTTTTTTATCTACCTTCCTGCACATTAGAGTTTGAAGGATCTAAAAAAGTAGCTTCAAATCTCAAATAGTTACTCTCTTTAGGCTTAGAATTCCATTAATGATACAATTATTTCAAAGACTCAGTTATCTATATTTTATTTGTGTCAAGTCCACATTGTTATAGTTAGATACACAGTGTTTTGGGGGGCATACTTCTAAGATATACCATATTTCTGTTTTCTCATCCCGATGTCTATTGGCATTCATCTCTCAGTACTCTATGTAAGACAGTCAAATGGACTTCCAAAGGGGAGCCACATCTTAATCTCTGCTTTCTAAGATATTTTGTGAATCTGAAAGAAGTATTTTCAGTGTTTCATTTTTTTATTAATTTAATCAATTGTTATGGCACGTTTTTCTCGGACCCTTGCCAAGAGAATACATTTTAATAGAGGTGAAGTTAAAACACCTTTGGATTTCTGGCATAAAACCAACTTGGTCAGATATTCCTGAAACAGTTAACAATAGTAGCTAAAAACAAGTCATTTATTCAGGCTACACATTTGTTGAGTTTTTCTCATCTAGGATGAGTCTGATTTACTTGAGCTAGGCTCTCATGTATCTACAGGGAATTTTCAATTTAGGTAGGGGCTATAGGTTCCTGCATAGCCTCCCATAACTGGCAGTTAGCCAGCTGTCACATGGGACAATAGAGGTGATTTGGCAGTATGTCACTCATCATCTGCCAGACAAACTCAGGTATGTTCAAATAGTAATAATACTGCAAGAATAATAAGCTCCAGTGCTCAAGAAGTTTTTAAGCTTCTGTTTGCATCATATTTTTCAGCATCTCAATGGCCAGATCAAGTTTTATGGTGAACATAGTTTCAATGGATGGAAAAAGAGGATCTACCTCCTGATGGGACTCACTGCAAAGTACTGTGGACATTGTGCACACTACCATATTATTAGATTTTACTGCTAGATTTGCTTATATTTGCTTAGGATTTTTGAATGTCAATATAGGACATAGGCTGTATTATAACCACGAATTGTGGAATGTTCCTGATTTTCTGCTCTTTAAAATACTATGCATAATGTTAGCATTATTTCTTTCTTAAACATTTGAATTTATTCACAGTTTAATTTTGGTCATTGTTTGCATGGTCTATCTTTTCCGATTTTTAAATAATCAATTTTATGTATTCTTTACTTTTACATATGTAACCTGAAAATACCACAAAGTTGCCTCAAAGACATTTATTCTGATCATTTTTATCATTCATGTGGGAGATGTATTCCATTTATTTTTTATATAGTTACTGACATATTGTATCTAACCTTTCTCTTTTTTTGTTTTATCTTGATTTATTCTCACTGGTTCAATGTCACTATTCTCTTGTTTCTGGACTTCTCTTTGAGTATTTTTACTTTCCATTTTTCCCTCTACTTACTTGGAAATTATGCACTTTAACCATTTTAGTGATTACCCAGAAGACTACAATATGCATTTGTCACTTTTTAGAGCCTAAAATCATCTCCAATTTATCTTATCCTTAGACAATGTAAGATGTTAGAACACTGCCTCCGTTTACCACTACCCTGTTCCCCGCTTTTTAATTTTATACTTTTGTAGTGTTATACTATATATACCAAAATAAATTAGTAGTATTTTTAAATCGTATTCATTTAGACCTATGCATATATATACCATTTCTGTTGCTTTCTATTCCTATCAGCATATTTATGTGGATCCATATTCTCTATACTGGAAAACCTCTTTTTGCATTACTTTTCATCTCACTCTCTGGCTGCTTTTAAGATATTTTCCTTATCTTTAGCTTTGGGCATGTCACTAAAATATAATGTAATAATATAATTTATGAAATATATAAAATAGAATAATTTAACATAATATACAAATACAATGTAAATATAAAATGCTATATATATAATATACATAATATAATATAGTATGTATTATGTATATATACTATATTATGTATATACATAATGTATATATTATGTATATATATAATATACATAATATTATAAAGTTTATTCTCACCCCTTCCTTTCTACCTTTTGTAACTCTCCTAGAAGACATAGGGCCTCTAAAATTTGTAATATGGTATCTTTCAACAGTTTTTGAAATTTGATAATTCTTTATCTTGGTTATTACTTTAATCCCATTTTTCTTCACCTTCACTTCAAATTATACAAATTTTAGAGCTTTCGACTCTATCCCCCTTTTTTCTGACTCCATTATTTTCCATGTTTTTGTCTCTTCACCTTTTATTCTGATTATTTTCTGATCCATATTTTGATTTCTATTTTTCTTTTAATTTTTTAATGTTTTATTTATTTTTGAGAGAGATAGAGACAAAGAGAGACAGTGTGAGCAAGGAAGGGACAGAGAGAGAGGGAGACACAGATCCGAAGCAGGCTCCAGGCTCTGAGCTGTCAGCACAGAGCCTGACACAGGGCTCGAACTCACGAACCGTGAGATCATGACCTGAGCCGAAGTTGGATAATCAACACACTGAACCACCCAGGTGCCCCTGATTTCTATTTTCTCTTTGACTTTTTCTAATCTGTTTAAACTTACCCACTGATACGTTGTTTTAATTATTCTATTTTTCATTACCATAGTTACAATTTGGTGTTTTTTATAGTTTTATTTTTCCTCTGGAAAAAAAAATTGTTCTTTTATCCTTTTGACAATATAAGGATAACAATTTGAAATCTGAGTCTATAATTTCAGTATCAAGAACTCTGAAAGGTGTACTTGTATTGTATATTGGTTTTACTATTTTTTGTTCATGTTGTGTATCATTTGGGGTGCCTAGTTCTATTATAAAACTGTCATGTATTCTATTTTAAATTGCATTTGGCAATTACTTGAAAGCTTGGATGCTATTTTTCTTACTCAGACAGTGCATACATTGGGTTCTCTCAGGTAGCTGGGAGGAAAGAAACTAGCAACCTTCAGTTGTAGTATAGAGAATGAAGTGATTCACAGGGAAGTTGCTCTGATGCCAATGTGTTGCATTTTAAAATGTAACCTGTAATCTGTGATCTAGGTATTAACCCTCCTAAGAGAGTGAGTTCTTGAGAGTACCCGATAATTCATCCCCATCCTCAAACAGAAGTAGGATTAATGACTACATTTCCTGGTTCTTCACTCTGGTTCCAGCTTCTGTTGCTCTTAAAAATACGGTTCTTTAAACAAAACATAACAAAGCAAAAAACATTCACTGTGGGAGTTGAGCAGGGTTGCCTCTACCAGATTGCATTCTCCCTGCCAGAGATGTTTGCTGTTCCATTGGTTCCCTGGGAGGTTCATTTAACATTGTGCAGCAAATCTCTTTATGTCCAGAAAAAAGACAGGCACAGCCCTAGGCATATTCCTCCAATAGAAAGATTCATAATAGTTTAGGATTTGCAACTTAATGGAGTAAAACTTCTCCCACAATACCCTTAACTGAGAACCAAGTCTATATCAAAATGGTTTTCTTAAGGGGTTCTTCATAATGTTAACAAGCTTCATTACTTCAGAAATTTGATTTAAGAAACTCAGAGAAGAAAACAAAAAACCACAAGCTACTCTTAGCATTCCAATTCTCACTGAAATGAAGAGTAGTATCTGACTGAGAGAAGTTCTTGTTACCAAAGACCCGTTCATTATTGAGTATCTGTTTCAGAGAATTATAAGTACTTCAGGACCCAGGAGAGCAAGAGTGCTATCAGTTTGGTCCATTTGGTGTCTTTATCAGCTGGCATATAGCAGATTCTCAATGCAATTCCATGGTTGGCAGGAACATTTTACTGCTATCTTCTATTCATAGGGCACTAGAGCAGCCTACCCAACTCAGACAGAAGGGTGCCCATCTGACTCTTAAAGGCCTCCAAGAAAGGCATGCCACTGCCGGCCCTCAGAAGCCATTTCCATATCTCCTGGAGTCCAGCTGGGCCCCTGAAAACAGTCTGTTCACCAGCTGCTACTGCTTCCCACTGATCTGGCCAGAAATGCACTGGCCATTTTCCATTTCAGCAGGCTCACTCCTTAATCATTTCTAGAGCAACAAAGGGGGTATCGGAAATATCTTATCTAAAGCTGTTGCAATATTTACAAGTATCTGATTCCAAAGCACTGAAAAGGTTAAAAAGACAAACCATGGAAAAAGTGACCCTTAAATAAATTCCACCTGATGAATCTGGACAAATCTTTTCATAATGAGTATAAGGAGATGAAAACAGGATTCTCCTTTAATATCTACCAGGCTTCATACTAGAATGAGCTTATTTCTGGCTTCAGATTTACTTTCCATGATTATTGTCCTCTACATTTACTTTCTTTAACGGGGAAATGTGGTCTTTCAAATGGTATGTTGAGTGCATAGCCTTTGTCATAGGATGAATGCAATTTTATTAACTATTCTTCCCAATATTACTTTTAAATTTAGGCTGCGGCAACAACTCCTTTTGCTTTGGGAAGCAAGACTGGGAAAAAAAAAATCCTTAGTTTTTCTGTTTAGTATTAAATAGACATCATATGGAAATTCTATGTCACAAAATATAGCTTGATTTATTAATTAAAATATGATCAATCAAGAAAATTAATAAACACTTCATCCTCGAAGGAAAGATTTCTTCCTCTTCTGTTCCAATACACGCTTGAGATCCAGACAAGAGAGGCTCCTGCCCTAGACCCCATGTTTCACAAAAAAAAAAAAAAAAATACCAAATACAACATTTATTTAAGAATATATGGGTGCTTCACCCATGGAGTCTGGCACTCAAGGCTGGAAAAGCATAATCCATAACCCTAAACATCCGCTCTTGGGATTAATACCATCTAGGGCACAGTGAAACACATATTCGACTCTCTTATCCTATGTTCTTGAGACAAAAGAAACCCGTGTCTGAATGTCATGAAGATTGAAGGGTTGTGTCATTGCTGATGTCAGAGACAGAGACTACATGAGATTGCTAGACATCTGGGTAGTAGAAACGCTTGAGGAAATGAATTAGTATAGATTAGATCATCCTACTATAAGCACTTCATAGACAAGGGCTCCTTACTAGAAAATACTATGAGTAAGTTGGCTAGATATCTGTTAGTAACATGTTTACCAGAAAATTTATTTGGGTCACCTGTCTTCTCTACCTCCAAGCCAACCTCAGCCCTAAAAATAGGAGAAAAATGGATTGCAGGTCAACCATCTAATATTTATTTTCCAATAAAAGAAAAAAGCAATCAATTTGGCAAATCCTTCTCTAGAAAGTATTAAAATAGATTATTTTTGCATACTGAGGTCTTATTTTCTAGTAGCACAAATAATGTCTACTTTTTTGCTTTTAGGTTTCAGCTGATGGTTCAGAAAGATTTCACAAATTAAAGCGTCATTTACAACAGCAACTTAAGAATATTTCTCAGTAATAGATCAGAATAATCTAAACTATCTTGATAGATAAAAAGATGATATATAAATAAATGATAGATATATATGGACCTACATTTGAGAAAGGTGATACCAATCTTCCACAAATTGTACACATGTAGGTATTATTTTGAGAGAATAAAAACTGATAATTTATATGATACATGAAAATACTATATAATATTTCCTAATATGACAATAAGTTATTACATTAGGTCCATCACAATTATTTCTTTTTGTTAATGTTTATTTATTCATTGTGTGTGTATGAGAGAGAGAGAGAGAGTGAAAGAGAGAATCTGAAGCAGGCTCCACACTGTCAGTGCAGAACCTGACATGGGGCTCAATCTCATGAAACATGAGATTATGACCTAAGCTGAAATGAAGAGTTGGCTGCTTAACTGACTGAGCCACCCATGTGCCCTCATCACAAATATTTCTAGATCACATGTATTAACATGATTTTATTCCAATATAAATATTGTGTTGATAATTTTATTGCCTCAAATTGCTGCAATCAGGCAAGTGAAGTTTCCCTAAATTAATAATTACAAACCAAAAAGGAGGGGTTTCTTGGGTGGCTCAGTTGGTTAAATGTCCAACACTTGATTTCAGTTCAGGTCATGCAGGGTTCAGGAGATGCAGTCCCACATCGGGCTCTGTGCTGACAGTGTGGAACCTGCTTGGGATTCTCTCTCTCCCTCTCTCTCCGCTCCTCCCCTGCTTGCACATGTGCATGCACTCTCTCTCAAAATAAATAAACTTAAAAAAAGAAATATTTTTACAGTAACTCAAGAAAGGTACTCTAATTTGGCAATACTGTCAGTAGATTTATATCAAAATGTTAAATAATATAATTAGTGAGTTTTCTGGAACAAAAGCAATAAAAATCCATTATATAGAAAATATATACTTGGTAGATGTTATTTTTTCATTACTCATCCTAACATTGCTGGCCCAGCACCGAAACACCCAATCCTGAACACTCGTAGCTAAATCTATCATCTTTGATATTTTGACAACTTCAGGAAAACAATATTATAGATTTAAATATATTTCTTTTATATTATTATAAAGGATTTGCCAAAGTAGGACAATAAAACACGATTTTGGACTTAACTTGATGTACTGACATTTAAATAGTTAGAACTCTCACACGTGGGCTTCACTGGTATTCCTGCCTTGGTCCTACAAATGTTAGGGATCGTCTTTCCTCTCCAGGCTGAAGTAGTACTCACTGGCTGCCAGCCTTTAAAAAAGGGCCGTGTCTTTCCTTAGAGTGCCTTTCCTGAGAAAACCTCCTCCCCAGTGAGAGAATGACTCTGTGTGCCTTTGCTTAGGTTAGGCAGGAAGAGAATGAGACAAGGTGGTTTTTACTGAACATGGTAGCTTTCTATTCTTAGGCCCTGACATATTTTTCTCTCACAGGATATTCTCACTTATGATTCTTACACAGTAGCCAGACTGTCTCCCAAGCTGGCCATTCCCTACTAAAGTTCTCCAGACATCCCTCCACATAAGACCCTGCTGTTGAAATCTCTTTACTCCTCAGAATGGGTTCTTAAGTGGACTTTTTATATGTCTGTCTCTCCCTGCATGAGGGTCCTCTCTTCGCTCTGACACATTCTGGTATGCAAGCCAATTCCAAAGCATCAGTGCTTGTTGAGGTCATCTCACCACCACAGCACACCTGTTTTCTTGCTCTCACACCTCAGATCATGCTGGCTCCAAGCAAGACATCTTGCTGAAGCCTGTTCTATCTTGATGAAGGTTTCCTTATGGTAGGAAAGGTAACATTGCTTGTAATGCTGCTTTCTCTAAAAACAAAAACAAAACAAAAAAAAAACCCTCCCCAACATTTCTCCCCTTTCCATATTCCTTTCTGTATCTTTGATCTAGCTGAGGGGTCTATGTCACACTCCTTTTGATAACTGATACCTATTGATTATATATTATTGAGACACAACTGGATTTTAAATTCCTGTTACATCTGTGAATGTAAGTTGTTACATTCACTTGGTATCTTAAATACTGTTCTAATGCTAATGTTAAATATAAAGTCATAAAATGATAATGATAGAGAAGTCCTCTGAAAATTAGGTTTTTTAGCTAGTAGTGAATATGAGCAGAACCTAACAAACTAAAAATACATGTGACTATGCTTCACCACTAGAGACCCTTACCATGAAGCTCAAGAGGGGAAAAACTTGTCTGTTGTGTGAAAGCTGCATCGTTGATTTTGATGTCATCCCAGTTAAAGAAGTGTCAATATAGCCAGCATTACTTTCATTCTAAAACCAGTCAAAGACCCCACTAACAAGGAGAACTACAGACCAGTTTCCCTGATGAAAATGGATGTAAAAATTCTCAACAAGATACTAGCCAAACAGACCCAATAGTACATTAAAATAATTACTCACCATGATCAAATGGGATTTATTTCTGGGATGTAGGGCTGGATCAATATCCACAAATCAATCAATGTGATACATCCCATTAATAAAAGAAAGGATAAGAACCACATGACCTCTCCATAGATGCAGAGAAAGCATTTAAGAAAATACAGCATGCTTTCTTGATAAAAACCCTCAAGAAAGCAGCGATAGAAGGATCATATCTCAAGATCATAAAAGCCATATATGAAAGACTCACCACTAATATCATCCTCAATGGAGAAAAACTGAGAACTTTCCCCCTAAGGTCAGGAACAAGGCAGGGATATCCACTCCCACCACTATTATTCAAACAGTGTTGGAAATCCTCATCTCAGCAATCAGACAACACAAAGAAATAAAAGGCATCGAAATCGGCCAGGTGGAAGTCAAACTTTAACTCTTCTCACACAACAGGATACTCTGTGGAAAACCCAAAAACTCCACCAAAAGGCTGCTAGAACTGATTCAGGAATTCAGCAAAGTTGCAGGATATAAAAGCAATACACAGAAATCAGTTGCATTTCTTTACACCAATAATGAAGGAGCAAAGGGAGAAATCAAGGAACCGATCCCATTTACAACTGCACCAAAAACCATAAGACACCTAGGAATAAACCTAACCAAAGAGGTGAAAAATCTATACACTGAAAACTATAGAAAGCTTATGAAAGAAATTGAAGAAGACACACACAAAAAAAATGAAAACACATTCCATGCTCATGGATTGGAAGAACAAATATTGTTAAAAAGTCAATACTACTCAAAGCAATCTACAAATTCAACACAATCCCTAATAAAATAACACCAGTATTCTTCACAAAGCTAAAACAAACAATTCTAAAATTTGTATGGAACCAGAAATGACCCCAAATAGCCAAAGCGGTCCTGAAAAAGGAAACCAAAGCTGGATGCATCACAATTCTGGACTTCAAGCTGTACTACAAAGCTGTAATCAAGACAGTATGGTACTGGCACAAGAACAGACACAAAGATCAATGGAACAGAATAGAGAACCCAGAAATGAACCCACAAACGTATGCCTAACTAATCTTTGACAAAGCAGGAAAGAATATCCAAGGGAAAAAACACCATCTCTTCAGCGAATGGTGTTGGGAAAATTGGACAGTGACACATGGAAGAATGAAGTTGGACCACTTTCTTATACCATACGCAAAAATAAACTCAAAATGGATGAAAGACCTAAACATAAGACAGGAAACCATCAAACTCCTAGAGGAGAAAACAGGAAACAACCTTTTTGACCTTGGCTACTGCAACTTCTGACTTGACAGGTCTCTGGAGGCAAGGTAAACAAAAGAAAAAATTAACACTTGGGATCTCATCAAGATAAAAAGCTTCTGCACAGCAAAGGAAACAATTAGCAAAACTAAAAGGCAACCTACTAAATGGGAGAAGTTATCTGCAAATGACATATCAGATGAAGGGCTCATATCCAAAAATCTATAAAGGACTTCTCAAACTCAACACTCAAAAAAAAAAAAAAAATCCTGTGAAGAAACGGGCAAAAGACATGAACAGATACTTTTCCAAAGACATCAGATGGCTAATAGACACATGAAAAAATGCTCAACATCACTCATCATCAGGGAAATACAAATGAAAACCACAATGAGATATCACCTCACATCAGTCAGAAGGTCTAAAATTAACAACTCAGGCAACAACAGATGCTGGCGAGGATGCAGAGAAAGAGGATCTCTTTTGCACTGCTGGTGGGAATGCAAACTGGGGCAGCCACTCTGGAAACAGTATGGAGGTTCCTCAAAAAATTAAAAATACAACTATCCTATGACCCAGCAATTGCACTACTAAGTATTTATCCAAAGGATATAGGAGTGCTGATTCAAAGGGGCACAGATACCCCAATGTGTATAGCAGCACAATCGACAATAGCCAAAGAATGGAAAAAACCCAAATGTCCATCAACAGATGAATGGATAAAGAAGATGTGGTATATTTATATACAATGGAGTATTACTCAGCAATCAAAAAGAAAGACTGAAATCTTGCCATTTGCAACATGGATGCAACTAGAATGTATTATGCTAAGTGAAATAAGTCTGGCAAAGACAAATATCTTACAACTTCATTCATATGTGGATTTTAAAATACAAAACAGATAAACATAAGGTAAGCAAAAATAATATAAAAACAGAGGGAGATAAACCATAAGAGACTTTTAAATACAGAGGACTGTGGGTTGCTGGAGGGGTGTTGGGTGGGGGGATGGGCTAAATGGGCGAGGGGCATTAAGCAGGGCACTTGCTGGAATAAGCACTGGGTGTTATATGTAAGTGATGAATCACTAAATTCTGTTGCTGAAATTATTACACTATATGTTAACTAACTTGGATTTAAATTAAAAAAAAAAAACTGCCAATCTTATTTCACCTCTTTTTACAAAAGAACAAACAGAAGTCCCGAGTGATTAAAAGCATGAACTGAGTCAGCAGGTGGGAAAGGTGGGGACTAGAAACAGAATCTAATTCCTAGTCCCATGCTCCTTTCCCTGTGCCAAATGCTGATCTGATAGGACTGTGGCCGCTCCTCTGAAGGTAAGTACTTTTTGTTCACCACAGTAATTAACTCTCATTACTCAGGGATTCCACAAGCAGGAAAATACTCCCAAAAGAGTGTTAGAGAAATCAGTATATTAGGAGGACAGGATAGAAATTCACTAGGTAGTTCTAAGATAGAAAAGCAGGTCCTGGAGAAACACAAGTAATTCTTCCACTCTATAAAAAAGTCATTTAGTGGGGGTGCCTGGGTGGCTCAGTCGGTTGAGCATCCAACTTCAGCTCAGGTCATCATCTCACAGGTTGTGAGTTTGAGCCTTGTGTCTGACTCTATGCTGATAGCTAGCTCAGAGCCTGGATCCTGCTTCTGCTTCTCTCTCTCTCTCGCCACTCCCCTGCTCACACTCTCTCTCTCTCTCAAAAATAAACAAACATCAAAAAAGTTTAAAGAAAGTCATTTAGTGCTACAGGTTGTCAGCATTCACAACATCAGCAGAAGAGTAATTCTAGATCATGGCTCACAAAACAAAGTAACCGTTACATTCTACTAGTAAAGTATTAACTGAATGCTAATCTGGAGAATTTGACTTGCAATTAGTTATTTTATCTCCTAATAGTAATTATTGCTGGTAAAGGCAAAGTCTTCAGACTGATGAATTTGTAGATGCCTGCATTATTGAGAGAATTTAAAAAGGACCAATATTGGAGCAAACACAGGTGTCCTTCAATTAAATAAATAGATCCTTGGAGTTGAAGTTCGTACTTTCTCTTTTCATAGCATTCCCTCAGCAAATGTACAAGTTTTTCTGAGATAATGATCAGGACTATTCTTAATGTCTTACAGGACAACCAATACATGCAGGACCATTTGTAGAAGCACTAACAGCTGACAGATACCATAAAGTCACAAAATGGCACAGATTGTTTGGTAAAGTTGTTTTTAAAGGAATCTGACAGACTGTATTTATAAACTGGACTTAATGGTAAAAATTATCAAATATGAAATCAGTTTATACTTAAATATTAACATTAACTTTCAAATTTTAGCAAATGAACAACAGTTAAGATCAATCATCTCAAGTTTCTTTGGTCTTAACAAATGTTCATTCAGTCTAGTTAGGCAGGCACTTCTTTAATTGTGGACCTTCCAAGTTAGAATAAAAATTAGAGTCCATCTCTCCAAGCTCCTTTCCAATGCTATAATGTGATATATGTATTCCTAAAATACCCAGATGTTCTGCAAAAGCACACATTAAATGGTGCTGGGGAAGACCAGTTAGAAAAAACTACCCAAACCCTAAGAAAGGCTGGGCTGCTGAGTTATGGAGTCAAGAGAAAAACGGACACAGAATTGTGCACGAAGATCTGCAAAGATCGACCACAAAGCCAAAGGTAGCCAAGGGGAAGATCAAGAGGGAAATGAATAATTTGCACAACACTGTATTCGGTGGCTGATGTGTTCATGGCCTCAGTTTACTCTGCACTACTCGGAGGCAAAAACCACTCACATCCTTGGAACAATCACACATGAACCAATGCAACTTCTATTTTATGATGACAGCATCTCCCTCATATATAAAGGCATATTCATCATTTACCATCCTATTCTGCAATGCAGAAATGTGTTATAGTGGAAGAGATTATGTAGAGCCTTATACCATCTCTTAAAAGTACTATGTAGCCTCTGTTTAAACCTTTCACAACTTTTTATATCAGATCTTGTCAATAGTGATCAGTTCTAGTTCTTGGAATATTCTTCCCATTTTGAGTGAAAATGTTGCCATGTAATTGCTAGTTTTAAGTTCATCTTTTGCAGTAGGATAAACCACTTTTCCCTTGAGAAAGGCTTTCTTTTGTTTGACTACAACTTGTTTCTCATATGTATTAACTTCTCGGTGTGTGTGTGTGTGTGTGTGTGTGTGTGTGTCTGTCTTCTGAATATGTTTAAGAGCTTTATTTGGTATAAATCAGATATAAAATTACTATCTAGCCTGTTATAATTTATACAAATCTTCAATTAGGATAACTTCTTCCTTTTGAGTCTAGACTAAAATGATTTTCATGCATCTCTCTTAAACAATGGAAAAACTATTCCTAAACTGTTGCTTAGGGCTTCTAAAAGGAATTCTAAATGACAGGTATGTTGCATATCACTTTCCTTATCCAAGCACCTGTCTCTTCATGCTGCTTCCCTGAGATGCAGGGAGTGTCCTCCTTCTTTCCTTAGAGATCTCCACCACCTAGGCAAGCATTTCATACTTTCTGACTCTTGAGCTTTGTCAAAAGTTATCAGCATTCAATTCTTCTCATTTTCCTACATGTATTTCATCTTTCCTTTCTTAGTTTCAACTGATGAAAAAAGTCTGCGTCATTCATTCATTCAATAGATATTTCCTAAGCACCTGCTATGTACTATGTACTGCTCACATTCTAGTAAAGGGAGTTCGTCAAATAGAAGATGTACCATCTGTTAGACACATTGATATTTTATGTATCTTCCGTACAAATTATAAGACTTCCTAGATTGCAAGTCACATCCAATTTCGGACATGTGCAAGTGAGGAGAAACATGCCTTGGAGTAAATAAAACACATTTTAGTAGGAAAAAAAAACATGGACAAAGGCTTCGAGGGAGTTGTGATTTTAAATAAGATGGTCAGTCCTAAAGCCCAAATGCCTTCTGCAATGTTCACGTAACTGCTGGACTTTTAGCCTTCAGGTTATGAGCATCTTCAATCTCAACATGTCCAAAACATGATCTCCATTAAATATCTGGCATCAGTGAATGCTTTGCCCTGGACGATACATGACTCCTTTCACTCTCTTGGTTAATGAGCAAGTCCTGTCAATACAGCCTCTAAAATATTTCTAATATCCTCCATCTGCCGGAAGCCTTTTCTGAACTCATGAAAGTTGAGAAATCTCCTGGTGAGGTAAGGCAGGTTTGCAAGGCTCCTACCATCAGATGGCAACCGATGTCTACCCCCCACTCAATTATTTTTGCTTGAGCACCGACCCCCAAGGCGCCTTGTTGACTGGTGTCAGGAGTGACTTGCCCCCTCATCTTAAAATATGCTAATTGTACCTTGTGAAGGAACTTATTATAGGAATTTCTTCTTTTGTGTTTATGCGAGCAAATATTACATTTCCTGAGAAACCTGTTCTAATTCCCCTCGAGAAAACAGGCTATTGAACCCTGCTCACAAAGAACTAACTTTTGCTTTTGCTATGCTAAAAATATTGCCTTGTATTTGAATGCTGAGGATACCTTCCTTCCCCATATGATAAGCATCTAAATCACCTACAATCAATCACTATTGATAAAGATTATGCATGAGTCTTCTACCAATCTATGTCCTGGGAAATTTCTACATATCAAAGAATTTGTCATCAGAAATCACTGTCTAAGGCAATTGCCACTTCTGTTTTGTACCCCATACATTTTTTCAATAAATAGAGCTGACTCTCTGGTCAGAGCAGAGATGCCTGCCTGTTTATCAGAAAGAAACTCGAGGCTCTCACTCTCCCTTTTGCCGACACCATCCATCCTTCAGGAAGCCCTGGAGCTGCTGGAATCCATCTCTCCCAGCCAGTAACCTGATTTATGACTTCCATATCATATACTCTGACTCTTACTATATTCTACTAACTATTCTCCTTAATATAATGTTTATGCCATCTCTAATCTACACTCCATAATACTGTATTCATCTCTATAAATATTTCTCTTTCAGGAATTATCAAATCACCCTTATTTAAAAAAAAAAAAGAAGAGAAAAAAACCAGACTCCATAGCCTGTTGCTTGCTAAATGAAAATCTTTAATTACTTTATCAAAGCATTTATTACTACTCATGATAAAATTTCAGCCTATTCTTCTCATTTTACTTGCTTTTATTCCCTTTCACTCTCTACAGCATGCTTTGGCTACACCAAATTATTTGCTTTCATTCAAAGATGGTATTTACTTACAAACTTTTGAGCTCTATTCATACTGGAGTCCTTGACTTCAATTCTTCCTTGTCACCCACCCTCCTGGCGTTTTCATTGCTAGTCCTTTCTCCCACCCACCAACTAAACTGAAATCACCTGTTTTTGATCTACTGGCCCATTTTTTGTACTGCTATTTATTATGATCTATTATGTTTTCCTATCTCCTTTATTATATTGCAAATTTTCCTTGAGAATAAGTGGTATTTATCTGTTTTGTAACCAAAACCTCTGATTCTGAATTTTCATTCATTACCTACAAATTATGTAATATAAGAGTCCCCAATATCTCTTAACCACTGTTCCTTATCTGCAGAAATGATAGAGAATCTTAACAAGAAATTTATAATATTGTCTCCTGAACCGATGGACAGCTGGTGTGTGGGGATGGGAAACAGAGTGAAGGTAAAAGGTTGAGTATATTTTGTGTAGTAACACTTATGTTGCATCAAGGATACTTTACCAGATTAAATATATAGTATAATGAAAGAATATAAAAATAAAAGTTTAAAAAATAACTTATAAAAGACAAAATAATGTAATTAATTCAATTTCTGATTAATAAAAAATAGACATGTCAAATTCAATCAAGGAAAGAAGTAAAATTAAAAGATGATATTCAGTTATAGTGAAATGAAAACCACAAAAGAAGCTATACATAGATTACTTTATGATCACTAGACAATTCATAAATTACTCAATAGTCAAAAATAATTATCAAACTATTTTCCAATGTAATAAAATTTACATATTTTTAATATCACTGCTGATACTATGATATTTGCATTTCTTTACACTTTCATTTTATTGTATGAGCTAGCCCTACACAGCCTATTTTGTTGCTCATTGGCACTATAGGATAAACATACTTAGATTACATACATTTGTTTCTTCTTGAAGGTGTGAAGTATGCTGACCACAAGAGAGGACAACTGAGAACAACTGACAACATATTAACTCAACTGTATTTCCTAAAAATAAATCTGAAATGTAGCATACCAGTTCTATCAAGTTTATGATAATTTTTAGCAATAGTTTTTTTTAATTTGCCAGTTTTTAAGCAACACAGTTACATGCATAGGACTTGAAATAAATAGAAAGGCTTATAATACAGTTTTGTATTACAAACTTGTTATTTCTGTTTTAAGTTTTAGTGGGATGATAACTTATACGTCTATAAACAATATGCCTGTATGCACTCTTTGTATCAGTATTATACTTGGCTGATAAGAACAAACCTCCAAAGTAATAGTACTTTAAACAAATTAGGAGTGTGTAGTCACTCTCATGAACTGAGTTGTGTCCCTACCCCTAAAAATGTATCTGTTGGAGCCCTAAGCTTCAGTACCTTAGACTGTGACTGTATTTAGAGACAGGCCCTTTAAAAGGTAATTAACTTAAAATGGGGCTGTTAGGATGGCCCACTGATTCAATGTGACTGGTGTCCTTAGAAGAAGAGGTGATTAGGACATTCAGAGAAACACCAGGAACATGAACACGAACACAAACACACACACACACACACACACACACACAGGGAAGATCCTGTGAAGAGGTAGCAAGACGATGGTCCTCTGAAAGCCATGGAGAAAGGCCTGGGGAGAAACTGAACCTGCAAATACTTTGGACTTGAAGCCTCCAGGACTATGAGAACATAAATGTCTGTTGTTTAGGCCACCCAGCATTTTATAGGTGTCTCAGTCCATTTGGGCTGGTATAGTAAAAACACCACAGACTGGGGGAGCTTAATTAACAGATGTTTATTTCACACAGTTCTGGAGGCTACAAGTCCAAGATCAAAGTGACACTGAATTTGAGTGCTGGTGAGAACCCTCTTCCTGGTTTGCTGATGACCACCTTGTACCCTCACATGGAACAGACAGAGTGAGAGCAAGCCCTAATCCAACTATGAAGGCCCCATGCTCATGACCTAATAACCTCCCAAAGACCCCATCTCCTAATACCATCATATCGGGCATAAAGTTTCACATATAAATTGTGGGGTGACACACTCAGTCCATAGTAGCAGGCCTGGAACTAATACGCCACAACCCACACCTGCATATTCTCCTCACACATTCCAACATGACTTAAAGTGGGGAGGCTGGTATGGTAGTTTGGGGCTGGTCTGATGAAGAGATGAGGCTTTTCCAAATTTTCTACTCTACCATCCCTAGTGATTGACCTTCATAATAAAGGTTAATTCATGAAATCAAGATGGCTGTTTGAACTATAGCCATCAAGCCAAATTCCAGGCAAGGGGGGGAAACAAAACAACAACAAAACTTTATAACTTCAAAATTATCATAAAATCTTTCTATAGACCTTTTTCTAGTTGGAAAGCTAATTCTTTCTCTCATGTGCATTCATTCTGTTCAAGTTATAGTATAAAAATGATTTGGTAGAGGAACAGCTTAGTAGTTTTATCTAAATGTGTAATAAATATTAAATAATTAGATGATTTATTCCCATCATTTTGTAAGTTTTGAAACGTGGCTATAAATTATGGGAACAGATCCAGGGACATCATTTTCCAATTGCAGAAGTAGTCACCTGGCATTTTCTTCAAAATTGATGCTAATACTCAAAACTTCTCACAAAATTCTTTAGACAGACATCTTCCATTTTCAGACTTAACCAAAGCCCTTACAATACCCCCAGTCCAATTTTGGCCTTCTCCTCTGTGGTGTCCTCAGATCCTCAACAAGTCATTTTCACTAGGACATCCAAGAGCTATTCTTGTACAAATAATTCAAAAAGCTTGGGCTATTTCTATCCTTATCTTGGAATTACAAAAGTCTGGTTGGCCCACATTACTCTGGAGTCTCTCATCAATACTGCTGTCTACCACCATAGTATCTAAAATATTCCCTAAAGATAACAGGAGAATGAATTGATAAAAGAAAAAAAACATAAGATTTTCTGCAAAAAGGTAGAAGTACATGTGTCTGAATTACTATGTACCACATGGGGAAGATTATTACAACATATATTCCCTTAGCTTTTGGAAAATTGATTTAAATATTCCATATAACAGAATTTCAAAACTGCACAATATCTCAATATTTTCCTCAAATAGCACTATATGTTATTTAAATTCTTAGGATAAGTTTAGAAATGCTAATTTTTAATTTCCAAGTAATTTAAACCACAGTTATAGAGACTGAGTTCTTAAATTTTTACTATTTAATGCTTACCATTCTGAAAGATATATTTTTGTTCCCCTTTCTTTATAATGATTTAAAGGGGACAGTGAAAATGAAAGTAGGAAAGACATGTTTTTAAACTTGCCGGTAGGGCACAATATCTTTTTTACTTTTTGTGATTTTTGTATGTGACACTTTTTATGAAAAATAATAAACATAGATAACAGTTTTGTTTCTTGTCCCTGGTTTTTAAATATTAAGCGTATTTGGTCTTTTTTTTCCTACTATTAAAAGAACTTAACATTTCTAACTTCTTATGTTATCACTAGAATATAAGATACATTACTCACTAGATTTGAACTCAGACTTCAAGATACTGGTCAACAGAATAACCCACATTATATAGAGTATATTTGTGTATATAAACTGTAATTTGGATAACAAAAGTTAAAAAAAAAAACCCTTATGATTAAATATAATTGGTACTCAAATGCTTGCTTAAAATGAAAAAAAAAAAAAACCTTGAATATATTTGAAATTGCATCTTCCTTCCCAGATATATTCTTGATTTTTCTAACAGACATATCTAACCTAGTATACAGATAAACAGATCTGGTTTCATTACCAGGGTGGGATTTCCAGAGTGATAGTACATTTGATCTCACTTTTACCTTCTGTAAATAACATGTAAAGATGTAGACAAAATGTTCAGCTATAAATGTAGCTATTGTAATATGTTTGTTATTGGCTAGACTTACAAGTATCAGGCTTTTCTATCCATATTTATCCTAACATACCTAGAAAATTGGTCATCTGTTATAATTTCACCACTAAATGTATATTAACAACATTAATTGAATTAAACTCATTGAAAATAATCTATTGAAAATATTACATATTATAACCTCATAGAAAAAATACTTTTTGGGTTAAAGAGACATCAATTAAAATTTAAAAAAAAAGTCTACTTCCCATATGATAAGGAGCACCAGTGTCTGTTTCTTTGCTTCAAATATAGATTTCCATTCATAAGGTACTTCCTCTTTCCCATTATGATTATTCACAGATTCATATTTTATTTAACAAATATTTGATGTGAACCTGTCACTTTTGTGTTGCTAGATGCTGGGAATGCAATGATTAACAAGACTCAGTTTTCACGGAGCTGATGATCTATCACATGAGATAGATACCGATCCGGTAATCAGAGATGATAAGTATGTGGGATATGTGCCATGACGGAAGAGAATCTGATGCTTTGATATTACAGAACAAAAGAAACTAAATTATACCAGATAGTAAGCAAAGTTTGTCCAAGAAAACTCAATCTGAGCTCTGAAACGTGAGTGACCGTCAACTAACAAAAGGGAGATCTCAGGGAGAACATTCTAGACAGAGGTGGAGGAAGAGTAAAGAGCCTAGGAGAGAATATCCTGAATTTGAGAAAGTTTTGAAAGCAGTCCAGCACAGTTGGTCACAGAACTGTGGGGAGAAAGGATACATATTAGGGAGGAACAGAGCCATAAGGAGCCCTATAACCTCTCTGAGGATTTTGTTCCATTCTTAGAGCAAAGAGAAGCCACTGAACAGCTGGAATCAGATCTGGGTTTCAAAAGAAAAAAAACATAGTAAGCAAACTTTTGTTTTAATCTAGCAAGAAACGATGACAGCTTTAAATATGGCGGTGGCTGTGGAGGTGGAAAACAGGGATGGGTTCACACGAGGGAAAAAGTAACACTGAGACGATTTGATGGATTGTATGAGGGATGTGATCAGAGAGGGGGAAAGGTCAAGGGCGAATTTTATATCCATGCTTGCACAACTGAGTGAGTGGGAGGATGCCATTCACTAAGGTAAAGAATGCTGAAAGGGGGTCAGGCTTTTGAGGACACATCGTGAGTTAGAAACATGAAGTTTGAAGGACTTTAAGCACGTGTATCAGTTAAAGTCCATTGAGAAGAAACAACCCTGTAGTTTCAACAGGAAGATTTAACAAAGAATGTTAAAGTAGATATGCCATTATTAAGAAATGAAAAGGTAAAGAGAAACAACTAAGACATCCCAGAAGTGGAAACTGCAGGAACAGCTTCTGTCCTTCCAGATGAGGGAATACAAGGAAGACCAAGAAAACTGCATGATCATAGGGGAGGGTCTCAGAAAACCAGAAAGTCACCTCTGAGGGGCAGGTGCCTCAACAGGCCTGGAGTGAGTGTTTCTGAACTCAAAGATCAGGCTCCTATAGGGCTGGAACACACATCTCTGAGAAGTGGACACAGACACCTCTTCTGGTTTCTGAGTTGAAGCTCTTCTTGCAAGTACTAGGAAATATGCAAACGGTTTCAGTTGCTTCTGCAGGGAAGAACCCCTGTTGCTGGAGGAAAGAAGCATCAACACTGAGAGGAACCTCAGACAAAACGTCCATCAGTCCATCAGAAGCAAATGCTCACACAAAGAGAGGAAAAAAGGATTGAGACTCTTCTCCCAGTCTTCAGTCAGCCCCTACCCTCCTATTTGCAGAGGCTACAAGGAATCCATTATGCCAAGAAGAAATGTGGTTTCAGAGCCTTAGAGCTGTCACAAGAGCGCAGAGGGTGAGTTTAGAAGTTAGGGAAGAGGCAAAAACGTAATACTTGATGAAACAGCTAAGTGGAGATGACAGGCCAGTGGAGATATGATCCTGGAACTGGAGTCATATCTTAAATTATATGTACATATATATACATACACATATGCATATATATACACGCA
The DNA here is from genome assembly GCA_028646485.1 of Cryptoprocta ferox. Lineage (NCBI taxonomy): Eukaryota > Metazoa > Chordata > Mammalia > Carnivora > Eupleridae > Cryptoprocta > Cryptoprocta ferox. The sequence continues at coordinate 117,490,458 of CM053571.1, forward strand.
TATGAAATCAAGGAGTATCTTAAACTATATATAGTGAAATCACATCTGTACTGAAATCATATGTATATATTCAAAACATATATAAATATTGAAATAATACACACACACACAGAAATCATGACGACTCCGGTAAGATGACCTGAGGAGGAAGAAAAGAATGAGTGGCTGTGTGTTGAGGAAATTGATGCCTGAAAACCTTAATAAAATAGTCCAATGGACCCTAGGAAGAAGTTACTGTAGTAGTTGTGAGAAAATAAAGCAGGAGAATACTGTGTCAAATTTATAAAAATATGGAAAATACTATTTAAAGATAGGGAGTGTTCAACTTGTTAAATTCTGCTAAAAAGTCAAGCTAAATGATGAGGCAAAAACAGGCTTTAGATTTCTCTTCTAATCTAGCAGCTGCAGAGAAACCACTGGCCACGAGGTAGTGCATGAGTGCCTGGGTTTTTCTGTTTGTATTTGTGCGTCAGTGTGTGAGTGTGGGCATGTAATGTTTGTACAGGTTTATTTTTTCTTGCACTGCAGTAAAGTGCACTACGTGGCTGAACATTTAGCTTTCTCCTGGAGAGCCGTGTCCATGACTCAGGGCCCATGGTGCCTTCGGAGCAGCCTACACTATGTACTCCTCAGGAGACCTTGGATTCCTGAAGCAAGAGCTGTTTTTTTCCTCGATCTCAACTTGGCCTAAGGCCATCTTTCCCAGACCTATGGTGAGAACATCTACTCTGCCATGGTTTGGAGGTCAGGTGCGTTCCAGTGAAATGTGGGTGCCCGGTGCGTTGCAGAGACTAAGATTCCATAAGCCTTTCTCCAGGGCTTCTGGAATGGGGTTCCATCAATACCCTGCTGACCCCAAATCCACGTGTACCCAGGCCCAGGGCAGAGCTGAGGCACCCTGCTCCCTTAGCTAATGGAGGCCCAGGGCATGTGAGGGTGACATGGTCTGGGGTTAGTGTAGACACAGAGGCAAGTGGTCTCTGGCGCGCACGGTACTCACGTCCGCAGGAAGAGCAGAAAGTGGAGGATGGGGGCCAACGCACGGTGGGAAGGCGGCCGAAGCGAATGGGCCACGTGTTTTTAGGCAGGTTCCCGTTCAGGTCTTCTTCCGGCCATATTTAAGATTGCAACTGTGCATTCTGGGTGCTGCTGGTCTTGGACGTTGGCCGACATAGTATTGGGCCCCAGGGGCTCTGGAAGGGTACAGTTCTGCCGCAGGCCATGCACAGTTCGCTCCTCAGTCTGGCCTCGGGCGGCGCCTCCTGCGCGCAGCAGCAGCAGCAGCTAGATTGCATCCTCGCATACCCGCCTGGGGCCCTTGACGCCAGGCGCCCCGAGCTGTGACTCAGTGACTGCGACTGCGGGGTGATTGAGGAGCCCGCGAGCACTGCAGTTGGCGGGAGAAGCGGCGTGAACCAACCTGGACCCAGAAGAACCTGCACACCTGCGCACCCACGTGCTTCTCATCCCGGAAGTCACGGGGCCGCGTGCCTCTCCCGAGATCTCGCAAGATTACGCTTCCTCGGGGCCGCGTGCCTCTCCCGAGATCTCGCAAGATTACGCTTCCTCGGGGCCGCGTGGTCTCGGGGCCGCGTGGTCTCGGGGCCGCGTGGTCTCGGGGCCGCGTGGTCTCGGGGCCGCGTGGTCTCCGGGCTGCAGTCGCGGACCTGCCTCCGGGTGCGTCAGAGGCCACTGGGTGCGCAGCGCGTCCCAGCCCGCTGTCTCCCAGCCCGCCCTTCGCAACTTCGGAAAGAGCTCTTTCGGGGGTGACGTGAGCAGCGCTGAGCGAAGGGAGTTAAGAGATGAGTGCACGGAGGAAGCAAGAACAGACCGAACTTTTCGTAACTGCTGTTGTGAATGGGAAGGGCCAAGTGGGAACGAGTAGGAGGAGTATGGAATCCAGAGGTTTCTTGGTTTGGTTTTCAAAATGTGACAGAGGTGGCTCAGTGTAGCCCTTCGACGAAGTTATCCAAATGAGAAGCAGTTACTACGGAGCAGAAAGAAGAGAGGGTGGCTAATGGAACACAGCTGAGAAGGTAGGTGGCTCTGGAAATGTAAGGTACCACAGGAAGGAGGGATATTCAGAAAAAATATATAAATAAAATTAAAAAGTTTTATATATGCATATGTATATGCTTATTAAACAATTGCTTTTGTGGATTAGAGAAGCAAGAAAGTTATACTGCATTTTACTAATTACCTAATGAGCTGCACCCGTGCTTTGTGTTTTTTTTTTTTTCATGTTGATTAGAACTACTATCAGGAGTCGTTTGTGTTCAGCCTGAACAACTTTAGTATTTCTTACAAGGGTCATCTGCTAGCAACAGGTTCTCTCGGTTTTCGTTTATTTGGGAATGTCTTTATTTTCTATTTGTATTTGGAAAATAGCTTTGATGGATATAGGATTCTTGCTTGACAGGTGTTCTCTTTGAGTGCTTTAAATAGGTTATGCAGCTGCCTTCTGGGCTCCCTGGGGTCTGATGAGAAGTCAGATGTTGAAATTAAATATTTTGGACCTTATTAAGTGACTTCATATGAGCTTTCATGTTAAATTTTAAATTGATCTTGAAAATAGGAAACACTTTTGAAATTTTACACAAACTGGAAACAAGGCTGCAGTTGAGCAAAGGGGTGGTTATAAAATAAATGCAAAAGGGTAGTTATAAAATAAATATCACAGAGATGAAAAGCAAAGCACAAAGAATATAGTCAATAAAATTGTAATAATGGTGAAAAATGGTAACTACATTTATCCTGGTGAACACTGCATAATGTATGGAATTGTGAAATCACTATTTGAACACCCAAAACTGATATAAAATGGTGTATCAATTATACTTTATGTACTTACTGAAACTTCTTCCATCAGCCAATAAAATAGCTTTATAGACAGACCCTTCTTTGCAAGTCGTTTTCTCTTAAGAAACAGAAAAACTCTCACAAAACAATAGGAAATACTGTATGAAATTTCTGAAAACAGTTCAGCAATATGGACCCGTAAGTGTATGTCAATACTTTGTTTCCTAAAATTTGTTTCATAGAAGAGTAATCCTGTAAGAGGCTCATTGAGAGAATTACTGATCAAATAAATTTGTGAAATTTTATCTCCTTTTAAATGTTTCCATATTAGAAGTTCTGCCAAGTATTACCCTAGTAATTCTATTTTAACCTTGTCTATCTTAAAAATGTTTCAAAAACTATGTGAGCAAAGAACATAGTTTATTAATAATAATAAAAAAATTATTATTCATGGAGTATAATAATTTCCCATGAGGTAGTGTTCTTTGGACCACACTTTGGAAACTGGCGTGAAGGAGGCAGCTAATAAGCTATACTTTGGATAACCTACCACCCACATCGATTGAAAAGTAGCTTAAAACACAAAAATGTGCCTGCTTTCAGAAACGCTTCTTACTAGGTTATATGCAAAATTTTCTCTGAATCCTCAATTTCATTTTTACTCTAATAATTCAGTTATAATGATAGATAAATGCAAATCTCAAAATTTAGAGAGTTCTTTTGTTGTGAGTCCCAGATATTATATTTCCTGGCATCTCCTCATTTACTTCCTCCCTCCTCTTTTGCCTTCATGATTCCTGAGTAAAACTAGATACATGAAGATAATGCTACTTGAAAATAAAATTGTAGCCTTCTGTTCTATTGGTTACTTTATCCTCCATAGTTACGTATTTCACAAGAAGTAATATTCTTCCATATACCCTTCCCCTAAACATCCTGAAGTCCCATTGGTCAGGGGCCGGTCTTTGCCATCTTATTTCATCCACTTGTACAAAAGCTAATCATAGTGGTTTGTTCCAACTATTTCATTAACTTGTTGTCTTCTAAAATCACTTCTTTTGTAACAGTAACACTTAATAACAGAAAATCGATAGTTTCACCTTTACCTCAAATTGTAACGTGTTGGAGGAATGCATGAAATTTGCAGTATTCCAAAAACAATGTTGCCTTCTTCTTGGCAACTAATTGGCTGTTATGTTGTAGTGTGATACTGGGTTGGCCCACACCTCTCCTCCTGCTGGCAATGCAGGAGTTGGTCTACAACCGTACACCCGTTCAGTGAGTTTGATTATTTAAGCCAAGAGAATGGTCACTCAGTGGATGTTCTTGGCAACTCCAAGGCACAGATGCTGGGCTTTCACGTTTATCTTTTTTCCAACAGGAGCCATATGGAAAGAAGTGCCTAATTTCTTGGCTAGGAGCCAGTCAAGCTTTTTATGAAGCTTACTTGCTAGATTTTGTGGCAGCCACAAGCTTACTTCTATGCTTAGTTGCATTGTTAAGTAGCTGATGATCACTTCTGATTATGTTTTGATGGTAGGCTTCTTACAGAGTGATTTTAATTAGATTTCATTCGTAGATAAAGAACAATGCCCGTTCCTTACCGTCATAGATAAAAAGAACATTCCCAATTCTTTATTTTATGTTCTAGCCTATAATTTACATTATATATTATACCCCTCAATTTTTGCCATACTTAAGTAATAAATAGAAAATAAAAAACTAGAATTTAAAAATCCTAGGAATTTTTCTGTATAAAATAAAACAATGGATATTTGTATTTATCTGAACTTTCATACTCTTTTTGGTATAAATATTAGACATGATCTTTGACATGAAATATCATCCAGGCCAATTAAAAATAACATTTTTGATAATAAGTGTCCTATTGCCATAACTGATCCCTGGTGTTAGAGTAAATGAACAAGCAAAATTTTAAATGGTGACCCAGATTTAAAAAAAAAGCAACTAATTTGCAGGTTTTACCATTTGTACTGTGAAAAGGGATACAAGTGAGGGAAAGTGGTGAAGATGGATGCACTGGGGAGAGAAAGGGAAGCAGAGGACTCTCTGATGATATTATTATGACAGACTGCCCAGGTTTGAAAGGGGCCTGGATGCCACACTGAGGAATGTGGACTTCACGATGCTCTTGTAAGCAGCACAAACCACTGATAGCTATGGCAAGAAAGTTCACATATGTGTTTTAAATATATGGGGGACAGTTTGGTTTTAGGGCTATACAAGCAAGAGATACTCCAGTTGAGAAATAATTACAGCAGTCCAGGATGGAGCTAATAAGGGTTTCGATTAAAACAGCAGTAGTGGAAGGGGTGATAATTAGTAGGGTTTTCAAAAATATTCAGGAAAACTGTATTACTGAGGACAGTGTGCTAAATGCATTTCACAAAACTTTTCCCTTCCCAACTCTATGATAGAACAATGTGATTAATAAACCTAATATTAGACTCAGGAATAAAACAGAGTGTTTCAAGGGGCCTTGAATTATCTACAGGAGAGAGCACAGATTATTTTTCTGTTTTCTGGGAAGCCTGTTCAAGAATAAGGAAGCTGCCTGAGACAGCTGGGACTAGTGTGTTCAGACGAAAGCCCCCCTGCCAGTCATCTGAAAGAAACCTGTCTTCACCCTACTGTTTTCCCCTTCCCCTTTGCACCTGCTGAGACTGGGGAGCGAAAATTGGAGGGGAAGTTTCAGTTTGGAACCCTTCCTTGTTGGGTTATCAGAAGTAATAAATAATCATTGTGTCTATAGCAGGGTCCCAGAAGCCACCATCAGCTTTGCCTCCTAGATAATTCTTGAATCAAACTGAAAATAAAAATGAAAGTATAAATCATTCAAAATTGAGCTAAAAATCTAAACTGTATCAGAATATATGGTATAGAAGTAAAACTATGTTAAGAGGAACTTTAGAGACAGATGTTTTTTAACATAAAAAAAGAAAGACTAAAAATTGTTTAAATATATAACATGAAAACAATGTTTAATAAAGATTAAGAAAAGTTATATACTATTCAGATGAAATAAGATAAAGTAGTAAAATAATAAAGCAAATTTTAGCACTTTGAAAAAATAGAAAAATGATGGACAAACCTGATAAAACAAATAATACACACCAAAATAAACAAGAAATGAAATATAAATTGATATATAATCACAGATACAGGAAGTGTGAATAGTATCAGCAAAGAATATTACATGAAAAATTTACCCATGAAGAGTGAAAAAATCAGATTAACTATAGTAGAAATTGGAAAGATTGAGACTAATCCAATAAAAATATAACACAGAGTTTTACAGCTGATTTCTAATTTAGCTTAATCTATGTTAAAAGACACACAAATGATAGAGTCCCAACTTGTTTTTGAATCCATCATGTACCTAAATTGTAGTCATGTTAAAATTACAGAAAAATGTTTCATTTTATTTATAAACATAAATATAAAACTTCTAAATAAGTTTTGAACAAATCAAATTCAGTAATAACCAATATGCTATGACCAGGTGGGATATTCCAGAAGTGAAAGGTGTTTTCAACACTAATACTTTGCCATGTTTGTTAATGCATTATAATTTATTAAATTATTAGCAATAAAAAGTTAACAAAACATACAATTTCAGAATAGATATTTTTAAAGGTCAGATACCATTCTTAATGTTTTTCAAGTAAAATAAGACACACCCACCTAATTATAAAAATATTCAAAAATATTTGAAATACCATATCAAATTTCAAATACTTTACTGTGTTCAAATCAGTAATGAGAAAGAAGCCTGTGTATGATTGCAGATGTGGAAAACTCAAAATACAGAATTAAAAACCAATAAGCAGTCACCTGTTCAAATTAGTCAAAGACTTTGATAAAGTACCTTCGTATACATAATAAATATGTAAAAGTCTATAGACTTTCTATAATAACAATAAACACTTTGAAATGGAAATGAGAAAAAAAAGGAGATCTTAGCTCAGTAACATCAAAACTAAAAACTCAAAATAAATAAAAGTATCAGATTGATATGAAGATAATCACCAAACTTTATTGAAAAGTAAAAACCAAAAAAAAAAAAAAAAAGCCTGAAAGATTAGAAAGAAATACCATCTTTTGGGAAAGAGCTGATATTAAAAATGACAATCTTACACAGATTGACAATTTCAGTCAGAATTCTAAATTGTAACTTAACTGAAATGACTTTAAAGTCCACAGGATAAGATGTTAGAATTTCACAGAATAATTTGGAAAAATGAATGGTGGCAAATAGAGACTCTCCTTGACAGATAATGACATGTATTGGTTTTAATCAGGTTTTGTAATTACAGCCACAAAAGCCAACTCTGGCAAATATAGGTAGGAAATTAATTCATTAATTATATTGGGTAGAAAATATGATCTCAGGCAGGAGAATAGGTTTGGAGGCTCTGACTCTTGGGTCATCCTCCAAGACCATATGGATAGAGGTTACATGAAAAACACATAGGAACAGACACAACTAAGCCAACATAGACTAGGGAGACAGAAATTTGTGTCAAGAGTCTGCAGAGACCTGGATTAGGATACCAAAAGGCTATGTAATAGGAATAAAAATGACCCACAATGACCCTTGAGAGGTACTGAAGCCTTTGAATCATTTTAGTCCCTAAAGTGAATGAAGTTGATATAGGATAGCCACTGTCCCCATTGCCTGCCAGTATTGTAAATATGTAGTTCTCTATGAAGAAACATACCTTTCCATGACCCAAAATATTTCTGTAGTTACTCATATACTATGTCTAATGCCAAATCAAAACTAATTATGTGAAAAACAAGAAAATATGACTGAAAACTAAGAGAAACTAACACACAGTAAAATTAAGCCACAGATTCAAGCAGTACCTATGGATCACTTTTAAGGTTTTAAAAATTCTATTTATGCTATTTAAACCACTGAAAACCAGACAAAAGGACATTTTGGAGTAGCCAGGGATAGGAAGTCACATTCCATTCAAAGAGTAACATACACAGGGATAACTAGTGTTTTCAAATGAAAAAATGGGCATTAAAAGGCAACAGAAGAGTAACCTTGAAAGAAAATAACTGGTCACCAAGAATTCTATGCCATGAAAAAAATCCAGGAAGAAATTATGGTTAAAACGCATATGTTTAGACAAACCAAAACTGAGAATTCTCTAGCAGCAAACCTGTTTTGGAACCTTATATGTGGAATTAAAATACAAAAACAATAGCACATAATGTGTTAGCATCTGGAACATCTAAATGTTCTAGTATTCTTGCATTACCTGCTAACAGAAAAACTTAATTATATCAGCTTTATAAGCAAAGGATGAAACATTTATTCTTTTAGCATACCCACCAAAAACATAGTAAAATATAAAAATACCAACCTAATAGGGAAAACTTGAATATTGAAAATATATTCAGATGAACAAGTGGAAGAAAAGAGAAAAAAGAGCATAGAACAAGTAAATGAAATCAAACAATAAGAGGGTAGATTTAATCCTACATATATCAGTAATACACTAACTGTAAATAAAAGACTGCTCTAATTAAAAAGATAAATATGGCCAGACTGGATACAAAGTCAAAACCCATAATATGTTTCTTGAAAGAAAAACCTCTAAAAATAAAAATTTTAAAAAAACCTAAAAAAATAGAAAATATGGAAAAATTACATTCCATAAGAGATTGGTTTAACTCTTTTAATACCAGATGTAGGAGATTCAAGGAAAAAATCATAACTTCAGCTAGAGGAAAATTTCATAAGCATGAAAATTGCATTTTACCAATATATGAAAATTCTAGCTTTTTATATGCCTGAAAATATAGCATAAAGTATAAAAAGCAAATATTAAGAACTAGAAGAAACAGATTAATTCATAATAATAATGAGAGGTTTTACTACAGCTCCTATCCATACAGACAAAATAAAACCGTAATCATTCAGAAGCTTAAAACAACACACTATTGGAAATATGTAGACCATCCAACATCTGCAGAATGCACGTTCCATGCAAGTGTATATGAAGCATTTTTAGTTGATCACGTGCTGCATCACAAAGCAAATCACATGTTTCAAATGAATTAAAATATTTATAGTACATTTCTAATCATGGTGTGATTAAACTGGAATTTAACCACAAAAATATTACTAAAAAACTATGAAAATTCAAAAACAAAAATTACATTTCTAAACTCTCCATGATTCAAGGAAAAAATAAAATCAAAATCATAAAATATTTCTAAATAAATTATAATAAATATTCTTGATATTTAAAGCTTTTTAGTGCAACTAAAGTTTTGTTATGAGGAAAATGTATAGTCTTAAAGATGTATATTGAGAAAAGTAGAGTGCTGAAGTTGTTTACCTAAAAATCTATATAAGAAAGTAGAGATGGACAGCAAATTGAAATCAAATTGACAGGTAATAACAGAAAAATCAGAAATGAATAAAATGTAAATATACTCAATAGAAAAGATTAGCAAATCAAAATTGGTTCATAGAAAGTCTGATAAAATTTATAATTCTCTGAAAGACTAAGATAAAAAATGACACGTTCCAGCGGCACCAGAGTAACTCAGGCAGTTCAGCATCTGACTCTGGCTCAGTTAATTTTCTCAAGGTTCCTGAGTTTAAGCCCAAGTCAGGCTCTGTGCTGACAACTCAGGAGCCAGGAACCTGTTTCAGATTCTGTGTCTCCCTCTCTCTCTACCCTCCCCAACTTGTGCTCGCTCGCTCTCTCTCTCTCTCTCTCTCTCTCTCTCAAAAATAAACATTTTAAAAAAATGACATGTTCCAGAAAAAAAGGGGAAATAAGGCTGTCTACTAGATCATAGAGAAATTAAAATAATTATAAGTGGTTCTGATGAACAAATTATGCCAATAAGTTTGAAAACTAAATAGTAAAACTCCTAGAAAATACAAGCTAGTAAAACATAACAGAATAGAAAATCTGTACACGCTATAAATAATAAATTCAATTTCTAATAATAAATTCTTCCATAAAAGAAAGCTTCAACATAGAAAGCTTCATTAGTAAAATCTTAAGAAAATAGTATTATGGCAGCTTTACAAAGTCAAGAGAACATGCAATGGTAACAAATAAAAAATGTTATGGATATAATGGAAAAAGAAAATTATAGACTAATCCCAATATTGAATTTGATTTAAAATTGTAAACATAGTATTACCAACTTAAGAAATAATTAGCAAACAGATTTGTCCAAGAAATGTAATTTCATCCAAAATACTAAACTCAACATAATTCCCTAGATTCACAAATTAAAGAGGAAAAACATGATCATCTCGGCTGGTGAAAAAGCATTTGATAAATTTCAATATCAATTCTTGATTTAACAAAAAATAGCAAACTACAATTAGGAATGAATTTTCTTTTTTGTTAAGTTTATTTTGAGAGAGAGAGAGAGAGAGAGCATGAGTGGGGAAAGGGGGAGAGAGAGAGAGGGCAGAGAGAGAGAGAGAGAGAGAGAGAGAGAATTCCAAGCAGGCTCCACTCCATCAGCACAGAGCCCAACACGGGGCTTAAATCCATGAACTTGAGAGATCATGACCTGAGCCAAAACTGAGAGTCAGAGGCTTAACTGATTGAGCCATCAGGTGCCCCAGGAATGAATTTTCTTAATCAGATAAAGAGTATATAAGAAACAGTTATAGCAACCTCTTGGAGATATTCTTTAATTGCTACTTTTCAACACTTGTTGACCATGTAGTTACGGTAATAAAATAGAAAAATCAAAGTTATAGAGATTTTAAAGCATATTAAAATATATTTGCAAGTAGATATGATTGTATCATAAAAATAATAGATCTCATTAAAAATAATTTAGCAGATAATATAAAAATCACTTATATTTCAGAAATGTGAAAAACATACAGTTTACAATTAGAGCCCAGAAATGTAAGGTAAAATACAATAAAATATATAGAAGACTTTGATATAGAAACCTAAATAGCATTATTGAAAAAAATCAAAGATGACATAATTCATCAGGGAATTGACCATATTCATATATTGGGAAGCTCAGTAATGCAAAATATGTCAATTTTTCCCAAATCAGTTTGTATATATTGGTTGTGATTTCAGTCAGAACTCCAATGTATGTATTCATGTATGTGATTAAACTTACAAGTAGTCTAAAAATTATAAAAGATCAAAATTGTGCTTAAGACATTTTTGATGATGAAGAAAAAATATAGAAGGAAATGCATAAATACGTATGTACATTTGCTTGAAACTAATTAAGACAGTATAGTAATAAAATATATATTCTCTTTACATATAAATATATTCTATGTATATATATGTATTTATATCTGTGTGTATACATACATATAAAAAGGCAAAACCAATAATGTATTTCTTGAAAGAAGAATCTATACATCTATATACACAGATATGTATAAATATAGATATATAGTGGCCTTAAAGACATTATGTATGGTTATCAGATTTTTCTTCGTATACTCTACAAACTCATATTACAAAACTGCATCTAAACATTTGGTGATAGAACAGAAATAGAGCAATTAATTAACCCAATGGAACAGAATGGACTCTATAGTATAAAACAACATGTGATTGTGTTCAATGTGTATATGTGTGATAATTTAGCATGTGATACAGGTAGTATTTTCAGATGAATGGTGATAGGGCAGATCATTGAATTAATGGTGTTAGCACGCATGACTATAGCTTTAGAAAAATAAGATGGACTTACATTATTATTTCAAAATACTAAGAAAAACATTATAGACACTGTATATATATATAAGCCTAAGGATGAATTACTTTTAAAAATCTCAAAAGCTATTAAAATTGTATGGGCAAAATTATATTTACAAATTTGGGATAGGAAAACTCATAAAATTTGACATGAAACTTAGAAGTCACAAAGGAATACTTATGATCAGACAATTCACGGGAAATTAAAAGAATAGCATAAATAAAAAACAAAAATAATAAAAATAATAGCATATGCTCAAACAGGAAATGAAATAATAATAGCATAAGTAGACAAAAAACAATAACACCAATAAAAAAAAACAATAGCAAATTCTCAAGTAATTAAGGAAGTACAATCAAAAACATAAGAGGAACCTTTTTTCTATCATATTTTAAAATTTCAAATGTTCAATAATATCAAGTATAGATGAGAATATACCTAATTGGTTATTTTCTATATTAGTATATTGAGGATTATTAAATTTTAAATGTGCTCATTCTTTTTTGCTGTTTCTATAATCCAACAGTTCCCCTTTGAGGTATTTAGAAAAATTGTATGTTAGTGTACAGGCAGAATGAAGGAAATTCATTTTACATTGTTTGTAATAGTGAAAAAAAAAGCAGTCTAAATGATATCACTAATAAACTATGGAACATTGAAAGTATAGAGTTTTAGGTAGCTATAAGATTTCTAATTCCTTCAGCATCTAGTATCCATCAAGTAGGTCTTACTTTGCATGCTTCCGGAGACAGACGAATGTCCCAGGGTAAAATCCGCAGCTCTTGGTTATACTCTAAGGTGAATGAAGCACGACAGAGAAGGGCCTTAGACAGATTCTTAGCCCCAGATAGCCCAAGGATTCTGTCCCATTACCTCAAACCATTAGCAACAAGGTGCTGATTAACAATTTTTATTATAATTAAGTGAAAGTGTTTTAAAACTTATTTATTTTACTAATAAGTTATATATTTACATGGCCTAAAATTCTTAACTGTGTGTTTCTTAAGTGTTCCCTTTTGTTACTGATTTTAAACTTAATTGCACTGTGGTCCTCATATGTGCCTATTCTTTTGAGATTTAGTGACTTACTCTGTGTAATATAAATGGTCATTTGAAAAATATCCACCTTGGTGCTTGTGTGGCTCAGTCGGTTAAGTGTCCAGATTCAGCTCAGGTCATTATCTTGAGGCTTGTGAGTTCAGGCCCTGCATTGGGCTCTGTGCTGACAGTTCGGAGTCTGGAGCCTGCTTTGGATTTTGTGTCTCCCTCTCTCTCTGCCTCTCCCCCACCACTCTGTCTCTCTTTCTCTCAAAAATAAATAAACAAAAAAAAATCCATCTTCACTTGAGAAAATATATATAGTTGGATACAGGGTTATAAGTAGATACATGAGATCAATCATGCTAATAATAAATCTGATAATAAATCTTTTATAGGATGCTTGATTCTCTGCTTAACCTACTGATAATTTTTTAAAGATGTTGAAATCTCTCATTATGGTGACACTTTTGTCCATTTCTTCTTATAGTTATATCAGTTTTTCCTATATCTTTAGATATACGATCTTTAGAATATTTTAGGCTCATGAAATGTAGTTAAAATGGATGGGATGAGCTTTTGCCCTAAATAATGGATTTTATATTTAAATTTATTTTGTTTCGTAGTAAGGTAGCTATACCCACTTATTGGGTTTGATATTGGGATTGGGATTGATATTGTTTTGTTTTTGTCCTTTTAAATTTAATGTTTGTGTTTCCTATATTTATTTTTATGTCTAACAAACACCATATTGTTGGGGTTTGTTCTTGTATTTCACTGTTTTTATTTTGTTTATTTTTTGTTCCTGTGCTATTGTTTTGTTTGCTCTTTGGCCCTTGAAGAGTGCTCTTGCTTTCTACCAGCTCCACAGTATAGAAATACATATGTTTTATATAGGTTCTTGTTGCATGTTGCAGCCAGTCTTCCACCTGCTCTTGAAATAATTTTTTTTTTTCCTAATCACATGCACCTCCCTAGGAGGGATGCTTTCTATCCACCACCTCTCATCCCCTTAGACTGAGGTTACCTAGGATTGGCCTCTGATGTGTGTTCTCACATAGTAGAAGCACATAATTGTGTTGCCTGCCTTCACTGTGCAAAGCCCTGGGCTAAACCTGTAGAGTAGGATGCTATTTAGATATGATTTTTGACCTTAGACATCTGCCTGAAATTTCTTGTGCTATCTATATAACATGCTGCTGCCTCTAATTAGCATGTATGCTTTGACATTAGTAAGCTTTTAATTATTAAGATTGTTCTTAGTTAGTAAGGTGACTTCTTGTTGATGCTACTGTATGAATATATCTCTGTTCTCTAATGTAGTATATCATAGTTCATAAGAATTTAATCACACATATACTCTATATTATATACAATATTTAAACTATGAAATTCTCTATAACTTTGTTAAAATATATACATTTATCCATCTGTCTATATAAAGGTGTATATATACCCCCATACATGTGTATATATTTGCGTATATACATACACACATATATTAGTATATATATGCATATATATACACACATACACATATATCAATGTGTGTATATATACATTCTTTATATATAATTTCTTTCCATCTCCAGACTTAGGGAAAAGGATGCAAGGACTTTAACTTACAGAGAGATGCTAACACAATATTCATTACTAACCACATTTTAGATTTTAAAGAGAAAGAGTCTCATGAGAAAAGATGCCCATTGTTATTTGAATCAAGCTAAGTTAGCGTTTTCAAAAAGGGAACAGTGAGGGAAGTTACTTCATTTATGTACAAGCAAGGCTTAAGATCAGAAAGAAATCATTTATGCACAAAGAAATACTAGGCTTTCATTTTTGCCTCCCTTCTAGGTATATTGGAAAGGTCCAGTTCAGATTCAAGTTACTAATGAAAACTTAGACTTCTCCTCACCTGATAGGTTTCCTGATTTCCTTACTAATCCACATAAAATTAGTATATTGAGCACCTAAGTGTTAATTCTTTTATGCAGACTCTCCAATTAACACCATCTCTGCAGGATAGGAAGCATCATGTAGCATCTATCCATCTGCACCCATTCAAAAATAGTGCATTTCTTAGGTAACATCTTTCATCCATTTATAGGTCTTTGTGTTGCAGACTAGGAGTCCGGAGTTCTCTCTTGTCCAGCAAGAAAGCAGACACAAAATTGAATACGAGAGAGGCTAATGTCCAGGAGGAGCAAAGAGCCACAAATAGGGGTTTCTTCTCTGTGCTTATTGAGCTCACAAGATATTACCCTCATGGTGAACATGAAGAAAACAAGATCTTACACACGTTAACATGGAGAAAACAATCACATTAACATGTGTATAAGAAACAAAAGAATGGGGGGGGCAAGTGGAATTTGTGATCAAAGCACAATAGTATATTGGCATCAGATGGAAAGTAGTTTCCTGCAGGTGATATAACAAGTTACTTGTGATCCCATTAAAGTATCTCACTAGCTAACCTTGGGTCCTTTCCCTCTGTGGTGGTGCCTTTCCTCCCTAAGCTCTTTTCTAATCCATTTACATATTTTCCCACACCTTGAATGATGTTCAATCATGTTGGGACCATATCAGAACTTTTTCCAGGAAAGCATTAAGGGGTAGGGACTAACCTCTGTAGAGGTCTTTTGAGTCTAACAATAAGACAATAAGACTCCTATCAGAATAGTCAAGGCTATAAATTCTGCTCTGAAGTTATATGTGGCATTTTTTTTTTGGAAAAAATGAGTATAGGTTCAGATCAGTTGGTCATATGCTCTGTTCATTTTCTGAAGAGATGGGCAATAGGAGAAAGTCAAGTTTATCTAACAAGTTTGAAAAAGCTCCTGTATTTTCACCTGCACAGTGTCTTTGATCTTGTTGCATGTATATAAAACAACTCAAAATAGGGAAACAAATAACAATTTAAAAAACATAAAAATATTAATTCTTCCACAGATAGCCACCTGTTCTAGGTTCTTATTACCATAGTATCTGATCAGGACAGGAAATGTGGCTACTACATTTCTTTGACGTCAGATAACCCAAGATGGTTACAGAGGGGCCAACTCCATCAGAATTAATGGTTTAACAACTTTAATATATGCTAATCCTTCCAACTTCTCTTATGATTCCAACACAAAAGACAACAGTAAAATGCAAATCACACAAATAGTAAGGGATATCAAAAGAGTTTAACTGTCATGTTGTAAAAGTTAAGAATTTATTCTTACTGTTTTAAAGGGAATCATGTCTGACGAACACAAACTTAAGAATACAGAAAACTAGGAGTGGAGTACGATCAGTAAATTCTATACCACAAAACAATCTGTGTTAACACTTTGTTTACAAAATTCCCACTTTTCACAGTTTTCTTTGTATCTACATTTTTTCCCCTGGGCCTCAAAATCCTTTTGTCGATAGTAAGGTCAGGTAGAGCAGTGTTTTTATATTTCCAAATTTCACAGAATTAAGTTTTTAGTTTAAGTTCACCTTTCATTTGTGTGGACCACATCTTCAAATCCATTCCCCAATACCAATACTCAAAACACTGTATCTTAGTGTAAACTCTGGAGCCAGAATGCTAGTTAAATCCTAGTTCCTACACATTATCAGTGTGGCTTCAGTTATTTAACTTTTCTTGAAATTGGACACATCTATTGTTAGAATAAAAATAGTACTTATTTCACAGGTTTGTTGCAAAAACTATATGAGTCCATACATAAAAAACTCTTTGGAACAAGGACTAATATATAGTGCGTTCTATTTAAGTAGTTTTGTATTTTGTTTTATGTTTAAAACTCTCATTTTGTTATTTTCAGTTACTTTTAAACCCAGGTAACAACTTAGCATATTATAACATTTTTAGATCATTATGTTCCTTGCTTTGAAACTGAGTTTGCTCTGTCTTCATATTTCATATTTTGGAGACTTTGAGGCAGTTTAATTTATATTTTTACAATTTTGAGGGAGAACAGAACAACCTATTTTTAGCATTGTGTGTGTGGTTTTTAACACCTAAGTGTGTACCATTCTTTATTCCTAGAATTCACACATTTTTCCAGTATGAACAGTTGTATGTAATTTTCCCCCGTTGGTTTTGCCAAACTCCATAAAAAGTTTTATTTGTATATTGTTTTCAACATAGGAAAAGTTTCTTTTAATTTTTTGTTTGATTATTGATTTTGTGTCAACTGATTTCGAACTTCTTTCATTCCAAATGTTCCTTGGAAACCTTTATATTTCAAAGACTGAATATTTACTCTCCCAGTTTTTTCTCATAGTATAGACTATGTGAAACAACATATCACCTCTTTGTTCAGCAAGTCCTTGCTGTATTGACTGCCTTTTATATGAAGAATCTGAACTAGCATACTCAGCTTAGACTATGACAAGATAAATGTAAACAAATAAATAAAAAATACAAGTTTTCCAGATTAACAATTACAGAGAAAATTATCCCTTTATTTTTGTATAGAGGTCTCCTGGTTTTAGGTGACTTAGTGAAGTAGGCTTGGGGGAAAAAGTAAACTTATTACAAGAGCCAGGAGACCGTGCAGGAAATGTTCTCTGAATGTGAGGAAGACCTGGACAAAATATCCATCATTCCATTAAAATTAATCCAATGGCAAAGCTGTTTCTTATCCCTCACCAGTTTTCCATGTGGGTCCCTTCTAAAAACTGCATGCCTTTTTGATGAGGATCAGAGATGATTTAAGAGTATAATACGTGGAATATGCATGTTCATCCTTTTTGATATTTCTTTCCCTGTCCCTTAGAAACTTACATAAATCAGGATTGTGTTAAGTTTCCAAAATCAGACTGTTCTTTTAAGTTTCACTACAATAGGATTATTAACAACATGGCTGGAACTTAACAATATGTGTTTTTTTTTTCCTTTAGTTTAAATAATAGGAAAAAAAATACACAGGTGAACCAAAGCGGAGAAAAAAGTGTTTGCAAACATTAGCTTTGGCTGCTGTAACAAAATAGCATAGACTGGGTGGCAACGTTCTCATGGTTCTAGAGGTTGGAAATCCAAGATCAAGGTGCTGACCTATTTGGTTTCTGGTGAGAGCTCTCTTTCTGGCTTGCAGATGTCTGGCTTCTGTTTTTTTTTTGTTTTGTTTTTTTCCCCATATGGAGAAGAGCAGGAGACAGAGCAAGTTCCCTGGTGTGTCTTCTTCTAAGGGTACTGATCCCATCATAAGAGCCCCACCCTCCTGACTTCATCTAATTGTAATTACCTCCCGAAGACCCCATCTCCAGAACTTCAACATAGGAATTGGGGGGTGACACAAACATTTGGTCCATAACAGTGCTTAAATAATGTTTGATAGAAGACTCCAGATTTATTTAAATGTTTAGTAGAGGTAGAGATTCATAGCTATTTTTGCTTAACCTATCCGACTTTGGACTCTTGTCTATCATGAGATAATTCACCAAATCATTAGATATCTGAATGATTCTGATGTTTAATAGGACAAAACTGTTGTCTTTGGAATCTGTGCCTGGGCCATTAGGTTCCCAGTCCCATTTGTTCAGACTCTCTTTAGCTTCTTTGCTTTCCAACCCACATTGTTCCAGAAAGTGTATGTGGCTAGCAGCCTATTTATCTAAGTATCTTTAGCTACAGAGGGCATACGCTCCTAACATAGATAAGGAAACTGGTGACATCATTTTTCTCCAAAACTTCCTAAATATCCCATGATTGGCTCCCATACCTATTAATCAGTAACTTCAAAAAATCATAAATTTAAGGGATATGATACTCCTATGTTTCATTTGATTCTGAAGAACTGTTTGAAGTCCAGGATGAGAGAGAGAGTTTTAGGGTTTTATCCTTTTAAAATATGCTCTTTATCTCTCTAAAAATAAAAAGTGCAGATGTTTTGTAATCTACATGTAGTAGCTCACCTCATCAACTTGAACAACCAACCTGAATGTGCTGCTTCTCAGAGTTAGTTAAGAACACACCAAAGTCCTGGAGGTCAACAAGAAGGCAAGGGGAGGGGGGAAGGACAGTTCTCATGATGTTATTTTCTCTCTTATATATTCTCTTTAACTGTATTTCAAGTAATTTACCATTTGCCAACATGTAGACGTAATCTAATATTCAGTAAAATACACTAAGATGAAAAAGAAAACGTAATATTTTCCTTTCATAGCTGCATCAGTAAAAGACCTAAAGATAACAAATTTACTTTCATGTAAATACTTCACTAAAATGTTAATTTCTACATCAACAAGCATTGAAAGAGTGCCTGTTCCTTTTAGATCTTTTGGCACTCAACATGTTTGAAATAACATGAAATATATTTTTCTTCTTGTTTTTAAAAAGTGTGGTTTGCAGAAAGTATATTTCCTAGTCACCATATGAACTACATATTTCTGATTAAGACTGATAGAATTTTCTGGACTCTAGTCATGACTGCTGAATCAAGAATGCTAGAAAAACCCTGAGAAATTCAGATTTTAAAAAAGACTTCTTCTGCTTAATGCACTCTTTCCTTCATTACAAAATTGAATTCTATAAAAATTTTAATCCTAAAAATTTGACTAGATGTTCATGTAATAACTTTAAAAAAAGTAAATGAGACATTTTGAAATAAAAGAATGTATAATATAGCATGTATTCATGTATTCACTACATTTATATAAAAATGTACTTTTAAGTATATCATGGAAATTGATCCTCACATCAATCCTCAAGTTATAGAAGTGATTTAAATTAGTCATAAACACCACTCTAAAACACAGAAATAAATATCATACGGAATTACGTTATATCTAAAGATGTTCCCCAAATATCTCATTTGAAACTATATGTCTAGGCTAGTTTCAGGAATTTTAGCATAATGTAGTTTCAAAATCATGGATTTTTAATCAAAAGGCTGATAGTCATCAACATACCATCAGAAAAATTTACTGAAAATGCCATGACTAGCCTGAAATCTATCAATGCTCAAGGAAGATGTATTGAATGATTCTTAAAAGTAATTTGATAAATGTCAACTTCTTTTTGGGTAAAAATAAATATCATTCTTATTATAGGGCAAGCTTAGTCCTTGGTAACATTCTTATAAAAGATTATTCATAGAAGATGGAATTCTTATACTATCAAAAATTCCAGTTTAAAACTGGAAAATAAACATTTTCTTTGAATTCCTACCTACTAGACCAAAAACCAGACTCTTTAATTGAATAGATGCATTAGTCCTATAAACCAGTTTTAAGTTTTGTTTTGACTTTGCCTTTCTTAGTATAAGCAAATATACCTTTAATAAGTATTGTGGTATACCCACTTAACACGTATGTAAGAAAGCTTTCTTGCCTGTCAGTAAGAATCTTTATCAAGTGAGTGAAAGAGGGGCGCCTGGGTGGCTCAGTCGGTTGAGCGTCCGACTTCGCCTCAGGTCATAATCTCACGGTTTGTGGGTTTGAGCCCTGCGTCAGGCTCTGTGCTGACTGCTCAGAGCCTGGAGACTGTCTTCAGATTCTGTGTCTCCCTCTCTCTCTGACCCTCCCCTACTCACACTCTCTGTCTCTCTCTCTCAAAAATAAATAAATAACATTAAAAAAAAAGGAGTGAAAGAAAAATCATGATGTCTTTAATGTACTCCTAGCATATCTGTGTGAGATCAGTTAACTTTTGAAATGTAGGCCACTGGGTTAAAAAAGTGTCTTTTTATGTGTGCGTGTGCATCTATTTCTATGCATCTATATATCTAAAACTGTATCCATGTGTTTGTAAGAATGTAAATGTGTATGTATGTGTCAACACATGCACGTGTATTTGCATCTGTATGAGGATGTATATATATGGGTACACATACTGCATCGACTCTGGTCCTCGGCAAAATCCATGCCAAGAAGGAATTCATTAGCATAAACGTTTGTGAAGGGAAAAGGAGCAGAAGTGACAATGTTGGTGTGACATCTGTCGAAGAGAGGGGAGGACGATAGCACAACTCAGAAATTCTTGCTAGGCTGATGGTAAGCTCCAGAGTAAAGGTTGTCTGTTACAAGAGCTCCCTTATGGCTGTACTCCAGTACGCCTACCAAGCACAGTCATTGGCTAGGGACAACCCAGGGAGACTGAAGCCTCAGTCCCAACCCTGGGGGTGGATCCTGAAGACACAGTAGGACAGAGCTGTTAGCTAACTACTCTTGATGCATCAGGTTCTCTCTTGAAGGGGGGACCTGAGCAGTGCGAGGCCAAGGCTGCCACACACATACATATGCAAATATGTGTTCTAGAAAGGTGAGCCTTTCTAAAGCTAAGGTTAATTATTTGTGACCTTTGCAACTTTTTATTCTTTCCCCAGGATTCTATAATGTTACTTGGATTTTTAAAGAGTGATAGGCATTTTGAAGGGAGAGGTTATTCATAGTCAAACATGTTTCACATTCTTTAGCAATCTGTATAGGATAGGGATTATTATTTTTAAAATACTGTCATATTTCCAAGTTGGCTGATAGTTCGATCATTTCTTTTGCCAAATAGAGGAATTATTCTTGGAATTCTATTCTGTATTGTTGAATATCACTTATAGTTCATTAATCACCAGAAACACACACATCAGAGTTCTGTCAATGCCTGTGGTCAGAAATACTTAGACCTGAGTTACAGATTTCAAACGTCTGTGTGGCTTACTTGTGACATAAAGGCCCCTTCCAATTTTGTATGTGCAAAGAGAAAGAGTGGGGTGCAGATCCAGCAGATAAATGTGGCTAGTGTCAGAAGTGAAGTATGCAAATTCCCTGTGAGGTCACTCTAGGTGAGGGGTCCAGAAGGGTGCAGAACAAAAATAGCTCTCATTATAGACAATGGTAGAGCCCTGGCACCAAATTCGTATGTCAAAGCACTAACCCTCAGAGCAATGGTATTAGGAATGGAAGCCTTGAGGGAGTGTAATCATGAGAGTGAGGCTTCCATGATGGAATTAGAGTCCTTATATGAAGAAGAAATCACAGCTGGCTTTCTCTCTGCCATGTGAGGACACACCAAGAAAGTGTCTGCATGCCAAGAGAGTTCTCACCAGAACTCAACCATGCTGGCTCCTTGATCTTGGACTTCCCAGCCTCCAGAACTGTGAGGAATACACTTTGGTTGTTGAAGCCACCCAGTCTGTGGTATTTCGTTGTGGGAGCCCGAGCTGACTTTCTCCCTTATGTCAGAGAAGGGAGAGAGAAAGATGACTCAATCATTTCTGTTTGAGAGCAAGTCACATCATGCCCTGAAAATGGGAGTACGGAAGATTCCTGAGTCTGATATGGTGCCAGGAGGTAGAGAAAGCCCAGAACACAACAATGTGATAGAAAGCCAACCTTCTATTGACAAGTGACTTTGTCACAATCTACAGAAATAGAAGAGGAACAATGTAGTGAGTGGATACAGATTATTGAAATTGCCTGAAGCAAGGAGCTCAGAGACTATCTTGATCCACTGTGCTGATAGCCAGGGCAGTGTGTGTTTGAAAACACTTTCCCTTCTCACCCAATGTACCAGTGAACAGGACCTGATTGTGAACTGGGGTTCCTGCAAGGTTATGGGCAGTAGGAACTACCGAGTCTGCATTTTTCTAGTCCAGTTTGTGTTGTTCACGCACTCTCCATTGTTCTTCCCCTGGCTTGTGCCACACTTGTTCAAAGCTCAAACTTACCAGAGCCTGTGCCAGTGAGGTTCTTTCTCCTGCCGAAGTGAGCTGCTCACATTTCTCCTTAAGTGTTATCAGAACCCCCTGAAGTGAAAGAGAAATCATTTGTCAGATACTGTTGAAGACAAAGAGGGCCTTTCAGCTGATAGTTTTTTACAGATCCTTTATGGGCTTTGAATGTGCTCCTTTGTATATATAAATCTAAATATAGTCTTAGAAAAAATTAAAAGATGGTGATATTTGGGGCTATGAAGCCACCTTTTTACTTCTGAATAGCAGAATTGCAAAAACACAAAAATGCAATGACATTCTATGAAAGGCTTTATATATATATATATATATATATACACACACACATATATATGTCATAACTCTTAAAATTTAAAAATGTATTCTTTTGTACAGCAATATGTTGATTGATGTTATTTCATCTCCTAAACAGAAAGGGACATTTCTAAAATTTCATATAACAGTGCTTTGTGCTTTCGATAGTAACAATAATAACAACAACAACAGTAGCAATTCTCAGGCTTGTATTTTGGAGCTAAGAAATCTAGATCATTCAGATAGAGTTCAGATAAGCGTCTGAACATCAAGTGCTTATCCTGAACCTGTTGGAGTTCGCCAGTCTCTTCTGCATGTGTGATGTGTGCCTAGGGTGAATTTCTTGGAACACTGAATAATTTCCTTGCTCTCTGGTTTTCAGTGCTGATTAGTTCTTTCTTCTCTGGCTTGTTCATACATGGAATGCTTTGACATAAAGCCTGGAAATATCTAGAAAAAAAGAAACAGAATTACACAGTTTAAAAAAAAAAATCCAGAGACTTTTATTAGTGCCCTCTGTCTATTCATAAACCCATATATGGTTCCAAGGAACGGATGATATATTTAACTATGTGAGTTAGTTCATTTTAATTAAAGCAAATGTAGACTTTTGATCTATGGAATAAACAATCTAACAATAGGAAAAATGCAATCTGTCGAGGCATATTTGAGTTATTTTGCAGTAATTGGCTTGGCAGCAGCTTCAGTCACAGATTTCTGTTTCACAGATTGTCCCCAAATGAATAAAGGTTTGCTTTGAAATGTAATTAATATTACGTTCAGCTGCAAGACATTCTCAGGTTGTCAAAGGAATTTGAAGGAGGTAGCTGCAAAAAGTGAACAAAATAAAAGTGAAACTAGAAAGTAAATTAAGTCAAATTAATGCACAAAAGTAAACTGGACCAATACAAAATGTCAGTGTCATGAACCAGATTTTACCTTCAGTTCAATCTCCTATGAATATTAAAATTAGGAGCTACATAACTCACAGGGTTATCTGTTTATCGACAATGATTACCTTGTTTTAAACATGAAAGGGTGTGGGGACCTGAGAGCAGAGGTAGAGCAGGACTGAGAGCATCAGGGCAGCACTTGGGGAGTGAGCCCCCTGAAGTCAGCACCCACCCCCAGTCATGCTTCTTTCTTCATTGCAAAATCAGCTGCTTGCTGCAGGCCTTCAAATAAGTATTGAATTCTACTGGTGAAGAACATAAACACTAGTTACATGTATTCAAATACTAATGCTTTATATACAGTATATTTCCACATTTTCCATATGACAGCCATTCGAGTTTAGTAGGGGCTTTGCAACTATACAGAACACTGAGAGTAGAATAGAAACCTGGTTGCAGCTAATCATCTCCAGAGATGTCCTACAACCCTGTATGTTTACAACGCCAAGGCCCATGATATACCTGTGATTAAATAGAAGTAATAGGAATTGCACACTTTGGTGTCATCTTCAAAAGGTTTTTTTCCCCTTTTGATCCTAAGATTTGTGAATACAGTTGTATTTATTATCCTTGAAAGAGTTGACTGTGACAGTTAATATTAAAGTTAAAAACTATAGATTGTAATGTATAAGAACATGTGGCTTATTAAAGAATAAGCTCATGATTTTTTTTCAATCTGTTCTACTGGCATGAGAGTTTCAGCCTTACAGTATATCTTTAAAAGGTGTAATTATTTCACAGATCAGCAGAAATTTGATATTTTTGCAGAGTAGAATTTATATTGAAAAATTATTCCATGTTCAAATATCCAGTTTGTTTCCTATTCACAATTAACCCTGTCTCTTGGTGACATTTTATCACTCTCATTATGTCATACTAGCCTCAACCTGTCACACCTGAAGAATTTGATAACCCAGAGAAGTTTGGGAAGGATATTTTGAAAGGAAAGAAAAGGGGGAAGATTGGAAATGTGTCTTACCGTATATCCTAAATCTGGCTGGAAGACCAGCTTTTGAACAAGCTGTTATTTTCCACATGGGAGTAGCATTGCTACAGTAAAATGCCAGATTTCATCCATCATAATGTCATGGCTCATATTAAAATGTCTTCAGGGACCGAAGGGAGGGATGGGCAAAAGACATCAAATCAATTTTCAGGCAATTGCTATGGTTTTCAGAAACTAAGCCCTATGTGATAGTGTTATGGCTGCACAAAGAGAGGTTATAAATAAGGTCCATACATCAAGGGAGGAAGTAATTTAGAAAAAGAAAGCTGATTTGACTTTTGTGTGAATCTGAACATATGGTTAGGGCACAGCTGGGTTATCATTCTATACAGTCTTACAAGAGAAAAGAACCAAATCAACACTTCAGAGAAATTAGCCCCTAACCAGAGTCTTGAAATTGACATCTCTGAAACCATACATCCCTCTTGATCAGCTGATACAGACCCACAGTTATTTTGCATTTATTATTTAATTACAAGAAAATCTAGTCAAGCATCATTATTTGAGGACCTTGTTAGCCACGAACTAACCTCTCTGTGAAGATGTCTTTTCCTCAGAGGGTGGGGAAGAAGGATTGGCTCAATTAAGAGACCTGCGATGCAGATGGCCTTTCATAAATGGAACTCTTTCTTCCTGGTTGAGCAGCTCATTGTTAAATTTATAAGATGCAAAGCACTGAAGCCTATATTTGGCAATACTGCCTCTACTCTGTAAACAATCTGTCTTCCAAGACCTTAATCATCACTAAATAAGCCTTGCATGGAAAAATGGAAAAACATGTATAAGAAAGAACCTTGTGGTATTTCCATGCATTGTTATAACTGAAAACAAAGAAGTGAATAATGTGACATGATCTTTCCAATGGAATAAAAATTAAAATCTAAGTATCTGTGATAGTCTCATCTTCTATTGAGACTTTAATTATGAGAGTATAAAAGATATCTTTCTTAAAAACTGGAATCACAGTAAATCGACATATAACAACAAAAATACTTTCCTTAGTGTTCCCAGTGCATAATTTTTGTCATCTAGTTTGAGGAAGTACAGCTTTGTCAAAGTAATAATCTTCAAATGCTGAAATTGTTACATGTTGGAAGAAGCTGTGTTTCAGTTTTCTGGTTATCAAATAAAGTTAGTACATGCTCCTACCCTAAAGAAGGACATGCCATGGTGACATTGATGGCATATTAGTGGATTCACCACACCACATGCAATTATGGGATAGAGTGTGTAAAACACCGTATACTTTTTAAAACTAGAAAATGTGCAGAGATGATTAATAAGGAGCCTAATTTTGGGAGTGACAGATTACACAAAGATTGAGAAAATAAACTGCCTTAAAATTTTGCAGTAAGCAGCACAGCTGGAAATAGTCCTAATATCCAGCTGTCTTGGGGGTGAGGGGAAAAGATGCTTTCTTTGAGTTTTCAGTTGTGCTTTGTCCACATCTAAATCAGGACTTTCATAGACTCTCAGAGGTCAAAATCAGTCAAGGAAGTCCAAATAGTTTTAAGTCAATATTGGTGACTCTTTTAATGAGATATAAACAAGGTTCTATTACTTACCAAAAAAGTGTTTGATGCACCATTAACATTAACACCATTTTTGCTCTTTAACTATGTAGTCATTTGATTCTCAATTTTAGTAGATATATGCAATGTAGTTTTAGTCTTATGTCCAACAGAATAGGTTTGTTCAAAATTGTGTGTGTGTGTGTGTGTGTGTGTGTGTTAGCAATACAACACACTGAGTTAGCTAAGCTTAAGTTAGTCATTGATTTATGTCAGAAGAGGAATGGTAAGGAACAAACCTATTTTGTAGAAGCTCTTGATAAAATTCTCTGGCCAGAGTGAAAGTAAATCAATCAAGGAACTGATTATTGGTTTATAATTTTATTGGAATAATCATTCTGAGCTTTCTCTTAGATGCCAGGAGACTTGTAGATTGCTGGAGCTATCTTAACATCTTAAACATTCATTTTTGGCCTCAGTTTTTTTGCTTTCCAAAAATGGTGAATCTTCCTGTGAGTTGAGAGCATTGTTTCTGTTTTTACATTCTGCCATTATTTTGTCATTATTAATTGACAATGTATACATATAATAATACAATGTTTACTCCTAAATTTAGCAAGAGTTGGTGAGAGTTTGCTATGCAAGGTGTAAGTGCTGGGGCTACCATGGTGAAGAATGATGAATACTGTTATTATCGTTGTTGAAATCTATTGAGTATATTAAGTACTTTCCATACCGAATTCAGTTAATACTAATAAGAACACTGTGGATTAATAAGTACTATAATCCCCATTTTACGAATGGGGAAAGTGAGCCTTTGAGAGCTTAGATGGACCTTGCTTAAAGTGACAAAGATGATAGCTTGGAAGGTAAATTCAGGACTTCCTGACTCTGAATGTTTGGACATCTGAGCTCTCTAGGAGCCATATGTCATAAAATAAGGGTTATAAAAACAACATTCAAATTGGAGCGTCTTGGAAGACATAGGGGAAAAAATCGCATTGAAGGTGGGTCATGAACTTTTGAGGGAGTTTTCATAACATTGCCACTGTCGTGTCTCAGAGAGAACTGCAGAAGTCCTTCTAGGCTTTTTTTTTTTTCACTTGATCTATAGGAATGTCTCTTTCATCTCTTCATTGTTGAGAAGAATGTTGGGTGTGTGGCTAAAATCCCCTCAAGTGCCTTCCTTTAAGATGAATAAAGAACAGCTGTAATTCCTGGCACAAGAATTACCCTCCTATGAATTACATCAGGGCTCTGCAATTTCTCTACTCCCATCACACATATTCACCTCTGTGGAGACATGCTGGGTCCTGCACAGATTTAAACACACGACTTCTCTTCAGGACCAAAAAGTAACAACTCCTAATTGCACCCACACATGGCTTGCTGCCTATAATTTGTTTTAATAAGCATGCATTCTGTTGATCAGTAACATGGCCACTAGAATAAGGAGCTTTGAACTTGGAATCAACACCAAAGGAAACTATAACAATTGCCCAGACCATGGACTGAATCAAACATTATATTACTCTTAGAGATAAAATTCAAGGTAGGTAGGTGGGTTGCCTAATTGGATGATTTGGAACATTAAAGGATGCAGCTAAGCAGTTAAGAAGGCAGGAGGTGTGGAGTTTGATAGTCTGGTTTGGATTTTGGCTTCATTGTTGGCTATATATACATTTTGGATAAATACACTTTGTATAAATTCACCCTAAGCCTAAAGTTTCTTAATGTGTAAAATAAGAAAAAGTATAGTCTCCCTCTCTCTCTCTCCCCCTCCCTCCCTCCCTCTCTCTCTCTCTCAAGGTTGATATGAGAATTAAATGAGATAATGTACATAAGCCCTTTAGATAAGTGTCTGGGATTCACCTAACACTAAAAAAACAATGGGGGAAAGTAGTTAGCTCTTGTGGAGCAGTGATTTAGGCTAAAAGTTGTAATATCTATACTTATCTAGCTGTGTATAATTAAAATGGATGGCTGCAAAGCTGAGGATCAGGAAACATGCTATGGGATGCACAGGGAGTAGGGAAAGGAGATAGAGGCTGACATGTATTGTTCGTGGCAGTTAGGAATTTGAAAACTAAATGTTTTCCTTCTCTGAAAATTTTCTTTTTCTTTTTGTTTTGTCTCTTGCATGTTTTTCTTCATTGAAGTTTCCTTCTCCCCATTCTCTCATCTCTCTCTTTTCCATGCTTTTCCATTACTATTTGTATCTTCTCTCCCTTCTTTTTTTCTATCCTTTTGTTTGCTTTCTCTTTTCTACTATTTCTTACTACAACTGTATTCTTTACTTTTAATCTCTATTTTTCCTTATCACCTTTCTTGTTTTTCTTCCTTTTTTGGCCTTCTGTTCTTGCTTTATTATATTATAATATTATTCTCATCTAATCCTTTTACTGTTTTCTTGTATTCACAAATATAGTCAACCACATAAAGGATTTTGACCCTCTTGGGGGATGGGCAATACTTTTCAAGTATTAACTAGCATTAATATCTGCTTGCCCTTCATTCACTTGTATCCCAGAGTTTTGTTGTTGTTGTTTGTTTTTTGTTCTCTCCCATCTATGACACTGTGGAATGAGAGAACAAAAAAAGTAGGAAATTTTGTGATTTTAGGTTCAAAAATTTAGATCCAGTGGTAACATAGGGAAAAGTTGAATGGATAGCCTTTGAGTTCTATATGAGAAGCTCCATGCTGAGTGAAAAGATCAATAGTTAAAGAAAGAAGAATGTTGGAAGCCAGTGTAGATGAGAAAGGCAACTCTACCATTCCCCCATCTTTTAGGTCTGGGAAGATACTGAGAAGGTTAATAGATATTCTTTAAATATGGAGATCCAAGAATAGAAGAGATTATATGTGCTTTCCATTTGGAAATCTGGAGGCAGCACATTTTTACATGTTCCCTGCACCACTGTAGCATGTCTGACTGTGGGGAAGTAGTCACTACATTGGATGCAGAGACAAAGGTATTGAGGAGCCCAGTCATAATGTGTGTGGATATTTGAGCAGCTAAATATTTCTAGTGTCTGCAAAGCTAATGAAGGAAGATAGATACATAGAAAGAAAGAGTAAAAGAGCCATAGATCCAAAGAGTTATCAAGTCTATGAAGAGAGGATTTTAAAGGGTGGGCTGTTCATTCAATGGGCATGTCAGAATTTGTAAACTTAGATACTGTGGATATTGGTTCTAATAAAGACTGTAAGGGAACAATTACACATTTCAGTGAAACCTAACACAGGATGGATCAAGGTTGTGCAGTGTTGTTTTTTTCCCCCCATGAATGTTTTCACACTGCATAAACCCCTGAGGTTAGAATTGATCCTAAGGAGAAATAGATATGGGAGGAACATTGCTAAATATGACAGTGGATACCTAAAAGTGCCTAGGTTAAGTTTTCACCATGAAACTGAAATGGAGACTTTAAATGGAAATTAATGCAGTTGGAGTCACACCAAGCTTTTTTGACATTAGAAAAGAAGAATAGCTACATGATATTTTCCCATTCTCCTATGCCTGCATCCATTCACACTATTGCTAGCATTAATATTATAATAGGTGTTTACAGTATTCATCCAAGCCAGTATAGCTTTTTGAATCAAATAGACCTGACTTCAAATTCCTATTCTGCTCCTTGCTAGCTAAATGACCTTAGGACAGATACTTACCTTTTTCAAGCTCCACTTTCCTTCTTTATAAATTAGGGATAATAATATGTAGCATAATGATGGGAAAAAGTGTGGTAGTTTACAAATTGTAGCACTCACTAAATGGCAGCTCATATTAATAATATCATAAGCATATATAATTTGCCATTTTCCAGGTTGATAAACACAAATCATAATTCTGATTTCTTTTATAAATATTTGTCAATATCACAAAGTTATTGTATTTTAGGTTAAGTGACCAACAGTTTTTTCATGCATTTCCTCTATTTCAGAATTAATTATTATAGTAGATGTATTAATTGCATAATTAACAATTGTAGTAGAACTATAGAATCATTCCAGACACACATAGATTTATATCCATCCTAGGTTTAGGAAGCCTTTGCGACAAGGAAAGTGTGCAGTGATGGTTCAAACACAAAAAGAATTACGGGGCCCCTGGGTCCCTCAGTCAGTTAAACATCTAGCTCTTGCCTTTAGCTCGGTCATGATCTCACAGTTGCTGGATTCAGGCCCCATGTAGGGCTCTTTGCTGGCAATGTGGAGCCTGCTTGGGATTCTCTCTCTGACCCTCCTCTGCTCATGTGCTCTGTCTCTCAAAATAAATAAACAAACTTAAAAACAAACAAACAAAAAGAACAAGTTGAGTTCTTGACATCAAGGAGTAAAAAATATGTGATGGAAAATTTAAAATTTTGTGAATATTTATATAAAAGCAATTATTATTATTATTATTTAAGGCTGTAATACTTAAAATAGTTTAAAGAAATTAACTCAATTTGTAATATGTTAAAATGTGCTGTTATAAGAAAGATTACAGAATCACACAAAAAAAAACCAAGCTTCTACTCCAAAATATTTTCACCCTTACTAATGCAGAAATATTTTTATGTAATTGTCCAAAATAATGTGTCTATTTTCCTACATTTTAGGGTTGTATAATTTGTTGCAGTTTTTAAGTGAGGTTTATATTATTTTTTTTCTCGGTAAGGTATACTTGAAATTCATACAACATTTAAGTCTTTGAACTCACATATTTTTCTTAAAGTAAAACGAAAATTAATTTTAGCTTTAAATCAATTACCAATTGAAACTACTCCACTGAATTGGCAAAGCATTGAAATCTTCTCTGTCTTGAGTAGATTGGTATAGTTTTCATCTACACATTGTAAAAATAACTTATTTTTAAGATCTTGACTAATATAATCCCCGTCCATATCTATGTTTCAGTCATAGAAAAGATTGATTTGTGCAGTATTTGAATGTATTTGTCTTCATTATTAGAAAGATATTGGTTGCTCTGATAATAAGCATTTTAGTGAGGAAGATGTTTTATCACCGAGAATGTAGCGCTTTTTCACACTATACTGAAAATTCCATGTACAAGCACCCTGACAGGTTTTACAATATAACCATCTTAATCTCCAGAGAAGCAGGAAAAAACATGCATCACTTACATTTTCCCCAGGAAACTCAAAGAGTCTATATGAGAGTTTATAGATAACCCTTTCCAGGCATTGTGTTGTTATAAGGAGTGGTAAATCGGACATGGCTTAGATAGAGAGAATGGTTTCTCTTGGCCTGTTGATCATGATCTTAAAAACTGATATTTGTAGGTGGAAGCAAATTTAAAGTATTGAATGGGAAATCTCATTAGGATTTGCATTTAATAATCTCAGACTCCCTCCATCCCTTAGAAGAATACAAAGTCATTGTGTTCTCCTCAGCTTGATGGCCCTGCCACATTGTGTCCTGCCCAGCAGCACCTGTGTTTG
Organism: Cryptoprocta ferox; assembly: GCA_028646485.1. Lineage (NCBI taxonomy): Eukaryota > Metazoa > Chordata > Mammalia > Carnivora > Eupleridae > Cryptoprocta > Cryptoprocta ferox. The sequence continues at coordinate 117,521,944 of CM053571.1, forward strand.
GCCTGCTCCTTGCTGGCAGTTAGCGCTCACTCTTCATGTTATTTGGCAAAAATTGTTTGTTAGTCTTTTAATGTACTGTTTTTTCTCTGCATGCTCCTTCCCACCTAATTTTCCATTTATTTACCCTTCAAAGGCTTCTTTATATTCTTTATACTCATTGTTTAGACCTGCACTTGGCTGTCCACTTTGGAAAGATTTATTTTCCCCATCCTATTATCACAGTCATGACTTAGTATGTAAGACAGAGTGTTTGCAGCATTGAAGCTATCACCATAGACCTCTTTAAAGCACACATTTGCATTAAAACTGAGCAAATGCACTTAAAAATAGGTTGGCTTTCAATATTTTTAGTTTTGAGCAGCCAACTTTGATCCTACAACTCTTAGGATTAGAGAAATTTGTATTGTGAGAGTTTTTTTTAGCCCATTGATTTTCTATCTGTTCTAGCTTCCTAATCCTATAAAATTATTTTATTTTCATTGACCAAACCTCTATCTCATTCTTTCTAGTATCTATAGAAAAGAGCAGACAACTTTAGCTTGGATGCATATTGATTTGAAGTTTGGTTCAAGAAACAAACTAGACTCAGGTTCAAGATCATCATTGTATGTTACTACAAGACTGTAAATTTTCACTAGAATGTAAGTTCCATGAAGGCAGGTATTTTTGATTAATCGTTTACTTGCCTGTCCTCAATGCCTAGAATCCTGCCTGGCATATATAGCTATTCAGTAGAAATTTGTTCAAATGGATCGTTCTTCTTCATAATCACCCTAACTGAAATCAAATAAAATGCACACATACAAGTTTATTATGTTCCTCAAAATTGCACTAAGTAACTATTCAAGGGTCTGTTTTAGGGATAATAAAAATTAGATATATTTGTTTACTGTGTAAAATTTACTGTCGTATTTTTTTAAATTTTAATGTTTATTTTCAAGAGAGAGAGACAGAAGCAGTGCACAAGCAGGGGGAGGAGCAGAGAGAGAGAGAGAGGGAGCGAGGGAGAAACAGAATCTGAAGCAGGATCCAGGCTCCCAGCTGTCAGCACAGAGCCTGACGAAGAGCTTGAACTCACGAACTGTGAGATCATGACCTGAGCTGAAGTTGGACACTAAACCAACTGAGCCACCCAGGTGCCCCAAATTTACAGTCATATTAAGAACTGAATATAGCACTAAACAAATGGAAGTATTTCATGGGTATCTGGTTAAAATATAATTTATAAATGTAAAGATTTCATAACTTGACATGAAATATGCATACATGCATATATACACACAGGAAGAGTGAGTGTATTCACTCATTCCCCACATTCTGCCTGAGACCAAACAAACATAGATCTTGGGCATCTTATATGGGATAAAGAAATCTGATGGAGGAACCTTACCTCTTCTTTTCTTTTCACAGTTTATCTTAAAAGGGGAAAACGAACAAAAAAACTTCTATCCATACTTTTGCAGTAACTGAATGGAAGTCACTTGGGGAAATAGGCTTCAGCACATGGAATTTTACTGTCTAGGCACTTTTTTTTTTTTTCAGAGGATAATGCAGATACCACTTGCATGAGAGGAGAGGAGAAAGTAAGAGAGCCAAGGAAATACCTCTCTCCAAGTGGGTGTGAGGTTGCTCTAGTAGCGTTCAGTCATGTCCTTTATGACACTAAGGATGAAAGGGACATCACTGGGCTTGCCTAAATTTCCTGAATGTCACCAATGGAGATAATACTATTAAGTCTGTCTTATGTAAAGTCTGACTCTTATATTCAGCCCTTCCTTTTGAACTTTGAGGACTTTGTGAGCTGAATGAATGAGTATCTCCAGGACCTTCAGGGAGTGGTTTATTACTCAAATTTATCCTAAAATTGTGCCAGGATCCCAATGGAGGTGAGACTTTGAGGGAGTGAAATCTCTCAAATATATAGAATTAGGCTCTTATTAAATTTCCTTTGTCAATATGTTGGAATTTATTATTTCCTTTTTTACAGTATACTGTGTTTTAAAAGATAACTGTATGTTTGACAAGAAAGTTTATTTTTATACTATATGTATGCATGTGTGTTTTGAAAAGGCTCAACTAAAGAGGTTATTTCAGGTTGCATAACAGTTGGAAAATGAAAGGGGAAGTGAGTCCTATTGTGAAGAAAAGACCCCTTTGTAATGAAAACAAACCCTCCTGTGCCACTCATTCAAAAATAGATCCCAGAAGAATTTTCTAGCCCAGTGATTCTCAATGCTGCTGCAAGGAGCTTTTTAAAAATACTTATTTCCAGGCCTCATCCCAGGCCAATTGAGTTAGAATCTCTTGATGTGGAGCCCAGGTAAGAGTATGATTTTAAAAGCTCCTCAGTAGTTCGGACACACAGCCTGAGTTGAGAAGAATTGATCAGACCCTGTTTTCATCTGTAAGTGTCAGAGGAATGGTATTCCAGAAGTTGGTTTGTGGAGCTGTATTTGTATTTGGAAATACATTTTCTCAAATGAACAGTGTTATACATTGTGGTTAATTCCCTAAGCCTTTCCATAAAAGCCTAATTAAGCCCAATGTATCTGAAGCTTAGTACTCCACTAATGAAATTACAGAACTTAATCACCATGAATAACAGTGTTCTTGCAAAAAATAGGCTCTGAATTCTAAGGGCTGAAGGATAGAAAACAGATTTATGCCTGCAGGCCAGTCAGGGATCCCAGCTCTGCTCACTCCCTCCAGACCTCCCTGCAAGGCACTTGTCCCCAAAGGCATCTCATGCCCCTGGTTTTCGTCCATCAGGTAGAGTTTAACTGGCCAGCTTCACTTCCACTGCTCCAGCAGTGCTCCTCTTCAGCTGCTCCTTCCTTCTCTGGATACAGATAGAGGACCTAGTCCCCTAGCTCTCTGCTGTGTGTGTGTGTGCCAGTGTGTGTGTTTGTGTGGTTGGCTGGCATTGTTGTTTGTTCATTTTCTCCTCTACTCTCCCTTAGTGCTTTTTAAGTAATGGGTTATCTTCTCCTAGCAATGTGAAAGACACCAGCTCTGCGGTGTGTGTGTGTGTGTATGTGTGTGTGTGTGTGTGTGGTTGACTGGCATTGTTGTTTGTTCGTTTTCTCCTCTATTCTCCCTCAGTGCTTTTTAAGTAATAGGTTATCTTATCCTAGCAATGCGAAAGACACCAGAGACAAAATTAGTTCTTCCTATGCTCATTTCTTTCATCATTTTCTCCTAATAAGCACCCATATACTTTTTTCTTCCAAAAAAGGATACTTTTGAAAGTAAAATGGGTGCAAAATAACTGTGCTGGGACAGCAGAAGTAAACCGAGACAGCTCTAGGTGAAAATAAATGTCTGTTCCCCCAAAAAGTGGACTTTTGGCCACTCAAAAGTTGGGGATAAGATTCATCTGCATTTCATCACAGACACTGAATGTCGGCAAGGGCTTTAAAATAGAGTAGGAATGAAGTTGGGTGGGGAGTGTTACAGTTACCAAGGGAGATGAGGCGATAATCTTATCTGCATCTATTTTTCCCTTTGCTACACAAATTACCACTCTGGTCCAGAATCATCACTCTGCTTTGGGGTGACATTAAGTAATGAGATGTGTTGGGTGAGTAAATAGATGGATGAGAGAGAGAAGTCCCTACCTAATAGTAGTCTGAACAAAAGGAAATGAATTGAACATCCACAGGAGTTCTGAGATAGACTTGGAGCCACTGAGTCACTGACAAATATGTTGTCTATTTTAGGGGAAGACATTCTTTGGTCAAGGATAACAGTGAGCTAGACAGATAAGAATGAGAACTTTTCATTAAACCTGAATGAAAAAGTAACTAGAGTCCTAGGGACTTGAGAGCTTTTTATACCACTGTCCTTTGTTCAAAAATACTAACTTTTAATAAGCTGAGGTATCTCTGCTGCTGCTTATCCAGATGTCTTCCCATGTCTCTTCTTTCCAATTGTATGCACATGGTTGGCATCTAGTGAGTCAAATCAAGATGGCAGTATCTGGTGCCTCCAACTCAGCTGGGAGTGAGTCCATCTCTACTTATGTGGACATCTGTCAGAGGACATTTCTACTCCTATCTGCATAGCAAAGATGGAGAAAAAGGAGCTGGGGAAATCAGTACGTGAAATGTCAACCTCATGGCACATTGATTTTTTGGATTTCCTTATTTGTCCCTGTGGGAAAATTATTCATATGACACTTGGCACAATTAGTCATCCAGCCTTATGTACTGGGATTTTGAATGCCTTCAGTTTTTGAGCAGACTGGCAATATGTCCAATATGATTGATCTTGTCATTATTTTTCTTCAGTTTGGATTTATGATCTAATGATCAATTTTATCCCTAGGGAATATTTGAAATTGAACTGATTGACTTCTTTTTGTCAGTCCCATTTTCCTATTTCAAGACATCTGACAACCAAATCAAGACTTTTGGCCCACATAAAAATCAATCATTAATATTGCAATGACCAGATACTATTATTTAATATGATTAGAAATAATCTGTCTTTAAAAAAAGAGTTTTCATAATATTATGACAATTTTGCTAAATTTCTAATAAAAATATGACAATGAATACAAATATACAAATTGATAGATGCTTAAAAATAACTGCAAAAGAATATTTGATTATTTAAAAATAATTATTAAATATATGCTATTTGCTATACACTTTAAAATTTATAGAAATTTTATTTGCTCTTCATAGTCAATCCCTGAAGTAGCATTGTTTTTGAACAAAAGGAAACTGAAACTCAAAAATAAGCAATATTCTAAGATTATATAGCTTTAACTGGCTGAGTCAGGATAAAAAAAAAAAAAACTTACTCAGAAGCTTGGGTCTTTAACTACTCTCCTCTTTCATTTGTTGCCAACATATTTTTTTCATAACCTTCCTCCATACATTTGTCTTTTTGATTCTGGAGAGTGCCAAAGAAATCTTATAGCCTTCAGCTGGCTACTCCAAGAAAACTTAAAATGACTGTTTTTTTTTATTTTTTTATGTCTTTTATTTTGAGAGAGAGACAGAGAGTTAGCAGGGGAGAGGCAGAGAGAAAGGGAGACACAGAATCTGAAGCAGACTCCAGGCTCTGAGCTATCAGCACAGAACCCCACGTGGGGCTCGAACCCACGGACTGTGAGATCATGACCCCAGCTGAAGTAGGCCGCTTAACTGACTGAGCCACCAGGCATTCCTCAATGACTGTTTTGAAATTATTCAATCTCTGTTTGTACTATAGAAGAGATCTTTCTTGAGCATAATTGTGATAATGTGATTTGATTTCCCCAAAATCACTACAGCATGGTCAGACTTCTTAGTAAGTTTTTGGAGGAGCCAAAAAGTATTCCCTCTTATTGTCTATCCAAGTTTATCTCCTACTGCATTCCCAAAACATAGAAATATTTTTGTAGAAGTACATGGAGTTCCTAGAACAGTCTGAGTTTCTCACATGTTTATACCTTGGTGTATGGTCTTTTCAATGCTTAGAATCCATCCTTCATCACCAACCCTTTCTCACTTGCCCAAGTACCTCCTACTCATTCTTCAAGACTAGCTTAGAGTTTATCTGTCTCCTGAGCATTATTCCAGCTAGGTACCCCCAAATAGCATATTCCTGTCACCCAGCCTCTTCCTACAGCTTCCCTATTCCAGTTCCCCAGCTACCCTGACCTGCACAGCAACTACAATACACGCTTGGCACCTTTCCAGCCCAACTTGGACTGTAATTGTGATACTATGCAGTAATACTGTTTTCTTGTCTCTCTCCATCACTACATTCTGACTTCTCAGTTTCCGGAGAAACTTCATCTAGCACAGCTCCTGGTACTTACCTCATGGTTAATAAAAATGGAATCAGTAATAGAAGAAATAATTTATTTGTAAGTGTATATGTTTAGTGTACCACTCTCAAGAAAAAAAACTTGTTAGTCTGGGTTGAAGTTGAAAAGTCAATGTATAATATGTAATATTAATAGTTTTGTAGTATCACATTCTGCATTCATGAGCAATTGTTACTTTTGTCCCCTGACAAACCAGCCGTCTTTCAGTAAACATAGAGAACACTGGAAGGCAGGCCATTTTTATGACTAAGATCACCTAATTTCACCCAAGGAGAAACGAGAATTGTGGAAGGGTCTGCATTTCTCATGCCTAACAACTGAGAGCTCATGAAAATTTGGTCCAGTGGCGTGATGCTTGAGTAGTGTGTGTGTGATGGGCAGTACACAAGTGCCTGATGGATTCCTTCCAGAATCTACGGTTATTCAAGAGTGGTAAGGAGGAGAGAATCAAGCAGATCCAGACCGGACTATAGCTATACCATTACTAGTGTTGTGGTCTTAGACAAATAACTTCTCTGTTCCCAGGGGTGTAGTTATATATAGAATCTCAAAGGTTCCCATAATGCTTAAAAAAAAAAAAAAACAGACAAATTAGCTGTTACAGTGACTACTTTGTTACATTTCTTCCTCTTAGGTCTATTTTTATCTTACTATTTCATTGACAGGTTAATTGGATCTTCTGACATTTCTAGCTGTCTAAAGCTGTTTATTTCAGGATCATGCTAGAGACATTGATCATACTTCTTTTATAACTCAGGGTCTAGAACTATAAACTGCTTTTTTTGTGGTAAAAAAAGAAAGTCACATACTGTTGGCAGCTGCTTATCTGGGAAAGGTAAAGACAGGCTGGGTGACAGAATGAAGGTTTTCTAGATTCTCTCTCATGAGAAGAGGAATGAACTACCTTGCCTGGGCTTGGTCAGTATCTAACCCATTGGTTCAAATTTCACAATTATGGATGAAAATTTAATCTCTGCTCTATCTTGGAAACTTGAGTTTCCAGCTTGGAAGCCCAGAGGTAAGGCCAGAAAGAATAGAGATAAATAGATTGACTGGACCACATGAACAATAGGAAAGGGACCCAGGACATGAAGGTAAGTTGAAGCCAAATGGTAGGAAACTGTGACCTCTAATAGCTACTCTTTACTGCTACCAGCCACAGTAGCCATTGTGTTCTATTTTTTATGTTACCAAATTGTGGAGAGATCCTTGCTTCATCAGTTATCTCACTCTTACCAAATCATCAGGAGAAAGAGGAAGGGGTGCTGTTTCAGGCAGAGGAAATAGCATGCTAAAAAGTTCTGCAGAATTAGTGACTATGGGTGTATAAAAGGCCAGTGTAGTTAGGAGAGAAAGAGGGGGCACTGTACTAGATGAGACTACTACACACGGAGCCATGAGTCAGGATGACTTGTCCTTACCTAAAGTGAAGTTAGAAATCACCAAAGTTTACTAATCAAGGAAAGGCTGACATGAGTTGGAGGGAGGACAGAATGAGTATGGAGAGGCCATTACACAGGCTTTGACAGTAGTTCAAGTGAGACTTTACTGTTACCTAAAGTAAGGCAGGGACAATGCTGGAGACCAGTTGACTGGTTTGAGAGAATTGTAGAAGGGAAAATGGACAGGATTCATGACATGTTTGTTATTGGAGGTAAGGGTGATATTTAGAATAACATTAATTATTGGGTCTTGCATAATAAGTAAATGGAGAGTGGGTCCTTTCAGAAATAGGAATCTGAAAGAACACCAGGTGTGACCAGTTTGAAGTGGGTGATTCAGGGAGTAATAATATATTTCATTTTAGATATGTTGAGTTTGAAGTGCTTTTTAAATAACTAAGAGCACCACAACTTCATTGTCAGGCATATGGTTTATGCTTAAATGAGAGTTTGGATAATGATTATAAATATGCTAGTTATCTGTGAACAGAGGGAAATTAAAGCCAGAGGCATGAAAGATAGCCGCCAAACAGGGAGAATGAAATGAGAAGAGAGGGCCCAGTACTGTGGCTGGAAAAGTGCAAACATTTCATGTTAGGCAGTGTAGAGAAAGTTTGACAAAGGATAGAGAACGAGTGGTCGACGTGGCAGGAGGCACCAAGAGTGAACCGTACTGCCAGCTGTGGACTTAAGGTGATGAGGATGTGTTAGTGCAGGTCTCCAGTTATAGCACATGTACCACTGTTGGGGGGCATGTTGACGGGGAGGATTCTGTGTGTAGAAGAAGCTCAGAACGTATGAGAAATCTCTCTACCTTCCTTCCCCTCTGTTGTGCTGTGTGGACTATAAGCTACTCTAAAAAGAACAAAGCCTTAATAAATTTAAGAAGTGTAAGAAACATATAAAAGGAAAATGTTGGGTTATATAGCCAAAATAAGAGAGTGGTTTTTATTCATTCATTAAGAGAGAGAGCACACTAGTGGGGGAGGAGCAAAAGGAGAGAGAGCATCTTAAGCAGACTCCATGCCCAGTGTGGAGCCCAACACGGGGCTCAATCTCAGGACTGTGAGATCATGACCACAGGATCATGACCTGAGCTTAAATAGAGAGTTGGACACTTAACTGAGCCATCCAGGTGCTCCAAAAGAGTAGTTTTCAAGAAAGAGTTTATCATGTCAGTTGCTATTGTGAAATCAGGGAAGGTGAGGACTAAAGATTACCTGTTGAGTGGAGTCATAGTTTCAGGTGGAAGGAAAACTGAGAACATTGAAAAATTTAGGATTAGATGTATACTTAGTACCACATATTCTTGAAATCTTAGAACCTGCTTTTCCATTTTGCAATACACTTGTGAAGATATTTCCATGTTGTTAAATATTCTAGCAGAGTGCTACCAAAGTTTAGTAAATGCATTTCATGTTGCTGGCCATTTAGTTTGAGTACAACTTTTTGCCACTATAAACAATCCTATAATGAGCACCCTTGCAGCTCTCTCTTTATGAATGTAATTACGTCCTTCGACTACATTTCTAGAAGTGTAATTGCTAGGTTAAAAGTTGTTGTATTTTTTAAATATAGAGTTACATAATCACTGAGTTGTTATTACCAAACCATTCTCAGGCTAAGGCTGCATAGTCCCCCAGTGTCTTTTCTCTGGAAAATGAAGTGAGCCTAAGTAATTTTTTTAAATTGATTATCCATATTCAGATTGGCTATATGTGCCTCTGAGACTACTTGAAAGTGAACCATGGTATCAAATCTTACTTCCAAAAAATTTAATACTTAGTTCCCACTAACTATGTGGCTGGAAATCTTTCAGGTTGGTAGATTGATAAGTATAGATTGATACATAATAATAAAGAGAAAGATGGATGGATGATGGATGGGGGGGAGAGAGAAAGGTAAGTAGGTAGATGATGGACACTTAATTCTGTTAAGATTCCCTTTTATTCCTTCATAAAGTGAACACAGAAGAGCTAGATTATTTTTGCCTAGTAGGATGAGTCAATTCTTATGTTTAATTCCAAGGAAAAATTCTAGGGAACATACACCCAAGTAATGGTGATATCCTAAATTAATGAAACATGGGATTAGCTAGTATTAAGGAAGAGAGTTACACGGGCCTGTGTGCTCTGTGGAAATCCTAAGGTCATAAGATAAATATCCCAAATATCAGAGGATTGTTTGCATAAAATTTGAATTTTATGATGTGTTTCAAATGTCATATTCTAATCTTCAAAATAAACTGCTGAAAAATAGAAACATGCTTTCCATTAAAAAGAAAGAAGAGAAGAAATGAAGAGAGGAGGAAGAGAATGAGAATGGGGAGGAGGAGGAGATGAAGAAGCTGAAAGGAAAAGGGACTTGCTTTACTCAGAGTATGCTAATTACAGGATTTAAAAAAATGAAATGGAGTAAGCAATTAAGCAGCATTTTTTTCCAACAAGAAAGAATATGGAAGTCTCTTCTGAGAATGTATTTGTTTTCCTGGATGGAGACCAAAGCTGAAAAGCAGGCAAGATGGCCCTCACTACTTGCATCCACACTTTTTCCACTTTAGAAGTTACAGTTTTAATGGGAGAACTGTTAGGAGAAAAAGCAAATAATAAGGTCCTTTGGGTGGAATGGGGTTAGGTACCAACAGCTTTTTTCCAACCACTTAAAAATGGGAGATATTTCTAATACAGCCTATCTAAAATGAAAATAGAGAAAACTTATTTTTAAATGTCACCGTAATAAATTAGACTTTAAGACCTTTATGCTAATTACAGCGAAGAGATTCTGAGATTAGCTGCTGTGAGGCACATCTAGTTGATTTGTGGTAAAATGCAGTGTTTCACAGGGTATGCCTCTCATTTGGTTATTGTAAAAGCTATCTCGGCCGCCCATTTTTATCTCCTTTCTTGCTCAGGTTTCAAAGTCATAAATGAAGTCCATGAGCATTCTTAACTTTGGGAAATTGTGCTTTATTATCATCTTAGGACGTGTTATGTTATTCCAGGTTTTTGTTATTCATTACTTGTTTTGATTTAGTGTGCTTCCCTCTAACTGGAATTTACACATGAGGAGCCATATAGGGAACAGCCTGTCAGAAACTTTAGTTGTGTGTAAAATAAAAGACTTCGATTAAGTCTCTTCTAAAGACCATTTCCAGCATGAAAATGATATAGGGTTCTTATTCTCATCTCTTTGCACTCTTTCTGTTGTTTTTAAGTTTCGCTTTGACATGCTCTTGATAAAAGAACTACACATAGTTCCCATTGTATGATAGGATTTCAGCTTGTTTGTGTCCCATTTAGAGCTATGAGGTCTCCACCAATTTGCAGTGGAATGGTAGTCCAGATATTTACTCAGTCAGCAAGTGAAGTTCAAATGTGGCTTTTGAATCTTACTGCATGTATACATTGCATGTACTGATAACTTACATGACAGTGAAATGTGCGATCGCTACATTTACCCTGTAGTTCCACATCAGCTTGATTACCATTTTGATTACTTATTTCTATATTGATACACTTATAAAGATATTTGATTTGTATTTTGCATTTCCTTCAAAGGACAGACTTCCTGTGGTTTAAATTGTCATTCTCAGTATGAAATAAAAATAAATTGCTTGTCTTTCTTCTGTACGTTTGTCTTGTGAACATTTGCTGGCAGAGAGAGACTTCCTCACTTAGCGAATGGTCCTTGGTCTGCTTCCAAATAATATTCTGTGTAACTGAGTTTGGTTTCGTAATTTCAAACAGAATAGAAATAAGATGAATCTTATCTCCCCTATTCTGAGAAAACTAAATTTGCTAATCCTTTGTGCATCACAGTTAAATCGAAAAATTCACATTTGGAGAAATTATAATTCTAGCATTCTTTCTGATTTCCTCCTCCACTGTGTTACTGACATTTTAAGTGACCTGAAGTAAGGAATATAAATGTGTCATTTCCCGTGTAGTAAGTGAGTATTACTACAGGGGTTTGTATAAATTGTTAATTTGTTGAGAACCTTGTGCAGGAAGGGTGCTTTAAATTACATTTATTATATAATCAATTTTGAAAAAGTCAGGGATATTTCCCAGTGCTGTTTTATACATATCATGATTTTTTTCTCCACTTCTCTCCTGCCAGCTTGTTTTATCCCCACGATCCATCTTAAAGGAAGACATCAGTGTGAAAGTCGTGTAAAATATAGAAAATAGTCCACAAGTGAAAAATTTTTTTTTAGTATTACTGATTCCTGAGTATTATATAATTACTTAATAAAAGTTAATAATGGCTTTCAGAGAAAAAATAGTGATTTTAGGAGAAATTCTCCATTAAAGGAAGTTTCTCATCCGATATCTCCTTTGGAAAATCAGACCTTCAAAGAGGATGGGAGTATCACTTTTATAATAAAATGATATTTTGGTAAATCACAAGGGGCTCAGAATGTGGCTTTACCAGCTATGTAAGCCAAAGGTCAGTGGCATTGGAATCTGTGTCCTGAGTGACAGGCAGGAATGAGGAGGACTTTGGAGGTTCTAAGAGGCATTAGCGCGGCAACAGGCCGCTTGTCTGCATCATGTCATCTGTAGAAGTGTGGACCTGTGTCATCTGTAGAGTAGTAGCAGTTAAGAACTGCGCGCCATCACTGCAATGCGTACCCACCATGTCCTTTGTCTTTGGGAAGAAGCCGGCTTGTTACAAAATCAAATAGTTCCTTTGTGTTTTTCTGTCCTATTAACCTCCCAGGAGTGTTTGGTGCTTTCAATCGCCCACTCTTCTTGGCGTTTCTGACAACATAGCCTCCTGATTTTGCACCTAACTCTAAGACTGCTCCATCTCAGGCTCCCTGATCCTCTGACCCCACGTTCCTCCTCTGCAACCTCATACCTACGGAATATGCGGGAATACTGCTAACAACTCCAGAACCTACTTGCATCTGGTATAAGCCCTTTTCTCCAGAAGGACCCACCCTTCCAACGGCCTGTCCACTTTGATGTCCTGCAGGCGCTGGAGACTCGCACTGCCCGCTGATCTAGCCCTTTCTGCCTTCCACCAACAGCTCGTCTCCTCCTACATTCAGTGTCCAAGTGAACACCCTCCTTCATGGCCTGACAGTGCAGGTGCTCGTCTTTGTGACCTCCTCCAGTCTGTCACTGAGCACGGTCCGTTCTTCCTCCTAAATTCACTGGGAGGGCAGATCATAGGCAGAGCTCTGGAGCAAGACTTCTCGGCTTCAGACTCAGCATTAGCCTTTTAGGAATGCCTGAAGTTGAACTGATTTCCTCTTTAACTTGAATTATTTCAACCTTAAATAGAAAAGGAGTACCTATATTATAGGGTTTGTGTGTGCGGGGCTGGGGGGGTTGTTGCTGACAATTTGATGAGACAGTGCAGGAACAGTGCTTGGTCTAGCCTGCGATAAATAGGCATGCATGTGAGCTCTTCTCGTTTGCCCCCACCCTCCGTCCTGCCCTCCCCTGCCTCCTCCTCCCTTTCTCACAAGGGTCACTTCAATTGCTTCCCCATTGACCTCCTGCCTAAAATCTCCTCCAGGATCCAGTCTGGGCTGCACCCTGAAGTCTGATTGATCTTTCTTAAATACAGGGATGCATGTACACTTCCCCACTCAATATGCTTCATTTACTTTCCAATGCTGCATAGATTCTCACCCAGGTGTGTGAGACCCCTCATCACCTGACACTTAAGCTTCACCTTGGTTCTGCTCCTCAACGGTACTGAAAGCTCCTGGGATTCACAACACTGTCTTTCTTCCTGATCTGTGCACATGCCCTTCTCAATGTTAAGAACATTCACTCCATGTTCTTAGTCACCAGGGCCAATCCTGCCTGTCCTTCCTCTTAGTCCTTTTCCCCAATTTCAGTTAGATGCCCCTGCTGCGTGTTCTCACAGCACCGACACTGATCAGAGCACACGTCTTCTGCCTCTGAGATCTTTTGTGAACAATCTCTCTCCTGATGGTTCTGTCCTCTTCTACCTAGTGTGTTAACTGTGCCTCGCACAAAGCAGCCTCCTCTTAACGCAGAATAAATGGGCTTCCGTGGCAACCCATGTTTGCACCCATGCTCCCTTCACTGGGGTCTCTGAGATAGGCTTTCTGAAGATAGGTCTCACTGGCATCCCCAGGAACATACATTCCCTGTGCCCCTGTATATTTCCCCTTATTTTGCAAATGAGAAAACTGAGCAGAAAACTTAAGCAACTTTGAAACATTCACCTAACTGGAGGACAGTTCCCGTTTCCACTAGTTCACATCATTAGCAAGGAGATGAAAATGAGGAAGCATAATTAGTATAGTAGGCTTGCAAGGTTTGAGGAACCAAGAGCACCTGATGAGCTGATTCAAACCTGGATGACTTTTTGTGTATGTGTGATGAGGAGCCTGGCAAATGAAAGAGGCAGAAATACCAGCAGTGGCCTGTCCTGAAAATAGGAACGCGGGTGCCAAACGCAACAGCCTTTACAAGCACTGAGGGAGGAAAGATAAAACAGATCAGTTTTTTCAGCAATAACAACACATGTACAGAATAGCACTGACACAAATATGTCAAAAACACAAGTGTTTAAAAGGTGTTTTCCTCAACAGAGTACTTTTATATGCTTTAAATAATCCTTAAGTATAAAATAAGAGTTATGCATGAACTGCACATTAGGTATTTTTCCTTAAAACCCCTCAAACTGCATTTGAGGACAAACTCTGCATTTTTTATTACTTAACTAGAAGAGAATATTTTAGATATTTTTCAGCTTCGTTAAACATCAGCTCTGACTAAAAAGTGTATGCCTAGGTGGGTGTTGATTAATGGTGCTAAGAACACTTTGTGTAGGATTTTATGCTAATTACCCTTATACCCTAACCCGTGTCAATTTTAACAATCTAAATTAGCATTTTCTCCTAGGACTCAGGGAATGTGAGAATTGTGAAATTGGCTCAGTAAGCTGAGTTAGCAGTGAGAAAATTGAGATGTTCTCTATTTCTATATTAACATCTGCTGCTTGTTCAAAGCGTGATCCTTTCAAAATGATGAAGATGTTCGGGGGGGGGAATGAGATGGGAGAGGTATGGCATACTTTACATTAAAAAAACAAACTAATATTTGACATTGTCCTCAACAGTTTCAGGTAATCAAGGCTGGAATAATGGGTTTTTGATAAACACTGTTTGAGAAGTTGATTGCATTATTATAGACAAAAGTATTTTAGCTTCTTTGTTATTTTGGCACCTGTATAATCTAAAACACTGCATAAGACACTTGGTTATGGAAAAACATCCGATTACATCCCAGTAAAAGTTTAACTTTCATTTTGTTTATTTTTGAGGTAGTTTAGATAGGAAACATGGGCATTTCCAGATGGCTCGTTTTAAACTAAAATACCAAATCTCTTCAGGGAGGAAGATTTATAATAAACTTTTATTTTGTAACATAGTATGTGCCCTTAGACATTTAAAACTCAGACTTAGTAGTTGTAAACTGCATGGAGAAGAATCTTCATCCATCACCTGATTGATCTTGTCCAACTTTGGGAACTTGTTCATTTTCTTGTCCTAATCACAAACTTTATATATATTTTATCATTTTAATTTTATTTTTGAGAGAGGCAGAATGCGAGCGGGGGAGGGGCAGAGAGAGAGGGAGACACAGAATGAGAACCAGGCTCCAGGCTGAGCTGTCAGCACAGAACCTGATGCAGGGCTCAAATTCACGAACCACGAGATCATGACCTGAGCTGAAGTCAGACACTTAACCGACTGAGCTATCCCCTCATCATAAACTTTAAAACCTAAAATAATACACAGCAGTGTGAAGGTGACACTTTATTGGAAGCAAAACTTTGCAGTTTCAGGTAAGTATTTAGTTGCTATCAAGTCAGGTAGAGCCAAGTATCTGCTTTGTTGGTACACACACTGTTGGTGAAATCTGAACCGCAGAATAATTCCCAGTTCACAGTTAGATGTGTCCAAAACTCTTGACTTGTTCCCAATTCCAAAAGCTGTCACTGCTGACAGCAGCCGATACCTGAATGCTGTGTGATTTGGATCATTAATTAGTTCTAGTTTCTCCAACATTCCAGTGAATACACAAGTGAGGACCAAGACTTCTCTATAAATCTCTCCAAGTTCTAGCATTAGAAACAAACATTTTAGAAGGAATGGCTGCCCCCCAAGACCCTAGTCTAAGTCAGGGCTGTGCTGGGAGGCCACAGAGACACAGCTACAGGCACCTGTCTGCTCCTTGACATCTCCTGGAGCACCTAGTAACTCAGTGAGGATGTGGAGGGCATGCTCTGTGCCGAAGGGGGCAGGTGGGCAAACTTGAACAGTGCTCAGGTGTGTCACATTCTGGTATTCCCTCCTTTGTCTTCTCAACCCACCACCTGCTGGTAAACTCTTGTCTCCAAGTCCTTTATGGCTGGAATTTCCCCTTCCCCTTTCAAAACCCCTTCATAACTCCAAGCAATGTTGTGTTCATCGCCCTGTGGACTGTCACCGTACAGGAAATTTAGGTCACACAAAAACATTTATTTCAAGACCAATTTGAAACACTAAATATGAGTTTGTGTGGAGGGTAAAAGCAGCTACAGTATTTTAGAAGCATATTAATCTATAAAAATCTCACTTTAGAATCACATTTCTGCTGTTATACTTGCCAACTTTTTGTTGGGGTTTTTGGTTTTTTTTTTTTTTACAGTTTTGCATTATTTTTGCCTGATTATATGATAATTTTTGGAAGTGTAGAGCTTTACTTTAGTATTGCCTATTTATTCAACATTATCTCTAACATTTCACAGAGTGCTTTTTACTAAATTAGCAGCATATCATGGCCATTGTTTGGCCATCTTCATAGTGTTTTTATTGCATCTACTTTATATTCCAGCCTTACTGATTTCCAGGTTGTTTTCATTCAGCACAAGGTCCACCACCTTACTCCTGTTTGGAAGACACTTTTATAGAACATTAAAAATATCTTACATTGTAATAACAGAATGTTCAAATGATAGCAAAGTAATCAATATAATTCAGAAATTTTGACACTGTTAACAGGATTTTTACAAGCTACTAACCCTGAATGTTACATAGAATTTCCATTTACCAAGTAACGTAGAACCACAAAAATGTAGGCACAGCTTATAATTAGCTGTGAAATTATGCACCATATACTTTTTTAAGTTATGGGATTTGCATTTCAAATATACATTGAATATAAAATGATTATATCAATATTTTACAAAATATTTCATATTTGCATGGTTCAAAACATACAAATATGGCCATACAATTTTTAGCACAGACAATATATCCTATCATGAAATCATGCCCTGTTAGGAAATATACAGCATTTTTCAACCCACCCCATAGAATAGAAATGCATAATACATTAAATTTTATTCCCAGTGACAACAGGCTTTTGGAATCAGACAGACTTGGGCTAGAATCTACTTTCTGCCCCTTCATAGCTTAGTGGGGAGGGACAGTTACTTGATGTCTCTGAGTTTCATGTCATCATCTATAGAGTGGGCATGAAGTCATCAGGACTAAATAAAATACTGGTAGTTGTCATGAGAAACTGGGCAGAACACCTATCACTATCTGGCACAAGAGAGGTCCTCTAATGTCTCTTCTCCAAGCTGCTTTTTCCATTGGCAACACCGGTCTCACTTCTATCCACACTTCCCAGCCGTTTCAACCAGATGTTTATGTTTCTCCTATTTCATCTGTGTGCTCTTTTTCTTCCCCCCTTATACGATATCTCCTTTCTGGGCCAGCTCATCTACTCTTAAGGCTTCAGAGAGTAACTGTGCCCATGATTTCTGAAACCATGTCTCTATATCACATATTTTCCAATCAGTCTTTTATTTCTGAAGCCTCTGGGACATCTCACTGGGTTTTCTTTAGGTATCCCAAATCCAAGTACGTTAATATAAGTGGCATTTAATGTCTCGATTTCATATATGTAATGAGATGGGAATGCTCTGAATCACTCTCCCAAATATCACTTGAGCCCATCTCCCCACTTCACCAGCATTACTGCTGTGTTAATAAACCCCTCCCTTCTGTTTCTTTTAGGCACCTTCCTAAAGGCCTCCCTGACTCCTTGCTGCACATCATCTTCAGAATCACTTCACACTCTGACCCCCCTTCTTACAGCGCAAATAGAGCCATACACTCCTCTGACTTAGTCCGTTTTGTTAAACGCTTCATTACTTTAATGATGGAATTGAATCTCCATGTTGCGATGCCTGAGACCCTTCATACTCACTCTGCAGTCTCTGCCTTTGCTCATTCTTTTTCCTCTCCCTGGAACATGCATTCTCCCCTTCTCAGCCTTGTGGATTCATGTCTGTATTCAGAGACTCAGGTCAGGTTCTTTAAAGAGCCATGCTTGATACTCCGCAGGCAGAACTGTGCTCCTTGGAATCTTACACTTTCCATAATTACAGCATTTAGCCATTTGAAAGAGCTGTGTTGCAAGCAAATGGTAGCAATCAATCTGATGAGAACACTTTGAAAACAGTATCTGCTGCTTACTCATTTTACTTTTCCAGAGTCTGTACGTGGTACGGATTGGTTATTGAATGAATGAATGATGGAATGAATGAATTAACTTGGTTCCTTTCTATCCTGGTCTTGACAACCTAAAATGCATGCGCTGTCTTCCTACTTTTACTTACATGCTCTGGGGCAGAGAGGTATTCCAATAGTAATGAGTTTGGCCCCTGTCCATTCTTTCATTAAAATAAAGCAGGCTTCCTGCCAAACCTGACTTTAATCTTAAAAAATCTCTGTCTTCGAATAAACTTTTGCCTTCTTTCCTAGCCAGAAAAACTTCAATCACTTTGCTTTTATTTTGAGGAAGAATCGATCCATTATTTATCATATATAAAGATTTCAAAACTCTCAGAATCTTATAAAAAATTAGATCACAGACTTTAAAGAAGGTTTGGTAACAAAACCATCCCCAAATAAATATCAAAATCTACTAACGCAGTTATCCTAGTGATATTCAATTTTTTTTTTTTTTACATACTCAAGAGAAGATACCTGTACTGGACCTAATGGTCTGAAAAAAAATGCAATACAGCTACTGTATTTCTCAGTATGCCACATATATCTAATGAAGAAAAGTTACACATCTCCAAACTACATTTTTCTCCATTTGTGCTTAATTTAAACTATCTTCAGAAGTGTACAAAGTGTGCCTTCATTTCTTTCATTGAAGCATTTACACGTCTGAAGTCAAAGATATTTCTTGCAAACTTGATCTTTATTAAATATATCTAATTTACGTTCTGCAGGCTTGAGAAAGGTCAAATTAAATTCATCATAGTTTCACTTTCCGCTGGCATCTGGTGTGCAGCATGGTACTGCTGTTATAAATAAGGCTTCCTCCTAAGTAACAACATGGTGTCTTAAATTATATTCAGCACCATAAAAAGATTCCAAGTCCCATTCTAATCAGGCTCCATGTCTCTGGCATGCCACATATGGCCTCTTTTGAAATTTGTTTGAATATGTCTTTATATTTCAGAGAATTGTGCATCAGAAGTTGATTTATAAGAAAGAAATTCAAAGAACAGCACAGAAAATCATACATTCACTTAGGAGATACAAGAAATTGCAAGGTTGAACTGGCTTTGAATATATGCATGCACATATGTATAAAACTTATGGGTTTGTGGATTTTTTTTTCATTTGCCTGTACCTATCATCACGTCAGCTTTGCCTAAAATCACTAAGAGCTATTGAAACCAAATAAAATGTTAAAACACTTTGTGAGTGGGCTACAGGTGATGGAAATGCAAAGATCCTATACTTAGAGATCAATGAAATCTCAAAGGGAGTATCAAATTTTGAAAAGTTGCCCATAAATGTGAAAAAAGAAAGAATTGGCTCCCACTGGATTCTGGATTTTTTTAACACAAAATTAATTTTTCTTTTATAAATATGTTATTTTCACATTATAGTTTCCTACCGGTAGCTGCATTCATGTAAATAAATTATTCATCTCTTCTTATTTATCTTGTAGCAATTTCATCATCTTACAAAACTTGTACAAGTTCTGCTGGCACCTGGGTGGCTCTGTTAAGTGTCCGACTCGATGTCTGCTCAGGTCGTGATCTTGCATTTATGGGATCAAGCCCCACACTGGACTCCGTGCTGAGCGGATTCTCTCTGCCCTTTTCTCTCTCTGCTCCTCCCCACTTAGGTGCACACACACTCTCTCAAAATTAATAAACATTAAAAAAAACTTGTACAAGTTCTAAATGTTTTTCAAGAGATTGCCCTGCATGTTCTCAGCATCAATTATATCATTTGAAAATAATGGTAAATTTGCCTTTCTCTTTCCAATCTTTTTTTAAAATCAGATTTCTAGAAGAAACAGAAAAACAAATGATAGTGTTAAGTATAGGTCTTTTGTTCTTATTCCTGAGTGTGAGTGAAATGATTATATCAGTAAACCATACTTTACACTGATTGCTTTTGATAATTTTTTCAGGATAAATTTTAAGGTCACTTCCTACTGCTCTATTCTAAATCTTCTTAAAATTAAGAATATGAATGTTAACAAGGCCTTTGTTTTTAAAATTTTTTTAAGTTCATTTACTTATTTTTAGAAAGCAAGCGTGAGTGAGCAGGGGAGGGGGAGAGGGAGAGAGAATCTCAAGCAGGCTCCTCACAGAGCCCAACACGGGACTCAAACCCATGAACTATGAGATCATGACCTGAGCTGAAATCAGGAGCTGGGCACTTAATCAACTAAGCCACCCAGGCACCCCTAAACAAGTGCCTTTCAACAGTTGTTCTAACTATACATCATTTTCCTCTTGGCCAAAGATAATAGTAAATTACAGATGTGTAAACTTATAAAAGCAATAATAGAGAAGAGAGAGAGAGAGATGTATGGTGTAGAGAGGTCCCCAAAAGAGGCCTGTATATCTTTTACCTAGGAAGGAATGGTAGTTTTGAGGAAAAGTTTCATATCAGTGATTAATCAAATGCCTATTTCTTGATCAGCAATTTAACTCCTCAGTTCATAAGTGTCATGATGTTTATTGCAAAATGTGTATAAATGTTGCTGGAGCAGAGGATTATTCTTGTAGGACATGTTCACTCCATAGAGGAAAAATCAGACATAAACAAAGTAGTGGAAAAATCCAGTGGGCAAGGAACATATATTTGTTAGGGCACAGATAAACATAAAGATAACTTTCTGCAACCAATCTGGCACCAATGCCACTGTCTGCACCCCTTCCCCACACCAACAGCATCATTTTGAAAAAGGATTCATGATGACAACATGAATCATGAATTATTTCAACCTGAATGAAGAGGAAAATTATTGACTTCATGATTGCACATTAATTGCAACATTAGCTAATTTGCTTGGACATGCTCCTTGTTACTCTGATTGTTTTTCAGGTGGAGTAGTGGGAAGCAAAAATACAGGGGAAAACATCATGGGTGCTTTGTGTAGTAGAATTTGTGTTTATGTAGGCAACTCAGAGACCAGAAGTAAGAATGTGTCTGTAACACCAGAACGTATCCAGAACACCAAAATATGCCACCTATCTAACATTGTAACTATGCTGCCAACAGGATGTTGCTAAATGAAACGGATTTCTGGAGTACTGTGTCTATTTTGAGGGTAAGAATTTGATTGTAACTAGAAAGCGGGGGCAGGGGGGTGTGGGGGGGAGGAGCCTCTTTAAGAATACATGCAGTTTGAGAGTTGAATTAGTTTCCTAGAAATAAACTTTTTCACAATATCAGGTACTTTAGCTATTCCCAATTATTTTCATGCCCAACAGACACTATAAACCGGAGAAGGTAATTTCTACCGCCACTTGGCTAAAGCCTCATATAATTGCTGCAATGACCCAAGCCTTTATTTCCTCATAATAACAGGGCCTTAATCCTGCCCTTCATAGGACAGTGGAAGTTATTTATGATTCCTAAAGCACCACTTCAAAGAAGATTCTAGAGAAATAAAAGGCAATTGCAGGCCACTTACCTGACTCTATAGCTCTTCTTTACCAACTATTCTGGATTCCGCTATTTTTGGCTTAGAGTATTTTGGATCAGTTTTCTGTTCAACTTTGTCAGAGATTTTACTTTTCTATTCATACACATCCTAAAATGTGTGAGTATGTGTCTAAAAAAATTAAAAGATGGGCACACCCTTGAGGAGTAGATAAAGAATAACAGTATGGGTGCATTTTGGATCTCAAACCCAATGTGTAAAAATATAGCCAAAATATGCACTATGAAATTGTTGGAATCTCAGTCCACAGACTCAAGGTTTTTTTTTTTTTTTTATCAGTTTTGTTATTTATTTTAAATAAAATTGATTTGACATCCCTTTCTATCAGTTTAAAGGACATTTTTTTCTTAGTTATTAGGTGATCTCTCCCTGTAAAAGGCCAAACTCCAGGAAGGTAATACAGAACCCAGAGATGGCACGTGGAAGAGATTTCCCATTCATCACGCTCTCTGCAGACATTCATTCTTTTTCATCCTTTCACCAAATAATGTTAGAACCCAAAAGTATATACCACATGACTTAAGAGTGCACATTTTTCTAAACTTGGAATCTAAATGCCAGCACTAAATAACTGGGTTAATGAATTTCTCCCTTTCTCAGTTTTAGTTGAGATAGCCCAATCGACATGTTGTGAAACTTAATAAAGGTTGCTGCTGTGGACAGATAGGGCAAATTTCTTGTCAAGTGAAAGGGGATGGATGCCAGGAAAACCTCTTTGAAAATACCCAATTAGAGATGGAGACTGAATAAGAAGTTCCCCTTGACAGAGAGTTCCAGGGGGGATCATCTCAGAGAGAGAGAGCAGAACTTGGTGAAGCCCAAGGTAAACACAGGATTGCAAGCCAAATGGCAGTCAAAGGGTCTCAGGGTGAGTGTGGAGAAAGATGCAGGGTTCAGATCATGCAGGAAATTTAGGTAATAGTTTGTATTTTTAGTCTGAGTGTGAGAAGGACTTTAGGACTTTGAAAGGAGAATGACATAATCTAATTTAATTAAAGGATAAAATGTATTTTGTAGAACCTGTTGACAGAAGGCCTGTATGGAAGATGTCGGGAAGCTGCATAACAGAACATAGAGAGTGTCTGAGGCACAGAAGAAGTGCTCCAGAGGGTAGAGAGAGAGGTAGAAATGGCAAGACTCACTTAGGGGTGGATTGGGAGCATACTGGTGGGGTGATGGAAGGGAGGAAATAAGCACAGCTTCTAGATTTTGGTAAATGTTACCGAACTGATGGCAAGACTAAGAATATCAGAGAAACACCCCCTTTTTTTTTTTTTTTTTTTTTTTTTTTTTTTTTTTTTTTGCGGAGAAGGATGTTGGGAAACCGAGCATGCCACTGACCCAGCATCTTCATTGTCTAAGCCTGGAATGGACCAAGGGCAGGGGGCTGTGTCACCAGCTTGTGTGATTTTTCTGGACTTAGAAGGCTAGGGGGGCCTGGGAACCCCAGGGACTCCATGTCTTCAGGTGGCCCCGCTGTATCTCTTTATTACCACCCTTCCAGGGAGCAGGGCCAGGAATGCCCAGTCCCTAAGGGCCAAGGCCCACAGACCTCTTTTGTCAGGAAGCAGCTTCTCTTTCCTTCTCTGTTCCATCTGTTTCCTTCTCACAACCCTGTGTGGCTCCAGGAGATTTTTAAAAAACAACAGGCAGCTCGGGAAAACAGTCTGAAGGTGCCTCAAAAAGTTAAAAATAGAACTACCATCGGATCCAGTAGTTGCACTACTAGATATTTATCCAAAGGATACAAAAATACTGATTTTATAAGGAATACACCCCCCCAATGTTGCAGCCGTACTATCAACAATAGCCAAATTATGGAAAGAGTCCATATGTCCATCGACTGATGAATAGATAAGGAAGATGTGGTGTGTATACACAATTGATTATTAATCAGCCATAAAAACTTGCCATTTGCATGACATGGATGGAGTTAGAAAGTATTATGCTAAGTGAATTAAGTTAGAGAAAGACATACCATATGACTTCACATACTCATATGTGGAATTTAGAAAAGAAATGATCATGGGGGAAAAAAGCTGACACACCCAGAAACAGACTCTTCACTATAGAGAACAAACTGAGGGGTGAAGTTGAAACTGAGGTGGGGGATGGGCTAGATGGGTGATGCCTACTAAGGAGGGCACTTGCTGGGATGAGCACTGGGTGTTGACTGTAAGTGATGAATCATTAAACTCTACTCCTGAAACTAATATTACACTGTATGTTACCTAACTGAAATTTAAATAAAAATGTGAAAAAAAAATTTACGCAATACATAATGTAAAAAAATAAATATAAAACAACAGCCAGCAAGTATGATAGTGTACTTTTGCCTTGGACTCTGATGTATAGCTCACTGTAGCAATGAAACATGGTTCCTTTGTTTCACATTGCCCTTTTTAATTTGGGAGAAAGTAAATGGAAAAAATATATGAGAAAAGTAAACATAAATTATTTTCTCAAAAAATATTCAGCTTCATTATAATTGTCTTTATTTCTCAGATATCATTAATTAACATATATTATCTGTGTTCTAAGCTGCTATTCTAAAGTTTTAAAATCATTAACAAAGCATTTTCTTTTCCATACATACACACACACACACAAATACAAAAGCATAAGTAGCTATAAAATGTGCTCATTTACAAACCAGAAATTATTGTGTATCAACTATATAGACAAAGCTGAAATGGTTGTTAAAGGATGCAAAAGATTTAAGTGAATTGACACTGAACCTATGCTTACGATTTAAAAGTTAGATGACAGGGACGCCTAGGAGGCTCAGTTGGTTGAGTGTCCAACTCTTGATTTCAGCTCAGGTCACGATCCAAGGGTCGTGGGATTGAGCCCCACATCAGGTGCTACACTCATTGTGGAGCCTGCTTAATTCTCTCTCTCTCTCCCTCCCTTCCTCCCTCCCTCCCTCTGCCCCTTTCTCCCACTCATTCTGTCTCTAATTTTTTTAATTTAAAAGATAAATAAAAATTAGATGAATATTCAAAGTTTTTTTTCAGTTATTATTTTTAGGCCCAGAAGCTTTCCTTGAAAACTATAATTACAGAATGGGCATTACATTTTTTTAAGTTGTTTACTTATCCTGCCCTGTCACCATCAAATAAGAGTTGTGAAGGAATTTAATGATTATGGTGTTTAAATCACTTATAACACATTGAGGTCACATGGGCAACATCCTCTTTCAGCACTTGTCTGACATCTACAGTGAACTCCTTCCTTCCAAACATTCTTTGTATCACTGAATATAGTAGCACTGAAGGAAGGGGGGGACCCAGTTCCTCTCCACTGAGCCTCTTGGCCAGCTATTTCTTACCTCCGTAAAATTCGTTAAATTCAGAATTCACATTCCAAGTAGAATTTCTTGGTGATTCAAGAATAGTTTTGGAAGATGGAATTCTGAATGTTGATTTTTCAGTTCAGTGTTTTGGAATTTGAGAAGATGGAGTTACAGTTCTGACCCAGGGAAATCTGAAATGTTAAGAGGTCTGTATCCCAGCCAATCAAGTAAATGACTGCAACCTACGACTTGTGTAGAGATCCCCCGAATTCTTGACCTTGTTTGAGGTGTATATATACATTGAATTCCTTAGAGTGTCTTCAGTGGTCCCTCTTTCTCTTCTGTACGCAGCTCTCTCTCTTAAATTATCCCCTCAGAGGATTTTACCTATGTTTTTCTATCCATTTTAAGCCTCTGGTATTTTAATTAATCTCTGAGGATCCCTTAAAATGTTCATTCATTCAGTAAGTCTAGTTTATTATTTAATACCAACTGTAGGCTCAGCAATGTACCAGTCAGTCAAAACCAAATGCATTATTTGCCTCACCCCTTATGCTTATACTCTAGAGAAAGGGGTGGAAATTATTCAAATAGTAAGTGGTATAAAGGGAAGGTACTTGGCATCAGGAGGTCATATGATCAAAGGATTTGAGAAGCATGAGATACCAGGGTAGGCTTCCTCAAGGAAGTGACATTTGTAATTTGCTGATGGAAGACTTAAAGCTAAAGAAGTGGCTAAACCACAAAATATGAACCGTTCAAACAGGATTCATAGTTACGCAATTTTAAATTGATGCTCTGTAGTCACCACTAAATAACACAAACAATTGTGATATTGTAGGACAACAGTCCCATTGAGTGGCATATTTAACAGCTAGGAATTAAATGGCTTTATTCTTAAGCTGGGTGGCTTTGAACAGTTGACTTAAGTTTTCTGAGTGTCCTTTATTCATCTCTAAAAGGGGACAAGGATAGGATTAAATATGATATGCAGAAGCCTTAACAGAGAGACAAGAATTGTGGATGAACTCTTCCCTCATCTGCATTCCTGATACTCCTTTGCTAACTTATGCAACATGTATTTGTGAATTCCTACAAGATGCTCATCTCCATGAAGGCAGGGACCTGTGTTTTCATTTTAGACTTCTCAGCAGAGAATAATTCCTGGATTCTGCACATGTCCGTTCAATAAATCTGCTTTACCTGTTTATTTGCTTTAATAGGTAGAGCCAGACAGGGATACTGGGTGTGGAATCTTGAAATACACCAGAGGATAAAATAAAACATGGACAATTTATTTCTAAGAGAAAGGACATAGCCACAAAGAGAAAGTTGACACTTTAAAAAAGTCTAGGGTATGACAAAAACCTGTAGAAATATTGCTACCAACACCCAAATTGCACTGTTTTTGTTATCTTGGGTATATATTATTTTGAGCTTGATTTGAACTGATTAGTATAGTTATTTGTTCCCAGTAGGCTAGCAGGACATCTCAGGGCCTGCTATATAGAGTACTATCTCTCCCATATTTATTGATATTTTTACATATTCTCATGAAATGTTTTTCATAATATTCCTATAAATACAGCTGATGACATATACTGTGTCCACATTATTGTTTAGTAGCTGAGCTATTTTCTAGTCTTTTAAGTCAGGTTACATAAAATTAGAGGAGAGAGACAGGGCCCATTGCAACCAGTGTTTCTCATAGAGATCATTTTCTAAGAATAGCTTACGGTAAGTAACTAGAACACCAGTTCTTCAGATGATGGGAAACAAATTCTTAAGGAGATAAAGGTTGCATCAGAGAGGAAGGCCTTCACCTTAAATCTGTAGTGTTACAATGCAGGTTTTGTGTACAATATATATGCTTATTTTTATAAATACATGATTATAACTAGGCTTAATCCTTATGGGTTGTTCAAGTGTTCCCTAAAGCCTAACTGAAGTTCTCACTGTTGTGATCCTTTGGCTCTTTTATTTTACCTCTTAAGAAAGTGGAGAAGAAGTTGTCAGCATTCTCCTTAAAATGCTGTTCAAAATGGTTATAATATCTCCATTTTTTGGTTAAAAACACTTTGAGGCTTTCTCATTTTGTCGCTCCTTCAAACTGTGGGTGTGAAAACAAGGTGGATTATTTGAATAGCATCTGGCTAATATGTAATCATGTAAAAATGGGTGCCTAGCCCTTGAGATCTGAGTTCCAAAGTGCCTCCAATTACCATATCGTATTACTGTTCTAGTGATATCCAAATGGAGCGTGGGCTTCCCAGGAAGTATATTAAATGATTCATATGGATGTGGGAAAAATTTTAAAGTTCTTTTTAAAGAACATATTAAAGTATAATTTGCATCCATAGAAATGTACCCACATTAAGGGTGCAGTTTGATTAGTTTTGACAAATGCATATACTTGTGAAACCCACACATCTACTGAGGTGTTGAATATTTCCATCATTCTATAAAGCTCCTTTTCTTTTCATTTCCAGTCAAATGTACCCTCTTCCGGGCAACTAGTTTTCTAACTTGTCTGACCATAGATTAACATGGACTGGTTTCAAACCTCAAATGCAATACTAGACTCTGTGTTCTTTGGGTTTATATATTTTTTTCACAAGTATATTTCTTTTGAGATTCATCACTGTTGTTGAAAAGTTTCAGTGCTGATTAGTATTCTATAATATGCCTCACGTTGATCATATATCTATAATTAATATATTTGTGTTTAAGTCTACCATCTTGTTATTTGAGTTTGATTTGTCACATCTCCTGTTTTCCTCTGTTTTCCTTTTTATGTCTTCCCATGGGTGAATTGAAGTTTTATTGTTCATTTGGTTTAATATTCTGTATATTCTGTGACTTTTAAAAAATAATTTGAAATAGTTATATATTAACAAGGAGTTGAAAAAATAGTGGATAGATCCTGTGTAGCCATAACCTGGTTTTCTCCAATTAGGACATCTTATATAACAAAAGTATATTATCAAAACCAGAAAATTGACATTGGTCAATCAATATGGTCAATCCCTAACCTTACTCAGATCTCACCAGTTTTTCCTTGATTTTGTGTTTGTGTGTAATCTAATGCAACTTTATTATAGATGTAGGTTAGTTTGACCACCACCATATTCAAGATGCGAAATTTCTGTCAACACAAAGATCCTTCATGCTTTTTTATAGTCACACCTATTCTCTTCTTTCCATATCCCTAGCCCCAGGCAATCACTACCATGCTTTTCTGGGTGCCTGGGTGGCTCAGTGGGTTAAGCCTCTGACTCTGGATTTTGGCTCAGGTCATAATCTCACTGTTCCATGAGATGGAGCCCCTCATCAGGCTCTGAGCTAACAGCATGAGCCTGCTTGGGATTCTCTCTCTCTCTCTCTCTCTCTCTCTCTCTCTCTCTCTCTCTCTCTCTCTCTTTTTCTCTCTTTCTCTCCTGCTCTCCCTGCCCCTCCCCTACTCACACTCTCTCTTCCTCTCTCTCAAAATAAATATTTTTTAAAAATTTAAAAATTTCCATTTTAAGCATGTTATGTAAAATAAGTCATACAATATGTAACCTTTTTAAAATTGGCTTTTTCATTCAGCAAAACTCCATCAGGAGCCATTGAAGCTGTTGTGCTATCAATAGTCTCTTTCATAAATTGCTGAGTAACATTCCATTATATAGATGTGCCAATTGAACTATTTAACCTTTGAACCCTTTGAGGGGCATTTGGATAGTTTCCAGTTTTGGGCTATTATAAGTAAAGATGCTATTAACATTAATATACAGGTTTTGTGTAGACATAAGTTTTTATTTCCTGGGATAAATGCCCAGGGGTATAATTACTGGGTTCTATGCAAAGTATAAAATTGCCAAACTATTTTCCAGAGTGGCTGTACTTATATTCCTATGAATGATATGAGAAATTGGATTTTTCACATTCTTACCTGCATTTGCTGTTAATGCAACTTTAAAAAATATTTAGCTGTTCCGAAAGGTGTGTTGTGATACCTCATCATGCTCTTAATTTGCATTTGTCTAATGGATAATGATGTTGAGTGTATTTTTATGTGCTTATTTACCATGTGAATATCCTCTTTGGTAGGATGTCTGTTCACGTCTTTTGCCCATTTTCTAATTGGAAATTTGTTTTGTTTGTGTTTACTGTTGAGTGTTGAGATATATATACATAATATATTATGTATTTTATTACATATATACAATATTATATGTATATATTTTTCTAGAGATGAGTCTTTTGTCAGATATTATATATTTTTCTAGAGATGAGTCTTTTGTCAGATATTTGGTTAGCAATATTATATTCAAGCCTGTAGTTTGTCTCTTGATTCTCATGATATATCCTAGAGCTATGTTTTCTTCTACAAGCTTGATAGTTTTATGCTTTGAATCAGTTTTTATGTAAGATTGAGGTTTAGGTCATTTGAATCAGTTTTTATGTAAGATTGAGGTTTAGGTCAAAGATTATTTATTTATTTTTGCCTAGGGTTATCTACTTCCTTCAGCAGCATTTGTTGGGAAGACTGTCCTTCCTTAATTATTTTAGCACTTTGAACAAAAGTCAGTTGATTATCTTTGTGCTGGTCTACTGATAGATTCTCTATTATATTCCATTGATCTCTTTATCCTACACCAGTATTACATTGTTTGATTAATGTAGATATATATATATATATATATATCTTATTATCATTCTGACTGATTCTCCCCATTTTTTTCTTTTTCAAAAGAAATAATAATGTATGTAATGTTTTTGTTATTCTAGTTTCATTATATCCCCATGAGGAATTTCAAATAAATTGCCTCTATCTACAAAACGGTCTTGTTGAGATTATGATAGGAATTGCATTAAACTAGTAAATCAACCTGGAAGATAATTGGCATACTTAAGTACTGTTCATTTTTTGATCCATGGACATGTTATGTCTCTTAAATTATTTTTATGTTCCATAATTCCTTCCTCAGCATTTTATGCTTTTCATTATACTGTCTCTGCATATATTTTGCTACGTTTACACTTAAATATTCCTTTTTTTCTCAATGGACAGCTTTTTGCTTCATTTTCTCTATTTTATTTCTTTTTCCACTGATTGATGCTCTAATTTACAATTTATTTCTTTCTGCATGCTTTGACTTTATTTTGCTATTCCTTTTCCAGTCACTTAAGATGGAAGCTTAGATTATTATTTTAAAATACTTTTTTAAAAAATATAAGCATTTAGTACAACAGATTTCCCTCTCAGTATTGCATTTCTTACATCCCACAAATTTTATTCAGTTCTATGTATGTTTTATTTCCCTTCAGACTTCTACTTTGACCTATGAATTAATTAGTTTGCAGTTTGGGGCTATTATGAATAAAGATTCTATGAACATAAATGGACATCTACATGCAAAAAAATGAGTCTAGATACAGACCTTATATCTTTCACAAAGACTAACTTAAAATGGATCATAGGATTAAATGTAAAACACGAAACTATAAAGCTTCTAGAAAATAAAGTTGGAAAATTTAGATAGCTGTGGGTTTGGCAATGACTTTTTAGATACAATAAAGCAAGGTCTGTGAAAAAAATTAAGTTGAACATCATTAAAATTAAAAACTTGTACTCTGCAAAAGACATTGTTAAGGGAATTGAAAAAACAAGCCATACACTGGGGGAAAATATTATCAAAGCACATATCTGTTAAAGGGCTGGTATACAAAATGCACAAAGAATTCTTTAAATTCCACAAGAAAACAACTCAGTTTTTAAAATGGGTGAAGACCCAAACGGACATCTCACCAAAGAAGATATTCGGTAGCAAATAAGCATATGAAAACGTGACGATATATGAAAACATATGATACATATGAAACGTATTGTCATCAGGGAATTTTCAATTAAAAGAGCAAGAAGATACTGCTACACAGCTATTAGAATGACCAGTACCCCAAACTCTGACAGCACTAAATGCTGAGGAGAGGGGATGGAGCAACAGAAACTCAATAACTGATGGTGGGAATGCAAATGGTACAGATATTTTGGAAGACAGATTGGTAGTTTGCCACAAAACTAAATATAGTCTGGCCAAAACAATCCAGTAATTACACTTCTAGGCATTTACCCAGTGTAATTGAAAACAATTGTTCCCAAAAACCTGCACATGAATGCTTATAGCAGATTTATTAATAGTTTCCAAAGTTTAAAAGTAACTAAGATGTCCTTCAGTTGGTGAATGGATAAACTATGGTACATCCATACAGTGAGACACATTTTTTAGTCTAAAAAGAAGTGAGCTGTCAGCCATAAAAAGATAGGGAAGTAGCTTAAACGCATATTGCTAAATCGAAGAAACTAGTATGAAAAGGTTACATGCTATATGATTCCAGTTACCTGACATTCTAGAAACAGCAAAACTATGGAGATAGTAAATTGATGCTCTAATTTACAATTTATTTCTTTCTGCATGCTTTGACTTTATTTTGCTATTCCTTTTCCAGTCACTTAAGATGTCAGAGGTTAGTGGAAAGGAAGAGATGAAAAGGCAAAGCATGGGGGATTCTTAGGGCAGTGAAACTATTCTGTGCAGTAGTGTAATGGATGTATGACACCATGCATTTATCAAAACCCATGGGACAATAAAACACAGAGTGAACCCTAATATAAACTATGGATCTTAGTTAATAATGTATGGATGTTGGTATATTAATTGTAACAAATGTATCACACTAAAGGATACAAGAGGGGAAACTGTTCATGCTTAGTTTTCTCTAAACCAAAAACTTCTCTTAAAAATAATACAGGTAACAAGAAATAATGTTTTGGAGAGGCTGTAGAGAAAGGGGAACACTCATGCACTGTTCGTGGGAAGGTAATTGGTGCAGCCCCTGTGGAAAAGAGTATGGAGGGTCCTCAGAATATTAAAAATAGAAATATCATATCCAGTAATTGTTTATCTGAAAAAAGCAAAACACTATCTTCAAAACACTATCTTCAACACTGTCTTGAAGAGATACCTTCAAAACAATATCTTCATGGTGTTCGAGAATACCTTTATGTTCATTGCCGCATTATTTACAATAACTAAGATATAAAAACAACCAAAGTGTCCATCAGTGGGTAAATGGACAAAGAAAACACACACACACACACACACACACACACACACACACACACACACGAATAATATTCAGGCCATAAAACAGAATGAAATCTTGCCATTTGTGACAACATGGATGGACTTTGAGGGATTTATGCTAAACAAAATAGGAGGACAAATACCATATGACCTCACTTGTATGTGGAACTGAAAACAAAAACCTCATAGATGCAGGGGACATATTGCAGATTAGTGGTTACCGGAGGCAGAGGGTGGGGGTGGGAAGTGGGCTGAATGATGAAGGGAGTGAAAAGGTACAAACTTTCAGTGATAAATAAGTTAAGGGAATGTACCATACAGCATGGTGTCTATAGTTAATAATACTGTAGTCTATACTGAATAGTTGCTAATAGAGTAGAATTTAGAATTTCTCATCACAGGAAAAAAAGAGTTCTGCAATTACGTATGGTTACAGATGTTATCTAGACTTCTTGGAGTGGTCATTTTGCAATATACAAATATTATAATATTATATGTCAATTATACCTCAATTAAAAATAGTCTATTAACAAAAAAGAAAACAGAAAAAGAAAAAGAATCTGTGACTTCTTCTGGTCTCCTTGCTTTCTGATGAAGAATCCATGGTCATTCAAATTGTTGTTACTATAGAGGTATTTCATGTCCCTCTAAATTCTTTCAAATGTTTTTCTTTCCTATAGTTTTCTGAAGTTAGATTATTACATGTGTTTACATGGATTTCTTTATATTTAAATTATCAGGGGTCCAATAAGTTTCTCTAATGTGGTTTTCTTTTGCCAAATTTGGGGGATTTTCACCTATTATGTTTTTTTAAATACTTATCAGCACCATCCTTTTTCTTCTCTTTCTGGGAATCCAATGACAGGAACATTCAACCTTTAGTTCTTGTCCCACTGGTCTCTGAAGTCTTCCACTCCACCACTTGCTACATCCCAGGATCTCAATCAGCCACAGTGAGGCCATGGATGGAGTGTTTAGTGAGAACAGGGTAGGTGTCCCCACACTGTTTGTCTCTACTGCTAAGCCATTCTTTCCGTGTGTTTTCACCCTGGGGAGCACGCTTTTCTTGGAGCTTTGTTATTTGTGGTTCCACTCCAACACTGATGGTTCCAGATTACAGGTTTTTCTTTAGTGTCCATGTGGGATATATTGTGTCATCCCTGAAGTCTTGAGATCTCTAGCCAGTCCCCATTCTTATTTCCACACTTCAGAGTCCTCCTGTGTTTGCTTCCTGTTTATGACAAGGGTCTTTGGATTGTAAGAGAGAAGAATACCATAGATTGAGGTATTCCCACTGAGACAGGACTGGATATCCCTCTATTAACTTTATTGTTATGCATTTCTTGTTATTGTTTTTTAGCGCTTGCTGTGGAGGTAATAATATGTAAATTTAATTTACCAAAGTCTATTTTCAAAGAAAATTCTGCTTAATTAAAAATATAAAGTCTTACACGGTATGCCTCCACTTAATATCCTCCCAATATTTATACTCTTATTATAAATACTTTTAAGTACGTGCTAATTTGCACAATACATTTTATTACTTTTACTTTAAATAGTCAATAGGGTTTTATTTTTTATTTTTATTTTTTTTGCTAAGAAGAACAATTTATTTTTTTATTTTTTTATT
>CM053571.1:117555797-117585764 GCA_028646485.1 Cryptoprocta ferox
GGGACCGCCCGTCCCCTAATTTCCCAGATCACAGTCACTCACTCAGGCATCTTTGAGGTTGTCTTCTTTCTGGCGTCTGTTTCTTCTTTCCCCCACTTGCAAATCCAAGTTTTATCCCTTCAGTCCTTCTCAGTTCAATCCATACGGGCGTGCTCGGATTACAGAGCTCCCTGCTCTTCCGCCATCTTGTCCTCCTCCAGTCAATAGGGTTTTAAAGAGATTTAAAGTTACAGTAAAACCTTGGTTTGTGAGCATAATTTTTTTCCAGAAACATGCTTGTAATCCAAAACACTTTTTTATAAAAGCGAATTTCCTCCTAAGAAAGAATGGAAACTCAGAGGATTCGTTCCACACCCCAAAATTATTAATATAAAAATGATTACAATAATGTAATATACAAAATAATAAAGAAAATACAAAATATAAAGAAAACTTGCACTTACGTTTGAATACCTTCATGGCTGGTATGAGGGGGCCAAGAGAGGAGGGTTACGGTGTAAGACGACTTGCACTATCACTAATGGAATCAGTGCTATCTATTGGCTCAGTGGAGTCTTTTTTTTCGTGCAACTTTAATAAGGAACCTATCCGATGATACTTGCTTTTGCCTCTTTTTGAAGATTTTGTGGAAATGTGACATTGCATTGCTGTTAAACAGAGTCATTGCTCACTCACGCTGCTACAGCCTTATTCAGGTGGTGCTTTTTTACAAAATTTTGCACTGTTTCCCACATTTTACACATTTCTCTCTTCTCTTTTGAAGTGAGGGATCCCTCCGCCTTTTTCTCCTCCTTGTCTGCAGAGGAGATCTCCTCCATGGCCTCTCGCTGTAGCTCGGGATGCAGCAGTCATGGGCACCTTCAACATTCTGAAAAATCACTGAGTGCTGCCAAACACTATGGCCTGAGGCCGAGGATCTGAGAATGGGAGCCAATCACCCACAATGCCTCAGTGAGAGAGAAAGAGAGGGAGAGAAGGAAGAGAAGAACCATTGGCTCAGTTGTGATCATGTGATGTTTAGCATCACTACTTATATTGCAAGACATGGCTCATTTATCAAGTTAAAATTTATTAGAAATGTTGACTCATCTTGTGGAATAGTCACAGAACCAATTACTCGCATTCCAAGGTTTTACTGTTTATATAAATAAGAAAGTTGGGCACCTGGGCTGCTCAGTTGGTTAAGCATCTACCTCTTGATTTTGGCTCAGATCATCATCTCACACTTCCTGGATTCAAGCCCTGCATCCAGCTCCCACTGACATGGTGGAGCCTGGTTGGGATTCTCTCTCCCCTCTCTTCTCTACTCACACTCACTCTCAAAATAAACAAAATAAACTTAAAAAAAATAGGAAAGTATTTTAAGTTCTTTATGTTTCCCAACATAATATACCCTTTCTCATACTTCTTTTCTATGAAACCAAGAATCTTCCTGGTATTATTTCAGTACAGCTTAAAGAACCTTTTTAAGCCTTTTTGTAACTGGTATCTGTAGCAGATAAATTCTTTTACTGTTTAAACTTTATATTTTGCTCTCATTTTTGAAAGCTATTTTTCTGGATATAGAAATTCAGGTTGACAATGTCTTTTTTTTTTTTTTTTCATTTCTTTAAATATGTGCTTTTGTTCTCTTCTGAACTTTGTTGATCCTGGTGAAAAAACAGCTGTGATTTTTTTGTTGTTCCTTAAAATGAATGTTCCCATTACCCTTTATCATTAATTTTCAGTTCTTTGATTGCATCACCCTTTGTCATTGATTTTCAATAGTTTGATTATGATATAGCTAAGTGTGGCTTTCTTTGTATTTTCTCCACTTGGATTTGCTGAAATTCCTGGTTCTTTGATATCTTTAATCAAATTAAATAAATATATTTATATATATACTCATAAATAGGTATATTTTTATAAATATATTTATAAGATTTATATTAATATATATGTCTTTATAAATAAATATATAATCATATATATTAATATATATTTAAATATATGTGTTTTTAAGTAATAATATATGAATATAAATATATAAATATATATTAATTAAATTTACCTTATTAAATAGATATTAATATTAAAATACATATTTAAATATATTTTAAAATACATATTTATATATATTTATGTATATATTTATATATGTTATATATATGTTATATATATTTATCTTTTCAAATATTTTTTCTCCCATGTTTTCTACCTTTCTCCTGCTAGCTCAGTAACAAATACAATGGTCCTTTTGAAATTGCTCACACATCTTGAATGGTATTTTCCATTTTTGATACTCTTTTCTCTTTTTTTTTTAAACTTAAAAATTTTTTAAATGCCTCTTTATTTTTGAAGGAGAGAGAGCGAGAGCGAGTGAGCGAGCAGGGGAGGAGCAGAGAGAGAGGGAGACACACAGTCTGAAGCAGGCTCCAGGCTCTGAGCCATCAGCACAGAGCTGGAGGCAGGGCTCGAACCCACAAATCACGGGATCATGACCTGAGCCAAAGTTGGATGCCTCACAACTGAGCCACCAGGCGCCCCTACTCTTTTCTCTCTATATCTAAGTTTGAACCACCACTCCCTCCTACTGAATGTAAGAACCAGAATACCCACTAGTACCATGGATAATGTGTTGAATATGGATTGAAAGAACCAGAATGCCTAAAGAGATTCTCTGCTTTCTTCTGCCTAGCCTCAGAATACAGGAGGTCTCATGAGCCTGCATTTCAGGTGACAGTGGGTCTCTCAGATTTTGTGCCCTGCCCTCAGTCATGACCGTATTTGCCGAAGACCCAGGAGAATATTTGACAGTTTACTTCAAATTCTCTTTGTCAGTGGGGGATTTAAAGAGTCATAAACTGTTGATCCAGCTCATCATTGGCCTTTAAAATTTATTAAAAGTTTATTAGGGCACCTCGGTGTCTTGACTTGTTGAGCATCTGACTTTGGCTCAGGTCATGATCACACAGTTCGTGAGTTCGAACCCTGCATCAGGCTCCATGCTCACAACTCAGAATCTGGAGCTTTCTTCAGATTCTGTGTCTCCCTTTCTCTCTGTCCCACCTCTGCTCACACTCTGTCTCTCCCTCTTTCAAAAATAAACATTTAAAAAATTAAAAATCTTAAAAAAAATTAAACTATTTTATCTTTACCCATATGTATGATAACTTTTCATACTTCCAAACTTCTACCAAGGATGGTGGTAGCCATGATCTCCCATTAAAGGGGTCTTTCATTTCTATACTTGCGATCATTAATGTGTTTGTATCCTCACCTTTTTGATAGACTAAAAAATATACAACTTTGTTGATTGCCTGGATTATTATCTTTGCTACTTTGGTAGTGATATTCTCTTTTTCTTTTAATTTTTTTATATACTTTATTTTTGAGACAGCAAGAGACAGAGCACGAGTAGGGGAGGGGCAGAGAGAGAGGGAGACACAGAATCTGAAACAGGCTCCAGGCTCTGAGCTGTCAGCACAGAACCTGATGTGGGGCTCGAACCCACAAACTGCGAGATCATGACCTGAGCCAAAATTGGACGCTTAACTGACTGAGCCACCCAGGTGCCCCGGTAGTGATATTCTCTTGAGATTTCCTACATCCTGTGTAGATGGACAAGTCTATTTTTTAATTCCATTTTCCTTTTATCACATTTTGCAAATTTTATACTGCACATATATCTGTATATTATTAACAAAATATTTAGGTGTCTAGTCTTCTTGTGATTGATGAAGTATGTATTACCAAAGATCAGGTACTGTGTTAGTTGAAATAGACTAAACTATGCATAGGTAAACTTTTTAAACTCTAAAATCTCAAGAACTTCCATAAACAAAGACTTATTTCCAGTCACAAAGATAGCTTAGAAGTAGAGGAATGGTTTTCTCCATGCCTCAGGCATATGAGCTCTTTCCACCATGAAGTACAGAAAGGTAGAGTTTTAGTATTAAACTCTATTTTTATTTATTTTTATTTAAAAAATATTAATGTTTATTTTTAAGAGGGGGAGAGACAGAAAAATAGAGAGAGAGAGAGTATGAGTGTGTATGGGGGGGTGGTCAGAGAGAGAAGGGGAGACACAGAATCTGAAACAGACTCCATCCAGGCTCTGAGCTGTAAGCACAGAGCCCAATGCAGGGCTCGAATTCAGGAATGGTGAGAACGTAATTTGAGCCAAAGTGAGATGCTTAACTGACTGAGCCACCCAGGAGCCCCAGTTTATTTTTGTTTTTAATTTCCCTTTCCTCAGAAGACATATTTTAAAAAATGTAGCTGTGTCCAGTGTCAGAAAAGACACTGCCTATTGATCTCTTCTAGGATTTTTATGTTTTCAGGTGTTAACATTTAGGTCCTTAATCCATTTTGAGTTTATTTTTGTATATGGTGTAAAAAAAAAAAAAAAGTGGTCAAGTTTTATTCTTTTTTATGTAGCTACCCAGTTTCCTAACACCGTTTGTTGAAGACACTGTCTTTTTGCCATTATATATTCTTGCCTTCTTTTTCAAAGATTAACTGACCATATAATCGTGAACTCTCTATTCTGTTCTATTAATCTATGTGTCTGTCGTGGTGCCAGTACCATACTGTTTTGATTCCTACAGCTTTGTACTATATCTTGAAATCTTGGATTGTGATCCTTCAGTTTTGTTCTTTTTCAAATTGCTTTGTCTAATTGGGGTCTTTTGTGGTTCCATACTAATGTTAGGATTGCTTGTTTTAGTTCTATGAAAAAAGCTATTGCTATTATGGTAAGGATTGCATTAAATCTGGAGATTGCTTTAGGTAATATGGACATTTAAAAAAATATTCTTCCAATTCATGAGCATGGAATATCTTTCCATTTATTTGTGTCATGCTAAATTTATTTGATCAATGTTTTATAGTTTTCAGACTAATTCCTTTACCTCCTTGATTATTAGTAGATATTTTATTATTTTAGGTGCAACTATAAATGGAATTGCTTTCTTAATTTTTCTTTCTACTTCATTATTAGTGAATAGAAATGCAATGGATTTATGTATGTTCATTTGTATCCTCCAACCTTACTGAATTCATTTTTCATTTCTAGTAGTTTGTGTGTGGGGGGGATTCTTAAGGGGTTTCTATGTATAATACATCATATGCAAATAGTGAAAGTCACTTCTTTCTTAAAAATCTGGATAACTTTTATTTCTTGTTGTTGTTTAATTGCTATGGCTAGGACATCCAGTGCTATGTTGAATAAAAGTGGTGGGAGGGGACATCCCTGTCTTGTTTCTGACCTTAGGGGGAAAATCGTTCATTTTTCACCATTCAGTATGATGTTTGTGGGGTTTTCATACATGGCCATTTATTATATTGTGGTATATTCCCTCTAAACCTACTTTGTTGAGGGTTTATATCATGAATGGATGTTGCATTTTCTCAAATCTTTTTCCTGTGTCTATTAAAATGATCACTTTTTATCCTTTCACTTACCGAATGTGATATACATCACTTGATATATTCACAGATTGTGAATATTGAACCATCCTTGCAACCCAAAAATAAATCCCGCTTGATCATGGTGAATGATTCCTTTAAGGTATTGTTTGATTCAGTTTGCTAGAACAGTATTTTGTTGAAACATTGGGCATCTATGTTCATCAGCAATATTGGCCTATTGAGAAGCTTCCTTCCTTTTCTGTTTTTTTGGTATAGTGTGAGAAGAAAAGATATTAACTATTCTTTAAACACTGGGTAGAATTCGCCTGTGAAGGCGTCTGGTCCTGGACTTGTTGGTTGGGAGACTTTTTATTACTCTTTGAATTTCATTGCTCATAATCAGTCTACTCATATTTTCTATTTCTTCCTGATTCAGTTTTCAGTTTATATATTTCTAGGAATTTATCCATTTCTTCTAGATTATCTAGTTTGTTGAAGTATAATTTTTCGTAATATTATCTTCTAATTCTTTGTATTTCTGTGGTGTTGGCTGTTCTCTCTTTCTCTCTTTCTCTCTCATTTTATGCATCTGTCTAAAGGTTTATTAATTTTGTTGATCTTTTAAAAGAATTAGTTCCTAGTTTCATTGATCTGTTCTATTGTTTTTCATTTCTATTTCATTTATATCTATTCTAATTATTATTATTATTTCTCCTTCTTCTGGTTTGGGCATTTTTGTTCTTTTTCTTGCCCCTTTGGTTGTAAGGTTAGGTTGTTTTATTTCAGATTTTTCTTGCTTCTTGAACCAGGCCTGCGTTGTTATAAACTTCCCTCTTAGAACAGTTTTTTTTTTTTTTTTTTTATCCCAAGGTTTGGGACCATTGTGTTTTCATTTTCATTTTTGTATAGGTATTTTTGGATATCTTCTTTAATTTCATGGTTGAGTTATTCATTGTTTAGTAACATATTGTGTAATCTGCATGTATTTTTGTTATTTCCAGTCTGTGTGTGTGTGTGTGTGTGTGTGTGTGTTTGATTCCTAGTTTCAAAGCATTGTAGCAAGAAAACAAGCATGATGATATTATTTCAGTCTTTTTAAATTACTTGGGTCTTGTTTTGTGGCCTAATCTGTGATATATTCTGGAGAATGTTCCTGGGAATGTTCTGAATATCTATCTCTGTTTGATCCATATGGTCCAGTAAAAATGACCATTTCCTTGTTGATTATATGTTTGGATAATCTTCCCATTGAAGGGAATGGGTGTTAAAGTTTTCTACTATTATTGTGTTACTGTTGATTCCTCTATGTTTGTTATTAACTGCTTTATGTATTGGGTGCTTCCATATTGGGTACATAAATATTTACAATTGTTATATCTTGTTGGATTGTTCCATTTATGACTACACAGTGTCCCTTTTTGTCTCTTTTTACAGCCTTTGTGTTAAAATCTATTGTGTTAAAATCTAATAAGTATTGCTACCCCAGCTTTTTTTCACTTCTATTTGCATGATAAATGCTTTTCCATATTGTCTCTTTCAATCAGCATATGTATTTAATTCTGAAGTGAATCTTTTGTAGGCAGCATATATAAATGGGCCTTGCTTTTTATCCATTCCATCACTCCGTGGGTCTTGATTGGAGCAGTTAGTCCCTTTATATTCAAAGTAATTATTGATATGCATATACTTATTACCATTTTGTTGCTTTTATGGTTGTTTTTGTAGTTCTCTTTCTTCTCTTGGTGTCTTCTCATGGTTCTTTAGTGATATATTGGATTCCTTTCTCTTTATATTTTGCGTCTCTATTATTGGTTTTTGATTTGGGATTACCATAACAGTTGTATAAAACATTTTATTCATATAGCAATCTATATTAAGCATTCACTTAAGCTTGGACCCATTCTTTACTCCTCTCTCCTCACATTTTAGGTATATGGTGTCATACTTTACATCCTTTTATTTTGTGAATCTGCTACTGATTTTTGTAGATTATTTATTTTTATTGATTTTATACTTCCTACTTTTCTTATTCCTACTCATGGTGTTTCCTTTATGCTCAGGAAATTTTAATGTTTTATTTATTTTTGAGAGAGAGAGAGACAGTGTGAACAGGGGAGGGTCAGAGTGAGAGGGAGACACAGAATCCGAAGAGAGGCACCGGTCTCTGAGCTGTCAGCACAGAGGCTGATGCGGGGCTTGAACCCACAAACCGCGAGATCATGACCTGAGCCGAAGTTGGACCCTCAACCAACTGAGCCACCCAGGTGCCCCTCCTTTAACATTTCTTATAGGGTTGTTTTAGTGGTCATGAATTTTTTTTAACTTTTATTTGTCTGGGAAACCTATCTCTCCTAATATGAGTGATAGCCTTGCTGGGTAGAGTATTCTTGGCTGCAGTTTTTTGTTGTTGTTGTTTTGTTTTATTTTATTTTCTTGACTATATCATGCCATTCCCTTCTGACCTGCAACATTCCTGATGAAAAAATCCGCTCAAAGCCTTATGGAATTTCCCTTGTGTGTAACTATTTTCTTTTTTCTTACAGCTTTAAAATTCTCGATTGGTATGTTTTTTGTTGTTTTTTGTTTGTTTTTTATTTTTTTTTGTTTTGTTTTTTGGTATTTTAATGACTGTGTTCTGGTGTGGTCCTCCTTGGGTTGATTTAGATAGGGGCTCTCTCTGACTCCTATATCTGGATTTCTGTTTCCTTCCCCAGATTCTGGGAGTTTACAGCTAAAATTTTCTGCCCATTTGTCTCTCTCTTCTCCTTCTGGGATACCTGTGATGCAAATGTCGTTATGTTTGATGCTATCACTGAATTCTCTATTATTATGTTTCCTCTCTCCTGTTCAGGTTGATTGTTTTCCATTATTCTGTCCTCCAGATCACTGATCTGTTCTTCTGTTTCCTTTAGTATGCTATTTATTCCCTCTAATGTATTTTCAGTTTAGTTATGGAGTTGTTCGTCTCCCATTGGTTCTTTGGATTTCTGTTTGTTGAGGGCCTCACTGAGGTCCTCCACCCTTAAGTCTAGTGAATATCTTTAGGACCATTACACTAAATTCTCTGTTAGGCACATTACTTATCTCCATTTCATTGAGGTCTCTTGCTGTGGTTTTGTCTTGATTGTCCATTTGGGATATATTCCTCTGTCTCCTCATTTTGTCTAACTCCCTGTATCTGTTTCTCTGCGTTAGGAAAGTCAGTTACATTTCCTGTGCTTTCAAGTATTGGCCTTATGAAGAGGAGGTCCTATAGTGCCCTGCAGTGCAGTATCCCCTGTTTACCAGAATCTGGTGCTTCAGGGGTACCTTGTGTGTGTGGTGTAGTCCCTGGTGTTATAGCTGGGCCATTCTTGCCCAATTGTCTGCAATGGCTCTCTTTTTCTTTTGTGGGCAGGATTTGTTCCCTGTATTGTTAGCAGGCCAGTCTGGGGCTACCTTGGGCTTAAATTGAGTTAGACCAAACCGGGTATTTTCCAGAAGTGGAGCAACCTCAAATTTCAGGGCATTTTCCCTATGTTGTCCCCTGGGAAGCTTTTGTTGATGAGCAGGGCCTGCAGTCAGACCAGATTTCTGCCCCTCAGCCCACCTCTAGTACTGCATTTGGACTGCTGTGTGTGGTCGTCTGCCCCACTCCCTGGGATGGAGTCACTTGAGAGTGGCACTGGCCCCTTTGGCACTACTTGTACATTGCCAGGTTTGTGATACCTCTTTGGACTCTAGTCAAAGGTATTGAAGGGGGAACGTCTGCAGGAGAATGTGGGGGTTAGGTTCATGGTGCCAGCAAATCTGCACAGGTCTACTGCAGGAGGGTACCTGTAGCTTCTGGGGACCAAGGTAGACTAGGTTGGATGGGACAGATCCACCGAACCATTCAGGGACAAAGCACCCAATGTTAGCAAGGTTTGTGCAGATCTGTTTCAGGAAGAGAAGTGGGGGGCATGTCCACAGGAGAGCATGGGCAGGTAGCACACTGTTAATAAGTGAAGTTGTGAGTGTTTGCACCTTGCTGTTCCAGGAGATATTGTTGTATCTAGGCTGGGGGTTGGGGCGGGGCAGGGGAGAGAAATGGTGTCTGCCAGCTCCTTTGTTCCTGGGGAAGCCTCCCCAGGATCCCTGCCTCTCCAGCACATGCTCTGAGATTAGTAAACTAATCTCCTTCCTGCATATCCCAGGTATTTTTCAAACTGCTGCTTCTATGCTTTATCTCCAAGGAGCTGTTTGTTATGGTGTTTCTTCAAGGGCAGGGACTCAGTTTCTTTCACCCTCCTGAATCTCTCAGAGATAAGCAACTGAATTTTAAAGTTCCAGGTGTTAAGCCCCACTGATTGTAATAACTTGCAAAATTCAGCCTCCCTGAGTTTCAGAGCCAGAGTTAAGTACATTTATCTTCCCGGTATAAATTTCCTGTGCTGGGGTGCTTGGTGTGAGAGTCTGTTTTTTGTTTTTGTTTTCTTTCCCCCCGTATGTAACCCTGGGGTCCCTCTGCCCTGTGTAGAATCCCACAGGTCCGTATATTTCCAGGCCGTTTCTCCATTCTTGCCCTTTTCCATGTGGGCTTTTCTGTACATTTAGCTGTGACGAGCCTGTTCTGTTAGTCTTCAGGTTATTTACTGGGTTATTCACACTGATGTGGTTGTTGACTGGGTGTATCAGTGGAACAAGGTGATCTCAGAGTCTTCCTACTCTGGCATCTTCCCTAGAAGTCATAGAAATACTATTCTTAATGATGAAACTATATGGCTTCTCTCATCTTTTTACCATTTAATAACCCCTAATTGTTTTTGATCAGATAACCTATTTTTAGTATCCTCCTCTATTTTGTCTGTGTATGATTATATTTAATAAAACAGTTGTTGTTTCTTGTTCTTAAATTTATTTCACTTCATACAGGTTCATAAATTAATTCTCTAATTTACTAATGTAATAATGGTTCTTACTCTGATTTGCAGTAAGCAAAAACTTAGAATACATTCCAATTAGAGCATTCATATTAATATAATTTAAGAGCTTCTTGGGCCTAATCTCATTTCTATTTATTTAACTAATCTATACACTAAGAAATGGTAGGTGTTACCTTATATCTTTTGGGGTAATATATGCCTTTTGGTTCACACTTAATATATTAAAAAAGTGCTTTGGAATTGATTGTTTGCTTTTGTAAAA
This sequence comes from Cryptoprocta ferox, assembly GCA_028646485.1. Classification (NCBI taxonomy): domain Eukaryota; kingdom Metazoa; phylum Chordata; class Mammalia; order Carnivora; family Eupleridae; genus Cryptoprocta; species Cryptoprocta ferox. The sequence continues at coordinate 117,566,355 of CM053571.1, forward strand.
GCCAAGGTTTTACAGCCACATCTTGTTCTTTGCTTGGTACATTTAAAAATCAAATGCAGTATATCCTAGGAAGAGGTTGCCATGATGGGTGCTGTGTATGAGAATGTAGGTGAAGGCTCCTTTGTGGACATGTAAAAGCAGCCCCTCCCAATTATTTTCCTTTTTATCCTAATAAACTGATACCTCCTAGAGCATAGGAAAATAATTGGCTGGCCCACCTTAAGTATTTAAGAAATTTCTAATGAATGAGGGTAAGTGAGAATAACAATAAAGAAACCAAGAAAGGAGAGAAAAGTGGTAACTTAGGTCAAGTTCCCTAAAGTAGACTAAGAGGAGAATTCACCCATAGTGATTTATTGCAGAAGTGCTCTAAAGGTAACCAAGAGGGAGTAGGGGGACACAGGTCAGGGAAGGAAAGGAAATCAGGCAAGAGTATGATTTCAGGCAAAATCCCAGCCTCAGTCTGATTCTGTCAGGGGAGACTGGGAGCATAAGTCATAAATCAGGATTTTTCCTGACTGGAAGCAGGGATGCTGAGCTTTCGTGCTCTAACTCCTGTAACTGTATCCTTTAAATGCTCTGAGATTTGAACCACACCATTGACAGGCTCTTTGTCTGACAGCTAGGTGCTACCCATAACTCAAGGGAGGCACTCCTAAAAAAGCTTCAAGTGTGGGCTATTTCATGTCAAGGCACAGAGGCACCAGCAAGAAGCCTCCAGAATAAATAAGAGCTCTCAATACATTTGAGCAGAGCATGGATTAGATCTGCTACAAGTGACAATAACCACTTGATAACCAAAAAAGAAAAAGATCAAATACTGTAGGTGCCCACTGTGGATAGCAGAGAGGACAGGACATTTTGGCAGCATGAAGGTAGGGAAAGAGAGTCCTTTGCAGTGAGGTGAGTGTATGTCCCAGCAATAATTTATGACTGCTACCACCAATGCAAAATAGATAGGAAATATGTACTTTGTTTTTCTCTGAAAATTATTTTTTGTTTCTTTTTCTTATAATATGTATATTAGTAAAAGTAACCAAAGCATATCATTTTAGCTCTTTGGCTGAAAGAGAAAATAAAATTGCCTATGACCAAACTAGTAAACAAATTTTTTCTCCTTAAACATGCAAGGCTTTTAAGAGAGGGGGGAAAAAAGTACTAGAGTAGATTCAATTCTAGTCAATCCCTAGTCAGATTAGTTTTAGATTTCTGGTGTCTTACTGGTGAAGAGCTAATGCAATTAGGTGCCTGAAGCTTGTCATTTCCTTCTTAATAGGCTTCTGGGTTTGCCTACAGCTTCCTTAGCTGGAGAAGACTGTAATTCACTTGACATCACTGGGGTATTTATAGAAAATTGGCTCAGGAACTGCAACCTATATAAAACTGGGCTCTTTTATTTCCTGTATGAAGACGTGTTTGCTGAAAATCTGTATGTGTTTGAACTGTAACATGCAAGTTGATGTGCTACTTCCCTCTTCCCTTTATATCAGGTTAATATTCCATGTTCACAAAATTGTAAGACAAGTTTTAACTCTCAAAGTTGGTTCTCCCACAGGAGGTTATAATTACTGCTTTTGACTTTGCCCTTGTGACCCTTATCCTTGCTCTATCCCGTTTCATGCATTTTTTTTTCCTTTCGAAGGCTACTTTCCATTTCACCATTTTCTTAAGTACAGAATTGGGTTTGTCTTTTACTTGCACGTTTCTCAAAGTTTGGCTGACACATGCTTGGCAAATGTACTCTGGAGTTGCATTAGCTAAACTGCTGTAATGTATAATGTTAAGAATTAGTACCATTGCACATTATCTTTTTTATAGCCTGTATTATCTAAAGATATATTTAGAATTATTTATGTCAGGGCTTAAAAACTTACATCATAAAATTAAGAGATTCTTTGAAATGATAGGCTTAAATTTCTGTGTTGATTTTCTTTAAGGTTTATCCTAATTATTAAAATGAAGCTTTTTTGTTATTTTCAAAACATTTGTTATTTTAAAGTCAGGTAATTTCCTTTCTCCAAAAAAATGTGCCTAGCATCCAGGGAAAATGGATACATTTTATTTCAGATTCTTACATTTTATTTCAGATTCTTATTGGCATACTTGTGATATTTAGTCCCCAAACCTACTCTTGACTATTCAACGGGTTTAGAGTTACTCTACAAAGAGATTTCAAATCATGCACTTTTGAACATCCTCTCTTGGCCTAAATGTCCTCATCTCTAATTGAGGATAATGAAAGCACCTACCTGTGAGTTTGTGGAGATTAATGAGATAATGCCTATAAATTGATTGCACCATGGACAGCAAGAACTCATAATGATAGCTACTATTATTTTAGTCAAATTAATATTTAATGAAAAATTTAAATTCTACTCTTGCCACCATTATCTAGGAAAATAATCAGTATTTATTATTAGATGTTCATGGTAAACATATTTTACTATTTCTTCCCAAATCCCTGTGACCTATTGACACCCTTTATTCAAGAGCAACCCACAATTTCTATTTCCCAAGTCTGAGCCCCTGGCTGTTGATTTTGCATTTTATGGTTGGCCACACAATGCAATCAAATCCCTTCCCAGAGGAGTTGAACTAAGTGATAGCCCCACAGTGTGTTCTCTTGAATGGTGAATATATACTCTTTTAATTGTTGAGTAGACATAGATGTGAAGCATTGAGAAATTGGAGTTGCAAAGAGATAGAAATAAATGGAAGCACACAGAGAAGCAAATTCAAGAAATGGAGAAAGTGTAGTCTGAGTTGGTAATGGGTTTGCTGATTTCTCGTTCTACATCTCTATCTCCTGGGTATCCGTAAATGAAGCACTGTGCTTCATACACATGTCATCTTCTCCACCCTGAGTCTTCGTTTTCATCTCCTCCCTCCCTCTCTCCATTTCTTGAATTTCCTTTCTTGAATCTCCTTTCCTCTCCCCACCCCAAATCCCTTTCTTCTTCTTTGTGTTCCTTGCAACCTTGCAACCACAAGAATTTAAGATAGGTACTTCTTATTCAATCTAGACATAGTTTGAGAATTTGCAAGTACATTTTTTGAAGTAACAGGAATTAGATATTTGTTCAGAATTTAACCACATAAGCTGAGGGCTTGGTATGGATCAGACATTTTTACATCTATTAGCTAACACTGTTAGCAGCCCTAAAAGATATGTATCATTTTCCCTATTTTACACTGAGGAAACAGAAGCTCCAAAAGGTTAAGTTCTTTTTCCAAGGTCACATAATAATATGTATGATTCAAATCCTGATATTTAGACTTTTTCCACTTAATTCTCCTGCTCGTCCTACTCAGGGGTCATTGGGCCCAGAAAAAAAGGATTTTTTTTTAGACATCTTTCTTTTTTTAAAATTTTTTAATGTTTTTTATTTATTTTTGAGAGAGAGAGAGAGAGAGAGAGAGAGACAGTGTGAGCAGGGGAGGGTCAGAGAGAGAGGGAGATACAGAATCCGAAGACAGGCTCCAGGCTCTGAGCTAGCTGTCAGCACAGAGCCCGACTCAGGGCTTGAACCCACGAAACGTGAGATCATGACCTGAGTCAAAGCCAGACACTCAACCGACTGAGCCACCCAGGCACCCATAGACATCTTTCTTAATTTCATATGTATAAGACCTAGGATGCCTACCACTGAAGCAAGTGGTGAGCATACCATTTAACTAATGGAACTACAGAAAACATAACTCCAGGTGTTAATATTAAATCAGGGTCAGGCGACAGTATAAAGCTGCCAGACCTCCACTCCGTTCTTTTGTTGCTGTCAGATGCCTTGTGATCAAGCCTGCCTTACTCAGGTGACCTTATAATGATGACTCTTCTACTTGGCTTGTGACTGTCAGAGTCTTATGGTGCCAATTACACAGTGGGGTGCAGTCGGAGTCATCCATCTGTCCATTTTATCTATCTATTTATCTACCTCAGTTTCATAGTTTTATTAGAACAATCAATCTGTCTTCTTGCATTCACATTGGACATTATTTCTTAGTTGTTGACAGTTAATAAGTAAGTTATGTGTACAACTTTTTGGTAAATCTTGAACCTCATTATATTTTCTGGTCAGTCCTACTGAGAAAGTGAAAATCTTCCCAGCTGGTAATCAAGAAGCAGTGCTCCTAACATAATGTAACAATGTGTCCAACCAGAATCATAGGCCAGAAGCTAGGCCAAAGAATCATTCTCCAAATGACTAACATACTGTATTTTAAAATATCACTACTTCTCACCATTTACAACCATAGGCCCACCTTTAGTCTTTGCAGCCTAGGTATAAAAACTATTACAATATCACATTACTTAATTGTTCCTGCTTCTTGATAACATCCATTCATGAATAAGGCCCGACTTCCTTTCTCGTTCTTCAGAATCAACTAGCACAAATACAGACCTTCCACATCCTGTGAGGAGCCCTTCTCATCTCAATCCTACTCTTAAACTTCTGTTTGAGTATGTTCTCCTTGCTGTAGTAACCAAATAAAATTGACTTTGAAGTTTATGTCACTTCAAATATGTTCCTGGTGGCCTTTGGTTGGTGGGCTTCAATATTACCAATAAATAATTTGACATTCCTTATTCCTTTGAGCCTGATTAGCCTGATTTCTATACTTACACCTAGGATTCTAATTTTCCTTCATGGCAGATTACTGGATTGTCTGAAGTGAATGGGATGCTCACTTCTTAGAGCCCAAATTCATGTACGTATTAGTGAATATTGACAATGTATGCTCTGTGCACTACCTCAATGATACCAGATGATCCTTCTGTGTCTTGTGACTGTTCTCTTCGAAAGCCTTTATACAAATGGGAAAGGAAAAGTGCAAGGCCTTATCTGAGGCATCCGCCAATCCCAAAGTTAGTGCTGTTAGCAATTTGCTTTTACTTGTTCCAGAAACACATGCATTCTCTGCAGAGATGTCTCCAATCTGATAACAGACATGGCGCTTGCTTTTATTTATTCCCCCTACCAATTCATACCCTTTCACTTCATTGTCACTTTTCTTGTTCTGTGAAAGCCAAGAGTTAGTCTCAATTTCTTCTGGAAACTTCTATTTTTGTCCCCTAGGATTTCCTTCAAAAGCCTCTCTCAGGAGTGACATTGATGGGAATTGCCTTGTGCTAAAGCCACATTACACTCTATGGAATTAGCATATGAAAAACTCCACAGAGATATTTATTGAACTGAGGACTTCACATGCAAGGTCCACTCTCTAATATTTCTTTGTAAACTTAGATTTTTCTCAAATTGCATTACCTTAAACTGCAATACTCTTCCAGTGATGTATATTCATTATTGTTGATGTATTAGGTTTCTTCTAATTTCAGCAGACTTCCTCTTCAGCAACTTCTTCCTAATTACTACAGAATTTCTTGAAATATCCATTTGTGTCTTTTACAATATGTTATGACTCAGGACAGTCTTTTATGGCTGTGTGCTTATTCTTAGTATGAACAAAATGTGCATTAAATATTGGAACAGTTTTTGGCCTTTTTCTCCTCTAAGCTAGTGTTAGGTTTTGACGTTTTAATCACAAACTGTGCAGAATTTAAATACCTGATGGATGGAATGAAGGACAGAAAAATAAGAATAATCTCATACAAAAAACAAACCAAAACAACAATATGGCAACAGGATACTGTTTCCCTATAATAGGGAAAGTGGACATCCTATCTTAAGGCATTTTACACTGATCTCCAACACAGTGATCCTTTATTACATATTCATGTGAGGGATGGAAAAACACTAATATTAGGCATTTGTTTGGATTCATTGCGTATTTTCTTAAGCTTGACAAAGTTTTTGATGTATTAAAGCATAAAAGGTATTGGCTTAATAACTTTTTTACCTATTAAAGTTCTGATTTATTGAAGTTGTATTGTGCAATTTAATTTTAACCTATGAACCTGCTGTGTTTATTTTATGTTTAAATTTACACCCTAGAAGTAATTCAAATAATTGTTTCACAAGTCAATGTTGCCCAGTCATAGGTAGAGTTCACTTACATATTTACCTCGTGGAACTATTGCTGTCCCCGCTTACTTCATACAGATGTCTAGGGGTGGAAATGGGGGGCAGAATTTGAAAAGAAATTTGAAAATATTTTCAGATGGCTTTGGAATTTGTGTTTGTGAGTTCTCAGGAGTAAATGATAAGTCTCCTGAGGCTAATTCTCAGAGAGGAAATGCTGTATTCTGGCTGCACCAAGGTTTGGTAAGAAATAAACTAAGACATGCCCACCATTCAAGATAACCATATTTCACCAATTCTAAAATGACATTCATTGTAAAATAAATGTTTTTGTGAGTTATTTGTTGTTTTCTGTTTGTAAAGCTACAAAAAAAATCATCCAGTGCAAAATTGTGAAACAAATTTTATCACGTAAGTTTTTATGTGTGTACTTTGTCAATGAGCTACTTAATTTAGACATAGGATGATGATTGTGGTGATGATGATGATAGCATTCTTCAGTATACAGTAAGTAGAAGACATAGGCAAATGCATTAATTAAGGGATTTCTAAAACATCATCACATTTAAAATTCAACTCTTCTCCATCAACCTGGGACTCAGAAGCATCAGTGCTAGTGTTTTGTATTCATCCTCATAAAATATAATCCTGTGTGCCATTAAGATTATTAGTGCAACATTTCTTATATGAGTCTATCCCATTATCCTTAAATTCTAGGCTGATGTCTATTTTGCAAGCTGGAAAGCTGACACTTTTTTTTTTTTAACTTGCCTGAATACATTGATAACAAGTATATCCTGAATATCACCTAGCAGACAGATTGTAAAGTATGTCCCAACTTTGGAAATGTTTTATTATTTTTAAAAGGTGTATTTCAGAACCAGTAAAATATGGCCTTAGTTCTCCTTGCTGGTATTTTTGCTATAAGGTGTTGTGATTCAAAGAAAGAATTTTCAGACTGATTCTCCCACAAGCACATACATTTATTAACTTGCAAGTCAATGAGGGGCAACCACAGTAAAGTTAGGTATTTTGGAATTCAGCTAACCTCCTGGTAGAAGTCATGAGACAAAACCCTCTGTAAATAGCTGCTCACAGGCATGGAAGATTATTCCAATCTGGCCTCCATTTCAGAGATGAGAGGTTATGAATCATTTACACCCATTCGCTATTCAAACTGGAATGGTAGTGCCACTACAATAGTTCTATCCAAACCACATATCTTAAATACCACTGAATTTCAACAATTAGAAAATGGTTCCTAATATCCAGCATTGCTAATGAAAATAACATTGCTTCCTCGGTCTATGGATATACAGTGTTAACTAAATTGTTCTAGGTTATAATGTAAAGACAATATGCATGCTGCTGATATGGAAGAATTTTAAAATTACAATACAAAAGATGCATAATGTGATCAGTGGTTTTTCTATATCAAAATGGTGATAGATGGCTAGTGGATATGCCACCCTCTGGACCCTTGTTTCTCTAGTTCACTAACAGTAGCAAGTGTTGAAAAAAATGTTTAAAAATGTTTCTCTTTGACTCTTTCTCAAAATGGCTGTCAATATTTTCAGGGAGTAAATTGGCCTTCTTTCCTTTGTACAAAAGAGTTGTCTTTAGCATAAATAAATATATAAATTTACAAATTATATATTTCATAGAAGTACCTAAAATATGAAATACATAAAAACAAATGTTTGGCACAAATTAATACTAAATAAATGGCCTAATATTATAGGTGGCTGAGTGAGATCTTAAATCAAGAATTGAGGTCACAAAAGCAGAATACTAGATTTCTAAGATTATTTTTATCATACATATGCTTCTCCAAAGTAATCTCATTGCATTAGTATCAACCACAGGGCTCTTGAACATGGGCTATGCACAATAAACCATAGAAAGTACTGGAAGGCATTGTGGTCTGACAGGAATCTTTCCTTTAAGGAGCTGATGCCTTCAGTGGCTTCCAGCTTGGTCAGTACAGGTGCCAAAGGCCCAATAGAGTACCACTCTGTCCCTCCAGCAGATATGAGGAACACACACTCCTGTTCCTTACCATTTAGAAACAGGAATTTCAAACCCTGCAAATCATGAACATGAAAGGTTTCCCCCAAATAACCTCATGCCATATGTATTAGAATGCTTTTAGGACACATAATTTTTGACAAATGTAGTGTGTGTGTGTGTGTGTGTGTGTTTGTGTGTGTGTGCGAGAGAGAGAGAGAAAGAGAGAGAGAGAGAGAGAGTGTGTCCTGGAATTGTTAAAGCCAGCATAGTAACCCAGGCTTGGAGAATTTTTGGCTCAAATTTTAAGGATGGAATAATGTTAGGGATTTCCATAAAGAAGCATTTTATAATACGTCGTTTCTAGGTATACCCAAAGTGGGTATGCCCCACTTTGCTAGGATTTCTTCATCAACCATTCCAGTTACTATTAGCTGCAAACTGAACTACTCTTTCTTTAATTCTAGTCCTGTCTTCTCATAGCGTTTCACCGTTTACATCCATTTTTCTCTGTTGGAATCTGTGTTCCTGGGCTCCTTCATATACAAAATCAGAATTGCTGTAAGTTAGAGCACACAATAGACACCCCTAATTCTCTAATGATACTTTTTCCCAGTAAGGTTTGAAAATGCTTTCCAATCCACTTTCGCTACATCAAATGTTATATATTCAACTTCCAAACTATAAGCTTATATCACCCCCTATTCTCATTTCTCAATGACTAACATAACTATCTAATATGATTTCATTGTTTTGCATTCATTCTTGACTGGGCACATTCCAATCTATTTTTTTTTTTTTTTTACACTGTGCTACTGAACCAGGAATGGCTTTGCCCACCTAGTTGACATTTTATCATGTCTGGGGATATTTTTCCTTGTCACAGTTAGGGAACATAGAGCTCCTACTTGGCACTTAGTGAGTAGAAACCAGGAATGCTGCTGAATACCCTACAGTAACAAGATAGAATGACAAAGAATTGTCCCTCCCAAAATGTCAATGGTCCTGACACATTGATTCTGAGAAACCTTTGCTCTACGCTGACCTACTTCCTGTCATAGTGCCTTGATTAACTTTGCTATAAACTTTTTGTATAATATTGTAAAAAAAAAATAGTGTTTCATAATTTACCTTCCCCTCAAGAATATCCGCATTTGATGTCTAGACCTAGTATAATACTTTGTACTTTATATCTGCTTATTAAATTTTAGTTTGATTATATAGCCCATGTTTACTTGTCTGTAGTGTGTGTATATGGGGGTGACAAAAGAAGTCATATATATAATAGTGACTCTAACACTGAATCAGTAACTATGGAAATATTAATTCTATTACCCCTTAGAGCGTCTCACAGAATGCTACCAAAATTTTGAAAGATACTTTTTTTATTGCATTGAATTATGGGTTATTTTCATAAGTGCCCAGAATGAATCACAATAGGTCATAAGAATGTGATCCGTCTATTACTTTATGTGTATAAGCATAGTTCATATGCACTATAGGTTTAAAACAGTATTTTAAACTATATTGGATCATTTCCAATTAAGTGACTGAGATTGACCGTAGGTCTGACGTGGGAATAAAAATTACAGAATAAATAATAGTGTTAGAAAGAGCCCATCTGTCCCAGACCTTTGAGTGTAGGGGAGTCAGGTATTAGTCTCATGTTTAAAATGATGTGTTCTGAGTCTAAGAACATTTGTACACCTGATCTAGATTTATGATCATGGTATATTTCTAAAACAGGATTTAAATCCCAAACCCTCATTTTATTTTTATAAGTCATTAAACAAATAGGTTTTTTTTAAATCAATAAGTTATTGTTTACTCCCCAACCTTAACATTTATTTTCCTTTGGCATGCATCATGATACAGTGATTTCAGCATCAAAGACACTGGATTTGAAAGTCAGTTCTTACTTGGTGACTTAAAGCTGGGATCAAGAACTTTCCTTCTTTTCCTTCCTTCCTTCCTCCCTTCCTTCCTCTCTCCCTCCCTTCCTTCCTCTCTCTCTCTCTCTCTCTCTCTCTCTCTCTCTCTCTCTTTGTCTCTCTCTCTCTCTCATCTGCCTTGCAGGGCATATGGTTTCTGTTGTATATACTCAGTTCATCCACTGTCGAGAGAAAGCATCCATAAAGAAGATATAAATGAAAGGGCGTAGCTTTCAGTATGACTTTAATTACAAAAACAGGTGATGGGCAGATTTGGACTACAGGCCATATATTGCACACATCTGAGGAGGAGCAAATCACTGTACCTTCTCAACTATAAGATGGAGGCACCAGAGCTTAGGTCAGTGGTTTGAGATAATTTAGAATAACTGAGATAATGTAAATCACATACCAATGGGAGCATATAGCCCATTATAGACATTAAATACACTATGATTATGATGGAGGCAAGTGAATTAATGTTTAAGCTCTTTCATACAATATTCTTTAGACAAGTCCATGAGAGAGAATTAATTACTTAAGTAACAAAAGACTGAGATTATAAGGTAACTTCACCTTTAATGATCTTCAGGTCAAAAATTTTCCATTGAAAGCTCAGTATTGAATCTTTAGTATTATTTTCTTTTTCCTATAAGAAGAGCAGAAAATTTGAAATGATTCTTTTAAGGAAATACTACAAAAAGCAATTGGATTCTCTAAATCTAAGTAAGCTTCATCATTACAAAACAGGAAAAAAGTGCAAGTTTATATTATGAATTGTTCTCACCACTAGTAATTACTAAATGCTTTGTTAATGGCTCATAATGAATTCCATGCATTTTCCAAAAATTATTTTGCTCCCAGAGTTATGTGGATTAATTTGTGTATATTTAATTTAAAAATTAGCATCACTTTGGGGATTTGTCTGGGTCCCCTCAACATTTCATGAATAAATCAGCTAGCTGAACCTTTTTAAAAAATGCATAAATATATAAAATACTCTGTAGCACATTTGCTTTTGAAAGTAAACAACTTTCACAAATAATTGAACTTGTGTTGACTTCAGTTAGCCGAAATTTAAAAGGAAATGAAATGGAATTGTGAGCAGACTACTGTCTAATACTTTTTTTCTATACTTTATGTATACATTATGTAATGTGAATATACATCAATCTCAATTTAAAATTTAAAATATTTCCTATTACCTCTCCTAGACTAAAGCAGTGGGTATTTTCAAGACAGACATCTTCTGAAATTGAAAAATAGATACATAAAGTGAACTCATTTAAAGAATCCTACCCTGTGTATTCAATGATATACCCTACATCTAAATGCTGCACAGTTTGCTACTTGTATACAAATGTGCATTTGTATACAAACCCCCCATAACCCTTCACTAGTGAGATGTGGCTATGCCAAATAGATGATGAATTGCGTTTTTCAATAAAGGTAATGTTTTATTAGAGTTTCTGTTCATTATCTATCTATCTATATATATATATATATATATCTGGGAAAAATACAGATAGATAATTGATATATATTAATTTATAGACCTTGTAATAGGTATAGATATATATATGTACACATATACACCTATCTGTACACACACACATACATACACATTCATTATATTATATATTTACTAGATAGATATAAAACCATGAATTTGACTCTTTTGAGCACCTTTCCAAAATTCAATACAGGCTTACCTCAAAGCAAGAAAAATCTCAAATAAGCTAACCTTATATTTAAAGGAGCTAGAAAAAGAACAATATGAAAAACCTGAAACCAGCAGAAGGAAGGACATAATAAACATTAGAGCAGAAATAAATGATATAGAAATTTTAAAAAAAACAGAACAGATTAATGAAACCAGGAGCTGGTTCTTTGAAAAACTAAATGAAATTGATAAACCTCTAACCATACTTAACCAAGAAAAAAAGAAAGAGAAAGGACTCAAATAAAGTAACAAAGGAGAAAGGAGAAATAGTAACCAACATCACAGAAATACAGACAATTATAAAAGAATATTATGAAAAAGTATATGCCAACAAATTAGACAACCTAGAAGAAATGGATAAATTCCTAGAAATCTATAAACTACCAAAACTGAAATAGGAGAAATAGAAAATTTGAACAGACCAATAACTGGCAAATAAATTGAAAGAGTAAAAAAAAACTCCCAACAAGACAACACACGGACTCCAGGACCAGATGGCTTCAAAGATGAATTGTACCAAACATCTAAAGAAAAACTAATATCTATTCTTCTCACACTGTTCCAAAAAATCGAAAAGGAAGAAAAACTTCTAAATCATTCTATGAGGCCAGCATTACCCTGATACCAAAACCATATAAAGACACGTCTAAAAAAGAGAATCACAGTCCTGCATCCCTGATGAACATAGGTGTAGAACTGTTCTACAAAATACTAGCAAACCAAATCCACCCGTACATTAAAAATATCATTCACCATGATCAAGTGGAATTTATTCCTGGGTTGCAAGGGTGGTTCAATATTTGTAAATCAATCAAAGTGATACAACACCTCAACAAGAGAAAGGATAAGAATCATATCATCATTTCAATAGACGCACAAAACATTTGACAGAATACAACATCTATTCAAATCCCTCAACAAATAGAGGTAACATACCTCAACATAATAAAGACCATGTATGAAAAACCCTTGGCTAACATCATATTCAGTGGTGAAAAACTGAGATATTTTCCCCCAATATCAGGAACATGACAAGGTTGTCTATGCTCACCATTTTAATTCGACAGTCTACTGGAAGCCTTAGCCACGGCAGTTGGACAACAAAAATAGATAAGAAGCATTGGTAAGAAAGAAGTAAAACTTCCACTATGTGTAGATAACATGATACTATATCTAGAAAACCCCAAAAGAATCCACCAAGATCCTATGTATGTGTAGTTAGGTAAAATTCTATGCTCCTTATTTTGCAATTAAGGGCTTGTTTCCATGAAGACCAATGTAACTTATTCTAACCACGGAACTAGATTGTGTCAACAAAAACACCCACATCTTAACATTACAGGATGAGGAAAACAGGGATGGAGCCGTATAATTCCTTGATTGCCACTATTGTACAAAACTAATTTCAGTAATAGATAAACATTGGTAGATGATAGACACACCAACCACCCCTCAAATACAAGTGGTGAGATACTGATTTTTTGCCTGCGTGACCGAGCTACTGGGTATCATGTCCTCACCTTCTTTTATTTCTCACGTCTCGTACATTTGAAACTACCTGTAGAGATTTATCAAGTGTGATGTAAGGAGCTCCATGGACCCCTTAACTGTCTAACGTCATCCTTATGATTCTTCTCTTAGTAACTGGTTCACATTTGGGGAGCTAGGTGAGCCACAATGAAAAAGTTCTCTCTTTATAAGGGGATTCATCAACATAAGTAAAGGCAGTTTTAGAGAAGTATACTTAACAGAGTGGCTTGGATGGAGCTCAGAGAATTCAGTAGTCTCTCAAAGTAAACAAATAAATAAACACATGCTGTGGGATATTATAAAATATTTTTTTAATATCTGTGGATATAATCTTTCTTAACAGATTACATCCCCTACAAGAGTCTATTTTACCTTCCTCTGTATATGTGTATAAGTAAGTTATCAACAGTCTTAAAGCTGACTTGACACTCAGGAATCTACTTCTATGGAAGTACATTTTCCTCAACTAGGGAGTCTTTGACTTTCATTCACACAAAAAACAAAGAGATCCTGTAAATTACTAACGCACATAGAATAAAACCTTTGTAAAAGTAATACTTTACGTGTTATATTCAGCACTTCCATGATTTCTGTCCTCTAGAAGTAGAGAAGATTTTATTATGTCTTAATAATTATTGCATCTCCTTTGCCAAGAAGTTCTAGATGGCTGTATCTGCACTGGTGATCCCTACTTCAAAGGAGAAGTAAGGATAGTGATTCTTCCAAAGAAATTCCTTTAAGGCATAAATTAAATAATCTAATTATTTTTTCAGTTACCTTTTTAATTCAAAGCTTACTCTGAATAACCTTTTCCAATGGTCCCACACAATTTTTCTTTGAAGACCTTAAAAAATAAAAAGCAAACTTTGATTGTAGAGTTCCTTCAAAGCCCATCCAATGTTTTTCTTTTTTTTTTCTTTTTTTCAGAGTTCCTGAAAAAAAAAATTTAGTTCCTACCCAGCCATGGTTTGTGGAGATCTGTTCCAGTTATATATGGCTGCATTACAAACCACCCTATAATTGAGTACTTTAAAATAATAACAATTTTTTATTTTGCTCACAGACTTTCAGTTTTAGCAAGTTTGTTGGGAAAGAAGCAGCTCTGCTCAAGATAGCCTCAGCTGAGGGCTGGAGAATCAGTTTCCAGTCTGGCTCACTCATGTGGCCACAACTGGTATTCCCTGGCTGTTGTCTACAAGCTCAGGTGGGGCTAAGAGCAAGCGCCTCTGTTCTACTTGACATGAGACTCATGTAGCGTGGGCTTCATCTGGCATGGGTACCAAATGTGAGGGTCCCAGTACAGAGCAGGTGGAAATCTGCGTTGCCTTTTATTCTCTAGTCTCCAGAATCGCATGGCGGTACCTTACTTACCTATATCAGTGGAGGCAGACGCACAGAGCTACCCAGTCTCCAGGGGAGGATACTTAGACTCTACCTCTTGATGATGGAATGGCAAGGTTCTGGAAGAGCATGTGGGCTAGTAGATATTATCATGGAGTCTTTTGAAGAAAAACTCTCACTCTCTCACTCTCTCACTCTCTCACTCTCTCACTCTCTCATTGTTAATGTCAGTTGTGACCCATTAGGGCAATTCAGATGTTTCTTAAAAGTTGTCTCCAACTCCTGCATTCTAGTAGCCCTGGGCCTTTCTTCTCATCCAACTCCGAGTACCTACAGTGCCTTTTAAATATCTTTTACCTACTTAATCAGTGATGTGGTACTCAGAGTATTTCTATCATCTTATCCTGTATTCTAGAGAAGTTTTGGGTGGCTACCTAATGAAGCTACCACTGCCAGTGATAGTGGGGAAGTTATTTGTAGGTACCCTCTGTGAAAAGAATATATTTTTCCTGAATCTCTCTTCTCTGAGAGTGCCAGACTATGTGAACAGCTTTAATATTATACTCAGTTCACTGGATTAACTTTTTAAACTCTTCCCAAGCTCCCACAAAAGCGGAGGAATCTTGAGTTTAAGCCTTTGTGTGTCATTTGTCCCCTTGGCTTCCAACACCAGGGGAGGGAATTGTGAAGAGGGTGCGGGCATCAGTGCTTATCAGAATATAAACATTCTTGTATCAGGATACAAATTTACCATGACGTTAGACAAAGCAGCTTTCAAATTTCTAATCCATTCAAGCAAACTGACTAATACCAAGAAAATAACAAAGTATATTTACAAAATGAGCGTATTACACCCAGCTGTGCAAGCAATGGAATATCTATCTAAAGTGATTAGCTCAGTTTTGTCTCTTCAGACTACATTCGATTTCTCCTCTGGTTTGGTTTGCCTCTTTAGGGTAAAGCAGCTTCATAATTCAGTGTAGGGATGTCTACAGTAATGACTAAGTACCTTCAGGGAACCACTGTGTTTGAGGCAGGGGTCTTCATAAAATAAGGATGTTGTCAGGAGAATTAAGTAACAAATAGATAAGGGTTTTATAAGGGAATTAAAATTACAAAGGTTGGCAGGTTCTTGAAGCAGAATCAGGGCTGAAACCCTTAAAGGGACAAAAATTTAAAGATCACCTATCATAAAATCAACTCACTTCCCTTTAAGAAACTATTCCTGGTTTTTTGAGACATCTATCTTATGGTAGATTCGACAAACTCTAAAAATAATTTATTCCAAGCAAAAAAACATTGAGTATATCATGTATATTTTTAGAATATATATTTGTATTTTCTTCATAAAGAAAAGGCATACTTCATTTAAAATATCGTTATGATTGTATTATTCTACCCTATAGATATGACATATATGTGCAGTATAAAGAATACTAATCAACAAATTCATGTGCATGGATTGTGTCTAGCTAAATAAATAGAGCCTTGACAATATTGTTGAAAATTCCCTGTGGGCATCTTTTGGATTTTATCCCAGTCTTTTTTCTCTGGAAGTAATTACCGTCTTGATTTTGTGTTAATAATTCTCTATACAGATTAATTTGCTGACTTTTTGTTTAGTTTTGCTTATTTGTGACCTAGATAATATAACTATTATATATTAAATATATTTATAAATATAAACATGTAATATATTTATATATAATATATATATAAGATATATAAATATATTAAATAAATATATGTATTATATACATAAATTCATTCTTTGGCTCTCTTTCAACATCATAAAGTGTATAACTACAGCTTACTTTTACTTTTATATCATATTCCTTTCCATTATTGACAGTTATTGCTACTGCTGGCATTTGCATTGTTTCAGCTTTTGGTCTTATGAATGATGTGACTATGTACAATGTTCAGTATACCTCTAGATGGAAATGAACAAAGGTTACTTTATCTAATAGTTAAATTTATGGTCATAGACTGTTTATCTTCTCAGCTTTACTAAAACTCAATTGTTTTCTGAAAGATGTATAATTTACACTTCCATCAGCAGGGTATTTGCAGATCTGATGAACATTGTTTATTCCCATTTCTTCTGCTCTGCAATTGGCTATTCAAATTCTTTGCTGATATTTCTCTGTGATTGTTCTTCTCTTACTGATTTTGTTTCAGAGCTCTCTATTCAGGTCTGTTAGTCTTGTTTAACCCTACTGCATTTCAGACTCTTAATAACTTGAACTTTATTATTAGTCTTAGTATCTGAGAGGATAAGATTCCTCAGCTTATTCTGTTAGAGGGTCTTAACTGTTACTGGAATTTTACATTTCCATATAAGTTTTACAATCAACATCTCAAGTTCCAAAGAAAATGGTGATCATATTTAGATTAAAATTGTACTAAATCTAGATAAATTTTGGAGACAACTGACAGGGAGTAAATATTTAATCTTTCCATTCATAAAGGTGTTGTGGTTCCCATAGTTTGGGATTTTAATCTATTTTTTGAGGTTTTATTATTACTATATTATTATTAATTATTTTACAAAAATATTTACAGTTAGATCACTTATGTATATATTATATATATTTGGTGCTGTTGTAAGTTATACTTTGTTAAAATCAAATCTTTTGTTGCTTTAAATATAGATTGCTTTCACGTAATGCCCTAATATGCAACAACAATGCCAAACTGTTTATAATTCTAATTATTTGTCTTACAGGATCTTTGAATTCTGTGAATATTGGGTTTATAATAAAATTCAATGTAGACATATCATCTGCATATAAAACCTTTCTAATCATTACACATTTTGTTTCTAAAAGAAATGCCTTAACTTAGGGACCTGACTAGGATCTTCAACATGAAGCTGAATGGGGTAATGATAACAATCATCCTCATTTTATTTCTGTCCTTATTTATTTCTTTAAATAACTGCTCCAAAGATTTTACTAGTCAGCATAATGTTTTATATGGATTTTTACAGATACCTTTTATTGAGTAGGAAATTATCTATTTTGTTATCTTAGAGTCCTTGAATGGATGTTTTATTGATTTTGGTTATTTTGGGTTTTATTTTTATGTCTTTTGTAAGGATTATGTTTTATTTAGCTTTAATTAATGTGGTGAATTATTTTGATAAATACACCAGTAATGAGGCATTGTTCGCACATAGGATAAATACAAGTTACTCGAAATGTATCTTTTAAATGCATTTATATATATATATTTTTTTACATTAGTGTTTATAACTGAGATAGGCAAGTAATTTTATTTTGGTACCAAACCAATTTTATTCTATTACCAAATTCACTAGCATCATATATAGAGTTGAGGATGCTTTTTTTTCTGAGTGTCTATCAAAATTATCTCTATTTCTATTGTTTGTATTGTTATTGCTGTTGTCATTTTAATGTTTTAGTAAGACTCCTCTATTGTGGAAAAATATTTAACAGTGAATTCAATTTCCTTAATAGTTCTAGAACCAGTTGGTTATTATTTTAGTTACTTGTGAAGATAGATCTGTTAAAGTTTTTCTAGGAATTTCACCTGTTCTCTGAATGATGCCCGTTCCTCTTCTAATTTTTCATTACACATGAAAAGGTAAACTCAAATCTGCAAACCCTAGGTAAAATTGGTAGGGAAAAAGAAGAATTATGTGCCCACAGACATAACATTTTAAATATAAATATATAAATATATTTAATATAATATATAAAAGTATAAGGGTATATTAATTTCCCTAAATACTCAAGAAATACCAAACTAGCTGCACTCTGGCAGAGATTCAGTGACAACATAGGTTCTACCTCCTATTTATTCCCCTTTTTTCTTCTTCCATTTCTCCAATTCCTTTTTTTTATTTTTTTAAATTTTTTTAATTTTTATTTATTTTTGAGAGAGAGAGACAGAGTGTAAGTGGGAGAGGGGCAGAGAAAGAGGGAGACACAGAATCTGAAGCAGGCTCCAGGCTCTGAGCTGTCAGCACAGAGCGTGATATGGGGCTCAAACTCAACTGACTGCGAGATCATGACCTGAGCCGAAGTCAGACGCTTAACTGACTAAGCCACCCAGGTGCCCCTATTTTTAACATTTTTTAAAGTTTATTTATTTACTCTCTCTTTAAGAGAGAGAGTGAGAGAAAGCTGGGGAGGGACAGAGAGAGGGAGAGAGAGAGACAGTCAGACAAGCAGTCTCCACACTGCCAGCCTAGAGCCTGATGTGAGGCTCAAACTCACAAACTGAACCCTGAGATCTGACCTGAGCCAAAATCCAGAGTCAGACACTGAACCGATTGAGCCACCCAGCTATCCCCAATTCCTTTCTTATTAAGCCCCTTGTCCTATAGGTATCGGACTGGTCAATTATAATATTATTGGTCTCTACTATTATTAGTAGGGCATTGCCATCCCCATTTTAGGATCCTAGGTAGGCTAGAAAATAAATTTTTCATCTTTTTTATTTTATTTTATTTATTTTTCTTAGCAATTATTTATTTTTATTTTTTTAATTAAACTTTATAGTTTATTGTCAGGTTGGTTTCCATATAACACCCAGTGCTCTTCCCCACAAGTGACCTCCATCATGACCATCAGCCCCCTTTACCTTTCCCCCTTCCCCCCTCAGTTTGTTTTCAGTATTCAGGAGTCTCTCATGTTTTGTCTCCATCCCTCTCCCTAACTCTTTTCCTCCTTCCCCTCCCCATGGTCCTCTGTTGGGTTTCTCCTGTTAGACCTATGAGTGCAAACATATGGTATCTGTCCTTCTCCGCCTGACTTATTTCACTTAGCATGACACCCTCAAGGTCCATCCACTTTGCTACGAATGGCCAGATTTCATTCTTTCTCATGGCCATGTAGTATTCCATTGTATAGATGAACCACATCTTCCTAAT
>CM053571.1:117585864-117626173 GCA_028646485.1 Cryptoprocta ferox
AAACCATCAAAACCCTAGAGGAGAAAGCAGGAAAATTTTTAATTTAAAAGTATGATCTGTGAGAAAAAAAATGATAGCAACACTTGATTAAAATTAAAAACTTAAAAAAGACACTGTTATGAGTATGAAAAGTAAGACACATATTTAGAAGAAAATATTTACAAATCACATAATAAAATGAAGGACCAATATCCAAGATATACAAGGAATACTTTTAGCTCAGCAATAAGAAAACAATCCAGTTACAAAATGGGATAAAGAACTGAATATAAATCTCACCAAACAAATGAAACAGGTGGTAAGCAAACACAGAAAAAGATGCTCTATATTGTCATTAGCATATTACAAATTAAAGCAATAATGAGATACTCCTACATAGATTTTCTAAAAACAAAAAGCCTGACAATACCATATACTGATGATGATGCAAAGAAGCAGAAACTCTTATTCACTGCTGGTGATAATGCAAAATGATACAGCCACTTTGGAAAAGAGTTTCACTGTTTTTGTTTTACCATAAAAAGCAGCAGTCATACACCTAGGTATTTACCCAGTTAACTTGAAAATGTGTGTTCACAAAAAAATCTGTATGATTTTATAGGAGCTGTGTTCATAATCAAATCTAGAGCAACCAAGATGTCCTTTAATATGTAAATGGATTAATAAATAGTGGTTAATTCATACAATAGCATATTATTCAGGGAAAAGAAATGAGCTCTGAAGCCATGAAAAGACATGAAGAACCTTAAATGCATACTGTTAAGTTGAATAAGCCAATCTGGACAATACTGGACAATTCCAATTCAATGACATTCTGGAATAGGCAGATGGCCTATTTGGGACAGTAAAATGACTACTAGTTGATAGGGATTTGGCAGAGATGAATAGGTAAAGCACAGGGAGTTTTAAGATGGTGAAACTATTCTGTATTATACTCTAATGGCAGATACATGACAGTATACATTTGTCAATACCCATAGAACTTTACAGAGCAAAGAATGAACTTTATAAATTAAAAAAAATCATTTAGCAGGTAAGTGCATCTCAGGAAGGAATGCAGACTGTGACAAGATATCTAATGGTATTAGAAATGTATGAAACAACTTCACTGAAGGGAGTTGGGTAAAAGGTGCTGATATCAGTAATTTTAAAAATGAAAGGAGTCTGTAAAACTAAAGACAGAATGGACTGCATATAACCCAATGTACTTTAGTTGATAAGGTGATCCCAGGGGTTACAGGTTAATAATTCTGATATTGCCATACATGTATACTAGAATTCAGCAATTAAATAATGGATGATGAATGGTAGGGGCCAGATCTCTCACTATTGAAGTGGAAATTTATATATAGACAAAGAAAAGGAATCTAGAATGATTGATGTGATAATAGATCAGTATTGGGCAAATTGTTAATAACTCATGTTTGACTTAATGTAGATACAGGTTCACATAAACGTATTTATAGATATGTGTGTATGTTCCAGTTAGTGTATGCATATATATCTCCTTGTTTTGTTAGCTAAGAGGGTCTTGAAACAACAGCATCCCAGTAGCAATGGCATACAACTGTCACCCAGATAATGGGTTCTAAAACCATTCTCCAATACAGGGCTTTTTGGAGAAATGGTCAATTTTAGGGGTGGGGCAGTGGTGAGTGTATATAGGATATAAATACTAGAAATTGCTATAATATATTATTTAAAATATTTATTTTCCAACAAAACAATTATGAGACTTGAATAAGAGAGTAATTTATGTGTTGGGAGAAAAAGAGACAGTAAAATTGCTGGTAAGAGAGACACCAGATGTCATATTTAACAAAGATTTAAATGTAGTCACAATAAGTATATTAAATGAGAGAAAAGAAATCATGATTACAGACACAAGGAGTATATGGGTATGATGGCAGTGTGACCTCAGAAAGAAAATATCAGTAAAGAGATAGAAATTATTTCAGAAGATTCAAATAGAAATTTTGGAATTGAAGTGTGCAATAACTGAAGTAATAACTAGAGGGTTTCATCAATAGATGTGAACTGTCAGAAGAATTAGCAAACTTCAAGAAAGATCACTGGATATTATATATCAGAAAATTGGCGGGGGGAGAATGAAAAGAACCAAGCCTCAGAGAAATGTGGGAGACTTCTACATGCACCAATATATATGTAATGGACTACAAGAAGATAAAAGGAAAAATAGAGGAGAAAAAAATACTCAAAAAATAATGGCTGCAAACCTCCCAAAGTTTTTAAAAAATATGAAGTTCAGTGAACTCCAAGGATAAATGAACAAATATTTAAAAATAGACATTATTTTAAAAATGTTGAGAGCCAAAGACAAAAAGTAAATCTTCAAAGTAGGAAGAGAAAAATAACTCCTCAATTATTAGGGAATCACAATAAGATTAACAGCTAACTTTTTAGCAGAAACAAAGGTATCCAGAAAACAATAGGATGACATATGAAAAATAATGAAAAAACACAAAGAACTATCAACAAAGAATCTTATCTTCAGCAAACCTAGCTTTAAAAATATGAAGACAAAATATACTCCAAGAGAAACAAGAACTGAGAGATTTGTTGCCATCAGACTTGCCTTACAAGAAACGAATGTCCTTCAGGCTGAAAGCAAATGATCTCAGATGGAAAATTCAGTCCACACAGGGGCGCCTGGGTGGCTCAGTTGGTTAATAATCTGACTTTGGCTCAGGTCGTGATCTCATGGTCTGTGAGTTTGAGCCCTACATTGGGCTCTGTGTTGGCAGCTCAGAGCCTGAAGCCTGCTTCGGATTCTGTGTCTCCTCTCTTTGCCCCTCCCCCACTCAGGCTTTGTCTTTCTCAAAAATAAACAAACATTAAAAATTTAAGAAAAGAAAAGAAAATTAAGTCCACACAAGAAAACAAAGAGCAACAGCAAAAATAATTATGTAATCATAAGAGACAATATAAAGGCATATTTCTTCTTTTTCTCTTGATTTAAAAGAAGTCGTATAAAACAGTATCTATAATGGTGCATCCCCGGGTCTATAACATATAGAAATGTAGTATGTTTTAAAGTAATAGCACAAAGGAGCTAGGTGGGAGAAAAGCTGTATTGAAGGAAACAACACCACATACAACTGGAATCCACAGAAACAAATGGAGAGATCTAGAAATGGTAAATCAGGGAAGTATAGCAAACTCTAAAAACATGCTTGTTGTCTTTTCTTTCCCAGTTTCTTTAATAGACATAAATAATATAAAGTGGCTTTAACTGTCTAACATGTTTCTGTTGTGTACATATATACATATGTATATTTGTAAGTATAAATAAAAAATAGAATAAAACAGAGAAGAGGGAATAGAGTACTATAGAAGTAAAATTTCTATATCACATTAGAATTAGTATAATTCTGAAGTAGATTTTTAATAAGATTTATATGACAAGCCCTGGCACAACCACTAAAAAAATAATTCAAAAATATAATGAAAAAAACTTTAAAGAATTGTTTTACTAGAAAATTCTCATTTAATGCAAAAGAAAACAGGAAAGAAAAAAACAATCACATAAAACATATAAATTACAGAAAGGAAAATGGCAAATGTAATCCAGCTGTATAATAACATTATGTGTAAACTAACCACAAATGAAAAGTCAGAGATTGTTAGAATGGATAAAAACATTCAAGATCCAACTATAAACTCTATATGGGAGATATACTTTAGATTCAGAGATACAGGTGGGTGAAAACTAAAAGGATAGATGTAAATATATCATTTAAACAACCATCACAAGCTGGAGTATTAATACTAATATCAGATAATGGACTTTATAGGGACATTTTATAATGATGAAAGAGTCATTCCCTCAGAAGGATATAATAGAAACAAACATATGCACCTAACAACACCTCTGGATATGTTGGCAGACTTAAAGGAGCAAATAGATAATTCAACAATAATGTTTGGAGATTCCAATACCCCACTTTTAATAATGGCTAAAAAAGAAAGAATATTAACAAAGAAATCAAAGTCTTGCACAGTAGTACACTCAACAGATATGTATGTACAGTGTACCAACTAAGAGCAGAATAAATATTCTTCTCAAGTGCACATGAAACGCTCTCCAGGGTAAACCATATGCTAGGTCATAAAACAAACCCCTGAACAAATTTAAATGGGTTGAAATAGTGTTCTATGATCATAATGTAATTAAATTAGAAATTCAAACCCGAATTAAACTTGTGAAACACACGAATGTGTAGAACACCATTAGATAGCCAGTGGGACAAAGAGGAAATTATGAGAGAAATTTAAAAAGTCCTAAAGTTTAATGAAATTAAAGCATTATGTACCAAAACTTATGGTATGCAGGTAGAACAGAGTTTACAAGGAAATTTATAGATATAAAAACATTAAAAAAAAAAAGATTTTCAAATCAACATCTTGACCTTCCATCTTAAGACATGGGGAAAAGAAGAGTAAAATCAAAGAAAGCGAATGAAAGTAAATAATAATTATAGGGAAAGAAATGATATTAACTATAGAAAACAAAGGAGAAAAATCAACAAACCAAAATCTGAAGATCAACAAAATTGACAAGCCTCTAGATAGGCCGACCAAGAAAAAGATTCAAATTACTAAAATCATAAATGAAGGAAGGGACATTACATGCATGGGGAAAAAGAGAATGAGAGCTCCCTGGTGCCTCTTCATACTATTAGGTCGAGGTCCCATCTTTAAGACTTCATTTAACCTTATTTATCTCGCATTCATCCTTCTCCCCAAGTATAGTCACATTTGTGGTTAGGGCTTCAACACAGGAATTTAAGATGAATACAGTTCATTCCATAGCAGCTTGTAACAATAAAAAACCTTAATTAATAAGTAAAAATCTACCCAAAAAGAAATGTCCAGGACCAGATGTCTTTATTGGTGAATATTATCAAACATTTAATAAGACTTAATATAATTCTTCATAAATTATACAAAAAATAGAAGAGCAAACAAATACTAACTTATCCGAGGCCAGTATTTCCTGGTATCAAAACCAGTGAATACATTAAGAAGATAAAACTTCAGAGCAATATATTTTATAAATTTAGACACAGAATCCTGGCCAAAATATGAGCAAACTGAATCTGCCAACACCTGTAAAGGATTATAAACTATTACCAAGTGGAATTTATACCATAAATGCAAGGTTGGCTTATCATCCAAAAAATCATTTATTGTAATGTATCATATCAGTAGAAAAGGGGACAAAGATTACATGACATCTCTGTAGACATGAAAACAGAGTTTTACAAAATGTCATATTCCTTCATGGTAAAAAAAATTAAGAATAGAAGGGAATGGATTGACATAATAAAGACCATCTAAAAACTCATAGCCAACGTTATACTTGGTGTAGAAAGACTGAAAACATTCTCGCTAAGGTGAGTAACATGGCAAGGATATCTGCTCTTGACACTCTTCACCATGGTACTAGAACACTACAGTTTGTGTTAGGAAACATGGTATTGGACAACTTTGAATATTGTAAAACTTTGTTGATAGAAATTAAAAATCTAAATAATGGAAAGACATCACCGATTCATGAATTAGAAAACTTAATATTACAATAGAACTCCCCAAATTGATGTAAAATTTCACCACAAACCCCATCAAAATCCAATTGTGTTCTTTGCCTAAATTGATAAGCTATTCCCATACTTCATGAAGAATACCAAGGGACTCAGAACAGCAAACACATGTTGTAAAAGAAGCATGAAGTTGAAGGAGTCCTACTTTCCCATTTCAAATCGGACTACAAAGCTACAGTAATCAGTGTATTACTCACATAAGGGTTGACATATAGATCAGCAGTACAGAAATTGAGAGTACAGAAATAAATTCACATTTACAATCAACTAAATTTTAACAAGCCTGACAGGACCATTCAATGGAGAATGAATAGTCTTTTTAACCAATAATGTAGGGACAACTGATATCCACACACAAAAGAATGTATTTGTACTGGAACCCCTGGTTGGTTGGTTAAGTGTCTGACACTTGATTTCGCCTCAGATCATGATTTCATGATTCGTGGGTTCGAGCCCCATATTAGGCTCTGGACATTGTGGATCCTGCTTGGGATTTTCTATCTCCCTCTCTCTCTCTCCGTCCCTCCCCTGCTCTCACTCTCTCTCAAAAAAAAAAAAAAAAACATTTAAAACACAAAAGAATATATTTGGACAACTATCTCACACCATATACAAAAATTATATGAATCAAAAACCTAAGTATAAAGGGCTAATACTATTAAAGTTCTAAAATAAAACACACTTTAAGTCTTCATGACCTTGGATTAGGCAATGATGTTTTAGCTTTGACACCAAAACACTAGTAACAAAATTAAAAATAACTAAATTAGATATTATCCAAGTTAAAAATGTTTACACTGTAAGGAATAGCACTTTGACAACCTTTAGAATGGAAGGAGAGATTTGCAAATCGTGTCTTTGAAAAAGGATTTGAATCTAAAATATAAAAAATTCTTTTTTAAATGTTTTATTTATTTTTGAGAGAGAAAGCTTGAGCAGGAGAGGGGCAGAGAGAGGGGGAAAGAGGATCCAAAGCAGGCTCTGTGTTGACAGCAGAAAGACCAATACTGGGCTCAAACCCACGAACCGTGAGATCATGACCTGAACCAAAGTTAGATGCTCCACTGACTGAGCCACCCAAGTGCCCCTAAAAATAATTCTTAATAACTAAAAGACAAGTAGCCCAACCAAAAAATGGGCAAAAGATATGAATCCATGTTTTCTAAAGATAGGTAATAGAAAGCATATGCAAAGATGTTCAGCATCATTAGCCACAATGGGAATGCAAAACTACTGTGAGACACCACTTTGTACCCACTAAGATGGTTGTAATCAAAATGACAGATAATAACAAATGCTGACAAATATGAAGAGAATTTGGAACCCTCTTATATTTCTGATGTGAATTTACGATGGTGGCTCCAGTAAGCACTCTCAAGGTTCTTCAAATATTAAACTTACAGCTACCATATGACTTAGCAATTCAACACCTCAGTCTAAACCCAAGAGAAATGAACCCATGCTTACATAAAAACTTTTGTTAATATTTATAGTAGCCTCATTCATAGTAACCAAAAAGTGGAAACAATCAAATGTCCATCAACTGATAAGTAAATAAAATGTAATATATTGATACAATGGAATAGTATTGAATCATAAAAAATGATTAAGGACTGTTATATTCCTTAATTATATATTTATAATTATGTATATAATAATTAATATTATATATTCCAGTAATAAAGCTTGAAAACATATGCTAAGTGATAGAAACCAGACACAAAGGATTGCATACCTTATAGTTCCATTTAAATAAAATGTCTGTAACAGGTAAATCTGTAGGGAGGAAAAGTAAATTAGTGGTTGTCAAGGGCTGAGTAGAGTTGGGGAATTATGGCCAAGAGTTGAAGGATTTCTTTTTGGAGTGATTAAGATATTCTAATTGATTCTAATCCTGACTTAAATTGATTGTGGTAATGGTTGTACAGCCTTGTGAATATTAAAAGTTATTGAATTTTGAACACTTTGAGCTAATTATATAATATGTGAATTATATCTCAGTGAAAGCTATTAAAAAATTCTGTACCTAATTATAGATAATATGTATTGGAAACTGTGAAATGCCAAGCATAATTCTAAGTAGTAATATACATATACTAAGTTAATTATACTTAAAAAGCCTTATGAAATAGTTATTACGATCACCCTCCTTTTACTTGTGGAAAAACATGAGCACAAGAAGTCAACTTATATGTGCAAGTGATCATAGCACACAGGAAGTACTCTGTCTCTTAACCATTATGCATTATCACTCCTTTCAAAGCTCTGAAGGTTAATGCCAGATATGAAAATTTTTTGCAATACTAAGAACAACCAAAAATGTATAATAAACTTGTAAAGACCCCTTTCCTTGATACAAAAGTAAAACATGTAAATGTGTATTTACTTTAAAATATAATAAAGTAACACAAGTTACATGAAAATAATACGCTATTTCACATGTAAAATTGGTAAACAATGAACAAAATATTATTTATCAGAATGTGTTAAAATGGACTGCTAATGAGAATATAATTGCCACAAACCTTCTGGAAATAAGTTGGTAAATTTGCATCAGAAGATTACATAAAGCATGACTTTGACCATGTATTGCTAATTCTAATAAGGAATTAGTCAAATTGTAGTCATGGCTACATGTTCAAAATCTTATATATAATAGCTATTTATCTTTTAAAGATCACGACACAATTTTTCAGCCCCATGCATCTAATTTAATAAAATGGAAAAAATGCTCACAATAATCTCATGCAAAAAAAAAAGATTTCAATTTTACATAAACTTTGGTTTTTAATATTTTATGTTCAGAGAAGAAAGGAAATGGATCACTTGCTTTACAAGGACTACAGGGGAAGACTAGAATTATGAGTGTTTTATATTTTTCTTATACTTCCTTTCATTTCAAAAATTTTCTAAAGTCAGAGTTGTTACACTTCCATTGGAACGTGACAGAATCATTAAAATGTTACAAGGACAGCAGTGGTTCATGCACACTACTGTTTAATTTATGCATACTACACTTTTGTAAATATAATCTCAAAGTAAAATGTAACTCCTAACTATTCTAATTTTTTTCATTTCAAAAGTTTTCAAGAGATGCATAAGTAGCTCCTTCATCGAGAATTTATTGGAGTGCGTTGTGCTGTGTGTGGTATCATATAATAAGTAGTAAGCTAGCTTCCCCCTGCATGATCTTATAAACTATTTGTCCAAGTAAGATTCCACAGCAAAAGCAGTTAAGGATCAGTGATGAGTTAGACTCAAATGTGAATGCAGATGGATGATGCTAGAGATGCGGTAAGCATTCAGAGATGAAGAGAGTATTAGAGGCTAGAACTTTGGAACCATTTACAGAAGTGTGTGTCATTGGAGCAGGTGAACTTGTTCCAATAGTGGAGTAAGCAGGCTGTGCTCGAGCGGAAGCACAATGAGCAGCGTGCCCATAGTTACACAGAGATCAGAGCAAATTCAGTGTACAGAGAGCCAAAAGGAAATAGAATAGATGCTGAATTTATTTTAGGGATATTAAATTTTTATTTAAAGTTATGTATAGAGAGTTGAGTGTCAATACTAAGACTTTTTAAAACATTATTTGGTTCTTATTCATGAAATAAGCATGCCCAGTGTAATGGAGTTAAGTTGATTGGTAAATGTACTGGACAGAATTCTGCTCAGTTTCTTTTTTAAATTGTTTTTAATGTTTATTACTTATTTCTGAGGGGGGAGGGGCAAGAATCGAGGGAGACACTGAATCTGAAGCAGCCTCCAGGCTCTGAGCTGTCAGCATGGAGCCTGATGTGGGGCTCAAACCCATGAACCATGAGATCATGACCTAAGCCAAAGTCAGACGCTCAACTGACTGAGCCACCCAGGCACCCCTCTACTTCTCAGTTTCTGGATGAGCTAGAAAGAGGAATATATTTGGTAAGGGGAATAAAATTTCTCTCTGAATAATCAAATATAATCTTAGGAGGGAAAATATTCTTTAGGCATTATCCAAACTTTTATCAAGCAGTAATCAGTAAAACTTAAGAAAGATTTAGTTATATATTGTACAACAAATCTTTACAAAGGATTTGAAATGTAGGTAACACTATCTGTAGCCCAAACTAAGAAAATAAACATCTTCAGCCTTCATTTCTGCTTTATCTAGCTATAAACCCAAGAGTATATGTGCAAGTTGTCTCTGGATTCAGGATTGCCAGATAAAGTAAAAGATGCCTATGTAATTTTTAATTTCATATAATATTTTTATAAGTGTGTTTCAAATATTACATGAGATATGCTATATGTATTTTCTGTATGTGTGTGTACAGGCATTTAGAGCCAAAATCCAAGGTTGGGACTGGGAATCTGTGTTCTATTTGCTTTATCAGGTAACATAACTTTAGAGGCAAATACTTCTAATATGAGGATATTCTATGAGTCAGTTGATGTCACAGAAGTGTCCACCTTCCCCTTAGGAAGCAGGACATGATGACTTTCCCTCACTCATTAACTGTCTGACCATGAATACACTCTGATATGCTGGTTGGAGGAAATTGGATTTGATGTGTTTATAGGACAACCAAGGAGGGCTGGGGGTTGTCCAGGGAATTCAGACATATTTGTATTTCATGATACATATTTAATTAGAAAATGTTGGAGATATTACTGTTTTGTCAAAATAGTGGATAAGATTGTCCAGAAAGAGCATACACAGAAAGAAGAGGGCACAGTTCCCAAGAAGACACTTAAATCATTGTGCAGGTATATGGGAGACTCTGTCCTTTACTGGACAAATAAGGAGTTACCTGGTTGATAGATAAATGCACAGTAAATTTGATTGGAGGCAAACTCTGGTAGAATGTGGGGTTTTTCCCCCTAAAGTTTTAGTGGAGAGATGTTATTAGCATTTATTTATAGAATATATATTTATACATAGATATAATTAAAATTTTAGTATATAAAATATGCATACATATATACTTTCCCCAAGTCGTTTGTGAAAACTTTTAACATAACATCCATGTGACCCAAGCATAATTTTTAGTTCCTAATGAAAGAACTTAAAAGGTTTGTTTTATTCACACATTTAGTGACACAAACTATGAGAAAAGCCACAACAAAAGTTTATTGTTTTTGTCTCCAAACTTTTTAATACAATTCAACATAATACTTATCCAACATTTTATAATATCACAGCAGCAGTTCCCCATAGACCTTTTAATAACATATCAATTTTCCTTATCACATATGTATTCTAATATGCAGAGATCTTTAAGAACCATTGAACCATAGGAAGATAGGGGGAGAATTAATATACTTTTTATAGGTCCCAGATAACATTTTGACTACATTTTTGAATTGTTTTACTGCATTCAGTGTAGTGTGGATTGTCGTAATAACTTCCATTTAGTTCTCTGTAGAATAAAAAGGCATCAAGTGAACACTTCTGAAAACACATCCTGTAATCTCTACTAGTGTAAAGAAAATAACATGATAGTTAAATTACACCTGATTGACCATTTAAAAATGTCTTCAAGAATGATTCCATTTCCTGTCTTCTCATTAAATAGGTGACATAAATTTTTACTGAGATTTTACTTTATAGAGATTATATCAATAAACTTCAAGATGGCCTTCACTGAAATTTTTCATTTCTGAGAGCCTTTAAACAAGAGATGTCAAAAGCAATAAAATAAATCCTAGCTTCAATATTTGGCCTAGGTTCACCATATTAAAAATGCCATAACCCAACAATTTTATCTTCAATAATATATAGTAATAATTTTTTAATGCCTTATCTTGCAAAGGTAAAAGAAACCAAAATGTCTCTGAACTGTATTGTATCGCTGTAAACATCACTGCAGAAAAAACATTACTCATATTTGCAGTACAGCTTTATGGTACCAATTTAGCTGAAAGAATGTATATGTATATATCTTTTATGGCACTTTTACTTCTGAGAATTAGATATGACTTGTTTGTGTAATGCTGAGTAAAAAAGACAACCTTTTTTTTTTTTTTTCTGGTAGCAAAACTTGCTATTAAGAATGCTTAATCTTCTAGGAAAGCATGGATCCTGAATGTAACCGGAGTCGCATCTCAGAAAAGGCAATATTGGACTTGAAAATATATGGGGAACACTTGTGAAATGTGGGAGCAATTTCAAAGTCACATTATGAGAAAAGGGGAAATGTAAGAGTCATTTATCAGACCACCAAATGCCCTTTCAGCCACACAACAAATACTCAGCTATGAGGATAATCGCTAGTGATTCTCCCACTTCTTTTCATCCTTCCTTTTATGTTTTATTATGGCTATAAAGAAAATCTGCCTTCTCTCTGTGTTAGGCAAGGACTGCAGGAGATAGTACTCAGCACTTGGTGTCGTCCCAATGGAACATGCCTCAATTCACTTTCATTTTGAATTTAGACTCCTTTATGGTCTTTGAAAGCCACAGGAGTTTTAGAACTGGTTCTGTGGGAATCTTGACACTGTGTTTCATTTTATTTATTTTTTCATTCTTTGCTGCATTAACCCATTTCCCCCCTTTTAAGATGTGACTCTTACCTAAAACCCTGCCAAAGGAAAAGGTCAAGAAGGGTTCTCTGGACTCCTCATCACATTACAAGCTACTTCTTACTGTGTCTTGACCTTTATTCTGCATTGACTCAGCCGAACTATTAAAAGCAAGACTTGTTTATCAGTGTTTTTTCTGATTTCCCCATGTATATGTTAGAACGCTGACTTTCTCAAAATGTTAATAGACACAAGGTTAAAGGGTTCCAGGGTCAAGTCAATCTGGAAAATACCTGAAAAGCTATGATAGAAATATTTTTAAATCATAGAACTTCTCAATCTGCAGCTTTGGTATTTTACAGTTTCATATGCTTTTATGTATTTTTATATTTTTATGTGCTTTTAAATCTATTTTAATATGCTAAAGTACAGTGTAGTTTTTTTCAGGTAGGAGATATGGTAAGCAGAGTTTCCTTATATGATTGTGAGTCCTACTTTTTTGATGAGCATTTGTAAAACTAATGCTCTACCAAAAAAACACGTTAAGAAATATAATCCTGGTCAGAAGCTGTCATGCTTTAATTACTTGAGCCATAACAAAGATTTATACCACTAATAAAATAACAAATGTGCTAATGAAAAGGAAACTGGATGTGTCTCTCCCATTCATTTATTCCTGAATTCATTTTATATATATTTATTGAGCTTTTATACTATATGCCAGGTACAAGCCTAACTACTGGGGACACATCAGTGAACAGGACAGGTCTCATCTCTTGATGGACCAGTTATGTTATGATGGAAGGGGCTGAAAGAGAAAAAAATGTAAGCACAACTTTGTTGTTGATTGAATGCGTCAGGTATTCAAGTGTTTAAGGACTGTGGACTTGGAGTTCCCTCCACCTGCAATGCTTTTCCATAGATATTCCCATCACTTGCTCCTCTCCAAACTCTGTGTTTTATTGTCCATTTCAGTATGCTCTGTTCAAGTCCCTGGCCTGTTATTTTTTTTCTGTTGAGTTTGCCTTTTCACTCTATAAATGACAGTTTTTTGATGCTGGTATTGCTGATTTTAATTATTTCCCAATTATTAATATTTTTCTTAAGACAATTTTGCTTACCTTAAATCAAGAAGATTT
Organism: Cryptoprocta ferox; assembly: GCA_028646485.1. NCBI lineage: Eukaryota > Metazoa > Chordata > Mammalia > Carnivora > Eupleridae > Cryptoprocta > Cryptoprocta ferox. The sequence goes on from CM053571.1 coordinate 117,599,129, forward strand.
TCTCCTGTGATAGCTTGTAGAGATCCATTGTTTTATCTCTCACATTTAGATTAGAATCCATCTGACATTGATTTTTATGTGTAGTATGATGTGTAGGTGAAAATATTTTTCTCCATACAGATAATCCAATTAGCTCATTTTTCAAAGAGCATTTCTCTTCAGCTGTATCCATAGACGTGTGAGTCTCTTTGTTTATGATTTTTTTCATTGGTCTATTTCTCTATCCATGTCCTTCTGTAGGTTTCTAACAACTTTATTACAGTGGAAGAAGTCTTCCACTCTTCTTCAAGATTATCTTATGTTCTTCTTGGTCTTTGTTTTGATTGAGATTGCATTTGCCAGATCAATATGAGAAGAGTTGATTGCTTTATAATATTGAGTCTTTCACTCCATGATATATCCTTAGTAAACGTTCCTGGATGTGTCTTTGAGGGCGCCTCTGGATGCGATTAGCATTTGTAAAGAACATTAGCTTCACCAATGCCACTGGGCATCATCTAATATGCTGAGGACCTGAATAGAACAAAAAGGGGCGGGGGGAGAAAGAGAATTTTCTTTCTCTGCTTGAGCTGAAACATTCATCTTCTGCTTTCAAGCATGAGTGTTCCTGGCTCTCAGACTTTTGGGCTCAGACTGGAATTAGACCATCAGTCTCCTGGGTCTCCAGCCCTTGGACTTGTACTGAGTTACAGCACTGGCTTTCCAGGTTCTGTGGTTTGCAGATGGCAGATCATTGGGCTTCTTAGCCTCCTTACCACGTGAGTAAATTCCTATAATAAGTCTCCTCTTATATATCTTATTGATCCTGTCTCTCTGCAGAACTCTGACTAATACACCATAAATCACATTGTTCAGACAGACTTATATGGTCACACTGGTACAGAAATGGCCCAAGGTCTCAAGCACACAAAAATAGTCTTAGTCCTGAAGACAAATATGTCTTTGGAATGTGTAGGATTTGAACAACCCTGATTTAGTAAGTTAACCCTTCCCTGTAGGAGCAATGCCAAAACTTCCTGATGGTTTGGCCCGGGAAGTTGGGAGAATAGGAACGTTGTAAAATAATAAGTTTATGAGGAATATTAGGCTTTCACTGTGAGATTTGTTGAATCAACATCTCCATCCAAGAGGAGATGCTAATTAGGCAGTCTAATATATAAGTCTGAAGTGTGATGAAGAATTTTATGCAAAAGATATAATTTTGAGAATTATACATACCACGAGGGAGTACGTATTCATAGAAGTACTAAATATTCGTAACAAAGGGAAGAAGACCAAAGACTGAGAACCTAATCTATTCCAGTATTGGAGGGCAGGGATATGAGAGAGAACTGACAAAGGGAATAGGGAAGAAATGTCCAACAGAACTATTTCTCTTTTCATTGATTTATCTTCATTAGGTAAGGGCCACACCACGGGGAAATGAACTTGCAGGTACTGCTGATTCTCTGTACAGAGAGCTAAAGTGATTCTATTAGGCTAATGGTAATCATCTGAAGGCAGTATAGTTAAGAGCCTTTATAATCAATAGAGTAGAAAAGCCTAAAAAGAAACATAAAGAAACAGGGAATGGTATCTGGAGAGAGAGATGGGCAGACTACTAGCAGTGTCAATTACATATTCTGTGTAAAAATTATGAATCATCATAATCAAACCTAATGAAAAAACTATGAAAGAATTTAGTAACTCAATCATGATCTATAACAAAAAATACTGTTGGTATATTTTCTTTACAACGCCTTGCATCTCAGTAAGGTTACCACTGTTCTGGGTTTTGTATGGACTATTTCCCAGCAATGGTAAAAACAGACAAGTTCATTAAACACTATACAACAACGTAAAGCATATACAATTGTATTTGCCTTGTGTTCAGTTTTATAAAAATGTTACCATGCCGTCATAGTCTTCCGAGTTTAGATTTTCCCATTCAACATTGTTTGAATTATTGTTCCCAAGATTTATCTGTGTTATTCCATGTATGAATGTATGCTCGTTCATTGTCCATGCTGCATAAAATTGTATAAATTTTCAAACATGTATTATTATAATGTGTGTTTTGGATGTTTCTCGATTTTGGCTGTTTCATATAACATTGCTATATACATTCTTGTACACAGGTAAAACAATTTAGTTCTGGTGTACTTGAAGGAGTAATGTTGTTTAGAGCAGCATATATACGTGTTCCTCTTTAAGGGTCACTGCTGACATACAGATCTCTGTCTACTCATTTGACAAAACCAAACTTTTTAAATGATAGATAATATATGTGTTTTTATACTTATTCTCTACTTCATAATTTCTCTTCTTTCTCATGATTTTCCAGCTACTCTTACTTGCTTGTCCTGTTAAATGTGCTATATATTAGGGGTGCCAGGGTGGCTCACTCCCTTAAGCACCCGACTCTTGATTTAAACTCAGACTATGATCTCATAGTTCATAAGTTCAAGCCCCATGTTGGGCTCTGTTCTGACAGTGTGGGGCCTGCTTCGGATTCTCTCTCCCTCTCTCTGCCCTTCCCCCACTTGTGTGCACACTCTCTCTCTCAAAAATAAATATTAAAAAATGTGGTATATAATAAACTTTCTAATAAATTATCTTCCCATAAAATATGTTGAAAAATCTTTAAATTACTTTGAGTACATAGGCACTGCCTTACTTCTGTGGTGGGAGTATAAGTAATACAGCTTCTATAGAAAGGAATTTGTTAAAATATAACAAAACTAGTTTTGCATTTACCTTTTGACCCCGAAAACACACTTCTAGAAATTTACTTGAAGATACTTTTTCACAAATACAAAACAACATATGGAACATTATTTGTACAAGCAAAATATTAGAGGCAATAGTTGAATAAACTGTGGTAGATACCAGCAGTGAAATATTATGCAAATGTAAAGAGAGTTAATGAAAAGTATCTCCATGAATTGATAAACAGAATATGTGCAAAGATTTTATAAAGTTTGTGAAATTCACATAGAAAAGACAGATAATTTTTTAATACATTATTTGCTGATATTTGTAAAGAACAAAACAGGAAGTAATGAGAAACCAAAAATTAATGAGAATGGTAACCTTTGGGAGATAATTAGGACAGAGATGGAATAGGGATCACAGTGATTCTTACATGAGTTTACATTTTATGTGGTTTTGAATTTTGAAATATGTAGATTTTTACATATTCACAAAATATTTAAAACATTAAATTAAAATACTAGTGTAAAAAGACTACTTGTGAGGGGTGCCTGGGTGACTCAATTGGTTAAGCATCCAACGCTTGATTTCAGCTCAGGTCATGATTTCACGGTTTGTGGTTTCGAGCCCTGGTTGGGCTCTGCGCAGACAGTGTGGAGTCTGCTTGGAATTCCTTCTCCCTCTCTCTCTACTCCTACCCTACTCGTGCTGTCTCTCCTTCTCTCTGCCCTTACCACACTTCTCTCTCTCTCTCTCAAATAAATAGTTTTTAAAAAAATAAAAAAGACTACTTCCGATCATGGTAAGTAGTATCTCTTACCTGAACAACATTCATCCAAAAATGAAACAATTTTTGGAAACTGGACAAGAAGCAGCTTAAGATTGTGATTCTTAAGGTAACAAAATGATATCAAAAAATCCTCAAATATTCAGGAATTAAATAATACTTTTCAAAATAACCCATGAGCTTTCTGGAATTATTTTGTGTGTGTTTTAAGACAGAGTGAATAAGTGAATCTAGTGATACTTTGCTCTGGGAGAAAGAAGACTCAAAGGTGGAGACTGAGGAAGAATCTTATGATTATGATTTGACATTGTGATACCAATATGAACCTATGATTTCTTAAATTCAGTTTATTTTTTTAAATTTATTTATTTTTGAGAGACTGAGAGACAGAGCATAACTGGGGGAGGACCAGGGAGAGAGGGAGACACAGAATCCGAAGGAGGTCCAGTAGTCCCTGAGCTGTGAGCACAGAGCCTGATACAGGGCTCGAACCCACGAACCATGAGATCATGCTCTGAGCCAAAGTCAGACCCTAACTGACTGAGCCACCCAGGTGCTCCTCTTGAATTCAATTTCTGAGCCCTATTCATAGAGCCCTACTATGATGGCATCATGGAACATCAATCTTACTTGTCATTACTCAGTCTACAAGATGTAATAACAAGTCTAGATCTTGATTTCTAAGCAAAATCAATCCCTTCCAAAGATTCTGGCTCATTGGAGAATAGCTTGTTCTTTGTCAAGATAAATCTTGAAACTATTTGCAGTTGATGGGAAGATGTCAACAGAACAGGAACCAGTTAGAAGGGACTCCCAACACTTAACTTTCTGACAATGAAGCATGAAAAAAATAGTGGTAATATTATGATATTAGTGGATTATAACACAGAAGTCCATAATGATAGAGTCAAAGAGAAATGAGAAAAATGCCAGTTAATCCAGACTGATAGAATTAGCAAATCACGTTTGTGCAACTACCAATTTAAAATATGATTCAGATACCCAGATGTTTGCTAGGAGCATTGGATGAACAATTATTGGGTAACAAAATATTCACACATCCTTGAAAATATCAAGCCATTCATAAATGTTTTAAATAGAAAGGGAAAAAGTACTTCTGCTATTACAAAGTCTGACAGGTACTTTCTTTACCATTTGTTTTTGGCATTTGCTATTGTCATTAATGGAACAAACTAGCATCGTGTCTCCTGATAGGATGCTTTGGGAAGTATATGTTGCCTATGTAGTCCTCTTGTCAGATTATAAGCCTGGGAAGAATTATTAGGAAATAATCAGACAAGTCCAAAGGTTTTCTACAAGATGATTTTTCTGGGCTCTACAAAAATTTCAGAGCCATAAACAGCAGAGGAGCTGTTCAGATTAAAGTCCAAAAGTAAAGAGAAATATATGACTTCATCCTAGATTGAAGCAGTAAACATATAATTTGGGGCAACTGAGTTGAATATAGAGTGTGTATTGGATAATGTTTCTGTATTACTGTTATGTATCTTCGTTGTGATAATAATATTGTGGTTATATGGAAGACTGTCCTTATTTTAAGGAAATGCACACTAAAGTCTCTCAGAGTCAAATATTATCATGTCTTATACTTACTTTCAAATTATTCAGTTATCCAGTCTATAAGTTTGAGAAACACAAAGAGCATCTGTGCATCCAGTGCTTTCTGAATCACCACAGGCATCCATTTTGATAGTAAGATACTGTGGCCATCGACCCTGACTGAAAGGGAATATGTATTTGTTTTATAATATGCATTAATAACAAAGTTTGGTTTATATAGATTAGATAATTATATATTACACAATCTTCTGGTATGTTGAATAGTTCAATGATAAATATAAATAATTTGAGAATACTACTATGATGGTCTTATGCATTATTTATTATAGCCACTGGAGTGAATATAATCATATTGACTATAGATTTAGATCCTCTTTATTTTTTGTAATATTATTTTATTTTATTTTGTTTAAAAAATTTTACTGTTTATTTGTTTTTGAGAGAGAAAGAGAGAGGGTGAGTGGGGAAGGAACAGAGAGAGAGAGAGAGAGGGAGACACAGAATCTGAAGCAGGCTCCAGGCTCTGAGCTCTCAGCACAGAGCCCAATGCGGGGCTCGAACTCACAAACCATGAGATCATCCTTCCTTCTTCTGGTTTTTGTGTTTTAGTTTTTCTTCTTTCTCTAGCTCCTTTTATAAGGTTAGTTGTTTATTTGAGGTTTTTCTTGCTTCTTGGAGTGGGCCTGTATTGCTATAAACTTTCCTCTTAGAACTGCTTCTGCTGCATCCCAAAGCTTTTAGACCTTTGTATTTTCATTTTCATTTGTGTCCATGAGTTTTTGATTTCCTCCTTGATTTCTTGGTTGACCCATTTATTGTTTAGTAGTGTGTTATTTAACCTCTGTGTGTTTGTATTCTTTTCAGATTTATTTCTTGTGTTAGATTTCTAGTTTCATAGTATTGTGGTTGAAAACTATGCATGGTATGACCTAAGTCTTTTTGAATTTGTGGAGACTTGTTTTGTGGCCGAACATGTAATCTATTCTGGAGAAAGGTTAATGTGCGTTTGAAGAGAATGTGTATTCTGTTGTTTCAGGATAGAATGTTTTGAATATACCTCTTAGATCCATCTGGTTCAATGTGTCATTCAGAGTCACTGTTTAATTGTTGATTTTCTGTTTGGATGATTTATCCATTGATGGAATTGGGATATTAAAATCCCCTACTATTATTGTATTACTGTTGATTGCTTTATTTTTTTTATTAGGTACTTTTTGTATTTGGTTGCTTCCATATTGGGTGCATAAATATTTACAGTTGTTATATCTTGTTGGATTGTTCTCTTTATGATTGTGTGGTGTCCTTTGTCTCTTGTTCGTCTTTGCTTCCAAGTCTATCATGTCTGATGTAAGTATTGCTACTCCAGCAATACTTTTCTTTTCACTTCCATTTAAGTGATAAATTCTTTTATATCCCTTCCTTTTCCATCTGTATGTGCCTTTAGATCTGAAGTGGATCTCTTTTAGGCACGATATAGGTTGCTTTTTTACCCATTCCATCACCTTGTATTTTGATTGGAGCATTTAGTCCCTTTACGTTCAAAGTTATTATTGATATGTATGTCCTTACTGACATTTTGTTACTTGTTTTATGGTTGTTTTTGTACTTCTTCTCTGTTTCTTTCTTGCTCTCTTACCCTTTGCTGGCTTTCTTTGGTGATATACGTGGATTCCTTCTCTTTATTTTTTTGTATATTTGCAATTACTATTAGGTTTTTTTTATAACATCTTATGCATGTAGCTGTCTATATTAAGTTGGTGGTTATTTAAGTTTGAACCCATTCTAAAAGCACTAATTGTTTATTCTTCTCCCTGCTATGTTTTGGGCATACGATGCATACTTTACATCCTTTTATTTTGTGAGTCTTTTGACTGATTTTCACAGATACACTTATTTTTACTGTTTTGTGATTCCTACTTTTCTTCCTCTTATGGTCTTTCATTTCCAAAGACTCCCCTTTAGCGGCACCTGTGTGGCTCAGTGGGTTAAGCATCTGACTTCGGCTCAGGTCACATTCTCATAGTTTGTGGAGTCAAGCCCCACATCGGGCTCTATACTGACAGCTCAGAGTGTGGAGCCTGCTTTGGATTCTGTGTCTCCCCCTGTCTCTACCCCTCCCCAACTCATGCTTTTTCTCTCTCTTTCTCAAAAATAAATAAACATTAAAAATATTTTAAAAAAGATTCCTCTTTAATATTTTTTGTAGGGCTGGATTAGTGGTCATGAACTCCTTTAACTTCTGTTTGTCTGGGAAACTCTCCAGCTCTTCTATTCTGAATGATAGCCTCACTGGGTACAATATTCTTGACTACACATTTTCCTTTTTTAGCACTTTGACTTTATAATGCCTCTCTGAAAAATCAGTGACTAGCCTTTGGGGATTTCCCTTATATGAAACTGTTGTCTTTTATTCTTCCTGCTTTTTTTTTTAAATTTTTGATTTTAAAAAATTTAATGTTCATTTATATTTGAGAGAGACAGACAGTGCATGAGTTGGTTGGTGGGGGGTGGCAAAGAGAGAGCTGGAGATAGAATGTGAAGCAGGCCCCAGGCTCTGAGCTGTCAGCACAGAGCCTGACACAGGGCTCAGACTCACGAGACTCAGATCATGATCTGAGCTAAAGTCAGATGCTTAACTGACTGAGCCACCCAGGAGCCCCTCTTGCTGCTTTTAAAATTCTCTCTTTAACAGGACTTCTTTGCTATTTTAATTATTGTATGTCTTTATGTAGCCCTCTTTGGACTGATTTTGTTGGGAGCTTGTTGTGTCTCCTGGTTTTGGATTTCTATTTCCTCCCCAACATTTGTGAAGTTTTCAACTTTTTATTTCTTCAAATGAATTTTCTGCCCTCTCTTCTCTCTCTTCTTTTGTGATCCCTGTAATGCAAATGTTGATACGCTTGATGGTGTCACTGAGTTCCCTTAATCTATTCTTGTTTTTTTATTAATCATTTTTCTTTCTACTGTTCACCTTGATTGCTTTGTATTACTTTGGCCTCCGAGTCAACAATCCATTCTTCTACTTCCACTAGTCTATTTATTCCCTCTAGTGTATTTTTAATTTCAGTTAGTGACTTCTTCATCTGTGGTTAGTTATTTTTTTAGTTTTCTATCCCTATGTTGAAGGTCTCACTTAGAGCCTATATCCTTTCCTCAAGAGCAGTTAGTATCTTTATGTTCATTACTTTAAATTCTCTATAAGGCACATTTCTTTTCTCCATTTGGCTTAGGTCTCTTGCTGTGGTTTTCTCCTTATCTTTCATTTGGGGCATACTCTTCCATCTCCTCGCTTTGTCTAACTCTCTATGTCTGTTTCTTTGTGTTAGGAATGTCAGCTACATTTCCTGTTCTTGAAAATCGTGGCCTTATGAAGAAGAGATCCTGTAGTGCCTTGTTATGCAGTGTCCCCTGTTCACAAGAACCTGCGGCTTCAGGGGTGTCTTCTTGTGTGTGTCGCATATGCTCTGCTTCAGTAGCTGAGCCATTTTTTCCTACAGTCCAGTCATCTGCAATGGCTCTCTTTGCCTATTGTCAGCAGGGTTTGGTCCCTGTGTTGTTAATGGGCCAGTCTGGGGCCACCTTGGGCTGAAGTTGAGTCTGACTAGGCATTTTCCAGTGATGCAGTAACATGTAACTGCAGGGAACTTTCCCTGTATTGTCCCCTGAGAAGCTTTTGGTTTTGGATGGGGCCTGTGGTAGATGTCTGCCCCCAGCCCACTGTTGGGGCCAAAGTTGAACTCGTGTGGTTATGTGTGTGTGATCATCTTCCCCCACCCCATGAGGCAAGATTCACTTTGGAGTGGTGCTGGCCTCTGCTGAGGCTGCTGGCACAGTACTGTGTTTGGGCTGCTGCTTTGGATGGGCTCTCACCACAGGCATGTTGGAGTAAGGCTTCTGCCAGTCTGCTGTGGTAGTAGTCCTGGAGCCCCTTTGCAGAGCCACGGAAGGCAAGTTGACCGGGGTGGATCAGAAGGAGAGCATGGGGGTCGGACTCATTGTTCGCAAACTAGATAGACAGTTTTGGAGCTGTGCTTGTTCCTTCTGGATCCCACGTGTGTCCCTGTATCTAGTTAGGGGTTGGGGAAAGGAAATAGCGACTGCCAGGTCTTTTGTTCTTGGATCAGTCTGCTAAAGATCCCTGGACTTCCAGCATTAGTTCTGAAATCAGTACATAAATCTCCTTCCTGTACACCCCAGGCATCTTCCAAACCATTTGTTCTGTGCCACATCTCTAAGCACAACCAAACAGCTGCCTCTTCAAAGCTGGGGACTCAGTTTGCAGTCACCCCAGGAGTCTCCCAGAGCAGAGCTGCTGAGTTTTAAATTTCATGTTGTTGAGCCCCACTGATTGTAAAAACTTGTGATGTTAAGCCCCTCTGACTTTCAAAGACAAATGTTATGTGTTTTTAATATTTCCAGTGTGGGTCCCCTGTGCTTGGGGTCCTTGGGGTAGAGTCTCCTCTCCCCTCTGCCTGGTTGTAGTGTCCCTTCCTCCTGTGGATAGTCCTGTGGGTCACTTTTGCTCCTGACCCCATCTCCACCCTTGCGACCCTCTTTGATGGAGCCTCTTCTCTACATTTAACTGTGGGCAGTGTTCTCTGCCAATCTTCAGGCTGTTTTGTAGGCTATTTACATGTGGGTGTTACCTAGGTGTATCTGTGGGACAAGGTAAATCTCCGGTCCTCCTGCTGTGCCAACTTCCTGTAGTCTCCATCGGAATAATCTTAAACCTGGACTGCCAACTACCGCTCTATAGTAAAACACAATATTTATCTATAGAATATGCTACAAGTAATATATGTTATTCTTCATTTATTTTAATTTCTGGTTGTCCTTAGAGATTAGCATGTATTTTAATGAGAATTTTAATAATCAGGAAAACAAAAGACTGAGAGAGAGAAATATTTTTCATGCTCATATTTGACCATAAGAACTTAATTGTAAATGCTGTCATAGAAAGAAATATAAATCAATGAATGCCAAAATGTGCCTGAATAGTTTAATGAAGGACTTTATAGTTCATTAAAGTAATTGTGTTATTGATTCAACATAAAATTACTGAGTACCTACTGTATGCCAGTTCCTGTTCTAGGTGCTGCTAGTACGATGGTAAATAAGAACAACTTCCAGTATCTTGCAAGTTGCATTCTTGTTTGGGGCTTTCATTCCAAGCCCCAGGTGCACAGGATAGTTGACATGATCCACTTTTCCTAAAATAAATGACCTGTGTTACCGATTGGAAAGAATTGTTTGTTACAAGACCATTAGCTCCATTATGTTTGTTCCTACTTTAAATAACACTCCCAAGAATTACTAAAGCAAAGCTATTGGCGTGTGTATGCACACATACAAAACACCCCAATTAGAGAAATGACCCAGGCTGGTATACCGTGAATGGATACAATTACGTAAAAGTCATTTTCCATAGACCAGTTATGAGGATGTTAAAATAACTTCACTTAAAACCATCTCCCAAGAGCTGATGGTAGTCTCTCTGACTCAGAAACTTGAAAAGTAGCAAGCAATTCATCACCCTTCATTGAGGGGTCACCAAGCAAATGAGCACAGAAGCTCAGGGGCCATGGCTTCTAGTCCAGTTAGGATGATTCCATCAGCAAGACCCTGTCACTGAAGCAGCACCAGATGTTAGAAATGTAACTGGAGCGAAGTTTCCCTGACAGCGCAGGAGAGAAGGAACATTTTTCACTGAAATTTCAAGGGTTAGAAAATGGAATTTGAAGTCAAAGGCATGGTGTGGGTAAAATTTTCTTTTATTTAACTCTCCTGTTGAACTAGTCAACATGATTGGTGTCATCCAACCATAAGGGACACCTCACACTTCAGAAAGAGGACAAATCAGGCACTTTTATGAAGGAATGTAACAGCCATCTTTGGTAGTATTTTGCAAATATATATATTACATATATCATGTATAATATATATGTATTATGTTATTAATATATTTATGTTTATATTACTATAAAATAGGTATTTGCATTTTTTAACATGTGGCCTTGTTTAAAAAAAAAAAAAAGGAAGCTATTTACCTAAGAGTTGGGATATGTCCTAGTTGGCACACGATTGCCTCAATTTTTACGTTATATTTTCAACAGGAGAAAAAAAAACTTTCAATTCCATCCTCTGAGATCTCAGCTGATTTTTTCTTTTGGAAAAAAAATGTAAGAAAATGACATGTTATCCAGGCTTTAAAAATAAATTATTGCTACTACATTTGTCCGCTAGTTCCTCATATTTTGAGAGTGATACAAGAGCATAACCTATTGCTTGAGCCATTGAGCTTGCTTTCTTTATGAGATGATATTTCATAGATGAAGAAAATCTTTGAGAGTAGTATGAAAAAAAAGTAGATTCTTACCTTTTGATGTTCTTATCGTTCTATCATGAAATTCCTTGGTGAGTCTGTACCTGTATAGCTAAATGCTTTATTGAAGACAGATGAAGAATGTACTTATGTTTGATTGCAGGAAGAGACCCTAAGAAATGGAACTAAAATGCCATTTTGATGCATACCGGCAAGTCTGTATGCTGCGTTATGATGCCGAGGTGCAACTGTGCAAACCATTGTATCTGTAAAACATATTTTCAGAGAGAGTCATACTGGAAGAAAAAAGGTACCAATGGTCAGAAGAATAAAAAGGGCAAATAGGTGTTGATTAGTTGTCCTTTATACTTTTTCAAAGAGCAGATTGCTTTTGACATTGACATGGAATTTAATTATTAGAAGGACTCATTTCCTGTCCAACACAGGCTATAATTTCATGTTCTCTATATTCTTCACTGACCATTTTATGGAACTTAGATTTAAGTTCTGCTATTTAGTATCTTTGAAATATTCTGGAATTGGCTTGGGTCCTTTTTCAGAAGTGATGAATTGTTTTTGTAATATGCAGTTCTGCCACAAAAAAAACCACAAAGATAATACAATTTTATTTCCTTTTTATTTCCAATAAAACATGCCAAAGAGGCCAATTTTAATGCAGTTAAATTGACAACCATTTCTTTTCTGATACTGCTCTGCTTTGAGAAACACCATGGAATTTGTGTTGGCATCCTTGTATGGTAGGTACTTGCATAATCTATTTAAATTTGTGCCATGAGCACTGACAGACTAAATGGGTGTTGCAGAAAGCCAAAAACTGATTGTTATTATATAATACATTTCTGACATAAACACTAGATCCCATGTTTTTCTGGTTGGCAAGAATGAATGTTTACCTCAAGAGCTGGGGAAAATACGGAGTGCCATGTGCCTCCCACAAATTCTCTCATTCAGTAGCTAGCCTCATTGAAAGCAGAATGGAGAAGAGAATTGAAGAAAAGGAGATGCTTAACCTGAAGACAAGGTCCAGGGGAGCGGCTCCCCAGGTACTGCTCTGAACTCTGTAAGAGTAACATCAGTGGTTCACCTTTCAGTTATTTCAGAATTCTTGCATATTTTTCTGAAAAGGCTGTTTGTTCACATAGTTTTGCTTGACTTATGCTATTCTTTCGGCTTAGATTTTTTTTTTTTTGGTTGATTTATAAAAAGTGGGGCACCTGGCTGGCTCAGTCAGTAGAGCATGTGATTCTTGATCTCACTCATGGTTGTATGTTTGAGCCTCACTTTGGGTGTAGAAATTAATCTCATAAAAAAAATCTTCTAACATGTCTCACTCAATGAAAAATTTAAAACGTAGTAGCACCTTTGTTTTGTTATTTCTTTTCTTCAAATAACCTTGGAGTACCATTAATTCCTAATAAATGTGTAGGGGAATCTCATGAAGAAGTGAGATTCTTGGGCATGTCCATGTTGTAAGGTTTTCAATAAGCTTTTAACAGTATAAAACTGTGAACTCTATCCCTTCTACATGCCAGTTGTCAGTGCTTGAAATCATCAAGGAAAGGAATAAAAAGGTGAGCCTACAGAAAATTCTTCAGTTAGTCCTTGAGCCCTGATTTGTGTTTTATGATGCAGATAGCTTCCCCAGCCTCTCATTTATACCCATCTCTATAATGTTATGCACGATTCTAACATTCTTGATGTAGTTTGGGTTTAATTATTTGTGGCTTCCACTTTGATATATTCACTTACACAAGTACCTACTGAGTGGCTCTGATGTGCCAGGCACCTAATAGACAGTATAACGTACTGAACATGAACCAGACTGTCCGGTTCAAATCCTATCACCAGAACATTCCTTCTGTATGACTTTGTTCAGGTTACTTAATCTCTTTTAGTCTCCATTTTGTCATCTTTAAAACAATAATAGTACCAATATTAAAGGGTTTTTGTGATGAGTGAATGAGAGTATAAAATGTCTAAAATGGAGTTTGGATAGGTTGTGAGTACTCAGTTGTTTTTTTCATTTTTTTTTCTCCCCTATAATAGTCCTCAAACCACAGGGGGAGCTTTTAAGCAATAGCAATGTCCAAGTCCAGCCTCCAAACATCCTAATTTAATGATCAGTTAGGGCTAAGACATTGTATATTTTTCAAGTGTCTTTTAAAAATACATAATATATATTAATTACATATTTTATATAGAGTATATGTAAATATATATAAACATACTATGTATATAATTACAATATAAAAAGTTATGTTTAAAAAGCATGGTAGCTAAGAAGGTGAACATCTAATCTATTCTAGTTATTGAAAACACAGTGTAAGTGTAAAAAATTTCTGACCTCATGGAGCTTCCAAGAATATAAGCTCCTTAAAACCAGAGACCACTTGGGGTGCCTGGGTGGCTTACTTTAGCTTCTTACTTTTTTTTTTATTTTTTTTAATGTTTTGTTTATTTTTGAGACACAGAATGTAAGCAGGGGAGGGGCAGAGAAAGAGGGAGACACAGAATCCAAAGCAGGCTCCAGACTCTGAGCTGACAACACAGAGCCTGACGCGGGGCTTGAACTCACAAACCATGAGATCATGACCTGAACTGAAGTCGGATGCCCAACCGACTGAGCAACCTAGGTAGGTGCCCCTGAGTTTGGCTTAGGTCATGATCTCAGATTTCGTATGTTCTAGCACCATGTCGGGCTCTCTGCTGTCAGCACAGAGCCTGCTTCAGATCCTCTGTTCCTTTCCCTCTCTGCCCCTCTCCCACTTGTGCTCTTTCTTCAAAAATAAATAAACATTAAAAAAAAATCAGAGACCACATATTATGCAGTTTTTTCCCAGAAATGGACACACTTTCCATGACATAATAATATTTATCAAATGAATTAATTAATAAATCATCTAGGGAAGAGTCTAGATTTCAGCTACAATCTTTCTATGAAGTGTTAATTAGAAATACATTAAATAAATTTAGTGCTATGACTTCTGAATATAGCAAACAAATCCAATTATTCTTCATTATTATATATCAACATTTTGTAAAAATTCTCATTGCAACTGTTATCTAGCTATGCATTTTACAAAACAAACAAACACAAAAACAGAAAAATATTCCATTCTTTCTATTTATCCTGGAACATACTGTAGGAGTGACGGTATTCATGGGAACATAAATGTATAGAAAACTCTTACATTGAATTGTAAACATAAAATTCAAACAAGTGTCTTCTGAAAGAATATCTACTATACCATATTTGGCTTTCCATGTTGATGTAATGTGATTTTAATGTTGATTTCTGTTCAGCCAATGAAATGGAGGCCTTCTGGAAAGGCTTTTAATTTTCTGATAATGCAGGAGTAATGTATTGATGCCATTCCTTTTCCCATATTCTGGGCTCGGATACAAATATGGTATCTGGAGCTGCATCAGCCGCTCTTGTCACCTGTGGGAAGACTAAAAGCCAACCTTCAAGGATACACAGACTGCCAGCCCTAGGAGCATCATTGAGATGCTCAGTCAAGACCAGCAGCAGACTAACTCCACAATATTTTTATATCGAGAAAAATGCCCACCTTCTTCCTTTACTCTTTGTAGGATTTTCTGCTGCTAACAGCCTAAAGCATTTATAACTCATAGGTTGTCCTAATGGCCAGGCCATGGTTAATCTACATCACAAATTGTTGGGCACTATCAACATAGATTCAAAATGGTGGCTGTGGAACTTACTGAAGGAGTTGAAGGAAACAGACATTGTTTGGAATTGGATAGCCATCTTTATAAACATAAAGTCATAAAGGTTGTTAAAATTTGAAAAATAAACCATAATATGCAAGTAATAAATCTCAAATTTGATAAATGTCTAAGCCTTAACTATATTAATAAGTAGCTTTCTTATTTATTTTATAACAGGTAGATGCATTTATTTTATAATAGGAAATTGCTACCTCTTAATTCCTTTTCTTTAGTTTTCACATCTCTCCAATCCTCTCCCCTCTGGCTACTCCAAGTTTCTTATCTGCCTTTATGAACTGGTTTCTCTTTTCTTGTCCTTCCTTTTCTTTTGTTTTTGGGTTTTTTTATTGTGTTGATTCCACAATAAGTAAAATCATATGGCATTTGTCTTTCAATGATTTATTTCAGTTAACATAATACCTTCTAGATCCATTTTTGCTATTGCAAATGGCAAGATCATTCTTTTTTAAAACTAATACTCCATTATATGTATATACCGTATCTTAGGGAAAAGGGATTAAAAGGTAGCAACTTCCTTTTACAAAATAAGTAAGTAACAAGGATGAAAGGTACAGCATGGGGAAAATAGTTAATTATATTGTAATACTTTTTATGGTGACAGATGTTAGCTATATTTATCATGGTGAGTACTGAGTAATATATTGATTCAATATTGAATCATTGAACCACTTCATTGTACACCTAAATCTAACATTGTATGTCAACTCTATTTCAGTAATAAAACTAAAAAAAAGAAACTCTTAAAAAATAGGTAGCTTTCTGTCACAAGAGATTTTCTCATACTTTATAAACTCTCAGTTAATAACTTGGTCAATTGTGTATGGTATATATATTTTTTTCTGTATGTAAAATTGATTTCAATAGAGCCAAAGCCTGATGCCTCATAGAGATATGCTTAAGTCCAGAAATTCTATTATGTAAAGGTTAGGAAAAACTCCAAAGATTTATTTAGACAGGTATTTGAAAATTTATCGTGTTGGGGTTCCTGGGTGGCTTAGTTGGTTAAGTGTCTGACTTCGGCTCAGGTCATGATATCATGGTTCATGGGTTTAAGCCCCACATTGGGATGTGTGCTGACAGCACAGAGCCTTTTTGGAATTCTCTCCCTCTCCCTCTCTCTGCCCTACTACTTGGTCTTATTCTCTCCCTCAAAATAGATAAACTTAAAAAAATTAAAATTTATTAAGTGTTACATAATTCAGAAGTGTCCATACCTTCTCTGCATTGTTCTTTTCCACTTGACTTCATATAATCTTGTTTCAGGGAAAATGTGATAATATTTAAACAATTTTCCAACAAAGATGGAATAGGTTAC
The DNA here is from genome assembly GCA_028646485.1 of Cryptoprocta ferox. Taxonomy (NCBI): domain Eukaryota; kingdom Metazoa; phylum Chordata; class Mammalia; order Carnivora; family Eupleridae; genus Cryptoprocta; species Cryptoprocta ferox. The sequence goes on from CM053571.1 coordinate 117,615,599, forward strand.
TTCTTTGTGTTTTTTTTTTTTTCATTTAGAACTGACTTTGGAACTGATGAATTATTTGTTTTTGTCATTGTCACTTATTTAACATATAACTTCATTACTCTTAGATAGAAAAAGGCATAATGGCTGATTTTCTGATTCTAGACCTAACAAGAAATGGTTATATCAAAGGATTCCTTCATCTTTGGTAAGAAAATTACTCTTTTAGCCAACAGACACTTTTAAAAGAAGTATGTTCTGTTGTTTAGAAAAAGAAAAAGAAAAAAAGAATCGTGAAATTTTAGCACAGCCTTGACACTACCCTGAAGTAACAGGTAGTGTGGTAGAGGTCTTCCCAAGATTAATCTCTGGTAGTCATGTTATATAGTCATGTAATCTCATTTTAAGGTTATGGATGAGAATCAAAGCTCATATAGTGCTTGGTGGTATGGTTATGAATGTGGAACCAGGGCTCATGGGGTTATGTGCTATGGAAGGAATGTTTGTGTCCTCTCCAAAATTTATGTGTTGATACCATCATCTCCAATGTGGTAATATTTGGAGATGGGGTCTTCCAGAGATAATTAGGTCATGAGTGTAGAGTCCACCTAATGGGATTAGTGGTCATATAAGACACTAGATACCTTGCTTCCTCTCCCCCCTCCACCATTTGAAGATCCATCTGCAAACCAGGAAGAATGTTCTCACCAGACAGTGGATCTGCCAGCTCTCTCATCTTGGATTTCTCTGCCACCAGAGGTGTGAGAAATGAATGTTTCCTGTTTAAGCCACTTAGTCTAGTGTTCTTGTTACAGCAGCCTGAGCTAAGATATTGCCAGATCCAAATTACCCACAAGTAGAGATATTTATTGATATTCTCAAAGACTGCTATTTGGAGAGGAGAGCCCTATTAAATGACAAAAGTAAAAGACCAGTGTTGGTATCAAGTCATTTGACATTTCTTTGGAGAGATTTGGGCCCCATGGGACTGCCTGCAGTCTTCTCAATTTTCCCATATAGGACTTTGAGGAAGGCTTCCCTGTCAACCATAGCTGAAGGATTAAGAAGAAAAAAGAGTCATGAGTTATGTATTCTGTGTCTGTGATACTTTGAGCTTTACCAGTCTTGCCTCATTCTTTCTTTGCATCCCATTCTATCTCAAATTCACATGGTTAGTATTTCATTCACCCTATTACATTTCTACAGCCTACCAAAACAAACACCACAAAAGCAGAGACTCAGAGAGGTTACGTGTTTCTGAAGTAACAGAGTAAGTGACAGGCAAGATGCCGAACTAGAGTTTTCTGTCTCAGCCTCAGGTTCCTCAGGTATCCCCACCACCACCATGTCCATCCCTAACTCACCTCTGGCTCTATTTCTCTTCATATAATATGAATTAATGCAGTGTGTGTCCCAGACTGGGATCTTACTGCTTCCCTCTATCAGTTCTTCCAACAATCCTATTTGACAAGTTCTGGTATTCTTCCCATTTTACAAATGCAGAAACTGAAGTACATAGAGGTGACTCAGCTAAGGTCCCACACTTATTATGTGGTAGAGCCTGACATTTTGTTCTGCGCTCTTAACCACTGACAATGTCTGTAGCACCATGTGGTGTCCTCTATATTTTTACTTATTTTAGTTACTGTCTGTTTGGTCCACTCTGACTACAATATGAGCTCCAGGAGAAGGCAGATTATTTTCTTACTTTTTTTTTAAATTCTCTGCCTTTTTACAAGCCCTAGAACAGTGCCTAGCATATTGAAAACTTTTGATATTTATTAGGTAAGTTCATGCTGTCTCTTTTGGGGCATAGGACACTGATATTAGAGATGGGAATTCTTAGGAGGTAAACTTTTTTTTCTTTTTTCTTTTTCTTTTTTTTCTTCTTTCTTTCTTTCGTTCATTCGTTCTTTTTTATTTTCTCTGTTGCCAGCAATCTTGACATTCTTTGGCTTGTAGAAGCATCACTTCAGTCACATGATACTCTCCCTGTGTGTCTTTATACCACCTACCCTTCATGCTTGTCTCCAGCCAGACTTCCCTCTTCTTACAAAGACACCAGCCATTGGATTAGGGCCCACCCTAAATCCAGTATGACCTCATCTTAACTGGATTACACCTGTAGAGACCTATTTCCAAATAAAGTCACATTCAGATTCTCAGTAGACATGAATTTTTGAAGACAGTGTTCAACCCAGAGTGGTATGTTTTTGTACTGTATATGTATCTGTGCTTTGTACATACAGACTAAGAATATTTGCTGCCTCTCCCCCAAATCTGATTTATACCCTGTTGGGGGTAATACCACCCCTGATGAAAAATGCATGCTCTAAGACAGGGATAAGCAAAGTATGGTCTGTGGGTCAAATCCAGGCTGTCACTTACTTTTGTGCATAGTTTTATTGGTATGCAGCCACACCCTTTCATCTGCATACTTAATGGCTGCTTCTGTGCCATATTTGCAGGGTTGAGTAGTTGCCACACAGACAGGCCCACAAAGTCTGAAATACTTTAGAGAAAATATTTGTTACACCCAACTCTAGACCATCAGGACTGAGAATGAGATGTCGAGAAGTATTTTAGTTCACAGAGCGACAAGTTATCAAATAATGTCTTGGCTTTATGATTTTATAATATTCATAGGACCTAGGGTATTGTCATACTGGGGGCTCATTATGGTGAAACAAAGGAGAGTCAGCAGAGGTCAAGCTAATTCCAGGAGGTGATTTAGGTGGAAGAGTGTTTTTATATATTATGAGCTTAGATGGAATTGATCAGGTCAAGGGTGTTAAATAATATCAGAAGAAAGCCAGTATTAGAAAGCAGTGAGATTGAACATAAAGTCTGGATACTTGCTTAGATAAGAAATGGGAAAACCAGTTTTAAAAGGCCGGCAGAAACCATGAAGAAAAGATAAGCAGATTTAATAAAATAATAATTGCTCAAAAAAGTACTAATAGCTAAAATGTACATGGAATGATTTTTTTAAACTGGAATCATTCTAAGAACTCCCAACATATTTACTTGTTAAATCCTCAGACGTGCTGAGTTGAATATCATTACAATAGCAATATCAAAAATATCAGCAAAAGAATTTAGCATTTGTTGGCCATCTATTCTGTAACATAAACCTCAAAAATAATCCCTTGAGACAGGCCATTTTTTTCCATTTTACAAATGGGGAAATTGATACATAAAGAAGTGGCTTACATGATATCACAGAAATATACCCAGTAATTGGCAAAGCCAAGACATGAGCATAGGTTTTTCTGACACTGAAGTGGTTTTTGTTCCATATTTCTTAAGATACACACTACATGTATAGATAGACAGGTAGAAACCAAAGACCAGGAAGTCGATAAAAGTAGAGGAACAAATGGGCAGAAAGAATGGCAATAGGGAAAAGTAATGTGATTTATGTTTCTAAAAAAAAGGATCTTTTCTTTTTCTGCCTTGCTCTTATCTTCCACAATCTGCTAGGGCTTCCCAACTCTCACAGGTATGTGTTTGTATATATACTGACAAATCACAATTACAGTGACAGATGAAGACATAAGTTTCATGATGATGATTCTTAAGGGGAGTCACTTCCCATTTTCCACTTCCAATTAACATCTGCTGATAGGATTTTAGGCTGGTAAGAATTTTAACTGAAACAGAAAAATCTAACTGTGCTCCACCATTTCAGTCTTATCAGGAAAATAAAACATTAGTGCTTCATTCAATTTATTTAATACATTTAATATCAGTAGAGTGCCTGGTATCTGATCCTGCTCTTCCTTGTTGAGCAGGCCAGGAGAATGCAGTCTCTGCTGGGCTAATCCACAAGGGATGACAGAATGGAGAGCAGAGCGTCCCTCATCCGTGTCTGATAAGAAAACCTACCTTACATATTGTTGAGAGATTCTAATCAGAGAATACCTATAAAGTATGTGGAGTAATACTTGGCACAGTATAGGTTCTCAACAGCTACTTTAAAAAAGGAATAAGAGCTAAAGGGACAAGTGGTGAAAGCATCTTGGTTAGAGGAACCAGTCAAGGGAAGTACAAGGAAAATCTAGAGAGAGTACAAATGAAGTGGTTTTGGGTCTTTTCACTTGTAGTCTGAGCCAGAACCAGCTGTTTGTGAAAGTTCTGTGTCCACATATTATCTGGTATATCTGTATGAGCTCTCTACCCTCACAATGGTGGTGTGAAAGGGCAGTGTGAGTGCTGAAGGAAACGGTGCTAAATCTTCATATAGCAAGAAGAAATAGGAATTCACATTTGACTCTCTTTATCAGATTCTCTTTCAGGTAAACTAATTTACATGCCATAAATTACAGGTTTTCTGTTTGTGTACTAATCCTTTGGTGAAGTGCTATGTAGTAGGTATTTGATGGCCCCCAGGGATGTCCGAGTCCTAATTCCCCAGACCTATGAATATGTTACACAAAAAAGATTTTGCATATCTGAATTGGTTAAGGATCTTGTAATAGATTGATGTGGATCACCACCTGGGCTCAGTGGTCCTTATAAGAAAAAGAAGGGGGGTAGATGAATCAGAGTCACAGAAGATGTACAGAGAAAAGCAAAAACTAGAGTGATGTAGCATGAAGAGAAGTTGACCAGCCACTCATGGCTCTGAAGGTAGGAGAATGGGGCCATGAGCTAAGGACTGTGGGCAGACTCTAGAAGCTGGAAAGGATATGGAAAGAGGTTATCCCCCATAGACTGCAGAAGACACTCAGCCCTGTCTATACCTTGACTTTAACCAAGTAAAACACATTTTAGACTTATGAACTTGAGATTAAGATAATAAATGTGTTGTTTTAAACCTTTAGGTTTGTGGTAAGTAGTAATAGGAAACTAACACAAGCCATCAACCCTATCCCGATGCACGTCAACAGACAATGTCCTCAGCCTTCACTGTCCACTTAGATATCCTCATGATTCCCCTCCTAACATCTGAGATAGGTTGGAGATAGCTCTTCACAACCCTCAATACAGTTTGTATTATCAAATAGGAACTCCCCAAGTGTGACACTTTTATTTTTAAATTAAAAGCTCAAAGATTTTAATGTTTATTTTTTTTTTTTTTCTTAGGGAGAGACAGCATGAGCAGGGGAGGGTCAGAGAGAGAGGGAGACACAGAATCGGAAGACAGGCTCCAGGCTCTGAGCTAGCTGTCAGCCCAGAGCCCGACGCGGGGCTCGAACCCACGAACTGTGAGAACGTGACCTGAGCCGAAGTCAGACGCCTAACCGACTGAGCCACCCAGGTGCCCCAATGTTTATTTATTTTTGAAAGAGAGAGCCTGAGCTAGCGAGAGGGAGCACAAGTGGGGGAGCAGAGAGAGAGGGAAACAGAATCCAAAGTAGGCTGCAGGCTCTGAGCTGTCAGCACAGCTGTGCACAGGGCACAGAGTCCAACCTGGGACTCAAACTCATGAACTGTGAGATAATGACCTGAGCCGAAGTCAGATGTTTCATTAACTGAGCCACCCGGGTGCCCACAAGTGTGACACTTTTGAGCAGAATTTAACTATGTTAAGGTTGAGATGATCAAATTATTTGCCAAAGAAGCATTTTCCTGTATCTCTTTGTCTAAAATCAAGACAGGAGAGGACTGCAAGTATGCAGTCCTTCTGGGACTCACCCTGAAGGTCTGCCTCTACCCTTAGTATTTTGCATGGCTATATATAAACATTTCAGGATGCAAAATGCTATCACCTCCCTTCTTCTTCCAATACTACAAGCTGAAATTTATGGTTGGGAAAGGAATACAAAACATTGAAGTAGGTAGAGATGCATTTATAGAAAGAAAATATATTTCTGGCTGTTTCAGTTTATTTTTCAGATCATGACTATGGGCAGAAGTGGCATGGGAAATCTCAGGTTTCTGTGTGGCGTAGCCACTGTGCTCTCTACTTCTACCAAACAGTAAAAGAAAGCCAAAGACTTATTTAATTCATTCCTCATCAGCCAGTGCCTTCTAACTCAGATGCTGTGGCTTTTAATCTCAGTTCATTTCCATCTGTCAGAAACCCTTTCAGATGCTACCATGATGTCTCGTTAGCTTTTCTTTCTGCTGATTTTGGACATTTTCATCCTTTTAGAAAATTTACACCTTCAGAGAAAGCTCAAGAAGGCATATCAATTACTATCATATCATCTTAACCCACGGCTACCTCCTTTTATTTGAATGTATTTTTAAAATCAAGTGAAATCTTTTTGTCATGGCAAAAATTCTCATGAAATAAGTCTGCTAAAAAGTTAGAATTCACACTAGAATGGTCCCTCATGTCATTCCACGAATCCCGCAGCCATTATTACATGGGAATAACATGGGTTATGATATTCCACTACTTAAAAATTAGGTATACAGTGAGTTCCTTTCAGACCATTTCTAAAAGTTTTTATTTCTTCAAAAAACAATCCATATCATCCACAGCGAAGTTAGAATTCTCAGGATTTCTGTGTTGTAAGTGTTCTGTGTCTGTTCACTCCATTCTGTTCCTTATGACAGAATTCTCAATCCTGATGCAATTGACATTTTTTTTAATTTTAGTAACATGTTACATTAATTTCAGGGGTACAACATAGTGATGTGGCAAGTTTATATTGTGATGCTAGGCTCACCGCAAGTATAGCTACCCTCTGTCACCATAGGACACTATTACAGTAGCATTGACTATATTCTCTATGCTGTACCTTTTATTCCCTTGACTTATTCATTCCTTCAGTGGACACCTGTATCTCCCAGTCCTCTTCACCCATTTTGCCCATCCCCCAACGCCCCCTCCCCCCCTGGCAGCTGGCAGCTTGTTCTCTGTGTTTATAGGTCTGATTCTGCTTTTTGTTTACTCATTTGTTGTTTTTTGGATGTGACACATAAATGAGATTATGTGGTATTTGTCTTTCTCTGTCATATGTGACTTAACATATACTCTTCCTGGTCCATCCATATTGTCACAGAGATGGATAATTCCTTGTGGAGACCTGAGCTGACCTATGCTTTGTAGAGCATTTAGGAGCATCCCTTGGCCTCTCCCCACTAGAAGCAATAGTGACAACCAAAAGTGTTTCCAGACCTTGACAAATGCCCCCCTGAGAGGAGTGGGGGTGCATTATCTCCAGTTGAAAACCACTGGCATATGAAAATTAGGATCGAAGGGAAACGATGGTTCTAGTTCGTGATTCTCTTCTGCCACTGCCACCTAAAATGTGTATTCTAGCCACAGAGAGAAAATGCTCATGAGTGAAATTAGAGAGGTATTTATGAAACACTGTAACACAACAGAAAGTAAACAGTTTCCCCCCCCTTGGAATACTAAAGTGCTCTCAATGCATAGAGGAGGAATCCATTTCTCTTTTACTCTTTACTCCGCCCGAGACAGAGAACTGCTTCAGCAGGTATGCTGGTCAGCAGAATTGTGCACCTGCAGACTGTCAAATAGCAGAAGAGAGAGGTGGTGCAGGGCAGGTCCTGACCAGCTGCAGCAGTGGTAATCATCAGCACTGAGAAGCACAGAAGCAAGTATTAACAGTGACACTGGGATGTAACAACTAACCCAAGGACAGAAGATGCCTAAAGCTAAGTTCCAAAGGCACATAGAAGTAATAGTAGTTGGTCAAATCTTAAAGTGGCCAAAGTGAGTTGTGGTACCAAACTGAGCTTGGATCAGAAGAGATGATTTATGAAGGCAGCAGTGCTAAGGGATTAAGGAGCAATGATGCACATTGATACTAAGGACAGATGATTCAGCTCCTGAAATAGCCCAGCAATATTTGAAGGGATGGGAAGAAGTTACCTTACAGAGTACTTAAGTTTTGAGTAGGTAAGTAGGGGCAATAAAACAGCAAAATCTGGGCATTAAAATAGGCTCATTTGAATCCATAAGCGAGTGAAAACTAAGAAAAGTAGGGTTATGTGCAAATTGATTGTCATTTAATGAGTGTTTTTACTCACCTAATATGGTATAAATATATGAATTCAGTAGTTCAAATGAATGATAACAAAGCCCTAGAAAAAATTTTAGTGACTCTTCACTCTATTCTATGATTACGAAGAAAAATTCAAAATTGATTAGTAGATCATGATTTTGTCTTTCCTAATTTTAATAAATTTATTTTTTTATTTATTTTTATTTTTTTTTAACATTTATTTATTTTTGAGAGACAGAGACAGATCATGAGCAGGGGAGGGGCAGAGAGAGAGGGAGACACAGAATCAGAAACAGGCTCCAGGCTCTGAGCTGTCAGCACAGAGCCCAACGCGGGGCTCGAACCCACGAACTGTGAGATCATGACCTGACCTGAGCCGAAGTCGGACGCTCAACCAACTAAGCCACCCAGGCGCCCCTAATAAATTTATTCTTAAATGAACTTATAGTTTTATCTTATCCTTGTCTCTTTGAAGTTTAGTTGGTCCTTTGAAGGTTAAAATGCAATTATGTATTCGTGATTATATTATATTCATGAATCTTGGCATATATAGCTTAATATATGATTAAAGTACAATAGTTTCAAACATGGAACATTAAGAAAATATACTGAAGTATTCAGATAAGTTAGCAAAATCACAGTTAATCAACCTCACTTAGCGTATAATATCAACTATTTAGTGACCCAATAGGAATCTTTAGTGCAAATCTTATGCATGTAAATGGTGGTAATGTAGGAGTACTTAATATGGCATAGTGACCATACATACTTATTTCTTCTTCTTTAAATTCCATTAAAATGTCAGTAAAATAATAATAAAGGCAAAATTCACAAAGAGAGGAAAGGAGAAGAGATAATAGCAGATAAGTAGTTCTAACAATTTGCAAGATATAAAGAAGATGAAAGAGCAATCTCTTGGTTAATGGAGGAAGTTATAACTTGGGTTAATATCAACAAAAGACAGATCTATTTTTTTCCATAGAATCCTCCAAATGCTCAGGGAATTGATAACCCAGTGTAACCCAGGAACAGAAGGCTGGGGCTAAGTTGAAACCATAAGAACTATAAAAATATTCATATGGAGTGTTTAGAACAGTCAAGTACCCCTTCTGTTGGTGGGAGACACACATCCAACTTTGAGATTTTGGTGATATGAGAGGGTAGCCAAGAGACATGGGAGAAGACATGAAGAAGTTGTGGGGAAGGAGAGACAGGTGTAGAAGATAAAGATTAAGTGAAAATCTACATAGACATTTGGGTGCCCAGACCTCTTGCTCTCCCCATTTTTAGAATGTAAGTAGACTGGATTATAGCTCATTTTAACTAAATGCAGCATCTGAGGACTAGAGAATCTAAACCACCCCAGAAAAAAAGGGGCACCTGTATATCAACAATTGTGTTTTATCCTCAATTTAAAAAGCTAATTTATCATATATTCACACTATAATAAATCTAATGACTAATAAGCCCTAATCACTTACCCAGAAATTTCAAAGTTTTAGTATCTCATTCTTAAAAAAAATAAATCCCCTTTTAAAATTCCTAGAAGAATGAACAGAGTAAAACCTGGATGCTCTTGGGTATGGTGATATCTTTTTAGATATAACACCAGCCACAGTCCATGAAAGACATAACCAATAAACTTAATTAAAATCGTATCTGTGAAAGACAAAGAGAACTAGAAGACAAGTCACAGAATGGAGAAAATATTTGCAAATATAACTGATAAAGGATGTTACCCAAAATATGCAAATAACTCTTAAAACTCAACAAAAAGAAAACAAACAACCCAATTTAAAAAAATGGCCAAAGACTTCAGCAAACACCTCACCAAAAAAGAGGTACAGGCAGATGTAAAAGTAAACGTATAAAAAGACTCTCCACATCATATGTCATCACAGAAATGGAAATTAAAAGAATTACACTTATTAAAATGCCTGAAATCAAGAATACTGGAAATACAATGGAGGCTGGGAGGCTCAGTTGGTTAACCATCCAATTCTTGGTTTTGGCTCAGGTCATGATTTTATGGTTCGTGAGTTCAAGGCTCGTGTCAAGCTCTGTGGTGACAATACAGAACCAGCTTGGGATTCTCTCTTTTCCTCTCTGCCCCTCCCCTGCTCACTTGCTCACTTGCTCGCTCGCTCTCTCGCACTCTCGCACTCTCGCACTCTCTCTCTCTCTCTCTCTTTCTCTCTCAAAATAAAAAAAACTTATTATTGACAACACCAAATGCTGGCAGGAATGTGGAACAGCAGGAACTCTCATCCATTGCTAATAGGAATGCAAATGGTACAGCCACTTGAGAAGACAGTTCGGTTGAGTCTTACCAAACTAAACATAGTCTTACTATACTATACAGCTATCCTGCTGCTTGATATTTACCCAAATGAGTTGAAAGCATATGTCCACACATAAATCTATACACAGATATTTATAGTGGTTTTATTCATACTTGCCAAAACTTTGAAGCAACCAAGATGTCCCTCAGCAAGTGAATGGAAATAAACTGTGGTACATCCAGAAAATGGAATATTATTCAGTGATAAAAAGAAATGAACTATTAAACCATGAAAAGACACGGAGGAAACTTAAATACGTATTACTAAATGAAAGAGGTCAATTTGAAAAGGCTACATCATGTATCATTCCAACTATATGATGTTTTGGA
>CM053571.1:117626673-117647008 GCA_028646485.1 Cryptoprocta ferox
AAAATACAGAAAGAGCAAAAATATGGCAGATAACAATAGATTTTCCTGCTCCTCTTGAGTTTTCTAAATTATGTTTGATGTTTGAAAGAAGAATTAAAACCGTCCAATGTAGTTCTCAAATTATGTAGAGGTAATATTTAAGAAAATATCTTGGGAAAGGTAAAGGGAAATAAGTTTTCTTTTTTTAATGTTTTATTTATTTTTGAGAGAGCAGAGGGGGACAGGGGATCCTACGTGGACTCTGTGCTGACAGCAGTGAACCTGATGTGGGGTTTGAATTCATGAACCATGACATCATGACCTAAGCCAAAATCGGACACTCAACTAACTGAACCACCCATACCCTGGGAAATAAGTTTTCCATGCCTCACATTAGTGGGCAAAAGGTCAACACTAGAAGACTTATAAATTGTGATTATATGATATAATATCTACAACAACTATTATAAAGCTGCACAGGATATATACTTAAAAGCACCATACATATATCAATGTGGAATTATTTTTAATGTTTAAGCAACCAGAAGGCAGGAAAAAGAATAGAAAACAAAAATCAGGGTGAACAGAAAATAGATTTAAACCTTAATATACCAACAGTTACATTTAATGTAACTGGTCTAAAAAAGCTAATGAAAATATATGGGCAGAGTTGGGGGGAGGGTGGAAATGACCCAACTATGTACTGGCAACATTTTAATATGATAATATAGGTTAAAGGTAAAAGAGATGGAGAGAGTATACCATCAAACATTAAAGGGAAGCAGCTCTAGCTACATTAATATCAGATAAAGTAGACCTGAGATCAGAGAAAATTACCAGATACAGAGGAGAATATTACATAATGATAAATGAGTCTGTCTGTAAGAAAATACATCAATCCTCAATGTGGATGCACTCAACAACAGAGTTGCAATATATTGTAAAGTAAAAACTGGTAGAAGTGAAAAATCAACAAATCCACAATTACAGTTGGAGACTTCAGTGCCACCCTCTCAATAATTTATAGAATAATTAGAACAATGCAGTTACAGAAGAATTTAACTTTATCAGCTATCACCAGAATCTAATCAACATTTGTAGACTACTCCACCCAGCAATAGCAAAAAATAGATTCTTTTCAAGTTCCCATGGAACATATACTGAGGGGGACCATGCCCTGGATCGTTAAGCAAACACTTACCAATTTAAAACATGAAAACTATACAGAGTATGCTTTCTGACTATCAGGAAATCAAACTAGAAATCAATACCCAAAAGATAACAGGAGCATGTTCAAACTAAACATCACACTCCTACCTTATGGCTCAAAGTCTGAAAGGATATTATTAAAAAGAAAAAAAGTATAATGACCTGGATTAAAATAAAAATGGGAAAAAAAATCTTTATGGGACAACCCAAAGCATTGCTTTTAAGGAAACTTATAGCAATTCATGCTTGCATTAGAAAATAGGAAAAGTATCAAAACAATAATCTAAGCTTCCAAATCAAAGAACTGGGGGTGTGGGAGTAAGAAAATGAATGAAAGGCAAGTAGAAAAAAGGAAATAACAAATACTTGATCAGAAATAAATGAAATTTAAAATAGAACAGTAGAGAAAAACAAGCAAGAATCTCGTTCTTTAAAAGTATCAATAAAAATGGCAAGTGTCTGGCAAGATGAATAAGAGAAAGTAAAAGGAAACAAATGTAGTTAATACTAGGAATGAAATAGGAGATATTATTTCATATCCTGCAGATAGAAAAAGATAAGTGAATAATACATACAATTCTACATACTTAAATTTCATAACTTAGATACTGTGAAATAATTCTTCAAAAAGTATAAACTATCACAGCTCATGCAATATAAAATAATTAATTTGAATGCCCTAATAACTAGTAAGGAAATTAACTTTTTAGTTAAAAATGTCCCCAAGGAACACAGATCTCTAGGCCCAGAATATATCAGTTGAGAATTCTATGAAACCTATAAGGAAGATGTGACATCAATTCTACACAATCTCCTCCAGGAAATAGAAGAGGAGAAAATACTTCCCAAATGAATTTATGAAGCTTTATTACCCTCATACAAGAAACCAAGAAAGGAAAGAATTATTTTTAAATATTAGCAAGCAGGGGCTCCTGGGTGGCTCAGTTGGTTAAGCGTCCAACTTCGGCTCAGGTCATGATCTAACGGTTCGTGGGTTTGAGCCCCGCATCGGGCTCTGTGCTGACAGCTCAGAGCCTGGAGCCTGCTTCAAATTCTGTGTCTCCCTCCTTCTCTTCTCCCTCCCTGATCATGCTCTGTGTCTCTCTGTATGTATATGTATATATATATATATATATATATATATATATATATATATATATATATAAAATAAAATATTAGCAAATAGAATTTAGAAATATATACAAAGCATTATACATCATGATCAAGTGAATTTATTCCAGGTATGCAAGGCTATTTGAATACTCAGAAATCAATCAGTGTAATCTACCATATAACAAGCTAATGAAGACAAATCTGATGATATCAGTTAATGCCAAAAAAACCCTTTCATGAAATTCAATGCGCATTCAGGATTAAAATACAGAAAAATAAGAATAGAGGAAAAGTTTTCTTAATTTTATAAAGAGTATTTACAAAATACAGACAGTAATATTTTTTGCATTAAAGTATGGTTGATACGTTAGTTTAAGGTGTATTACATAGTGATTTAACATCTATAAACATCATAAAATGCTCACTACAACAAGTGTAGTTACCATCTGTCACTGCATAGGTATTGCAATATTATAATTATTGGCTGTATTTCCTATGCTGTCTGTACTTTTCATCCCTATAACTTATTTACTTTAAACTGAGAGTTTGTATCCTTTAATCCCCTCCACTAATTTCACCTATCACCACTCCCTTACCCTATGGCCACCACCAGTTTTTTCTCTGTGAATCCGTCTCTCTTGTTATTATTATTGTTTGCTTGTTCAATTTTTTTCTTCTATAGATTCCACATATCAGTAAAATCATAAGGTATTTGTGTTTCTCTTTGGGACTTATTTCACTTAGCATAATACCCTCTAGGTTTATCTATGTTGTTGTGAATGGCAAATTTTCTTGATTTTTAGGGCCGAGTAATATTCCATTGTGTGTGTGTTTGTGTGTGTGTGTGTGTACACCGTACTTTGTTTATCTAGTCATCTATCAATGGAAGCTTGGGTTACTTCTTTATCTTGGTTATTGTAAAACTGAAATAAACATAAGGGTGCATATATTTCTTCACATTAGTGTGTGTTTTCCTTGGGTAAATACCCATAGTGGAATTACTGAATTGTATAATATTTCTTCTTTCAGTTTTTTGAAGAACCTCTATACTGTTTTCCACAGTGGCACCAATTTATATTCCCACTAATAATGCACAAAGGTTCCCTCTTCTCCACATTTGTTATTTCTTATCTTTTTAATACTAACCATTGTGACTGCTGTGAGATGATATCTGATCTCACACCATTTTCTGATGATTAGTGATGTTGAGCATCTTTTCATGTGTCTGTTGGCCATCTGCATGTCTTTTTTTGGGAAAAAATGGTATATTCAGGTCCTCTGCCCACTTCTTAATTAGATTATTTGGATTTTTGGTGTTGAGGTGTGTGAGTTCTTTATATATTTTGGATATTAACCTCTTGTCAGATATATTATTTGCAACTATCTTCTATTAAGTAGTTTGCCTTTTCATTTTGATATTTTCTTTGCTGTGCAAAAGCTTTTTAGTTCGATGTGTTTCCAATTGTTTATTTTTGCTTTCTTTTCCCTTGTCTAGGAAGACATGTAAAGAAAAATATTGCTAAGCTTAATGGGAAAAGACTGAATGCTTTCCCCATCAGATCAGGAACCATTAAGACCACTAGAAGCCACTAATACACAAACTTAGAACAAATAAATTTTAAAAATAATGAAAAGATCAAATGCTAGAAAATATACAAAGAAATGGGATCCATCATGTGTTGCTGACTGGAATATAAAATGGTACAGCTGCTCTAGAAAACTGCTTGACAGTCTCTTAAGAAGCTAAACATAGTCTTAACATTGATTTCACTCCTGGATTATCCCAGAGAAATGAAAAACTTTTATTCATGCAAAAACCTATACAAGGTAATTCCTAGCAGCTTTATTTATAATGGCTAAAACTGGAAAAAGAATAATTGCACAAAGTGTGGTATATCCCATACCAGGGAATACTGTTTAGTAATAAAAGGAATTCCTATTGATACACTCATCAACTTAGATGGTTGCCATTCTGAGTGGGAAAAAAAAGCCAATCTCAAAAGGTCACATACTATATGATTCCATTTATGTAACTTTCTCAAAATGACAAAATTATATAGATGGAAAACACTTCCAGCGTGGAGCTAGACATGGGGCTCAAACCCATGAACCAGTGATATCATGACCTGAGCTGAAACCACGAGTTGGACACTTAACTGACTGAATCACTCATGTGCCTCTGATATTATGCTTTAATGGGGTAAAATGTGACCATTGGGAAAAGCAGGGAGAATGGTATCTCTTTGTACTACCTTTGCGACTTCTGTGAATTTGTATTTATTTTAAAATAAAAGTTAAGAAAAATAGTACTGTCAGTTTTAAGAAAAGACTTCTCACATAAAATTAGAGTAGGCCCTTGAAAAGTATGAGAGATGAAGGTAGAAAATAAGGGGAAAAAAGGATAAAAAATTATGAATCTAAATTGTGGGGTAAACATTCCGTTAATAGGAATCATAGAAAGACAGGACAGAGAAAACAGATATCAAGGAATCATTAAAGAAATAATACCCTAAAATGCCCAGAACTGAAAGATATATACTCTCAGCTTCCTAGGTTTTACTGAATATCCATCGTTATAAATAAAAAAAGAAACATGAAATCATCTTCTCTTATTATAAACTATCAGATCATGAGTCAACAAAAAGACAAGCAGAATTATCTTATGAATGTCATTAGAGGTTCATGTTTGCTTCACTTTCCTTAAACCTCTGGAGCAATTAAAATGTTGCAAATTACATTATCTCTACACATAGATGATAAATTAAGTCAAAACAGAATTTCCATGTAGCTTTCCTTTTTCATGTAGTGGATGAATTTGAGACCTGTTAGAAAAGCCATAGAATTGTATACAATAATGCTTAGTACTTTGTGTCCAATAAACTTTACAATAGACCATCTTTTAGTTCAGTATTATCCTCTATGTTTTTTATACTAAATCATATATAATTCAGGAGCAAGTAGTTTTGTTTATAGAATAACTCAACATTTCTTTTTAGATTTTGGTCTTTGGTCACATATCTGCATTTTCCACATAATTTATTAAAATTTATATGCATCACTCTTCTATCTGATAAGTTCTGAGAGTATAATCTAACATGGAAAAGTGGAATTGAGAAGGTAAAAAAGAAGGGTAAAAAAATTAGGCAAAGCTATTTGTTTAAATAAAGGAATGAAACCAGAAATCAAAAAAAGATGGATTAGCAAGTTCTGGCCACTTTAGCAGAAATATAAATAGGAACAAATTTTATTTAAGGAACAAAGATAAAACACACTTCTGAGACTATGTCTGTTGTATGAATATAAAAAAACAGAATTTAATTTTTCTATCTGCAGATAAAAAGCTTCTTAAATTTAAAGAATTAAAATCTGAATCTTTATATAAAGAGCAAAATTTATATCCAACAGTTACTGCCTAGGGTTCTGGTAATAATATTATGATCCATTCAATATATATGCATATAAAATTTGAATATGCAAGATTTACACCACAGGATATTATAATGCCAAGGAAGATTTCAGTATTTATGGAGGCAATAAGACAAGTTTAAAAGCTTGGTAAATATATTTATGGACACAATCAGGCTGCAATCTGTATTGCAAACAGCAGTTCTGTACGAAATAACCTAATAAATGTTAAATGTGGGCACATAATCTTATTTTCCGTTATAATAGTTTAAACACCAGAT
This sequence comes from Cryptoprocta ferox, assembly GCA_028646485.1. NCBI lineage: Eukaryota > Metazoa > Chordata > Mammalia > Carnivora > Eupleridae > Cryptoprocta > Cryptoprocta ferox. The sequence goes on from CM053571.1 coordinate 117,632,661, forward strand.
TTCGGGAGTTTTACGAACAAACATATCACAGAGGATTGTGTTTTGTAAGACATGTGGAATAGATTCTTTAATAATTTCAGAGACCATTAAATTCCATTACAATGATATAGATATTCAAGTTTCTTTTACACCAAAAAAAAAAAAGACAATAAAAAATTGGGGATGTAAATCATGTGACTACCAGAGCTAACTTAAGAATGAAGAATCATCAAAAGAAATGTTTAGCAACATTTCCAAATTCACACAATGAATTTATTTCTATCGGTCAGTATTAAAAACCAAATTTCCTGTTACCAAGAACGTGTTTAAGTAAAATTTTCAGTGTTTATTTGTAAGGTGAGTGTGGTGGCATTCAACAGGATAGAACCTCCCCTGCAGTGACATGAGACAGATGACTGAATTCTGAGAAATGAACTGTGGGGAGATGACACATACCATTTATAGGCTGTTGCCTAACGCTTTCCAAGTCACCCCCCATGCTGGCTGTGTGCCTGTCTCTGCAGAAAGGATGGCAGAGCCAGTTATGGGAAGGAGCTCTCCTGGTAACTGTGGCCCCCTGTTCTCCTCATCCTGACATTCTGCTACCCACATCATAATCCTGTACATAAGAAACAAACCTTGATTTTGCTAAGCAAGTTGTTTTGCGAGTTGTTACAGAAGGTAATCTAAGTGCACTAGTAACTATCTCATTCATTTTTTTTTTGGATGGGGGAAAAACACTTTAAAATTTTTCGTATAAAATGCATCACTTAACACATATTAGGGTGAATATAAGCAAAGAGAAAGACAATGACAAGTACTGGGAAAGATGTGAAGAAATTGGAACCTTCATACAATGCTGGTGGGAATTTAAGTTGGGGAAGTTGCTGTGGAAAACAGCATGACAGTTCTTCAGAAAGTTCAATTTAGAGTTCCCATATGACTCGGCAGTCATATGGTACATACCTCCACCCCAGAAAAGAAAAGATGTCCATATAAACGCTTACATGCAAATGGTGCATGTTTGTAGCCACATTGTTGGTAACAGCCAAAAACCTGGACACAGCAGATCCACCCCTAGGTAGTCACCCAAGAGAATTGAAAACATGTTCCTACAAATTCTTTGACATGGATGTTCACAGCATTCTTCATAATAGGGAAAAACTGGAAATAATCCAGATTTTCATCAACTGATGAATGCATAAACAAAATGTCTATTCATACAATGGACAATTATTGTTCAATAAAAAGGAGTGAATTACTTATTGTACTACAGTATGGACCCCAAAACACTATGCTAAGTGAAAGAATCTATCACATATTGTATGACTCCATTTGTATCAAATACCTATAATGGGCAAAATTATAAAGAGAATAGATGATTGATTGCTTCGGGATGAGAAGGAGGGTTGGGGAGAGAAATGGGATTGCCACCCAATGGGCATGGGTTTCTTAAGGGAGATGAAAAGAAAATGGTAACATTAGTTGTGGTGATGGTTTTAGAACACAGTGAATACCTCAACAACATTGTATCTCAATGAAACATTTTAAAAAGGAAGAGGGAAGGACCATTGTCAGTTGTCTAGATGGTAGCTACTCACTCCAGTACATCCTATTGCAAAGCTGATGTTTTATTTCTTATCTTAGACTTAAGATTTTGAATCCGGTGATTTTCTAACTCCTCTGGTCTCTAACAACATCCCCATTGTCGTGGAAGCAGGTGAAACTTGCCAGAGTGGGCTCAACCTTAAGTGCTCTCTTCTGATTTCAGTCTTCATCAGCCTCCCCTACAAACTGTGGTCCAGGAGCAGGCTTCTAGCCCCTTGAAGAGGAGGCTCCCTGGTCTAAAGCTGTAATCAGTACAGACCCATATCTTTCTCCCACTCCAGACCTCTAAAGGTAAGGGTTGTATCTGAGAATATCCAAAGTCATTTTAATATGCTTCTTTCTACCTCATCCCTAGTTGAGAATCACTTCTAATCCTTCTAAAATTATATGCCTTTTCCATATTTCCCCATATATGTATATCTTTACAGGAAAGGACAATTTTTCCCTGTAAAACAAATATTAGGGACGTCTGGATGGCTCAGTCAGTTAAGCATCCAAATTTGGCTCAGGTTATGATCTCATGGTTCATGGGTTTGAGCCCTGTGTTAGACTCTGTGCTGACAGCTCAGAGCCTAGAACCTGCTTCAGATCCTGTGTCTCTGTCACTCTCTGCCCATCCCCTGTTCTTTCTCCCCTCACCTCAAAAAAATTTTAAAAATTTAATAAATACATAAATAAAACAAATACTTAAAGTAGCACTATGGAAGAATGATAATTTATCTCTGAGGTATTCTTTTTTTTCATTTTTTAATGTTTGTTTATTTTTGAGAAAGATAGAGTGGGAGCAGGGGAGGGGCAGAGAGAGAGGAAGACACAGAATCCAAATCAGGCTCTAGGCTCTGAAATGTCAGCACAGAACCCGACATGGAGATCAAACTCATGAACTGTGAGGTCATGACCTGAGCTGAAATCAGATGCCTAACCGACTGAGCCACCAGTTGCCCCTGAGTCAGGCCAATTTAAAGCCATACTTTTCTAGTGTCAATGATAGCTTTCAACTTTATATTATTAATAAATAAAATGTTTATTTAATTTATAATAAATTTAAAAAATGTTTAAAAAATTGGACTGACCCAGAAGCATATATGGGTCAAAGTCTTTTGTGGGAAGTGGGATTTTAAAATAGGATTATATTCTTCAAATTAATACACTTTGAGGGAATGAAATCTATATTTAATGCAAGTGTGTAATTCCACACATAAACTACTCAGAACTGATGATATTTAGATGCTAGAAAATGTGCTGCATTGGGCAGTCCTATTGGTTTTTAAAAAATATTCATTTTCTTTGATAAGCGTGTATTGACAAGGATTTAGTCACTCAGCTGAAAAGTGGTGAAATTAGAGCCTTTACATGGAATTTGCAATACAGATTAGATCACGTAGTGGATTCTGAATATGGCTAGGGATGATTTCTCCCTGCCCTTTTGCATGTGCCTGCCTCTCTTCTCATCAAGGAGTGAAGTCCACTTCTTTCCCTTTGACGATGGCCTGGAATTGTGACCAGCTTTGACAGTGTCCCTAGCTTTCAAGTGGCTTGGCAGCTTCTGTTTTGTACTACTTGGTGACATGGGCTGCCATGATGGAAAGAAGCTTGAGCTAAGCTGTTTAATGCTGAGACAGGATGTAGGGAGATGGAGAGAGCCCATGTGGAAAAGCACTGAGGCACCAGACATGTGAGTCATGCCTTCTTGGATCCTCTAGTTTCATGCAACTGCCATCTAAATGCACTTCATAAAGTGCCTCCAGCCACTGTCAAGTAGGACTCAAGAACCACCTAACTGAGTCCTCCCTGAGATCCTCACCAAAGATCTGTAATAAATAATCAGTCATTGTTCTGCTGTCTAAAGCCACCAGAGTTCTAGGTGGTTATCCCAAAATGAGTTAACTAAAACAAAAATTGATAGGAGAAATAGGTTGTCACTGTAACAAAATTCTAAAATATGTGCTAATGGCTTTATAACAAGGGAGGTAGAAGCCTGAGGAAAAGTGAGGGGATTGTTAGTGGGGCTTGAAATAGAGTGAGGAAATTGCTTTTGGAGGGTACAAAAAGGTTACACCCCTGCAGCAACATAGCACATAAAAAATATAGAGGCATACCTAATGAACATATGGAGTGTAGAAAGTACAAATTGCTATTGGACTTTTCAGCGCTGCCTAGCTTCTTTCTGAGTGTATCTGAGTGAGTGATCTCAGCTAACACCAGGTGGGCATAGGTAGTGCCAATCTGAACCCTCCCCAAATTCCTAACCCACAGAATTGTTTAAAAAAATAAATAAATCTTTGCATTAAGCCACTATGCATGCACTGGGGTTATTTGCTACATAGCAATGTGAAACTGATACAGATCACCAACAGATTCCAGCTGGAGGGATATTTTTTGGGTGCTGGTCCCCAAGTTTGGTCTTGCAAAGACAGACAGGAGCATCTGTGCATGCCTACTAAGTTACCAATGCTACCAAGTACTAATAAGTTAGAAACAAAATCAAGACCCTAAAACCCTACAAGATGGAAATAAATTGTTTTTAGATTGTTTATACCTGTAATCGTGTTGGGTGACTTATTCATAGTAAAGTCCTTCCTGCTCCTCTCTTTTGGGTAACCAGGAGGACAGGGTTCCAGGCACACTTCAGAAATCTCAAGTCCAGTCTCAGAAAAACTCTCAAATCCTTTAGACAGTCTGACCTTTCTTCTTTAATTTCTTGTGAAAATCTTTTTTTGATGGTCTATGTTTTTCTTTGAGAAGGGCATCAAGTGTCACATGGTAGGTACTACTGGAACCTTCCTTTCTCAGGCAAAATACGTGCCAAGGGGCTGCTTCCCACAGATGTGTTATCTAAATGAGTGTCCTAGATAATGATCATAATTTTCTCCATGATTGCTCTCACTAAAAGGGAAAACCAGAAGTTAAAGGATTTCTCTCCTCTCCTCTAACTTATAATTTATCCTAGAAGCTGAAATAAAAGCATGTCCCACATGACACAGCAGCAACCCTTTTCCATCAGATGTTCCTGTATTTTAAGTTTCTTAGTTGTATAACCTAAAGCAAATACGCCTACTCTGGAGAAAAGAATTGACTCAGTGTTAGCATTTGTCACCATAAACTCATTTATGATTGTCAAATTCTGTTTTGAAGTTATTGTTTTTTTTTTTAATAAATACATGGGAGAAGGAAGATGAGTACAAAAAGAGAACACTGAGAAGAAGAAATGCAAATACTTTGCATCTTTTTTTTTTCTGTTTGTTTACACATTAATATAAAGGAAAATTGGATCTGGTGGTCCACTCCCAGTCTAGTTGTTGCTGGAAAAAAAAAGTTTTTTTAAATTTAAAACTCACATCTTCTGAGACTAGTCTGATATTAAAGTATAGCAAAGACTATGAGAGATAAAGCACATGTACTATTGTTTTTGCTTTTCAACTTACAAACCTAGAATATAAAGCATTTAAGAAATATAATGAATAAAATTCTTAATATGGTAAATAAGTTTCACTTATCTATAAATATATATGCCACTTCTACTTTTAGTAAATATATATTTTAGGAGATGCATTTTTGGAAAATAAAGTGTCTCTAACAAAGATGTCAAATACATTTTAAGTTACATGCCATTGTGATAAATGAATTGTGGCTCCAGTAAGATTGTATTGTAGACCTATCTTTGCTAGTATGAAAGAGTACCATGATTAATTATATCTACAATAGATACAAGCAGAAAGACTGTGCTAAGAATTTGTCATTTCTGTTCTGTGAGAGTAACACCTGATTGGACATTATAGAACACAGAAGTCCTCAATTACAATAAGTTAATGGGGTTAACCAACAGGAAAAATGGATGTTCTAACAAAAATAATTTTATAAATTCTTGCTTATTGGAATGTCAGGGAATTTAATTATTTTGAAAAATGCACAGTTCCTTTTACCACATGGTGGATGTGCTACAAGATCTGGCAGGGGAGAGATTTATGAAGTATGATACATTTTAGTAGCATAAATTTGCTTATGCCCAACTTAAATGAGAATATCACAGAGCATTGGACCCGGAGGCCAAAAATACATTTGTATAATCTGCAGCACGATCGTAGGTATATATGATAAGATAGTGTTGTGTCAATATTTATTCTCTAAACTTGGAGTATATGAAGGATATAGTATTCTTTGAGGAATATCTTTTTGTATTTAATATGTCTACATTCTTTTTAAATCGGATAACGAAGGAGAGAATGCAGAATTGCCAGTGAAATTGAAAACGGGATTCATAGGGAAGAAGTATTCATGATAAACATGGTTCAAGGAAGAGTAAGGAGGAGGGACATAATTGGAGTTAAAGAGAAGGGAAATATAGAGAATTTAGTGCATAATCTTGTTTAATATGGCTACTTTGAGAAAAGGGTAACAATATACACACACAGACTCACTCTGTAACACATAGGTATATGAGGTGAGCAGTATGGATTGGTAAACATGGTGGCGTGGCTCATGGACATTAATAGATACAGATAGGTATCATTCATAGAAAATGCTTGGATCTAAATATAACCAATAGTCTCAGCCTCTCAGGCATTAAGATTTAGAGGAGAAAGAAATCTTAAAATACTGCAATGATGAAAAGTGTCTATCTTCAGCCACATCTGGTAGATGTCTTGGAGAACGAGGAATGAACAAATGATGTGCAACAATAGAAAGTTAGAAAAGCAAGGACAAGGAATAATGCTTAAAACACAATAATGCATAAAACACATAAAACAAAGAGAAGCTACAAGCACACCAAGTACAATTGGGTTAGTAAAACATGGCAACACCATGCCTGAGGAGCCAGGAGGATCTTCTGATTAGAGATTTGGAAGGGATTTTCAGGGAGCCTCAAAATAGATTGGTTCAGATGTTATAAAAATTTTTTATGATGGCTTCACATCCTTCAAGTTGCACTTTTTCTTATGATTTATTCTCACAGCAAAGTGAAACTAAGTTGCTCACAGTATGAATATAAAGTTTTTTTTCAGCCTACAGTTCTTTTAAGAGCAGCCTATTGGAGGTCTTTGAATACTTTCAGCTTAGGCAGAGACCTTTTATAATAAATTGTGTTTTTCATGTTAAAAAGAAAACTTCAAAAGAAGGTGTTAACATAATTGAGGCATGATAAGTTTGACAGTAAGTGTCATTATCAGAGTTACACTGACAGCTTTTTGAAGTCAAAAAAATATTCTTCCTACATAGACACAAAACCTCTCATGGTGTTTAAAAATTTTTACCAAATATATTAATATTCTACAACTGCCCCTTCATTCTGAAGGTTACCCAAGTGAAATGGTTTTCATGATATTTAGGTTTTTTAATCTATTGAACAAAGATGCAGTACTCTCTGGTATTCAATATAGAGAAGATACAAAAATTTAAAGGATGAGATGAAAGATAAAAATATGAAAAGACAGTCTTATGTTTGCCTTCTGTACACCAAGGACTCACCTTGTACGCACACTAGGATGAACACCCTTCATTTTGAATATCATTGCTGCAAGTAATGTGGAAAAAAAGATGGATAAATAAAGAGTCTGATAAATCCGGGTCATTCAAAACTGTGCTTAAATTTAGTATAAAACCAAGATGCATTTTCCAAATGAATTCTCATTTTTAGCCTTCTCTAAAAATATAGTATCCCTTAATTGTGAAAGTCATCAATTCATCACCTCTGTGCACAAGATAGTCTTACTCTCACACTGATATTTTCAATTCTTTCTTCTTAGAGCTTTCTGGATTTCTGAGTTTTGTTTTATCAAGGAACCATGAGTGCAAATATTCAATAAAGCAACAAAGAACACTTACAAATAATTGAGTAGTGATGTGTTGGCAAGTAAATCTTGAAAGGAAAATATGCGATTAAAAAAACAAGAGTAAGAGAAAACAATAGAGCAGCACCAAACAACACCAAACTGAAATAACATAAAGAAAATCTGCAATCAGACAAAGCCTGGTTTTTAAAGCAGGATGCATTACTTTGAAATGCTTAGGTGAAAGGAGTTAAGATTCATGAGAAAGAGATGCATACTCTTAAAATGCATAATTTTTATATAACTATTAAGTTGGATCCAATATTTTGAATATTACACTTAAGAGTTTGCAGCTCTGAACACAGAAGGCCAAAGCAGGTGCTGGAAGTGAAGCAAAATAAAATAAGTGAAACCATCTATTTTAAGGTGTAAGTTGCATTGATGAAATGGTTCAGTGATGGAATTAACCAATTATTTTGACATCATTTGACACATTTAACAATATATAGCTTCGTCTACTGGTTTATAAATTTCCGTGTCATTCATAAGACCCATGGAAATAAGTATCCCACTAATTTTGTCGTTTCCCAAGTCAAGACGTGAAGGTACAGGGATTTAATTATTGCCCTTCTTGGCCATTTCCCCCTCTTGCCTTAACTCTTCTCCCTGATTTCACAATATATAATGAATAAAACTGGGGAAAACCACGCACAAATGCAGAATAACTCTCTTAAATAATGATTCCACCATCATATTCTGTATACCCTACATTTATTAAACATCATCATGTAATATTTCTTGGCATTATTGTGGATCTTGCACTTTAAGAGATGTTTTTCTTGCACAGCCTCACAATGGGCTCACAATTAAAACAGCATAAGTAAGCAAAAAGGTAAATAAGACATGGGATAAAGGCATATAATAGGGTGACTACAACTTTGAAAGCTGAGAAAGTCTGGTGGTAAGGTTGTGTGTGTGTGTGTGTGTGGTGACAGATACACTTAACTAAAGAAATGAGCACCTATAGCACTCTGGGAATAAGTCAGGCTTATAAATATCTAAAGACATGGTTTGAGTCATGGCTCTTCCACTTACCACTGTGTGACCTCAGGCAAGTAACTTAAAATTCTGATTTTAAGTTCTTGATGGATTGTGCTGGAGAGAATAAAATCTACTCCCCAAGCCTTTTCTAGAAATTAAATAAGGGCTTCTATTTTTTATAATGATGGGTCCAGAATTTGGAATAGTCCTCCTACTAAACAAACCTAGAAACTGTGTTCTAAGCCAAGATCTAGGAGAAGACAGTTGAGATCCAGAGAAGCAAGTCTGACATTTGAAGATTCCTGCCGCCCACCCCCGCCCCCCAGGAAGGTTTGCCAGTCTGGAAAAGATTACTGAGTACCTGAGCACCTGAGAAGTTCTTTGACATATTCCCAGGGATAGAAAAGCAGTAGTTTGAAAACAGAGGTAGCCAAAGTGTGGATTGTGATAAAATTCCATGGGCTTTGTTTTAGAGCCCTAAAAGTGGGACCACAGGGGGAAAAAAAAGAATAAACTTTTTTTTATGTTTTATATGTATCTGCTAGAGATGCCCTAGCAGAAACTAGAAACTAAATTAAAAAACTTCCACCCCTAAAAGTGGAGAAGGCAATCCCTAAATGTTGGTGCCCCTGTCAGAAATAAATCTATATCTACCAGTCTTTATCCTAAATTAAATCCAGAGAAGAATGCTTCAAATAAAATGTTCTGTCAAAATAAGAAAATAATAACTAAGTGCATTAAAAAGTGAGCAAAAGGAACCATGAACTAAAAATAGCACAAACACACCAATTTAGGTCCAGATAATAGGAGTTATCACATACACAGTGATAACTCATAAAATAATATCCCTACTGTGCTTGAGGAGAAAAAAGACAGTTGAGAATCTCAGAAAGATTCAACATGAAAAAGAAGGACATGAAGATTACTAAAAGCAACAGATATGCTTGATATGAAAAATTAGGTAACTTAGAATATCAGTATCCGAGCTTAGAATATCTAAAGAAGGCTTTAACATCAGGTTAAACACTCTGAAAAGAGAATTCTACATTGGAAGCTAAGCTGAAGAAAATGACCACAATGAAGCATGTAAAAAAAAAAAAGGTGAAAAATAGAGGATAAGAGATACAAAAATATAGCCAAAATACATAATATAAACAGGGATTTCCTTCAGATATGTGACAAGTCCCTGTTATGTAAGCAATTGGATTATCATTTTAATTAAAAAAATGATGATCCCATAGTGAATGAATGACACATATTTAGAATAATGGGAAATTGTTTATTATCCTATTTCTGTGCATGAAGTTGTTTTACAGCATCCAGGACCATCTCATCCTGCTTATGTCTGGGAACAGTCTCTTAATATTTGTTTTTATCCAATGTGTGATTCCTGACTAACTCTGTATTTCCTACTGTGAGAAAGAGTACCACTAACTTTTGCTTTGGGCCTTTGGAAACTGATTGTATTGAAACTACAGATTTCCTTGTCTCTGAAGCCCTCTGATACCATTTACTGAGTGCTGGTTGCACCCTTACTCATGATAGTACTCATTGTCCCTCTCATAAATACTTTTACAATGACTCAGAGTTTGTTATTGTGCTTCCCTGATGATGACCACTAATGCCAGCCTTACACAGATTATGAAGGAAAATTTTAACAATCTTGTTTTATGATGATGTTAAATTTACCGTTCCCAGAATTTCATAGCATCAAACTACATCAGCACATCTAGCCATGTCTTTTCTTGAAACATTTATTTAGGCCATAATCAAGAACTTCCTAAATGCAATCTCTTCCAATGCTGCCTTCTATATTCTACTCCAGTGGAGGAAGATAGACATGGGGCTGGTGCACACAGCAAGAAGATCCACCTCATTCACACGGGAACATCCATTCCACGTCCAGCATGGCTTCCACGAAGACCAAGGAAAGCACAATGTCACTACAGCTATCTGAGACAAGAGAGAACAGCAGTCAGAAAGACCCATTGTCATAGCAGTGGTCTTCAAAGTCCTCAGAAAAGATAGGAACAGCCATGTCCAGAGGACTGCCTGGAACATGCCACAGAGCCTGTGGAGTTGGGAAGTGACTTCTGTGAGTGTGGTGGTGTGGAATTCACAGGCTAAAAGATGCCTGCTTGCACTGCATCTGTCCCCAGGTGCTGCAGATCAAAAATAGCACCCTAGTTAGACCATGGATAGGTGCAAGCTGATGTCCGCATCTGTTTACATGAGTATTGGACCGTTGGTAGTTCATAACCCCAAACTTGTGCCATGTCCAGTGTGAGTAAGGGTCACTTAAAATACAGTAAAACCTTGGTTTGCGAGCATAATTCATTCCGGAAACATGCTTGTAATCCAAAGCACTTGTATATCAAAGAGAATTTCCCCATAAGAAATAATGGAAACCCAGATGATTCGTTCCATAACCCAAAAATACTAATATAAAAGTGATTACCATAATGTAATAAAATGAAAAATAATAAAATACAAAATACAAAGAAAAATAAATTAACCTGCACTTACTTTGAAAACCTTCATGGCTGGTGTGAGGGGGACAAGAGAGTAGGGTTATTGTTTAGGGCAACATTCACTACCACTAATGGAATCACTGCTATCTATTGGCTCAATGGAATCTTTTTCATTTCATGCAGGGAACCTATCCAATGACACTTGCTTTTGCCTCCTTTTTGAGTATTTCACAGAAATGTGACATTGCTTGATGATCATCCACAATCCCTCAACAAGAGAGAGAAGAACCATTGTTTCAGCTGTGATCATGGGACGTTCAGCACCATGTACTATTTGTATTGCAAGACATCACTTGTTTATTAAGTTAAAATTTATTGGAATGTTCGCTCATCTTACAGAACAGTGACAGAACAAGTTGCTTGCAATCCAAGGTTTTACTGTATTTCAGTACAGTTCTGGCAGCCTGGTAAAGCATCATCCCACAAAAGAAATACTGCACCATCCAGCAGGAACAGTTCATTCACTGAGCTGTCCGTTTGGAATTGAGGTCCAAGCATAGAGCCTAGGAACAACACCATATGCAGAAGTTCTGGTGCTTCTTAAGAGGATCTGATCGACTCACATGTGGTATAAAAAAAGGCCAGAGAGTGCCTCAGAGGAGTGAAACAAAGATTGAGGCCCATGAAAGCCAGGCTTAGGGCATTCTGCTCTTTGGCATTGCAACAGAGAAGGATTTAGAAAATTGTAAGGGAGACATTCCAAAGCACAGAGTTCCCTGAGGTGTGAGACCTCGAGTATAAACCTTATGTGCCCAGGTCTAAGGGCAATAATAGTCATATAATGGGATTCCAGAAAGGGAAATCATAAAGTAGAAGCAATATCTGAAGTAATCTGGAAAAGAAAATATAACCCACAAATACATACCATTTTATACCCATGAAATTGGCAAAAATTAAGACCTATAATCATCTCATATTTTAGAATCCTCATACCCATGCATCCATACATAGCAGATCCTGTTTCAAATTGGTAGAGGCACTTGTGAAAACAATGTGACATTATCCTTTAAATGTGGACACTTATTACCATTAGCTCAGTAATTCTCTTTGTGTGTGTGTGTGTGTGTGTGTATCCTAGAGATACTCATGTCTGTATGTCGAGATACATATATGAATGAATGCTATACTAGCATCAGTAATAATTTCAGAAAACTAGAAATGATTTCAAAGTGCAAATTAAAACAAGGAAACGGTGACCCAGACATGGTCCATGAGATGGAGTGTAAGATACAAGTTGCAAAAGGGTACATAAACTTTTATTCCATGTCTATGAAGCTCCAAGAATGTCCACATTAAATTTTATATTAAAGATAAATTCATGGTTAATAAGTTGGAAATAAGAACAAAGGGATGATTTTTTTAAGTTTATTTATTTTGAGAGAGACAGAGACAGAGAATCTCAAGCAAGCTCCACTCTTGTCAGCCTGGAGCCTGATGTGGGGCTTGAACTCATGAATATGAGATCATGACCTGACTTGAAATCAGGAGTTAAATGCTTAACTGACTGAGCCACCCAGGTGCCCCATAAAGGGATGATTTTTTTTTAATGTCTGTCTATTTTGAGAGAGTACATGGGCAGGGGAGAGGGGCAGAGGAAGAGAGAGAGAGAATCCCAAGCAGGCTACACACTCAGCATGGAGCCCAAAGCAGATCTTGATCTCACCACCACAAGATCATGACCTGAGCTGAAATCAGGAGTCAGGTGTTAACCAGGTGAGCCACCCAGACGCCCCTAAAAGGGGTGATTTTTTACAAAGTTCAGGATAATGCTTATGTCTGGGAGAAAACTGGGCACGGATAAGAGAGGCATGCAGGCAAAAGAAAGATATTGATAAAATCCTAATTCTTAAGCTGTGTGGTAGGTTCATGAGTGCTCATTTTATTACTATGTTTTTATGACTTCCATTTCTTTTGTATGTGCCAAAGATTATATTGATTATATTAAAACTGATATTTTAATAAGTAACAGGAAGGTGAACTAAGGTATTTATGATGAGAATGGATAAGAACCCTAGGATATGTCTTGAAATGTCTTAGACTCTTGATAAGGATTTCGTAGAGTAGTAGAATGTATTCAACCAGTATAAAGATGGTTTGAATAATGAGCTTTTAGGAAACTTGAACAATCTAGAAAATAGCTATCAAGTTAAGTAAAATATGACAAATTTCATGAAATATATATATACACACAAAACCGTTTAAATATAAACCATGAGAAACTGTAATCATTTGGAAGAATCCAGCATGGCTTATTGGAAAACATGTCATTGGACATTGTCTTAAAGGAACATTCAACTTGACCATCAGAGACAGGTTCATAGTATCTTCCAGTAAGAGACTGAAGGTACTGTACTGGTAAAAAGTCCATTGATGTCATCTTTACACACTAGACTGAGGACACAGCAGCAATAGTTGAAATATCCTGGAGTTCATTGAAAGTGTTTTCACAAAATCTTGAACGGCCCTGGAAGGAGGTAAATGGGGGATTGAAGATTAATGTGGCAGAGACATGTAGTGCCAATGTGGCCCATGAGTGACCAGAAGCAGGAAGTACTAGGAGAAAGCTATTGCATTTTTCCAGGTAGAACTAACGGCCCCAACTGCAATGGTGGTATTGAGTCCTGAATTCTTTTAGACAATGCATTTTCCCAAGAGGATTTTCAGCTCTCATATTAATAAGGAGAATAGGGAAAGCTTTGATTTTTCTCAGGGAATGGTTAGAAAAATTAGCCCATCTATATAGTAGTTCCCCAAACATGGATTTTCATGACAACCAGGAACCAGTCCAGATGAATGTAAGCCCCTGTTTAATGTTCTGAGTGTCACCTGAACAGTTTCTCCCTAGTTTTCCTCGATATCAGGGACTCCGTGGTTTACTAGTCCCCATTATAGTTTTGAAAATGATTCCAACCCACAATATTAGTTTAATTTCAGTGGCCTAATAAAAAATTTTGGAGTTTGCCTAGAGGCCATAAAAGATGAGGTGTCTAAAACAGGGCTAAATAGAAGGGATATTTGCCTCAGACTACCTAGAATTATAGCAGAGAAGACAGCAATGATTTCCCTTTTTCATTGGGAATTTTTCAAGTGAATAGATGCTATCTTTTCTGATGGTGTCATTGCCAAAGTTACAGAGAATTTTAATGTTAGAAATAATTTTACTGAACTGACACTATTGGAAGTAATGAAATGATGAACCATAAAAGGTCTTTGTTTAAAAAATAGACTTTTTAAAGATCTTTTTCAAAATGCAGTAAATGTGTGTGTGTACATGCATATACAGACATTCAGATTAGATATATATTTTCTCTATACATTTAAGAAATTAGTGATTTTTTAAGTAAGGAACTTTATTATATTAAATTCATTGTTTTCACTTGTAAAATTGGACCCTGGAGAGCTGGATTCAGTGTTTAAAAAT
>CM053571.1:117647108-117672644 GCA_028646485.1 Cryptoprocta ferox
TTTATTTTTGAGAGACAGAGAGAGACAGATCATGAGCAGGGAAGGGACAGAGAGAGAGAGGGACACACAGAATTGGAAGCAGCTCCAGGCTCTGAGCTGTCAGCACAGAGCCTGACGCGGGGCTCGAACCCATGAACCGTGAGATCGTGACCTGAGCCGAAGTCGGACGCTCAACCGGCTGAGCCACCCAGGTGCCCCTGGATTCAGTGTTTAAAATTCTACTAAGGGCACCAGCGTGATTCTTTCAGCTGAGCATCTGACTCTTGACTTCGGCTCAGGTTATCATCCTAGGATTGAGCCCTGCGTTGGGCTCTGTGCTGAGTGTGGAGCCTGCTTGAGATCCTCTCTCCCTCTCTCTCTGCCCCTCTGCTGCTCACTCGCATTCTATCTCTAATAAAAAAGAAATAAAAATAAAATAAATCTTATTAAATGTTGAAAATATATAGACTTTATTATTCATCAGAGAAATACTAATTAAAACTATGCTCCCACTCACTGTAAAAGTGGCCAGATTTAAAAATTGGAAAATATAAATGTTAGCAAATATGTGAGGCAGCAAGGACTCAAGTTACTCGTGAGTATGTAATGCAAACTGGGACCTTTGTTTGGCCACCCTGTTTGATGGTGTCCACCAGGGCTATGCCTGTGCAGATTCTAAGACTCTGGTTCTAGCCCTAGCTATACATGCAACAGAAATAAGTGCAAACATTCATCAAAGTGCATGTAGAATATTCAAGAAAGCACTGATTTTATTAGGTCCCAACCTAAAGTTACTATAATGCCCAGAAGTAGTATGAATAAAGAAATCCTGTTTATTCACTCAATGGACTGTTATATGGCATTGACACTGAATGGCCTACAATTGCATACAACAATATGAATGAATCTAACATACTGTTCAAGTTAGACAATAAAGGGCCTATAGTTTTTGTTTCCGTTTATATAGTGTATACAAAAATAGGTAAAACCAATATAAACTGTTAAAAAGGAAAGTGATTATCCTCAGTGGGTACTGACTAGCAGTGTCATGAAGGGGTCTTCTGGGATGCTGTAACTATTTGTTTGTTCCTTTTCCTGGATGCTCTTGTAAGAATGTCTTCATCATTGTGTGTGTGTGTGTGTGTGTGTACATATACATACATTTATGTATAATCTCACATACATTCTATATTCTTAATTATATTCCTATGTGTATATGTAACTGCATGAGTGAAGTTTTACAAAGTATTAAATCATTTAAATTTTAATTTCACTGGGAAGACGATAAAGGCAACAGCTTCAGCTGAAAAATAAGTACTTGATAATCATTTCATGTAAGTCAAATTTAGCAGCATGGGATGATCATATTAATCAGGGTTCTCCAAAGAAACTATATATATATATATATATATATATATATATATATATGTGTGTGTGTGTGTGTGTGTGTGTAAAGTTTATTATAAGGATTGTCTCATGATTATGGAGGATGAGAAGCTGTAAGCACAAGGCCCAGGAAAGCCCAGGAAAGCTGGTCGTGCAGCTGAAATACTGAGAACCAAGAGTATGAAGGGCAGAGGGATATTCCAGCTTTGGGAATCAGAGTGAATTCAGCCTTTCTGGCCTTCCTGTTCCTTCCAGTCAAGTCCTCAGCAGATTGTATGATTCCCACTCACACTGGAGAAAGCCATCAGCTTTACTCAGCTCATCAGTCCAAATGCTAATCTCTCTGGAAACACCCTCACAGGCAAACCCAGGACAAATGTTTAACCAGATAGCTGGGCATCCCATATCTATGTCCAGTGAAGTTGGTATATGAAATGAACCATCACAGTGAGTCATGAGAATTTAGCTTGTAGTCATAATGTATTATTTATTTCCCCCTTGATTATATTTGATTCTTTTATATAAATCCTATTTATGCTCATGTAAGATAGGATGAATGCAGGGTGCCTGGGTGGCCCGGTCAATGCAGCAACCAACTCTTGATTTCAGTTCAGGTCATGATCTCAGGGTTTGTGAGTTCAAGCCCCATGTCAGGCTCTGACCTGACAGTCCAGAGCCTGCTTGGGATTCTCTTTCTCCCTCTCTCTTTGCTCCTTTTGTGCATGTGCACGCTCTCTCTCTCGCTCTCTCTCTCTCTCTCTCTCTCTCTCTCTCAAAAAGCACTTTAAGCAAAAGATATGTAAATACATAAAAATATAAAGAGTAATTCAGTCATGTGGACAGGAATGTTTAGGTCCATAGACATGCCAATCCATAAGTCAGTATTCATTCATTTAAAATATTTATTGATAATTTATGTCAAGCTATGTATCAAATGTTTCAAGTACAATGGTAATCAGTAACAGAAACTGTCCAGCCATCACTAGATTATATTCTATTTGGAGGGAGACAGAAAATAGTCACATGATCACCTAAAAATATATCTAAAATTACAATTGTGGTGAGTGTTATGAAAAAGAGACAAAAGCTATGAGAAAAGTACAAAAGCGGAGTTTGCCTGGTGAGCAAGCATAAATGTGCTGTGATCAGAAAGCAAAATAGAAAACAGCTATTCTAAAAGGGTAGAGAAAAACTGTCAGGCTGAGGAAATAGCATGTGCAAAAGTCCTGGGGTAGGAGGGACTGTGATCAATTACAGGAAAAGAAAAGGCCACTGTTCGTAGAATACAAGGATCTGACACAGTGGTTGACTATGACTATCATGCATAAGAATTTCCTGGAGGGCTTGTTAAACACATGCTGTTCATCATCCCCCACCCCTTGCAAAGTTTCTAATACAGTAGGCTGGGTAGGAGATGAGAATTTGCATTTCTAACCAGCTCTAGGTGATGCTGATGCTGCTGGTCTGAAAATCATAACTAGGAAACAACTGACCTTGAGAAAACATGGTCTGGCACGAGGCTTAGTAGGAACCAGATCACTTAACACTTTGGAGGACATGTTGGGAAATTTGTTATTTATTCCAAAAACAATGGATGGCACTGAAGTGGGAGGTGGGAACTGGGGGGGGGGGGGTGGAGTGACCTGATGGAGCACATGTTTTGTTAACATCATTCAGTTCTGGCATAGCACATGTGTGAAAGCACTGGAAATCAGTTAGGGGGCTATTGTGACGCTCTAGGTGAGGGCTGATAGTAGTTGGACTGTGGTAATGGTGATGAAGACAGAAAAGACATATTAGAGACTAGGCTTTTCTATTCACTTTTCAGTCATGGGATTTTGTGATGGATTAGATGCAGGTGGTCAAGAAAGAGACCCGTGAGGATTTCTAAATTTCTGGTTCTCTTAACTGAGTGGCTAGAGGTGCCATGCACTGACATAGATAAAATTAGAGGATTAAAGATCACTTCATTTATTTTTGGTCATACAAACTTGAAACTTCTTTGGGATGTCCAAACAAAGATATAAAACAGAGTTTTTGGTCTACCAGTCCACAGTTCTGGATATGCAGAGACTGAACATGTATATTTAAGATTCATCTGCATTTCGGTTATCAGGAAACTGGGTTGGCCTAAGGAGAAAACATAAAGGAAGAAGAGACAAAGGACTCAGGACTGAGTCTAGAGGAATTCCTACATTGAGCAGCCAAATAAAGGTAATGAGCCAACAAAGGAGAGATAAAACATTATCAGAACTGTGGGAAGAAAACGAGGAGAGTGTGTGGTACCTCAGAAATCAAGGGAAGAAAAATGTCTAGTCAGATAAAAACTTTGCAAGATGTTTATCACCTGATAGAGAAACAGGGAGAAGGTAGTAGCCAGTTAGCAAATTAAGAACAAGGGTAGAATGATTGACTGATTCGTTCATTTATTTATTGGGAGAAAGCATGCTAGGAAGTTGATGGCAATAACCTATTCCGAGGACAGTGTTAAGGAGCGTGGATCTGTGAGATGTTACATCCTTTCTGTCTGTGTGTCTCTATCTCTCATCTTGTCGCTTTCTCTTTGTCACACACACACACACACACACACACACACACACACATTAATTTTATTGATGTAAAAGGATAGCTTCTTTGAACTTGCAATTTTTACTGATTCAGTTGGATCTTTTAAATATCCTAATTAAATTACCCATTTGCATTACGTTGTGTGTAAATTGCCTGCCGATGTCTCAAGTGTATTTTTTTCCACTGGAGTACTCATTTTTTCTTACTGTTTTGTGAGAACACATTATATATTAAAACTACATGCTTTTATTCATATTACAATTTTTTTTAACATTTTGTCTTTTATTGTTTATATTGTACACATCCTAAAATGTCCTTTAAACAAAACTATCCTGTCCTCTTTAGTCTCTGACTTTGGTGCCAAGCCAAGAAATACTTTTTCTACATCAAAATTATATAAATATTCACATACATCTTATTTTTTAATAAGATACTTTATTTTTAATGCTTTATTTTTATCTTTGAAGTTTGAGCCTAGCTTATATTTATTTTTCCAAAGTGTATGATAAAAATCTTACCTGTACTTTTTCTCCTGAATGCTTAACCAGCTCTCAAATACTATGCATTTTCAAACTTCTATTTGAAATGTCTAAAAGGGAATGTCAAATGCTGAATTGAATTTGTCACTTTGAATTTTTCTGTGTCCAAGTGAATGTCCCTGTACTTTGGAAGATCCCACTCAAGACAAGTTGACTTAATTCACCACCTGCACATTCCTTCACGTTATTTTTTCATAGCCCAAATGAGATACTAAAATTACTTTACTTTTTAAGAAGCCACCTAGAAAGTTGACCTAGATTGTAGTCACCCATCTGTTTAAGGAATTGTGTTACATGGGATATTCTCTTTCTGTTCTGGTTATCCATTAGCAATTCAGAATGTATACAAAGAAAGGTATACAGAACTCATTATATTTTGAGTCTTGGTGCTTTTAGAGATTACTTTTTTTCTTTAGAATTCCTTTTTAATAGCCAAGTAATAATAAAAGAGGACATTTTTAAGATTATTTCCTGTGTCACAGAACAAATAAAGATATTTTAATTTCAAAGGTACAATACAAAAAAATGTTTCAGCTTTCCCACTCAGAAAGATGTATTCACAATCTCCTTTATTTCCCTTTTAAAAAGTTGTATTTAGTTATTCATTTATTCATTTTATTGAGGTATAATTGACATATAACATTTATGTTTATTAAAAATGGAATACCATAATAAATCTGGTTAATATCCATTGCAATATATAGTTGCAAGGTTCTCTTTTTTCTTATGAGAACTTTTAAGATCTACTCTCTTAAAAACTTTCAAATATGCAATACAGTATGAACTATAGTCACATGCTATATATTACATCCTGAGGACTTCTTTTTTTAAGGTTTCTTTGTTTAGAGAGAGTGTGCACAGATGTGTGCATGCTAGCAGAGGAGGGGCAGATAGAGAGGAAGAGCGAGAGTTGCAAGCAGGCTCTTTGCTGTCGGTGCAGAGCCCAACGCAGGGGCTCAATCCCACGAACCCTGTGATCATGACCGGAGCTGAAATCAAGTCTGTTGTTTAACCGACTGAGCCACTCAGGAACCCCCTGATGACTTATTTATTTCATAACTGGTAGTTGGACATTTTGACCTCCTTCACTCATTTTGCCATTCCCCAACCGCTGCCTCTGGCAACCCACCAATCTGTATATGAATTTGTTTTTTGTTGTTCTAAGATTCAACATATAAATGAGATCATAAGGCATTTGTCATGGTCTAACTTACAATGGGCATAATGCCCTCCAAATTCATCCAAATCGTCATAAAGGGCAAGACTGTAACCTTTTAATGACTGAATAATATACCATTGTATGTGTGTGTTTGTGTCTATATCTGAATCTAATTGCACAGTTTCTTTATCCACTCATCCACCCATGGACACTTATGTTATTTATATATCTTGGCTATTATAAATAATGCTGCAGTGAACATGAGGGTGCATGTATCTTTTTGAGGTAGTGTTTTCATTTTCTTCAGAGAAGATAAATAATCATAAGTAGAATTGCTGGATTTTATGGTAGTTCTGTTTTTAACTTTTTGAGGAACCTCTGTATTATTTTCTGTAATAGCTACACCAATTTGCATTCCCTCCAACAGTGAACAAGGGTCTCCTTTTCCTTCACATCTTCACCAACCCTTGTTATCTCTTGTCTGTTTGATAATAGCCATTCCAACAGGGGTGAAGTGATGATGATTTCCCTGAAGGCTAGTGATATTGGACATCTTTCCATGTACGTGTGGTCATCTGTATATCTTCTTTGGAAAGATGTCTACTCAGATCAAAGGGTATGGTGTTTAAAATCACACAGTAATAATGAGTGGATTATCATAAAAGATTCAAGAACAATGAATGTAAACATCCGCTCCTTTTGCACTTCCCCTGCTTGGTCATATATGTAACTGGAAAGTTCTTCATTACTAACATGTAGAGATAAACACATGTATCTTTTCCCTTCTTTTTAAGATAATGGGATCAATGTGAATACACTTTTCACTCAATAATGTGTCTTGAGTAGAGGCGACTGGCTGTCTCAGTTGGTTAAGCGTCTGACTCTTGGTTTCAGCTCAGGTCATGATCTCACAGTTCATGAGTTCAAGCCCAGCATCGGGCTTTGTGCTGACAGTGAGGAGCCTGCTTGGGATTCTCTGCTCCCTGCTCTCTCTGCCCCTCCTCTGCTTACACGCATGCACACATGCTCTCTCTCTCTTTCTCAAAAATAAATATTTTTAAAAAATATGTGTTGAGGGTATAGTATGTGAATAAGTATATCTCATTCTTTTTAATAGACATGTCATATTCTACAGTATTCTATCATAATTTAACTAAATCTGTAGGATGATATTGATGAGTTTTAGGTATTTTTTTCTTTCTCTGTTACAGTGTTATAGCCAATATGCAGAGATGCTCCACTCAATCCCTGTCTGTTCCCTCTTTGTCTGCTGAAAAAGCCGTACCAAATGGGGACTCCCTACATCACTCATAGTGAAGCCAAATCCAGACAGTGACAGACAACCCTTGCATTGTCTGCACTTTCGTTGCCTCTCTGCCTCATCGCCTTTGCTTCTCCTCACTCAGCTGCACACTTGATGTTCACTGAACACTGCGGGCATGTTCCAGTCTTCTCATCTTTATCCATATCACATTCTGTATCTGGAATACTTAGGCACTCCATATCTACATGGCCTTTTTTAATGTTTGTTTATTTTTGAGAGAGCGTGAGCAAGGGAGGGAGGGCAGAGAGAGGAAGACACAGAAGCAGAAGCAGGCTCGAGGCTCTGAGCTGTCAGCACAGAGCCCAACGTGGGGCTCAAACTCACAAAAAAACGTGAGATCATGACCTGAGCTGAAGTCGGATGCTTAACCGACTGAGCCACCCAGGTGCCCTGCTTATTCTTTTTTTTTTTTTTAATGTGAGTTTGCCTCAAATTGCATCACAGTGAGGCCATAGTGGGCCAGTTACAATACATGTCTCCAGCCATCTCAAACCTCCATCCCTGCATCATGATTCTCCTTAGCACTTACTCCATTATATATTATATGGAATATTTGTGTCTAACCAGTCTTATTTATTGCCTTTTTCTCCTAGGCAGAGCAGTGATTTACATTTGTTGTATTTTCTGCTCTATCTCTTCTGTATTTTCTTCTATGTATGTTTTAGAAGCATACCCAATACATAATTTTATCCAATAAATATTTTTCATGCATGAATTTTATTTATATGCGTGCATTTGTCTGTAAAATAGATCCCTAGAATGAAATTATTAATAAGAAAGGTATGGACATTTTAATTTCTGATGTTCCTCCCAGTGTTATGTCAGTTACCTTGATACCAATATTTATGTGACCTTCCATTTTCATGTCCTTGCCAACAATGGATATTATCAGTCACTTGAATGTTTATTTAATAATCATAAAGTATGTATATTGTTATACATTTTTATTATATATGAGCAAAAGTTTTTCTAATATCTATTTTAACTTATTCTCTATATTAATTACTTATTTCTTTGCCTGTTCTTTTCCTTAGCAATAGTAGTATTTCATGTAATTAATTAGAACTGTTTACATATCTTTGGGTATAATTCCTTCAGTTGATGTCTCCTTTTAAAATACTTTCTCCTGCAATAATGTATGATTTTAACTTTATTATGGGTTCTTTCTTTTTAAAGAATTTTCTCATTTTTATTTATTTAGAATTTTGTTTTCCTCTTCATGGATTCCAATTTGTGTCTTCCTTAGGAAAACATCCCCAGCTCCAGGGATATATTTTATTTTAATACTTTGATTCTGTTGTGTTTTACATTTACCTCTTTTTAAAAATTTTTTAATGTCTATTTATTTCTGAGACACAGAGAACACAAACAGGAGAGGGGCAGAGAGAGGGGGAGACACAGAATCTGAAGCAGGCTCGAGGCTCTGAGCTGTCAGCACAGAGCCTGGCGTGGGGCTCAAACTCACAAACCATGAGATCATGACCCGAGTCGAAGTCGGTCGTTTAACCGACTGAGCCACCCAGGCACCCCTACATTTACCTCTTACATGTGCCTGGCCTTTGCTGTTTGGGAAGAGTGGTGTATGAATGGTGTGAAGTAACTTCTCTGCTAAAATTTTAAATGATTGAGAGATAATCTCAAAATGTTATTATGTTTTCCCTCAGTATGCTTAAGGGACTTTAATTCCCAGTGTTTTCACAAAGAAATAAGCGTATTTCTGTTTAACATGTTTGAGTATTGTGAGGCACTGATATTATATGTACTGTGGTAGCACAAAGACATTGAATTTTATATAAATTTGAAAGAATTTTATCAAAATATATTCTCTCTTACTAGATCTCATGCTTTTGACAGCTGAACAGACCTCCACAGAGCCAGACTGGCCATTAGTACTTTGATTTTCACAATGCCTTTCTTTATTTAATAGGCCTGAAATATTGATTAACATTTACAGATTCAATTCCAAGCACTTGCCAGAGGTTAGAGAGAGCCCAGAGTGAGCTGCTCATGCCAGTCAAATTCTAAGGTGTAATGAAATTCCCCACCGTGCCTGTCAACTTATCCTGCGCACAGGTCATTTCCCACATGGTCTCTGGTGTTGAAAGAAGCCATTTTCACTTCAAATATTTCATAGACAATGGGGGAAAATGATATGGCACTAATATTGTGTTCTTTGCCCTGCTGTGGAGAATTGAATAGCCTCCATTATATAGTAATGCTCTTTTGAAAGGAGGGCCTTCTCTGCCCAAAATGGTTCACAAGGAACTCAAGGAGAGACATGGCATTTGAGGTGGACCATGGCATTTCGCCAGTGTGTGTTTTCCTCTTCATTCCAAGTTTCAGTCACTGGGGATTCACAGTTGACTAAGTACAAAAGTCATGAGCATTTTCTTCAGTTTGTTGATCCTACATACTTACTGACCCAGTCATGTGGGGGACTGAGCTCTAGTTCTTTCTTTCTAATCAATTGCTTTTCAGTTCCCCCTTCCCACTTTGAACAATGCCAGCTAAAAGACCTTGGAAACAAATGCAGGACTTTATTTGGCCATTCTTAAAACTACTCTCATTTCACTCACTTGGTAACACTGCTTGTTGGTTCTTCACCCTCAAGGAATTCTATAATTTAGGGTTTTACTTCTCAGACCATTTCTTATTCTTCCTTCCCTAAATGATGTTAAAATATACATATGATTCAATTGTATGCTCAGGTGGAAATCCTGGAACTCACATAGAAAGTAAGTGATGTAAGACATGGATCACTATTTGGGAGATCTATAAATTAAACAAGCAGGATTTCTATATAAGGGGTAGCTAATTAATGTCCTACTATTTACAACTATATAAGATTATTTATTGAGAAGGGAAGAGGCATTTAAAAATAACCTGTCGAAATAAATGGGATTTACTTTATTAGAAATAGTCTAGGAGGGCCTTTTGTGTAGAAAATGTAAGTGACTCAGTTATTTTTATTTTATTTTGTTTTATATTTTATTTTTTATTAATTTGTTTTTAAGTTAGTTAACTTGCATTGTAGCCTTGGCTTCAGGAGTATAACCCAGTGATTCATCTCTTACATATGACACCCAGTGCTCATCCCAATAAGTGCCCTCTTTAATGCCTGTCACCCATTTGGCCCATCCCCCACCCAGCCACCCTCAGTCTGTTCTCTGGATTTAAGAGTCGCTTATGACTCAGTTATTTTAAAGTGTGCCTGCTTGTGTTTGCGGGCCACATCTATTTTCTTAAATCATTTGCAAAGATTTGAAGCAGCCTTAAGATTGGTCTGTGCATCTTTTCTTTTGTTTGCAACTCCTTCCTTACTGTCAGACACTCTGTCAGTGAATCTAAGTATTTGTGTTTATTGCATTTTCTTAGCACTCCTAGACCTGGAGACTAGACTGGATTCTTAAAGATCGAGGTGACTTGTAGGGTCTCTGCTGCCATTGCTGAACCAAGGTGTTTGTGTCCATCCGCCAAAGGTGGGCAAGTCTCACTAAGTCAAGGGTCAAAGATTCAGTTAGTAGTAATCCAGGAAAGTCAGAAAATCTAAGCAAGAGCTCCAGACACAGTCCCACAGAGCCCCACTCAACAAAACAGCCAGAAGTATTTGCCCGAGAGGCAGGACCTATGTGTCACTAGTGCTTGTAACTCTTATTCAGAAATCTACAGAGCACTGCTCCTAGATGGGATTGGAGCAAGACTGAGGAAAAATATGAATTCATACAGTGTGAATTTCCTGAGAAGGAAGACACAATTCCAGTGGAGATCAGAGGTAAGAGCAGACATTGGGAAGCCATGAAGCAAGTAGATATTAGACGCCAACCTCTTGAAATGTATGTTCCTTTGCAGAGGAAAAGAATCCTATACCCCTGATGCCTACCACCTGTCTCAGCCAGTCTGTCTTATCCTGCACCCTCCCCTCCAGAACGTTCAGCATAAAGGTCCCCAGCTTTTGGCTGCACTGCACTTCATAGGGGTGTTTGCCAACTTGCTCACGCTAATAGAAAATCCATGCTCCAGATCAATATTGATTAAGCAACAAAGGTCGGAAATATTTAATTTTCCTTTACAGGGAAGCCAAAAGCATCCCTTGATATCACGTCTCTGTCAGTGCCAATCTCTGAAAAGTTAAGGTTTCTTGTGCCAATACACTCCTACCATCAAACAATTTTTTTAATACAAGAAAACAAGAAAATAAGCAAAGCTATCAAGCATTCTCAAGTTATTTCTCTCTTCTGGTATTTCACCTATGTGACATTTTGAACTTGCCTATAATACAGTCAATGCAATTTTAAGTATGTTGACATTATTAGAACTCCCATCAGCCCTGGTTTCAGTTATGCTATGGGCACAAGTTCTGTTTTGCTGTAGGCACAGTTTTTAAGTAGGCTACAATTGGGACAATTAGGCATAGGTATATAAATCAAATATAATGAATGCAAATTGGTAGTGGCAAATCTATTTAGCTAAGAATAGAATAAGGTGGAAAGGGTAGGGCATTTTTGTTATTCTTTAAATAGTTTTTTTTCTTTGAGCCTCATTGTGTTATTAACTACTTTCAAAAATAAGTGAGCTCCCTTACCTCATGGGGTGGTCGTGGCAGCAGTAATGATTGTGCCAGGGGAAAGTAGAATTCAAGATGTATAATCTTCTCTATACACTTAGTCACTACTTATTCCTGTGGCCCAGGGCAATTATCTTTCCCCCTCCATATCTAAGTCTCTTTATGCCCATAATCATCAAAAGACAGAAATAGACAAAGGTCATGTTCTGGGAACCAGAGAAGAACAGGGAAATGAAAATACCACTAGAGATGCTATTAGGGGAAAAAAAAAGTTTGTCTTTAAACTTTATCAGCACTGCAGCACAGAAAAGTTTACTATTGTGAAATCATCACTCCACCACTAGGTTAGACATAAGTAAGTGGATAAGGAGCATTCCGAGCTTAAGGGAGTTAGTCATGTGTGGTTGTATTATTGTGATCCGAGAGGCAATTTTCATACATCTTTAAATAATCAACTGTTTAAAGAAACTTTTTTCAATTTCTTCTTTCAATCACATTTTTACTCATTAATGTAAGCCAGGCTTTCATTATAGAAGGAGGGGGATCTGGTAAGTAAGTGTGGGCCACTTTGAGTTACAAACAAAAATAAATTTCTATAGGACTCCTCAGAGCTTTTAATATACCCTCTCTCCAAAAGGGAATAGAACATAAAAGTATTTCCAAAATGTATTGGATCATGGAGCATTTTTTCCAACAAGACATCACTTAATTTTTCAAGGTGCATTTTTGTTCTACAGAACAAACTTAGAAAATTAGATAATTCAAAGTTTAAAATGATTCATTCAAAACAGCTATTCAATTTCATCTATATTTTCTGGGAAACCAACAGTCAAAAGGTAGAGGGGTGAAAATTTGAGTTGTTTTAATTTTATTTTAATTTTTCATCTTTATCTTCTTTTGGGGGGTAGATTCTAAAGGTTTTTGTTTGTTATTTGTTTAGTGAAAAGATTTTTTCTTAATTATGTTTTATTAAAATAAATCCTAGTGAGTTTGCATTGTTGGAGGAGTTTTAAGGATTATACTGACCCTTGACTATTACAGAGACCTGAAGGGATTATTTATAGAAATATGATGTATATAACTTACCAATAATAATTCTAAATTCAAATCCAAAAACAAAATCATACATGTATTTTTGTGTTGTTTTGTTTTTAGTAAACTCAGAAAGTGGTCATAGGAGTAAACCGAATCAGTATGATTCCTGTGGTGCCATGCAGTTCTTATATTCCGTGACCCAATATATACACTTCTTATATAGTAGACTTTCTCTAGACTTAATTCTACACCAGTAAACACTTCCATTTGACTTCCTCTTTGACGCAAGGGTACACAGTTTTAAGAAACGCCCACTGTATTAATTCTCTCTACTTTTTTGTGCAGGATAAAAAGGGAAAATATTAGAATAACAACATCAGAGAACCGTCTACTAAAATTCCTTAAATATCTGTTTCACTGAATAGCAAAAAATGATTGCTCTCCCTCAACAAGAATCTCTCTTAACAAATAAGGGAGTGTTTGGGTGAGCATGAGGACCACTTTGCATGTTTTAGAAGACTGTTGTGCTCAAGGTATAGCAAAATGTTGCCTTTTAGTCAGAAGACAGCTGTGCTGGGCTAGGCTGGACTGGGCTGAGCAGTTTTTAGGGATCTTGCTGAGGGAATGATTCTCTGCTTCCTTTTAGGTGCCTATTTATTTGGATGTTTTCTGCTTGTTCATAGTGACATTGTTTTAGCAGAGAATTAGTACCATGCATTACAGGATCCATAGATATAAACTATATGTAGGTCCTTGAAACAAGTCATTTGAGAAACAAGGAATACAAAGGAAGTGATGGCTTAAGTGGCCCCAAACCATGTTGGCATCATGAGAGCAAGAGGCAGCAGCTGGGTTCTACGGATCTTCTTCCTAAAGCTGGGCAGGTGTCCAGGCTGACTTTCAGAGGTCAAGTAGACATCTGTGCTCAAAGTCCATCATGGTCCTGAAATAATATCTTCTTTGTTAATTTGAGAATTACCAGTTGTGCCTGTTTTTCCTGTGGTTTCTAATCCAAGGATCACAATATAATTTTTCAACATCTAAAAGTTACTTAAGTTGGACAGGTGGCCAAAACATGAGGCTCAGGGGAGATAAACATAAAAGTGACCAAATCCAGAAATAATTTGCACAAAGCTATCAAGGCTCCCAACTCATCCTTCTGCAAGCTGAAGGAAATGCTTTTAGTAACATCCAAATCATTTTCACTAGACAGGAGCTGTTTCTAGTTTTGTTTAAAGTCAAGATCACTTTTCAGAATGATGAATGAAAGATAGCATCAGCTGTTTATTTTTTTAATAAAATAAGCACATTGAGAGTTCCTAATTCTTGATTTAACATGTAAGTAATGATCTAGGATAATATTACACACCTGCTGTGTTGTTTTATTAGTGATGCTATGCACATTTAAGCATTCCGTTGAGATAAAACACAGTTTCTGGAGGGGAAGGGATAAGAAGACAGGGACTATTGGATGAGTGAATAGAAGAAAGTCTCAAAAGAAAGAGGAGGTAATGGGGCACTTGGGTGGCTCAGTCCATTGAGCATCCTACTCTTGATTTCAGCTCAGTTCATGATCCCAAGGTGATGGGATCAAGCCCTGTGTCTGGCTCCACACTGGGTATGGAGACTGCTTAAGATTCTCTCTTTCTCTCTCTCTGCCCCCTGCTCGCTTGCATGCTCTCTCTCTCTCTCTCTCTCTTAAAAAAAGGGGGGAGGAGCAAGAAAAAAAAGGAAGGAAGGAAAATAAAGGGGAAGTCAAGGGCAAGACTGGAAGTTGGGGTGCTGAGATAGGGGTAGAATGGTAGGAGCTCTGTCATGGTTTCCTATGACCCACACGTAATTAGTCTCCCTACTACTTATGCCCATGTGTTTCTTTAATATTTTCAACTGGTCGTTCCATTATTTAAAAAAATACTTCTATAGTTCTGGAAATTCTTTTATATATAGATTGGATCTCTGTGTTTTATTTCTTATGTCTCTCACATTTTCTCTGTATCCTTTTCCTGTGAGTTCTTGGTGACTTTTTAAAGTTTATCATCTACATCTCTAATCATTTCTTCCCTCTTTTTGTCTATGGTGGTATCCTACCAATTTTTAGTTTGGCAGCCATAGCTGTCTTTTCTTCCAAACCTCAAATGTTTTCCTCTTTAACATGATAAAGTAGTTGAATTGATATATTTCCCAAGTGTCCTTAGAACTCATCTCTGACTCTGTGTCTTTGCTTCATCCACTATATCTCTTTCAGAGAGATGAATTCCTCTTGTTTAGCAAGATGGCCTATTCTGTTTCACCCATTTACCTTTGTATAAATGTGTCGAATTTATTGGCTTCTCATTTAGTAGGCACAGATGGGGCTGGATTTCTTTTCAATGTAGTCAATTCCTAGGGGAAAAAAATAATAATAAAAGAGTCCTCTCTGTTTTCTTGTTTCTGACCTTTGTGCTGAGTGTTCTCACCTGGCCCTGAGGGACACCCCCTAGATTCCCTGACTACATTGTCAGCACCCATACTAGGAATCATGCCAATGGCCAGGCTTTCTGACTGTCACCTAGTGGGGAAGGAAGTTTTCTCCACACCTTCCAGCAGTGCATTCTTGCAGAAACTCTCTCTTCTTCCTCAGCTTCGTGTCCCTCATCCTTCCCAAAAGAGCAATGTTTGAAGGACTGTGGGGATTTGGGCTCTGTCACCTCTACTTATGTCCAGTTGACCCTATCTGCTTTCAGTACATTCTCTAGAAAGCACTTTGCATTTCTGACATGTAGTCATCCTTTTCAATCCCCACTTTTCCTCTGGGAATACCAGTTGGGGAGGAGGTTGGAAGTTGAAAGCTGACTACTGGCTAACCAGAAACATCTCATTCTTTGAAATCAGATACCATCTCATTCCTATTTTGCCTCTTTCATCTCTGATTATTTGGTTATGGACTGAATATTTGCGTCCCCACAAATTTATATGTTGAAGCTCTACCCCCTCTGTGTTAGTACTTGGAGATGACACCTTTGGGAAGTAACTAATTTTAGATTTAACTAGATTTTAGATTTAACTAATTTTATGAGGGTAGGGCCCTTGTAATGGAATTAGTGTCCTTACAAAAGGAGACATGAGAGAACATGTTGTCTCCTTCCCAGTCATGTGGGGACACTGAAGGAAGGCAGTCCTCTGCAGCCAGGAAGAGAGCTCTCACCAGAACCTGATCATGCTGATGCTGTGTCTCAGTCATCCAGTGTCTGCAAATGTGAGAAAATGCATTTCTGATTTTTAAGCTGCTGACTCTTTAGTATTTTGTTATGGCAGCCTGAGCAAGGACAGGCTCCTTTTTCTGTCTCTTTTTTATTCACTTAGTAAATATCTGTTAGCCTCAAGTATGCTCCAAGACCTATCATAGGCAGTGGATAAAGGAGGAAACAAAACAAAATTCTTGCCCTCAAGGAGAGTAAATCCTAAGGACATACAATTTGTATTGTACATATACAATACATGTAGCAAATATGTGTATTAGATGTCGCATGTACTACAGAAAACAATAGAGCAAAGAAGGGAGATGGGAACTCAGAGGGGAGTGTTGTACTTTTAGAGTCATCGAAACAAAGTGACATTGGCACAGGTAAATGAAAGACAGGAAGGAATAAGGAAGAAGATATATAAATATCTGGAAAAAGAGGTTTCCAGGGAGAAAATATAGCAAGTTCAAAGGACTGGTGATAGGAACATGTTTGGAGTTGAATGAGAGCCAGTAGTAGGAGACAAATTCCACTGGGTGGTTAGTACCAGCCTAATTTTTCTACAGCATAGTAATTGTGTTATTGTGCCTCTACTCAAAATCTTCAATGGATTACAATTGTCTGACAAATAAATTTTAAATTATTTAACACACATTCGAAGTGTTGCTCACACTGGACTTTCCAACATTCTTAGTTTTACTTCTTCACCCTCCTTAATTCTTCACTTTGGATACCTACACCATTTTCCTAGACAAATCCATGTATATCCCTAACTCTTGGTGGCTCTCCCAAAGCTCCCTTTACCTACCAAAGCTGGTTTTGTCCTTATCTTCCTCCAGTGGCTCTGGGTAAATTAAATTTACTTATTCATTCCTCTTTTTTTTACACAATATCTTGATTGTATTTATATTGGGATATTATTTAATCATTACTGATATTTTAATAGTTACATGGCTGCTTCTACTAAATAATAAGCTTTCTGGGCCAATGGCCATTGTGCATATGATATATTCATTTTTTTTGGTTGTTAAAAGAGAATTAACTCAGAACCAATTATTTTTGCAAACTTTGAAAAATAAAATGGACAATATTTATTTCCATAAGTGAAGATGTCTATAGCCCGATGGTATTTCAATGTTCTTTCCATTATTACATTGCTGCATTCCCAGAGACTGTTTCAGAGACGTGAAATCTAACTGACTATAGATTTTTGTCTTTGGTGGTCAAGGTGATTCACACTGAATTGCACACCAAGAGTACCTGAGGTTCCACTGTAAATAAGTAGGCTGTTCATAGTCCTCTGTCTCTTAGAAGCCCAAATTTAAAAATCCATAACACGACAAACCATATGAAGTCCCATGCCACTTCATTTTTAAATATTTTATTGTAGGAGAGGTAGCTTCAGGAATTAACATCTGAATCCCTGTAACTGCAGACAACCTCGAAGGAATATTATTTGCAGCTGCCAGGTATCTAAGAATGCCAGGAGTTTAGATGGACTGAAAATAACTGGCAATTCCAAGGAAGTTCTTGAAGTACTGGAGGAAACACCTGCCACTGTTCTGAAAGAGAAGCATGGTTTCTGAAGAATTCCTGCTTCCTGCCATTATCACTCTGTACCAGGTATCCACCTAGAGTGAAGACGTCCGTATCCTACTTCATACCTCTCTGAAAATGGGGACAGATCCATCTTTTGGCAGGAAGGACAGCAAAAATCAAAACAAAAATTATTGATTTCAGACTTTTTCCTTGAGAAAGTCTTCCAAAGAACAATTACGTGAAAATCCATCTCAGTAATTATCTGGAATAGGACATATGGGAACACATCCCCATCTATAACTGCATTTTCAGGTAGATGATGGTCCTTAGACTTTTGTCCTTGCAGTTTGAGTTTGTGATCCATCCTCCACTATCACCTGAGTCTAGCTCAAATTTTGCTGGCAAATACAACCATAGAAGTAGCCCTGTCTGGGGAAAAAATTGAAATAGTTTTGAAATGATACCTATCGAGACTAGTCAACTCCAAAAGGAAAATGAAGTCACAAATGAGCATTGTTGCATCTCTCTGACACTCCATAACTTCTTCCTCCAGTCTTTTCCCATCACACACACACACACACACACACACACACACACACCCCGCAATCACACACTCAGAATGACTGAGAGATGTCACAAAAGTATATTGTAAATTCAACACTACCAGAAAGAATGTGCTGTCTCACAGTTTCATCCAAAAAGGTGTTAGCTGTCTTTTACAGGAAAATTGAACACAGGCCTTTGACAAATTATATATATTATAATATATATATATATATTTACAAATATATGTATACAAAATTTATATATATTTACAAATTATATATATATATGTGTGTGTGTATGTATATATACATATATATATGTATATATATATGCCTTATTCCAGCAGACCCAACAAATATAAATGTTTTGGTCTCTACAAAATACCTAAGAATAGACTAATTCATATAAAAATGAAGAACTTGCCTTTAAAAATTAATCCTCTAAAGATGATCATTATAAACTTGAGAGTTTGATCTTTAATTTGGAGCTTAATGCAGAGGAGTTCTATTCCTTTCTAAAAGCCTCTCATAATGTTTTATGCAGCCAGTATAAATTAATTTGAACTTTGCAGGGATAGAACTCACTGAAAATATGAAAAGGAACCAGCCACGAGGTGGGCTGATGCATGAAACTCTCTCGGAACTGGATTCAGGCAGCCTGGATTATAGCTTCCGTGATACTCGTTAACCTTTCTGGGCCTCAGTTTCCTCTAAGAAGAGGTAGTTGAGTCAGATGCCATCTACAGTCTTCACAGCTCTGGAATAATTTTATTTACATATAATGGAGAGTGTAGTGTAGGATGCAAATAAACATAGACCCTGTGTGCAAGGACCAAGCAATCTGAGTTTTAAAAAGTGCCCCCCCCACCCGTCCCCATGACTCTGATACCTGCTCCAAGTGAGAACCATGGATCTAGGGAACATACCTCAGCCTTCAGATCTCACACTGCTAATGTCACAGAGGCTCTAGTTATATTTGTGCTCATTTTAGAGTAAGAAGGGGGCATCTATGGTAGATGGCAAGGGACTAGCATCTCAGCACCCCTGGGACAAGAGCATTCTCAGCTAGAGGGCTGGGCTGAGTAAATGTTAGAGATCATTTATCATCTGGCTTCATGCTGGCTTCATAATTCACAGTGTTTGCTGATATTGCAAAACAACAACAACAACAACAACAACAACAACAACAAAACCCATGGTCTTTTTGAAAAAGAGTGCTAAAGGATTAGTTCTCAAAATGCAGTCTGAGCACTGCTTGCTGCCTCTTAGTTTGGTCCTCAAGCAGTTGTCACCACACCTCTGTATCTCGTCGTTAATCGTTTACTCATATAGTTTTATAAATAACACACCAGTCTCGTCAGGCTCTCCCCTGACCCTGGACTTCACCCAGGAAAGGGAAGATGTGGCTGGGAGGAGACAGGTAGGTGGTCCTGCCACTGTGTATATCAGGTCACTCCATTATTTTAAGGTTGTGTTTGCCTCTTATGATGTTACAAGGGTGTTGCTCAACGGTTGTTGGTCTGATCCAAGGCTGTTGCCACTTAGTGGACTCCTCACTTTGAGCTGAGGCCAGAGAATGATGTGCATTTTCTGGGTTTGTTGTGATTCCAGGACTGTTATCTCAAGCACAGTCCACCCTTCATCAGTACTACTGTGGCCACAGAGGCCCCTTTGATCTGTTGAAATTCTGCCCCCACCCACAGTGTAGTCCTTCAGCTGTTCACAGAAGCTCCCGCCATGCCCATCCAGGGCCCCCAGATCAGCAGTGTCTCATTAGCTGACCCACGTGTTTGATCCAGTGCCTCTAGACTCCAGCCTCCAGCTCAGTCACTAGCTCATGCTTGTGTTCCTGGTGTCTGATTGTGCTGCCATTGGCACAGATTGAGTTTTGCAGGTGGAATGTAGCCCCCTACAAGAGTGTTTTTTTAAACGTATGCCATTTTAATTTGGGAACAGCTGTCTGAACCTCAAATATGTCTTTCATATTTCATGTCATATCTGGTTACTCAGGGCAAAACACGTTAATGTTTAGTTGTTCTGGGATTAGGAAAATAAACCATAATGTGGTCACCTCTTAGATACATTGGCCAAACTTGATGAGGGTCCAGATGTGTGTGCTTCTTTCTCCTTTGAGAACCAGCTAATGTTAAGACAATTCAAAATAAAGATTTTTTTTGAGGAAGCAAAATAGAGGGAAACCATAGGGAAACCATAATATCTTTTATGAGCTACATTTACCCCGAGGCATTTATCATAAAGTGTACTTTGTTTCTCATTGCATCCCTTGGACATCTGGGATGAGGAAGCAACCACATTAGGACATTGTCAGACACTATCACAAGTTCCCTTGGCTTATAATGGTTTTATCTTTATTCTTATTCTGACCAGAAAACCCTTGGTTCAATTCCATTTGAATGTCAACAGTAAAAAAAATAAAAACAGAGCAGAGACTTCATGAACAAATGTTCAAACTTCGGGCGAAAATAATCAAAGGATGAGTTATCCCTATGTACTCACCTAAAGATATGTAATACTGTTTGATGTGCACATACAATTTAATATGACCTTCTACAAAGCTAAAATGTTCAGAACAAGAAAATTCATCATTTGAAATATTTAGGGAGAAAGATCTATATCATTCTTTCAACTTGAAACTTTTCAGAACAATGCCATTCCTGGAAAATATAGAAATAGCATGGCTCATGTTTTGGTAGAAATAGGTATATGGGAATATGTCTTCCCAACATCTTTCATGCTGTAATGGCAAAGGAAAGAAGACGAGAAGAGCTGTTTGTCTGGTTTCCTAAAACAGGCTCCTAAATGTAATTTAAAGAAAATAAATATGACAGCCTTAGGTCATCAATCATTGCTAATGATCACTCTTACTTTAACAATGAGGAAACAGAGACACAGGTGGGCAACAAGTCAGAGATGACCTTGTGATTTGGTTGTACCAGACAAAATAGAATCCCAAAGGCCTCTTCTTTCTGTGTTTCAGCTGCTGGCTTGTATGAGCTTTTTATTTTAGTTGTGTCTTGGCTATACATTTTTAAAGCATATAATAGCACGCAACCCAGCAGGGTTTGAATGTGATTAGACCCAAGTGAAGCACCATTAAAAACTGGAGACGTGTTCAGATGACATGACATTTTGAATGAGTGCCCAATGTAGACCCCAGTGTGTTTGGCTTTGGGTTTGTACTTGTTTCTTTTATTCTTAAACTGATTTCTTTTGAGAAGAAAATGTGCTTTGCTGAAACAGCTAATAGGATGCTTCATAAGTCACATGCTATTTTCAGGACCAGAGAAGAACAGCGTGTGTTATAGATGAAGTGAAAAAAATCATTGCTGAGTTTCTCAGACTCTCTAAGATCAGGTCAAGGCATTACCTTTGATTTTACTTTTCAGTAGTTATTAAGTTTTCTCTTTTTTTCTCTGTTGACTACCTTTCAGGTTTTTCTCTACCAACCAAACCTGATGCAGTTACCCACAATCTATCCTTGAACTTTTAAGATGCAATGGGCTCATCAACCCAAACCTTCTACTGCCTGTTGGGCTGGGACTTGGTTCTCTGATTTCAGTTCATCTCAACCAATTCAGTACCCTAGCTGTTTATGCACAAAGCCCCGTGCCAGCCACTGGTTGAAGGCTATTTTAAACTCCATGTGTAGATTTTCTTGCTCAAAAGCTGACACATTCTATGTTCTCATAACAAAAATGGAAATGGATATATAAACATGTTTTATAAATTTGATTTATATTTTACAGTATTTCATTAGTTGACTTAAAGTTTTAGGGGATGAATTATTAACGAAACTATTGACTAAGACCATCTATGGTGTTATTTCAAACAATGGTATATGGACAAAAAAAAACTTGCCCATATCATGATATGGCTGTAGATAATATGAGCATTCGTTATTAGCCAAAACACTAATGAAAGACATTAAGGAAGGAAGGAAGGACAATGAAGGGGTTGACTGTTACATTTCCTATGAAGTTGCTATTTGAATGGACTGTGGTAGAGTCAACCAGAACACATTTGTAGGTGGATAATATCAAATACATACGTATTGATTGTATATATTTGTATGTGAGTAGCTCTTACATCACATCACAGAGATTATAATTATAGGAGGACAACTAGAATTTGTTGGCTACCTCTTATGTTCCATCTGCCTCGAAGTTGCTTTCTTTTCGGGTCCTTACAACCAGTACCCACATTTTAGAGATATTGATAGTGGAGTCAAGAAAATCAGTTCAGCTTTCTACACCAATCAGGGGTAAAACGCCAGCACTCTAGATAACCAATGTAGTGCTCTATTCACTACTACATCCCACCTCTCAAGATCTTTGTTGCAGATGAGCCTAGTGGGATCCTTATTTTGAAATTTTCTTTTATGAATTCTCTCATCCACTGTGTTTCCAATTGAAGATTATTGCTTCTGGAAATCAAAGATTTCTATTATTTGTTTGATTCAAAATAAATCAAAATGACTTCATTTTGACCGCTCACCTGAAGACCGAAACCCTCATACCTTAGGCTAGAACATCTTGGTTATACATGATTCTAATACCATGGAAATTACAGAGCCCAGAGGAAAATCTTCATATATTACGGTGCTAGAGATCACGTTTTTCAGTGCTTTTAGCACATAGATTCTTCTTAGTAAGTGTAAAGTGCTCCATATGTACAGAGAACTTGTCAGCTAAAAATGCTGGAGGCTTTAGTCTGCATTTCAACAGGATGTGTATGAGCAGATGTTTATTTCAACACTTCCTCAGTTGAGCTATCACTGTATATTTGCCTGAAGAGTAAGAGGATAAGGGCTGAAATGGAATTAAGGAGTGAACAATGAAAGACACAATGTTACCCTGCACCGTTACTCAAATTGTGTAAGAAAATAAAGGGGGAAGGAGTAAACGATTGGTTAGCAGTGCGTTTCTCATGTAGATATTAATTCTCTTTGTATTCCTCTTTGAAGAGTTGCTTCTTTCAAATAATACTTTAGTAAGAGAACACACCACTGCTCTTAATTACCCTAGTAAGGACGAGTGGTAATCAGGCCCTCATTTTAAGATTCAAGGATATCAGGATGCAAAGACATCTTTGAAAAGAGAGATACAACTGACTTGGCAGAAATATAGGGCAATGAATGGTTATTGGGTACCTATACCATGTTGGTTATATGTTAAATAGTTTCATGCATGGCACATCATTTCCTATTTATAACATTGTTGCATTTTTTGTTATTTTTATTTAGATAGTCAAAATTCAGAAAGTTTAAATAACTTAAGCAAGTTTCAAAGGTAATAAGCAGCATATGTGGGGCTCCAGGTGTGTGTAATTCCTTATCCTGCTGCATTATGACACCTTCACAAATTATTTTAGAGCTTATCTTGCTCAGGAACACAAGGCAGGAAACCACTTTATTCTTAGAGTAACAAGTGCCATGGGTAGGGCAGATGGAAGGAAGTAGAGAAGGCTGCAGTTTGAGTCAGAGGTGATATTCTAAATAAGTTAATGGGCACAGGCTAATTTATCAGAAAAGACACTAACCTCAAGTGACTCTAGAGATGTACCAGTGCCTACCAGCTAAATAACCCCCCTCAGCTGCATACCAGTTCTGGCTGTAGTGCCCCGTAATTTAATCTCTCTCTTGAGGCAGAGCACCTCCCACAGGGTCAAAACTGCATACCATTCTCCTTTGCAAAAGCCTCCAATGATAAAAAACAGATGGCTTATAGAACCTGTTTTACTCATTGTCCTAGTTTTCTGTTCACTCCTACTTCACTATACTTCTTTGATTTGTATTTCTTTATTGGTCTCCACAAATACTGGTGTTTTCTATATCCCTAATCTCTATCCTCTTCATTTTGTATTTACTTACACTTCCCACTTTGGGGCCACCATCCTTTCCTGGGGTAAGGTGGCTCGCAACACTTCCACGTTTCATTTCATCTCTTAACTCAGTCACACCTGCTGCTCACACCATCGTGCCCACAACAGACCTGCTGTTCCTCCAGTGTCCCCTACTGCAGCATTATGCCACTTGGTTATCCTTGACCCCTCTCTCAACTGCAGATCAAGCAATTGCTTTCTTTATTATTATTTTAGAGAGAGAGCACGCAAGCAGGGGAGAGGGGCAGAGGGAGAGAGAGAATCCCAAGCAGGCTCCATGTCCAGTGTAGAGCCTGATGCAAGGCTGGAACCCATGAACCATGAGATCATGATCTGAGTCGAAATCAACTTTGGACCGCTCAATGGATTGAGCCACCCAGGTGCCCCAGCAATTGCTTGTTTCTAATTCCTTTCTCAGTGTTGACACCCATACCTCTACATCTGTACTGTCTGAGCTCTGTGCAATCCCCTGTCATCACCAACGTGGATAACTCCAGTCATTTCCTAATACGTCGTCTAGTCTCCACTCTTGCTCAGCTCAGCCTGTCTTTCACGCTACTCCAGAAGAGCTTTCTGGAAAGCATGGAAACAGGTGGCACCCTGCTCTTCTTCCCACTTTTCCTAACAGTCACTGTGACTACCCAGAGGTGAGTTTGTTCAGGTCAGCTTCTTTTGGTTCACTGGGAGAAAAATTAGCTCTAACATGAAAAGCTGTGGGTGATATTTCTCAGTGGGCAAGGAAATCAAAATATTGTAAAAGCATTTGTCATATAAAATGCACCTTTAGCAAGAGCACAAAGAAAACTTCAACTTCTTGCCAATAGAAGAAATTTGTGAGGCTGAAAAAAATAAATGAGGAGTCTAATACAGAACGAAATTGGAAATGTAGGTTAAAATTGTGTGTGTGCGTGCACGTGCGGACGTGTGTATGTGTGTATTAGGGCAGCACCTTCTAAATTCAACTTAATTGAACTAGATTAAGCTGAATTAAAATTGATTAGTCTAAGTCTGACATAATTATGATTTTAATAATAAAAATTAATGTTTATTGAACACCTAGTTGGCATAGGGTAAGACACAGTCCCTTTCCCTGAGTTTATAATACAAAGTAGAAAGGGAGACCAAAAGTCTGCTAAAAAAAGTAAGAGGAGAAATAGACCTCAGGGAAATGAGTTCTAATAGTACTGACTCCATTAGCAGAATATCTTTGTGTTATAATGGAAGTAAGTAACTGCACAGAAAGTTGAATTCCTTGTAATTATTTAAGGGACCAGTAAGGCCCTAGAACTTTATCCTAGAAAAGTGGTTACTGGTGAGATGAAAAAGTGTTAGCTTCAGTGGCTAAGGAAAAATTATATGAATAAGATATAGGGTATAATGAAGCAGGAGGAAAAATGCATATATCATTTCATTTGGTGGAGAATCAAAGCTGAATAAGTATTTATAGTACTTTATAATAGTACTTGCATATATATAAACACTATATGTGTGCAGATTTCCCATAAGCCCCTTGGCCCCACGTATGTCCAACCTCTGTCATTATCGCTATCCCCGGCAGTGTGGTATATTTCTTATAACAGATGAACCTTCACTGTCTCATCATCTTCACCCAAAGTCTATGGTTTATATTATGGTTCATTCTTGGTGTTGTACATCCACAGATTCTTTTTATTCTAGTTTGAATCTGAATAAAGTCGAGATAATTGTTTATTGATTTTAAGTTTTCTTTTTTTTTTTCGTATTTTATTTTTTTCTTTTATTTATTTATTTATTTTT
>CM053571.1:117672744-117807445 GCA_028646485.1 Cryptoprocta ferox
TCCCCACAAGTGACCTCCACCAAGACCATCACCCCCCTTTACCTTTCCCCCTTCCCCTTCCCCCCTCAGTTTGTTTTCAGTATTCAAGAGTCTCTCGTGTTTTGTCTCCCTCCCTCTCCCTAACTCTTTTTCCTCCTTCCCCTCCCCATGGTCCTCTGTTGGGTTTCTCCTGTTAGACCTATGAGTGCAAACATATGGTGATTTTAAGTTTTCATACTAACTTTATTGATTTCTTTTTATTTTTCAAATAGTCATTAACTTGAAGTTATTAAAAATCAAGTTGAATTATTTTTCTTTGGCCTCTTATAATGCTTTGAAAAGCACATTTCCAGAGAAAGGTTCTAAGAGTGTCTTAACAATGACAGAATCTTTGAAATAAATAAGTTGCTTTTCACAATGCTACATTGAGAAATTAAGCTTATTATGCCTTATTATATGGTCAGAACTTTCAAAAGTAAACATCAGCTTCCTAGGAGTAGAGTGTTTCCAATTGCTAAGATCAACCTATTTCTATTTAAAGATCTCCTTTGTCACTAGTGAACTTTAATACTCTATTAACTTGATCTCTCTTCTCCTCTTGAGTCATATTGGAAAAGAGGTGGACCCTGCCTTTCTCCACCTTTGGCTGATGATCTTTGAGCTATCCCTTGGGGAAGATGTCAGCAATTTATTTATTGCTAGTTAAATCATTGATTTAGGTAGAATATGTTTTCCTTTAATAAAAGAAAGTCTCCAATAAATATATAATGTCCATGGCTTAGGAATAAAGAGACCAGTGCCATGGCCCTCTAGCAGACACACTTTACTCTTGCTCCCCAAGAGTAAAGATGCATTGCCTTACTCCCAAGAGTTTTCTTAAGAACTCAGGGAAATAATTACAAATTTAGGCTGACAGGCAAAACACATGCATCCCCTCTTGACAAACACATCATGATTTTTCAGAATAGGGAATGTCAGAAATGTGATGGACCAATTAAAATTAAAATTGTATGAAATCATGTATGTAAATCTTGAATTTAAATGGTTTTATTTTCCCTCAATGGTATGAAGATGGTAAGTTTAAAAAAAAAAGATAAATTTCAAAAAAATAACATAGGAAAACATTTAGATGATCTTGGATTTGGCAGTGACTTTTTAGGTACAACACCAAAACCATACTCCATTAAAGTAAAAAAAAAATGACATGTTGGACTTCATTAAGATTAAAATCATCTACTCTGTGAAAGATATTGTTAAGAAAATGAGACCACAAGCCACAAACTGGGGAAGATAGTTGAGTATCATGTTTGTGAAAAATAACTTGTTTCCAAAATATACAAGGAATTCTTACACCTCAGCGATAAGAAAACAACTCAGTAAAAAAATGGACTGAACTTACAGAGATAGACAAATACTGAATAAGCATATGAAGAGGCGCTCAACATCATATATCATTAAGGACTACAAATTAAAACAACAATGAGCTACCATAACACACCTATTAAAATAGCAGAAATTTGAAACACTGACAGAATAAAATGCAAGGGAGAACGTGGAGCAGCCAGGACTCTCATTTACTGCTGGTGGGAAAGCTAGGTGTTGCAGCCACCTTGGAAACCTGTATGGCGCCTTCTTAGAAAGCTAGTCCTGCCATACCCTCCAGGGGTTACACTCCTAGATACTTCCCCAAATATGTTAAAAATGCAGTCCATGGAAAAAGATGCACCTGAATACTTGCAACATCTTTATTCGTAATTGTCAAGACTTGGAAACAATCTAGATAGCTTTCAATATGTAAATAAATAAACAAATTGTAGTACATGCAGACAATAGAATCTGTCCAGTGATAACAAGGAAAAAGCTATCAAGCCACAAAAAAGACTTGGAGGAAACTTAAGTGCATGTTGCTAAGTGAAAAAGCCAGTCTGAAATGGCTGTACATTGTCTGATTCCAGTTACATGAAGTTTTGGGAAAGGCAAAAGTGTAGAGACAGCAAAAAGATGTTTGCCAGGAGTTCAGGGGAAGGGATGAATTAATGGAACATAGGGGATTTTTAGGGCGATAAAAATATTCTGTTAGATACTGTAATAGTGGATCCATGACATTATGCATTTTGCAAAACGGATAGAACTGTATGACACAGTGAACTCAAATGCAAATGGTCTTTAATAATGTGTCAATATTGGTTCATCAATATTATTGATATTCATCAATCATATAACAAATGTAGCACAGGAACATATGAGGTTAAGAAATGGGAAAACTGGAGGTATGGAGGAGAAAGGGAAGGGCATATGGAAACTCTCTGTACTTCCTGTTCAATTTTTGTGTAAACCTAAAATTGATATAAAAATAGTCTATTAAAAACAATAAGTACAGTATTGACT
This sequence comes from Cryptoprocta ferox, assembly GCA_028646485.1. Lineage (NCBI taxonomy): Eukaryota > Metazoa > Chordata > Mammalia > Carnivora > Eupleridae > Cryptoprocta > Cryptoprocta ferox. The sequence continues at coordinate 117,675,112 of CM053571.1, forward strand.
CCATCTCATGGAGAATTCTAACACTACCATGTCCAGTATTTCTGGGCATCCATAAACCATCTGTGTATCTGGCCATCCTCAAACACAGTAAGTGGATTTAGGGAAGGGTAGATATTAAAATTGCAGTGGCTTAATAAACTAGAAGCCTTTTTCTTACTCATGTAAGAGTCTTATCATTGGTATGTGTTAGGGGATGAGTTCTAAGATCCACACAGTCATTCAAGGACCCAATATGATGAAGCTTTTGTCACATAGAGTGGCTTTTATAGTTACCATGTGGGTTGCAATCCATCCAGGGGATGACAAAAGAGAAAAAAATAGTACATGGAGGGTGTTTGGGGACAGGTGCATATTAGTTCTCCCCACATCCCATTTGTCAGAATTTATTCATCTGGGCATTATCTAAATACAAGTAAGGCTGGGAAATCTGGAGATAAAGGAAATAGTTAATAGATATAGATTAGATATAGGTACAGACACAGATGCAAAGATCTTGCAAGTGCATATATCTTATTCCTTATAACCATTAATTAACACTTGTGGTAAGAAGATAGGAATGGAATGGAATTGGAGGCGAATAAAATTTAATTAATGAAACGTGTGAATCTTTCCATGACAACATGTCACATCTTGAGGAATATGATTAGCACACCTCTCTGTAGCTGATACAAAAATATATTAAAAAAGAAAAGAGAAAGTTAGGGTAATCCTACTAAAAATGGATAGATTTCTTTCTCAACTTGTTGAGGAAAGACATCATAAGATTCTTTCTATTATTTTAAGTTCCATCAAATTTTTTCTTTCCCAGGAGAGCTAATTTCTCACTGCAGTCTTGAGTCATGACAGATAATTAGGAAATCTGGTCAGGCTTTTGCGGTACCATATTTCTGCAATTTTTATATTGTTATAAAATAGCTTCAGGGGAGACACACATACAAAAAAAGGATAATCAGGGTGAGAGTGCATTAGCCTAAAGTATAATTTTATTGTTTCCCATCTGTTGTAATTATGAAAATAAACTCTTTTGTATTCTGATCAGCAGGATAAATCATCAGAAAGATGCTTGTATCTTGCAACGTTTCTTGTTACATGTTATAAATAAGAGCATCTTATCTGTATGATTTTTTTTTTCTTTTTCCCTTAGGAGCAGGGCCATTGCAATCTTCCCATTAGAGGAGTCATTTCTCCCCCCGAAACCAACATAGCTTAAGGGAATAGTATTTGTTTCAACCAAATCATTACTGCATATGGGATTTAGATTTGCATTTGCACATATTTCCAAGGTGGCTGAAAAAGCATCATTTTAAGAAAAGAACAATTTAAATATCATAGTTTGGAAGATGTGTTTTCTCTCTACATATTGATTAAGGATAATGTATGTGCTTTATATTGAGAGTGTCAGAATACTCAATGAGCACCCTTCAACCAAATTTTACAGTGACAAACTGAGTCAAGAAAAAGAGGCTCTTTTCTTCCCCTCTCTCACTCTCATTTTGCATAAGCTACCAAAAGATTGTTTTAAAGAATGTGCTGATTGTTTCAGAATAGTAAAAAATTATTTCATTACATTACAGAGGATACCCATTATCAAGTGCCTTAATTCAATGTGTATTATCTCTTACTTAAGAAAGGGACCTAACTTTGAGACTGATGATATGAAAAATAAAAACGAAAGCTTTCCCTACAGTATCATTTTTTATCTTTATGTAAAAACAACTATAAAAAAATTAATGACTATTCATTGCTCCTATGTTATTGTACAATCCATTTTAGAGCATTTTTAGGTTTATTGCAAAATTAAGCAGAAGGTAAATAGATTTCTCCTATACCCTTTGCCCTCAGTCATGCATAGCTACCCCCATTATGAACATACCCCAGCAGAGTCATACAGTTATTACAACTGATGAACTCACACTGACACATCATCACTCAGAGTCCATAGTTTACATTAAGGTTCATTCTTGGTGTTGGACATTCTGTGGCTTTAAAACAAACATATAATGCCATACACCCAGGGGATGATGTCATATACTGTAGTTCCATTGCCCTAAAATTCCTGGATGCTCCGTCTAGTCATCACCTGACCCCTAATCCTGGCAACCACTGGTATTTTGCTGTTTAGTTTTGACTTTGCTAGCATGTCATACAGTTGGAGTCAAACAATACATAACCTTTCAAATTAACTTCCTTCACTTACTATTATTATGCACTTCACTTTCCTCCATGTCTCTTTCTGGAGGGATAGCTCATTTGTTTTCAGTATTAAGTAATACCCCATTGCATGGATGGACCACAGTTTACTTATCCATTTGTCTACTAAAGGGCATCTTGGTTACTTCCAAGTTTTTGTATTTTGTATTAAAAATAAAGCTGCTATAAACACTTGTGATATATATATATAGGTAGATAGATATAGATATATATAGACACACACACACACACACACACACACGCACACACACTGAGAGAGTGAGAGCAGGGGAGGGCAGAGAGAGAAGGAAACAGAGAATCTGAAGCAGGCTCTGCACTATCAGCACAAAGTCTAATGTGGGGCTCAAACCCAGGAACCACGAAATCATGACTTGAGGCAAAGCTGGACAGTCACTCAACTGAGCCACCCAGGTGTCCCTACAATATATATAGTTTTAATTTTTAATTCCAGTTTAGTTAACATACAGTGTTATATTAGTTTCAGGTGTACAATATATTAATTCGACAAGTCTATACATTAATCAGTGTTCATCAAGATTAATATTAATCTCCTTCATTTATTTCACCCATTCCCCAACCACTGCCCCTTGATAACCATTCTCTATAGGTAAGAATCTGTTTTTTTGGTTCTCTTTTTCAATTTTGTTTCTTAAATTCCACATATGAATGAAATCATATGATATTTGTCTTTCTCTGACTGATGTATTTTGCATACATTCTAGATCCATCCATGTTGTTGCAAATGGCAAGATTTCATTATTTTTATGGCTGACTAATATTCCAATGGATATATATATATATATATATATATATATATATATATAATCACTTCTTCTTTATCCATTCATCTGTCAGTGGACACTTGGGCTGCTTCCATAATTTGGCTATGGTAAATAATTCTACAAAAAGCTTAGGAGGGCATGTATCTTTTCAAATTAGTGTTTCATATTCTTTGGGTAAATACCCAGTAGAGGAATCACTGGATCATATGGTAGTTCTATTTTTAATATTTTGAGGAACCTCCATACTGTTTTTCACCATGGCTGCGCCAGTTCGCATTCCCACCAACAGAGCACAATGGTTCCTTTTTCTCTACATCCTCAATCCTCCCCAATACCTGTTGTTTTCTGTATTTTTTATTTTAGCCATTATGACAGGTATGAAGTGATATTTCATTACAGTTTTTATTTGCATTTCTCATATGATGAATGCTGTTAAGTATCTTTCTGTGCATCTGTTGGTCATCTATTGGTCTTCTTTGGAGAAATGTCTTTTCAGGCCTTCTGACTGTATTTTATTTGGATTATTTGGTGCCTTTTGTTTTGGTGTTTAGTTGTATAAGTTCTTTATATATTTTGGAACTAACCCTGTATTGGATATGTCGTTTGCAAATATCTTCTCCCATTCAGTAGGTTGTCTTTTAGTTTTGTTGATTGTTTCCTTTGCTGTGCAAAGCTTTTTATTTTGACATAGTCCCAGTAGTTTATTTTTGCTTCTGTTTTCCTTGATTCAGGAGACATATCTAGAAAAACATCACTATAGCCAATGTCAGAGAAATTACTGCCTGTGCTCTCTTCTAGGACTTTTATAGCTTCAGGTCTCACATTTAGGTCCTTATTTCATTTTGTGTTTCTTTTTGTGTGTGATATAAAAAAGTGGCCCAGTTTCATTATTTTCCATGTAGCTGTCCAGTTTTCCCTACATCATTTGTTCAAAAGACTGCCTTTTTTTTTCCATTGCCTATTCTTGCCCGCTTTGTCAAAGATTAATTGACCATAAATGTGTGGGTTTCATTATGGGCTCTCTAATCTCTTCCATTAATCTGTGTGTCATTGTTTGTACCAGTACCAGACTGTTTCGATTACCACTGCTTTGTAGTATAACTTGAAGTGCGGAATTGGGATGCCATCAGTTTTGCTTTTCTTTTTCGAGATTTCTTTGGTTCTTCAGGGTCTTTTGTGGTTCCATTCAAATCTTTGGATTATTTTAGTTCTGTGAGAAAATGCTGTTGGTATTTTGATAGGGATTGCATTAAATCTGTAGATTGCTTTGTTCAATATGAACATTTTAATAATATTCGTTTTTCCAACTCATGACCATGGAATGTCTTTCTATTTGTTTGTATCAACCTCAGTTTCTTTCATCAGTGTTTTATTACTCTCAAATATGTGTCTTTCACCGCCTTGGTTAAATTTATTCCTAGGTGTTTTATTATTTTTGGTGCAGGTTTAAATGGAATTTCTTAAGTTCTCTTTCTGCTGCTTCATTATTAGTGTATAGAAATGCAATGGATTTTTATACATTGATTTTGTAGCCTGTGACCTTACTGAATTCATTTATCAGTTCTAGTAGTTTTCTGGTGGAGTCTTTAGGATTTTCCATATAGAGTATCATGTCATCTGCAAATGCTGAAAGTTTTACTTATTTCTTACCAACTTGAATTATTTTTATTTCCTTTTGTTTTTGGATTGTCATGGCTAGGACTTCCAGTATTGTGTTGAATAAAAGTGGTAAGAGTGGACATCCTTGTCTTATTCCTGACCTTATGGAAAAAGCACTCAGTTTTTCACCACATACATTTTTCATTGTTGATGGGATAGGGAGGGAATAGAAACAAAAAAGTAGATTTTTAGACTCTTTAAAGGGACTCTAGAAATCATATGGATACATGATTCTCTCAAATCTAATTTTCAGAAGTCTCGAGAAATTTCTTATAATACAGATTCTTTGCACTACTGAATAAAAATATCCAGGGATGAGGCCCCAGAAATTATATTTTCAACAAGTTTCTTAAATATCTTAGTCATCAGCCAGATTTGGGAACAACTGTTCTAGGCAACTTAATTTTAGAATACAGGACCCAGATTACTTAAGTCATATAACTAGGGAGTGCCAGAGTCAGGGCAAGAGTAGAAAAGTGTTCTCTTTTTGACCCCATATGATTCTATTAATGAGAAATGTATGAGCATGGTCTTTTTCCCATTACTCATGATATGCATTTGTTTTAAAAAAGAGAATAGATAAATAAAGTAAATACAGCAAAGCAGTGATACACTTTCTCTACCTTAACATTATGTGAAAACCCAACAAAGTGGTGAATATGCATTCTTTTTTTAAAAAAATTAATGTTAATTTTGAGAGACAGAGCATGAGCAGGGAAGGGGCAGAGAGAGAGGGAGACACAGAATCTGAAGCCAGCTCCAGGCTTCGAGCTGTCAGCACAGAGCCCAATGTGTGGCTTAGACCCATGAACATTAATATCATGACCTGAGCCAAAGTAAGACACTTGACGGACTGAACCACCCAGGTGCCCCTGAATATGCATTCTTAATTCAAGGGACTCTGAATGGACTCAACCTCTCACAGAATAGAGTACTGTGAATTTTCTTCCTTGGGGTCACCTACTTGATCCATGAAGAAGGCTGCATAAGTGCTTTGATTTTTCAGTATTACTCAGTTTGGAGTATTTGAGTAAGGGGTGCCATTTGCAGTTCTCTGAAGACTCTGACATGAATTAGATTTGCAGGGGATTGTATACTGAGGGGAAGAACCATGAAGAAAGCCAACCAATAGTGTAAGGGATTTGTAATGATGGTGCTGTTAATATTTTTGTTGATTTCATTTTTTCCCAAAAGTTAGACAGTATCTTACTGCTATTACATATGTGCTTTTATCCCCAGACTCCCAGAATCCATTATAGTTTAATCTCATGATTTCAGAGACTCTTGTGATATATAATAAACCTGATTTTTAAAAATTTTATTAATATATATATACCTACAACAACGCACACAGTCTACAGTTTTATAACTATGTTAAAATAGGATTATCTTTAGCAAATAATGGAGTGATTAAGGAACTTCACATCTAAAACCATTCCGTATAAAGTCTCCTAAAGTAAAGAGGGAAATATCAGTTTCTCTTGCCTGGGCACCTCAAGGAGAGGATGACTAAGGAAAACCAAATGTATGAAATGATAGTAATCATTTTGTGACCAAAGTAAGTATAAAAGATAAACAATTCTGAGTGGTGCAAAATCAATTTAAAAAATAATCTAAAATATAATCAATCTTGAGATTCTTCAAAAGGGGAAAGGATTTGATACATAGTTTACATGACAGATTTCATGTGCAATTTGGAGGAAGAAATCTTTCAAATGCTTCTGGTTGGATTGTGATAAATGGATATATTTTTTAATACCTATTGAAGATGGATAGTATTTGTAAATGTGGAAGAGGAAGGGAAGACTATATGATGGCAGGAAATGATATGGGCAAAAGCTGTAAACTAGAATATCTCAAGTACCTTTAGAGAATGATGAGTAAACCAAATTATCTGCTGCATAGGGACAAAACTCTAAAGATAGGACAGAATTCGCTTGCAGTTGACTAGAAAGTGGGGGGTGCATTTTTTAAATTAATTTATTTAATTAATTAATTTATTTATTTAGTAGGCAATAGCAAGCACTCAAGGTCTTTTAGCTGTGATGTGGCATGGACAGAGCTGTGGTTTAGGAAGATTATCTGCAATAGGATATACGAAGTGTATGATGATGATAACAGAAAATACACAGTAATTTCCAACCATCCTGTGATAATTCCATCAAAAACCATATGGTTTACAGTTCTAACAAATATAAAGGGCAGACCTATTAATGAATTGTAATAACGTAGTGCCTTTACTTTTCTTAAAGTTTATTTATTTATTGAGAGAGAGAGAGAGAGAGAGATAGGGAGGGAGGGAGGGAGGAAGCAGGAACAGGGGAGGGACAGAGAGAGAGGGAGAAAGAGAATCCCTGCATGTGACACTCAATCTCATGAACCACAAGATCATACCCTGAGGCCAAACCAAGAGTGGGATGCTTAACCAACTGAGCCACGCAGGTGCCCTGTAGTGCCTTCACTTTAAATTCAACTACATCTGTCTTCATGTTTCTTTCTGTTGGTTGCAGTTAACTGGAGGATTGCATGGCTGTTTCTCTCTCTGTGTTACAATGGTCCCTATTTCTAGAGGTGTTCTAACCCTTTCTCATGCTTGATGCCTGTTTTGGAGCTTCTCAGTTTCCATGCTCACCAGAATGCAAAAAATACTCATTTGATTTCCTCACTTATTAATATAAAGCTCCTACTGTTCATTGTATTGTATAATTAAAATTTATTACACTTTGGAAAATGAAGTGGAAAATATAAAATAATTTTCCATGGTCTCAGTACCCAAAGACAACCACAGTAGACAACTTTATGCATTTCAAATAATCTGTATCCCATCAGTAATATCTGGTTTATTACAAGTTTGGGAATATACCATGCATAAAACTTGTATCCTGACTTCTTTTTCTTATATATAAACATGTTTTAGTCCATGTTGATTCCTATTGATTAAAGGATCTATTACATTAGGCCTGTCATCTTCAGACCTAGACTGTCATCTCTGGGCTGCCAGCATCAGTGTTATCTGGAAGTTTGTTTGAAATGCAGAATTTGAGGGGCTTCTAGGTGTCTCATTCAGTTAAGCACCCCACTTTGGCTCAGGTCATGGTCTCTCTGCTTGTAAGTTCGAGCCCTGCGTTGGGCTCTGTGCTGTCAGCTCAGTGCCTGGAGCTGCTTTGGATTCTGTCTCCATCTCTCTCTGCCCCTCCCCTCTCTCAAATATAAATAAACATTTAAAAAAGTTTAAAAAAAAGAAATGCAAAATTTGAGAACTACTATATTAGTCCTACCAAGTGACTCCATTCTAACAACCACCAGAACAGAATTAATGCTTTCTTTACTTTGTAGCTCCAGTATGACTCCTGGTGGTATTGTCAAAGGAAGACATGCTAGACAGCTGTCAAAAAGGTGTTTTTTGGTGGTGCCTCAGTGGCTCAGTCAATTGAGCATCCAACTCTTGGTTTCAGCTCAGGTTGTGAACTCATGGTTCGTGAGATTGAGCCCTTCATCAGGCTCTTCTCTGACAGCATGGAGCCTGCTTGGGATTCTGTCTCCCTCTATCTGCCTCTCCTGGGATCATTCTCCCTCTGTATCTCAAGATAAATAAGTAAACATTTAAAAAAAGAAGGTGTTTTTTCATATTTATGTTGATTTCACCTTCCCTAAAAGAAGACACTTGGCCGGTTGGGTCCTACCTCTCTGGACTATCTGTGCTTGATGCCCAGACCCCCAAGGAGCCATGATAACTTAGTTTTATAGTTTTAGCAGACTCCTAAGGTACAACTGACCAAAGCATATAATAAATAAATTTTGTATTTATTAAGGTTCATTATGAAAATATCCTATTTTATCTTATGAATTCTCATGGATATTTGAATACGCATGTTTGAGAAAAGTTCTGGGATCTCATTTAGCAGCAGTGATTCCTTTCAGAACTTCCATGTGTAGTTATACAAGCTGTGAAACACGCAATTTCTGGGAGTGCCATTTCTCAGACTCTCTCAGTATAAATGATCCCCCAGGGAGTGTGCTGTACAGGGGCTCTGACTCCTTTGTGTAGGCAAGAAAGATGGGTAGCCTTTAACTAATGTCCTTAAAGAAGTGAATGATGTTTCTCCTTGGTAATCTCTACCTTCATTTCAAATTGACTATTTATTTGCGGTGAATGCTTAAAGAAGATGCTTCTTCATATGAATTTCTTAAGTCTCTTTAGGCAAATAGATTTTCATTACCATAGGGATGACTGCCGTTTCATTTTGCATAACTGGCACAGGACTGCAATTGTTGAATGAAATGACTGATTGGAGGATCATTTAGACATTTTAGAAGCAACCACCTAAAATAATCCTTTCCTTTGGAGGCATTCTAAAATATTTTTTCAGGTCTTCCTATTGAAAATTAAGTAACTTCAGAAATTTATGTTGAATAGTCTAATGTTATACTGTTGTGTGTTTGTTTATATATTATATTCCAAATATTCATATGCAATACCATCTAGCCGATGTTTCCACGTGGACGTTTCTAGGTATATTCTGTATGGTATGACAAAGCAACATGATTTTTGTCTCCCATAATAACAGCACAATTTCTCCCAAAAAGATGTCTCATATGAACAAATGATCCAGCTTGACAGATTATATGAGAATTTATTTATGTCAGCAAATCTTGACTGGAAACACCTTCCATGTTTATTTTATGATTTTAGGCCATCTCATCTTCAGGACAATACCAAGACTGAGGCGAATCACCCAAAATAGTAGGGTAGGGTAGGGAAGCTTTCAGATATCAAATCTTCCAGTAAAACTAGTAGCTCCAGATGTTTTAGCATATGGTTTGTTTGGGAATAAAGTTTTCACATGAGGATTCAAATGAAAATGAAGATATAGATATTTGCTGTGTTTTTAGCTCTGAGTTTAGACCCAAATACAAAAGTGAGGGCTAATTTATATAGATTTATTTATACACTTTTTTTTTTCCACAAAAGGTTTTGGAGGTTTACAAATGTCATATGATAAACTGGAAAACTAAAACTGCAGCAATAAAATAGAAACTGGAGATCAGTGTTGCAGGCACTGGTTTGGAATGCCATGATTAATATTCTTTTTTAAAAAAAGATTAATGCTTATTTTTGTGAGAGAGAGACAGAAAGTGTGTGTGAGCAGAGGAGGGGCAGAGAGAGAGAGAGAGAGGGAGACACAGAATTGGAAGCAGGCTCGAGGCTCTGAGCTGTCAGCACAGAGCCTGACATGGGGCTCAAACTCATGAGTTGTGAGTTCATGACCTGAGCCAAGGATGGACACTTAACCGACTGAGCCACCCAGGCACCCCAACCATGATTAATATTCTTAAGAGGCATTTGGGCACTTCTGAACAATCATCAAACAAAATCTCAAAGTTGAATAGATGGTGACATAATTGCAGGTTAATCCTAATAGATTTTAGTTCCCAAATTGAACTGTTATCAGTGTATATAATGAAGACACTAGTGGAACTTCTTGGTTATCTCAGTAGAAGATAGAGTCTTCCTGTTTCTTTTTTTATTGGTTTTGATTTATTTTAATCAATAATATTTTTTGCTACATAGATCTTGTGCATGGTGAGAACAAAAGAGAAGTCAGATAGTAAACAAACAATAAGACTTGCTGGCATTTCATACCTAAGCTTGGCCATAGGTAAAAGGTCACTCAGCATATGGTAAAAGGTCATTACTAAGGAGAGTGATTTCTAGTCACTGAGATGGAAATATTCAGAGGTTTTGCCTTAACATTTCAGAAAGTTTCTTTTTAAAATAGGTTATAAAATGCTTCAACTATGGCTAACTTATGTGACAGGAGAACTAGGTAAAAAAGGGAATAGCTTCAGGAAGACCAGAAGCTCTGACTCTATTTTTGAAGTCAGAACATCACTTTCTCTCCTGTGTGAAATCATCATTCATTCACCCAAAGGCCCAACCCACGTAAATGCATTCAGATTTGTCAATTCCATCTGTCTCACTACCATTCCTATCAGTTGTACCTTGCAGATGTCTTTCCATTCATTAGAAGATATATTCATCATTCACTCCCATTAAATATCAATTTACTACTCATAGTCAACAAAACAGGTTGGGATGTAATGAACTATTTTACCCTTAAACAACATGGATTTGAACTTTGAGGGTCCACGTATAGGGGATTTTTTAAATAAATACAGTGTAATACTGTAAATGCATTTTCTCTTATGTTTATTTATTTTGAGGGAGAGATCCGGGAGAGGGAGAGAGAGAGCGAGAGCGCTAGAGCATGCGAGCAGGGGAGGGGCAGAGAGAGAGGGGAAGAAAAAGAATTCCAAACAGCCTCCATGCTGTCAGCATAGATCTCATGAACTGTGCGGTCATGAGCTGAGTTGAGACCAGAGTTAGATGCTGAACCAACTGAGCCACCCAGTTGCCCCTCTTATGATTTTCTTAATAATCCTTTCTCTAACTTACTTTATTGTAAGAATATTCTATATAATACATACATAAAGAATGTATTATCAGTACACTAGGCTATCGTAGTCAAGTTTGGGGGAATCAAAGGTTATATGTGGATTTTTGACTGTATGGGGCATCTGCACCCTTGAGCGCCCATTGTTCAAGATCAACTATACCATGTATCATTGCTGACCCTGCCTTTTACCTGTTTCAGAATCGAGTGGGATGTCTCAGTGATAGGTCTTTGGGTACTATGACTACTTAGGTTAAGCAAGCAACCTGGGAAGCAGTGAGTGTTTTTGTTGTTGTTGTTTGTTTGTTTGTTTGTTTCCTTAGTATCATGAGTAGAGGATTCAGGGCCTGTGCAGAGATTTTTACATATTTACATTAAATGCATCTATACCGTATCATAGTGTCTCCCAAATTGCTTTCTAAGGTAAGAATGCTTTTACTTCTTCACCCACCCTACCCCTTCTGCCCTTAGACTTCTTTACTGCTTTTTTGAAACACTGTGGATGACAAGTCAGACACACTGTTTTATTCTCTAAAATTTTGTGTTTATAGTTCTTCAGAACATCCAACTAAGTGCATTGTAGCTCTGGGCAGTAAGATCTAGAAGAACTGTCAGATCTGCAGGTCATTAAAATATGCTAGAAAGCAGAAGGGAGGCCTCTGGATTCTTTCCTGGTATCATCTATTTCTGATACAAATGGGAAAAAACTAATCCTGTATGAATTCTTCCATAGATGATTTGGGCAAGGGCTATAATTAGGGCCCCTCTCTTGCAACATTTTGCCCCTTTAACCCATGCTATTTTTGCCAAACTGGGAGAAATTTAAGCCCCTAGAAGTTAAGTTCCATAAAAACATAAAACAGAACCATGGCTTACATCTTTAACAAATAGAACTGTAGAAGAGGAGGAAAGTGTTTATGTGTTCAGAACTGTCCTCTTATCTGGGGAAGACACAAATAGAAAGTAACTTTGGCCCACATACCTCAGGCAAATTAAGCATATAAAATCTATCCCACAAACCAGTAAGTATCCAAAGCATCTTAGTTGAGAACCACTTTGCAGGAAACAGGCACAATGTTTCAAAGCTTTTTGAACATCTCAGATAATAAATCCATTAAAAAAAAAAAACATTGAACAGGTGAACTCTTGCTCCTGTCCTCTCGTTCTTGTACTTTTGTGCTATATTTTGTCATATATATATATATATATATATATATGCTAATATATTGCATGTATTGGTGAATATCTATAATAACTAAGTAAAATATATCATAATAACTATATAGACTTTATTTTTTTTATTTTTTCAGTGTTTATTTATTTTTGAGAGAGTGAATGCAAGTAGGGGAGGGGGAGATGGAGAGGGAGACACAGAATCCCAAGCAGGCTCCAGGCTCCAAGCTGTCAGCACAGAGCCCAACATGGGACTCGAACATAGTGAGATTGTGACCTGAGCAGAAGTCAGACACCTAACCAACTGAGCCACCCAGGCACCCCTATAATAAGAATATAGATTTTAGAGTCATTGTTCTGATAATCTGATAACTTATTTTTTTAAGAATTGTGCACATGCAGGTGCTTGGGTGGCTCCGCCATTAAGCTCTGACTTCAGATCAGATAATATTCTCATGGTTTGTGAGTTGAGTCCCACATTGAGTGAGCTCGGCCCCTGCTTCTCTCTCTCTCTCTCTCCCTCTCTCTCTCCTCTCCCCCCTCCCTCCCTCCCTCCTGGGATTCTCTCCCTCTACCCCTCACTTGCTAGCACCAACCCCCTCAAAAAAGAAAAAAAGAATTATTCATTTTGTAAGCTGTAAAATAGTAGTTCTATCCAAAAGTGCCTTGAAGGAGGTTGGCTGATGCTATCATTGTCAGCATCCATACTGAACCCAACAACTACACAGAAGTAATAAATGATATTAGAATCAAGAATTTCCAGTTTTAATTAGACAAATAGTTCTTCCTTATATTCTGTGACTTCATTCCTTTGAAGAAAACAGAATAACTTACAAAAATTAAAAGCAGGCACTATATAACGGGAGAGGAATAGATACTGAACTATTTTAATATTTAACTATTTGAAGATTCGGAAGTATTTACAGTGAGTATTCAGTGCATTAAAACCCAAAATTAAATGTGTTAAAAGGGCTGGGTTTATTTTTTTTCCATATTTATTAAAGATCTTTTTTTTATGCTGTTAGGGTACTATTTGCTTTCATTCCACAGAAACAGAATGCCTAATAGAGACTCACAGAAGTTGGGAGGCTAAAACTCTTTAACCTGATATTGGCTGATTATGCAAACAAATGGATTTATTTTATTAAAAATGGCCCTGAAATAAAGAAATTGTTTCCCATGCTCACATCTAAAACTTCAGCTTGGATAAGCATCCAGCAGAATTAGTCAGTCTACAACATTTACAGGGAAGACGTCGATATGAGCTATGGGATATTACAAATCCTACTCGTTGTTTTATTATTCCCTCTCAGTGGTCTTTAGATTTTGAAATAGTTTATCCTCACTTAAATTTCCAACTCTTTCTGAAAATCTTATTTTCCCTTTAGGAGGGGATTTTATGACCTCTCCCTCATGACCATTTTTGTAGTTCTTCCCAACAGAATGATTCTTTAATAGACACCAGGTTTGAAAGAAAGACAGAAAATGAATGTATGAACTTTTTTTCTGGAATTTCAATAGCACTATATTTTTTATTTTTGGATGCTGGAAGGAACAAGCCTTCTGTGTCCGGATTAATTACTTTTCTCTGATTTTGTTTTGTACTTCCTCAAATAAATTTAGTAAGAATATGATTAATTTTCAATTTCCCCGTATATTTAGTTATTTTTCCTTATTCAGCTACCTCCTTAGTTTATTCTAGTAAGCAATGCCAATAGGAAGAACAAAGAAATTATTTTGGAAATTGTATGTACTGCTAAGTTTTACAAATATTGCATATGTTCTGTTTCATGCAACACACTTATGATATGCTTAAGCATGACTTCAGTCAAAATCTGCAGTGCCGATGAAAGCAGAGATTGATGCATGATGTTCAGAAAAAACAACCATTTTTTCACCCAGTAATTATTTGCAGGGCACTAGTAAACAAGAACTAAAGCATGATCCAACCTCAGGTTAATTAGAGCTCTCCAATTTAGAGTATATCCTAATTTTGTTATATGTATTTATTGTTTCGGGTATAGTTCATACTGTTCACCTGCACCATACATTTAGCCTACGTGAAGTCCTTTATAAACAAACAAAGAGAGGCACAATTTTTAATCTAAAAAAAATCTTAAAAAATTAGTTTTGCTTCCTGTCAAATTCTTGTTTCTTTCTGTACCTCCTATCCATAGGTTTTAACTTTTTTAACTTTTTGGGGTTTCTTTCTGAAAGAGACAGCTACTCAAGTCTGAATGATAATCTCCCTACAGATTTAAGTACCTAGAGAGAAGAATGTGCTTCAGATTCAAAAGTCATGACTCAAAGAATAACAAAAGTAACTCTTTCCCTTTACAAAAAAGTACTAAATCTAGGCAGAAATATTATCAGATGAACAATAAGTTATTTCTGGTAAAATCAGTCCTGCCATACTGCAGAGTGTAGAGTGTTTGGCCTGCCAAGAATTTCTTTCCAGCCAATGAATCTGTGACAGGAAGTGAGCTTTAAAGAAAGTCTTTTTCTTACTCTGGAATTCTCCCATTAGTCCACATAGCTGAAGGCTTCATATATTTCATCTCATTTGAAAAAATATTACTGTTGTATTATATTGTATAGTTTTTAAAGAGCCATTAACACTCTCTTTGTTGGTTGGATTAATTAGACAATTACAAAAGTATTCTGAGTGTTCAAACATCATAAGATGGCATTAAAACTCCAAGACACTAGAAAGCATTGCATAATAATATAATAAGCATGCAAGAGGAAAATTTCAGAATAGAAAATGAAGTCTGTCACTACTGTCCCACTGGAGTAGGCTGACTTTTTTAAAAAGGTATTTTACAGCTCCCTGAAGAGCTATGACTCCTGGATCTGCCAAAATAGATTAAGCAATTGGTTCACAAGATAAGAGCTCTACAGGGAAAACATTTAGGGTCCAATTAAGTTTGGATGTCGGCAAAACTAACTGGAAAGAAGGTCCATGATGCCAGCCGATTGGGTAGGATTTACAGACTCTGAAGATTGCTGGCTAAGTGCTAAAATTGCGGGTCATCTCTCAGACTGCCGCATCTTTGAGCTGAGAAGCCATCCAATTGCTCTTTAAGAGGCACAATTATTTTCATGGACTCTTAGAGTCCTGCCAGGTCAACATTCTATCTGTCTAACCAACTTTGGAATGCTCTCTAAATATCCCTGACAAAGGCTAACCAGTCTTTGTTTAACTCTTCCAGTGATGGGGAACCCATTATTTAACCAGGCAAATCATCGTTTTTAATCAGTTTTTTGAAGGTTCTACTTTATATTGAACTGAATTTGCTCATGCCTTATACAAACATTATACCTTAGAGATCTAATTAAACTTCTTCAATAGAAATTAAGGCAATACTTACATACAAAGAAACCTTCAAATGTGTGAAGACGTACTAGAGTTTGGGTTTTGGCTCCTCTGCTTACTAGCAATGTAAACTTGGGTAATTAAAAGAAAATTCTATGCCTTTATTTCCTCACTTCTAAAATAGGAAAAATGAGTAATTTCTATAGGGTCAATTAGAGGAATAAATGCCTGACACATAGCAAGTGCTCAACTAAAAGTATGCTTCATCTACTTCATCTTTCAATAGCCTCCCCCTTCTATCTGGTGCTGGAGAAAGAAAATTTCTCTGCCCTTGAGGCTTTTCTTTGTAATGAAGAAGACAAAAAAATAAATATGCAATAGCAATAAAGAATTCTGGGTTCTCTGAGAGAAGAATGTGATACTGGGAGACCACTAAGAAGACATTCACGGCTCATGGGGTGGGGTGGGGTGGAGGAACAGTTCATGGCAGAGGTGAAGTTTAAGATGAGATTCGATGGGTGATGAGTTGACCAGATGAAGGAGATGAAGAGTCCCAAGTAGATGGAAAAACATTTAAAATAAAGAGGAAAAGGAGAGAACAAAGGCTTTAAAAACAGAGGCTCAGGCTATAAGTAATAAAAAGAGTAATAGTAATGTAGCTGAAAATTTAGGGAGGGGCTTTAAAGCCATGTAAACTGCTGAGAAATGAGAAATTGGTGAAGCATTTTGAGAAAAGCAATAACATGATCAGATTTGTAGTAAAGGAATTTATAGGAAAGGAAGACTTTTTAGTGGAACTGCATTGTGAGAAAATGAAGTTGTCAAAGTTCAGTCCTTGTGGCATCTGGTGGGAAGGGGACATTCGGGACATTCAGGGACATATATATAATATATGGGACATGTATATAATATATACACTATTATCCTAAACAACAAATACATATAGCCCATATGCCCCAATGTTTTCAGGACAATTCCAATTTAAACTGTAGCCAGAACAACTTTTCACAATGTCTTCCCTCCCTCCCTGCCCCCCTCTGTCTGTCTGCCTGTCTGTCTGTCTCTCTCTCTCTCTCTCTCTCTTTCAGTTGTCCCAGATTAAATGAAAATCACTTAGACATTGTGCCTATTACCCATCAACACTGAATCTTAGTTTATTTCTCATTCTTTCAGACCTCTTTCTAGAAAGGGTCTATATTTCCAAGCAGTCTCAAACTTAACCTGGTGAGTGTAAGAAGTTGTTATTACTTTTAACTTTCTGTTTAAGGGGAAACATGTGGATATAATTACGCTACTCCTTTATTCTCTTCCTGGTAAGCTACTAGGTAGAAGGGAAAAGCTGTATTTTCTCATAACTTTTTTGGGATTTTTGTTGTTTTTTGTTTTGTTTTTGTTTTATAATATAATTTGTTGTCAAGTTAACACACAGTGTATACAGTGTGCTCTTAGTTTTGGGGGTAGATTCCCATGATTCATTGCTTACATACAACACCCAGTACTCATCTCAACAAGTGCCCTCCTCAATGTCCATCACCTATTTTCCCCTCTCCCCTGTCCCCCACCATCAACTCTCAGTTTGTTCTCTATATTTAAGAGTCTCTTATGGTTTGCCTCCCTCCCTCTCTGTTTGAAACTATTCTTTACACTTCCCTTCCCCCATGGCCTTCTGTTAAGTTTCTCAAGTTCCACATATGAGTGAAAACATATGATATCTATCTTTCTCTGGCTGTCTCATAACTTATTTGAAGAAGGAAACATCTCCTGTTCTATTGTGCCAAAGCTATTTTTTTTCCTTTTGCTGTTTGATGATGAGCTTTCCACAGGAGAAATAATCACTGTCTTGGGAAACTTTGCTGTACTGAGTAACCACTGGGTTGAAGTGAATTCAGACGTGGCAGTAGGACAGCGTGGTCAAGGCAGCGGAAGAGAAGATCATTCTAGAAGACCCCCAAGCGTCAGCCATAAGAAGCTTTAGAGTAGAAGGAAAACCAGAAGTCTGGTGCCAAAGTCTTAAATAAATTAGAGATAGTGAGCACAGTTTTCAAAAATTCCCAAAGGGGCTGGGGATTTTATGT
This sequence comes from Cryptoprocta ferox, assembly GCA_028646485.1. Taxonomy (NCBI): domain Eukaryota; kingdom Metazoa; phylum Chordata; class Mammalia; order Carnivora; family Eupleridae; genus Cryptoprocta; species Cryptoprocta ferox. The sequence continues at coordinate 117,692,783 of CM053571.1, forward strand.
ACGGATTGAGGAGTGATAATCTGGAAATGGAGGCAGAAGGTGTGGAATCCTTAAGCCAGAACCTCAGAAGTATGTGTTAATTGTCTTGTGCAGTGAGCTACATTGTTGGCAACACCAATGTAAATGGCATGTTTCATGAAGAGAGAAAAGATGGAAAGGCATAACTTAGTGAAGATCCACACAACACAGGAGAGAGGCTGGAGATGGGGGAGAATTGTGGGACTTTGAGGAAAGGAGAAACACAAAACACAATGGGCATCATAATTTGAGATTGATTCTGGGTTTCCACCTTGGGTTACTAGGCCAGGAGAGCAAAGATGCTAGCATGATGCATTTAACTACTCTTGAAGTTATAGAATATACTCAATCACACTGAGCCCTTGGGGTCAGACTGGGGAAGGAAATAGCCCTCACATTTCACAGGAGACAGTTAGGCTTATGGGGCAGGGGGTGGGGGCGGGGAGACTTGACTTCTGCAGAATTTCAGATATTTCAGCATGGAGAGACTTGGAAGGTGTCATCTAATGTCTTTAACTGGGTGGCAGGAAGGAAGTCTCAAGAAAACTGTCCAAGATTCAAGGATTGTGGAGAGGATTGCAAGGTTCACAGGTGATGTAAGATTTGGGTGAGCTTAAGGGCATCGTATCTGATGCCAAACCTGGGTTTGATTTCTAGCTATACAACTGACTAGCTGTGGGATCTTGGGCAGATATCCTAAGAACTCTAAAACATTGTCTTCTCATATGCAAAATGGGGATGATGATGATGATATAATAATAATACTTAAAGGGCATTGGTGATTATTATGTAAGTGAAGACTTAGTGCTGAGAAGCTTCCTTGGCAGTAGCAGGTCCTGAATGAATGTCATCTATTGTTGTTCTTATGGGAGGCATCGTGAAGCTGTGTGACCTTGTTCTCAGACCGGACATGGACCAGCGAAATGTCCATCCATTTCTGATGCTTGGCTATACAGTCAATGAGAGGCTCAGTTAGGTGGTGTGAGAAGGGAGGCAGGAAGCTGTGAGCTCCTCCAGAAACGAACCTTAGGCCTGTAAATGGATAGGCAAGGTCTTCTTGCTGCTCATGTGAAGATGTTTGTGGTTTAGCACAGATTGGATGTGAAGGCAGGGATGTGCAGAGTTTCACAGTTTATTCTTCTGCTTTGATTACTGTTTATGTAGAGCTTTATAATGAATGGCATCTTTGCAGATATTCGACCACTTAATCCTTACGATGGCATTGTGAGGCTAGCGTCAGATGGCCAGCACTATTTAGAGATGAGGAACCCATGTTTTAAAGAAGGTAAATAATTGCCAGCTGTTAAGAGGCAGAGAGAGGATTTGAACATAAATCTCCTAACGTTAAGCCCTGTGCCATTTTCATTCTGATCATATTATATAAATAGAAATGGTGATAGCATCTCAGACCCATTTCAGTTTTACAGTGACCTCTAATGCATGACCTCTCCCCATGGAGGGTTTGCTCTAGCATTCTAGCATTGCAGTGATCTCTGCTGGTGTGGCACCTCAGTGGACTTCTCCATCACACAGTGGACCGTAGCTTCACCCCCTTGAGGATCTGTGTCTAGGTCCAGGATAGCAAGGAAGGCAGGGAGAGGGCTTCTTGTAGATTTGTTCTGACTAGGCAGTCTGTCTGTGACCTGGGGATAATGGCTGTTCCCTATATCTGCTATTCCTGTATTCTATAGATTTTTCTTTATGCATTAGTTAATGCTTCTCTATAGTTACTCTTTCTTTGGTTTCTGCCTCCTGGTTGGACTGTGACTGCTAAAACAAGGGTTCAGCTGAGCTGCTCCCACTGGCAGCATCCACAGATGGAGTGCACTCCTGCTTCCTCTGTGTACCTGTGATGCTTTGTTAACATTTGTTATGCAACTTAAGAGAAATTATAACAATAATAATTATTATTATTATTACTGCTGTTGTGTTTTGTATGCCTATCTTACCCACTACATGATGAGCTGAAGAGAGAGAGAAAGTTTCTTTAACAGAGAGAGAGAGTGTGTTTCTGTGTTAGATTGTTTCTACTCCATCCTTACCCCAGGCACCTAACACAGAGCTGCATTCATAATAATATCCTCAACGAATACATGTCAATACAATAAAGAAGTGGTCCCCAAATGCATATATGTCAAAATGGTCAAATACTCATGAAAACTAAGCATACCACTTCTAGTTCTGGGACATAAATCCAATACTTAGCCATCCTGACTTTGTATATGCCCAGGTTTTACTAACTATACCCATTCCCTTTGCACCTGTTTGCCCACAATACTCTCTTTTAATAATACAGAAATCAAGGGACATTTGCATATATAAAATCCATTCTGTGCTTGATTGAGGACAGGAAATGGTATGTTGCCAAATGACCACTAGGAAATGCCTGATTGCCCCCATGGAATCATTTGATCCTAATTTTGAAATGCTCAGGAGTAAATTTAATAAGGGCAGAAAATCACTAGCTAAATAAATGTTTCAAAGTACCTGTGAATGAAGGGTAATTTGCTGACAAATGGAGGGTGGCACCCTGATTGGCTCCCATAGTCTGGATTATGTCAGATTTTCAGAGTCAGTGATTTTGTTTTTGGGGAATTGCCAGGTTTATTTGCAGAAGTAGAGTGATGAACCTGGCAAAATGAAAACAAACCATTCTCTTTTTTGCAAGGGACTTCTAATTTTCAAATCTAAGACTCTTACAGTGTATGTATGTCTTTGTACCCACCCAACAACTTACAGAGGAGGAGTTTTGAATACTTCTTTTTTCAATCCATATTAAGAAAATTGAATATAATGGTTCTTTATGAGGTACTTTCAATCATATTTAGAAACCATTGGTAGAAACATCACAGGTTTTAGAATTGAAAAGACGATGACTTTGTTTGTTTTACCCTGATTGATCTGCAGATATTCACTCTAACCTGTAGCTTAAATTTTGATGTCTTATTCAGTTAGTTTCATGCTCACAGTTTGCATAAAGTAACCCATGCATCTATACAGTAGGGATCCTTCACATCCATGGATTTAAATTGAAGAGTCAGCCACCGATTGGCAAAGGCATACTGTAGATGATGAATGTCTCTGATAGCTGCTTTTTACCGCCATCCCCGTTTCCTTTTTTTTTTTTTTAGCTTCTTGAGGTTAGGGATTACGTTTCAATCATCTATCATCAGCAACTAATATGTACTCAGTTAACTGTGTGTCGGATGACTTACCTCAGTCACTCATTAATTATGTATTAACACTGTGGGGCAGGCAACAGAGAAAGGTGCTAAATCCTAAAACAACAAATTCACTTGTTTCTGTTCAGTAGCTTCATCTTTAGTAAACTTGCCTCTGAACTCTTTTCTGGAGAGAACTGTTAAAATATTTTAAAGTTTTGAATAAGGTAGGCTGTACACAAAGTGGGATTTTTCCCACTAGACCAACTAGAAACCATCTTTGAAGGCATGCAACTTTTTAAAACTGCACTTGTGATGAGCACTGAGTATTGTATAGAAGTGTTGAATCACTAAATTTTATACCTAAAACTAATATTACATTATATGTTAAGTAATTGGATGTAAATAAAAACTTTAACTTTTTTAAGAAATTAAGAAAAATTAAATGTAGAGGAAATACCCTTCTATAATTCTGACTTCAACTTCTTCCTGTCCTTATCTGCTTCAGAATATTTTTCTCCTGATCTGTTTTCCAAGTTGAACCTCATTTGCTCTGTCCTGCTTATTTTTCAATTCTCCACGGGCCTTAAAAGAATTATTATTTTGCCTTAGTCCTGATTGGTGTCTATGACACCTCCTTTTCACATATCATCAACAGCTGTTATTAATATTTGGCTTCTACTCACTCTTGGATCGTTTGAGAGGAACATCACATTTAAACAAACCTCACACCAATCTTTGCAGTCCCTCTACTCTTACCCTCCGCACTTGAAATGATGTCATGTCATTTATCATTTTTCTTTGTCCTGAACTCTTTGCCAATTCTAGACTCCTGAAACAATGCACTTCTGAAACAAAGCAAATGTGAACTTTAAATACCTCAGTGATTTCAAGACTGCAGCCCCTCCTTGTGTAATAATAATAAAAGTCCATCTCTCCATTATCCCCCACCCCATGCCCCTATACTTGACACCATTAAATTCTTATCTACTTATTTGAAAACAAAGCAAAACAAAAAAATTTTTCTGATCCTTAGTTCCCTGCATGGACCCAGATTACTGACCATAAGAAATTTCGTGTGTGGGGGGGGGGGGCGTTTAAATGCCAGAATAATATAATGGAAGGTTTTTTTTTTTTCTTTGTTTTTGCTTTTGTCTTTTTCAAATAAGATTAAGGTTGGAAAAACTGGCCAATAAGTTTATGGATTATCACTCTTGTTCTTAATACCAGAAATAAAGTTTGCTTCTTTTTATAGTCTTACAACATACCACCTTCCCAATTCTAGAAGACTTTTCAAAAGTAATTGCCAGTGTTTCAATAAGTTCATTAGTTAATTCCTTAACATCCTAGTATGTCATTGAGAGCTACAGAAATAATTACAATTCAGTAATTTGAGAAGAAATTGGGGTCAGTCTTTGCAGTATCTTAGTTTTATTTTTTTTTTTTCACTTTCTTTACTGTTTTCATCAGGTTCTAGTATTTTCCACTTTTCAACTCCTTTACACACATCTCATACTTTGATTTTTCTCCCAAACTGATAGGTTTTCTCAGGCTTTAGACACTTTTGTGGACTTATACCTAACACCTTCACCTTTTCTGCCACTAACATGTTATCAATAAAGAGGTATTTTGATGTGTCAAATTATCTTGAAAAAATTCTGTGCTTTTGGTCAATAGCATAGCTTAAATTTTCCCTGGATAAGACATGAAACAGATTCTTTATTTTCAGTATTAGACCATGCAAATATAATATAACTGTTCATGCAGGAACCTTTTAGATATTACTCAAAAAGTTATATTTCCTTGCTGGCATACTTTTCACTCTTTTAAATCCACATCTATGAATTATTTTCAGCACCATTTGAATAATAGAAAAAATCATACATTAGTAAAAGCACAAACTCATCTCTTTACTGAATATTTGAACACATTTTAAAATTATACTATTTAAATGTACACATATAAAATTGTAACTGATGTACATATTAGGTTTACACCTATAAGTAGGGTCATTTGAAGATACATACTTTAAAGGAGTTGGGAATTTACACTATAATATACCCTTAATCTTAATTTTTATAGTGAAAATTCAAAACAAAACCATTTTAAAAAATATTTTGGTTGAATTTTTCTGTTGTCCAATTCTATGTAAGCTCTAGAAAAAGAACTACTTCTTCTTGGAAATCATTTGTTGATGATCTTAACTAATTCATCTCCTCTGATATAAAAGTAGTCTAAAGGGACTTGTTGAAACAACTAAGATAATAACTAGTTTTAAAATACCTAGCACCTTCATTTAATAAGTTATACTAAAATATATGACATTAGAGCAATGACATTTCACTTAAAAGTGTATAATCAGACTAAAGCACCCATTCTCTATGAGACCTATACGTAGAATTCTAAATGGCAAGAGTTGATGGATTTTCATTGACTTACTGATAATTTTTTTTTTAATTTTAGGTAATAATTTTAAATTTATATGGCCTTGTGTTGCAATCCTATAATTACTAACTGTTCTTCCTTTGGAGATACTAAAGCTGATTTCATTATGGCTTATTATTCCCAATCCCTTAAATCCTAAAGAAGTCAAGTAAATCATATGATATAACAAAAAATCAATCACTATTTATGTGTTGAAGGCTGTGAATTTTCTGATGTGACTTTTATTTCAAATAATATATTTTTATTTTACTGAGAGATTTCGAAGATACAAAGATTTAAACCAAAGGAGTAGTTCCACCTCTAATGGCAATGATTTAGGGTGCTGTAAAAGGGTGTATATTTGTTTGCTTTTTTAATTCATGAACTTAAAGTTTTTAGAGCAGTTTTAAGGTCATGGTAAAATTGATTAGAAAGTGCAGAGTTCCCTGTCCTCTCACATGCCTAACTTCTGTCCACTATCAACATCCCCACCAGAGAAACCTTTTTGTTACAGCCCGTGAACCTGCATTCACACATCATACTTACCCAAAGTCCGTAGTTTGTATGAGGACTCATTCTTGGTTTTGTACATTCTCTTGGTTTTGACAGACGTATAATGTATACAGTATACATTTGACGAATGCATCGTGAATAATCAGAGCACAGAGGATATTTAGGGCATTGAAGCCACTCCCAGCATCATTGTATCATGTGGAATGGTTTCATTGCCCTAAAAATCCTGTGTGCTCTGCCTCTTCATCCCTCTCTCCTTCTTAGCCACTGCCAACCACTCATCTTTTTAATGTCTCTACAGTTTTGCCTTTTCCAGAATGTCAAATAGTTGAAGCATGCAATAGGTTGCTTTTTCAGACTGGCTTCTTTCACTTAGCAATGTGCATTTAAGTTTCCTCCATGTATTTTCGTAGCTTGATAGCTCATTTCTTTTTAGTGATGAATATTAATCCATTGTCTGGAAGGACTGCAGTTTAGTCACTCATTCACCTCTTGAGGGCCATCTTGATTGCTTCACAATTTGGCAGTGATGAATAAAGCTGCTATAAATATCTGTATACAGGTTTTGTTTTTTGATTCATTTAGGTATGAACATGACTGCTGGATCATATAGTAACATTAAGTTCAGTTTTGTAGGAAACCATGAAGTTATCTTTCAAAGTAGCTGTACCGTTGGCATCCCAATCATCATTGAATGAGATTTCTTGTTATTACACTTCCTCAACATCATTTGGTTTTGTCAGTGTTTTGGATTTTGACAATTCTAATAGGTATCTACTAAATATGTGGAACCTTGTCGTTTTGATCTGTAGTTTTCTAATGACATGGTGTTGAACAATTTTTCAAATGCTTAGTTTTCCATCTGTATGTCTTCTTTGGTAAAGTATCTGTTGAAGTATTTTGTCCATTTTTAATTGGGTCATTTGTTTTCTTTTTGTTGAGTTTTTTCTTAATGTTTATTTTTGAGAGACAGAGACAGAGCACGAGTTGGGGAGGGGCAGAGAGAGAGGGAGACACAAAATCTGAAGTGGGCTCCCAGCTCTAAGCTGTCAGCACAAAGCCAGATACAGGGCTGGAACTCACAAAAGGTGAGGTCATGACCTGAGATGAAGTCAGACCCTTAACCAACTGAGCCACCCAAGTGCACTGAGTTTTGTTTTGTTTGTAACCATGAATTTGTGTTGGATTTTGTCAGACACATTTTCTGAATCTATTGATATGATCATACGACTATTGATGTGATGGGTTGCATTAATCTATTTTACAATACTGAACCATCCTAGTACACCTGGGATAAATAACACTTGGCTATGGTATAAGATTCTTTTTTATGTGTTACTGGATTTAAGTTGTTAAGTTTTTGCAAATTTTTGTATCTATACATGAAAGATATTGTTAAGTAGTTTTCTTGTAATATCTGTGCCTGGCTTTGTTCTCAGGGTATTTCTGACCTCACAAAATGAGTTAGGTAGCATTTCCTCTGCTTCTTTTTACTGGAAGTATTGTAAAAAATTAGAATAATTCTTCTATAAATATTTTATATAAATATCCACTAAACCAATCTGGACTTGGTACTTTCTGTTTTGAAAGGTTACTATATTTTTTTCAATTTCTTTAATAGATATGGACCTATTTGGATGGTCTGTTTCATCTGGTATAGTTTTTGCAAACTGTGTCTTTCAAAGAAGTGGTCCTTTTCTTGTAGGCAATCAAATGTGTGGGCTAAGAGTTATTTATATTTTTTAATTATCATTTTAATGTCCTTGAGATCTGTAGTGATGTCCCCTTTTTTTCATTTCTAATATGAGTAATTTGTGTGTTCTATATTTTGTTGTTTATTCTGGCCAGAGGATTATCAATTTTATTAATCTCTTCAATGAGTTTTTAGTTTTATTAATTTTCCCTTTCTGTTTTGAATTTCATTGACTTAATTTGTATTATTATTTTTTGTTTACTTACTTTAGATTTAAATTGCTCTTCTTTTTCTGGCTTCCTAACGTGGAAGTTTAGATTATTGATTTCATATCTTCCTTCTTTTCTAAAATTTGCATTCAGTGCTGTAAATTCCCCGTCTAAGTACTGCTTTTGCTGCATCTCACACATTTTGATAAATTTTGTTTTTATTTAGTTCAAAATATTTTTTAAATTTCTCTTGTTATTTATTCCTTGACCATATTTTATTTAGAAATATGTTGTTTGATCATCAATTGTTTGAGGATTTTTCCAGCTTTCTTTTTGTTAGTGATTTCTAGTTTAATTTCGTTATGATCTGAGAGCAGATACTGTACAATTTCTATTCCTATAAATTTTTTAAAGTGTGTTTCATGGTCCAGAATGTGGTCTGTCTTGATCAATGCTTCATGTGAGCTTTATAAAAATGCATATTCTACATTTTGGGATAAAGTAGTCTATAAATGTGAACCATATTCAGTATATGAATGGTATTATGGAGTTGAACTATGTCCTTACTGATTTTCAGCCTGGTGGTTCTATTTCTAATAGAGGGATGTTAAAGTCTCCCAACTAGAACAGTGAATTCATCTGTTCCCTTTGCAGATGTAGTAATATTAATATCTACCAAATTTGCTACTATTTTTTTCATCATTTTTTCTTTGTTCCTTTTTTGTCTCCCACACATTTTTCTAGTCTTTCTGGTTTTAATTGAGCTATTTATATTATTGCATTTTATTCCCCTTCTTAGCATATGTATGAAGTTTTTTTTTCTTTAGTTTTCTTACAGTTGTCCTGGAATTTGCAATGTATGCTTAGAAATAACCCCAGTCCACTTTCAAATAACATTCTACAACTTCACAGGTGGAACAAGCACTTATAATTACTAGATATTTTTAATTCCTCCCTCACATTCCTTGTATCATTGCTGTCCCTTATTTTACTTGTATATAACTATATATAACCATATATAACCATATATAGATGTATATATATACAAGCATATAAAGCAAAATACTTTGTTGCTACTATTTTTTGAACACATTGTCATCCATTGGATAGATTTAGAATAATCAAAATAGTTGTCATTTTACCTTCACTCATTCATTCTCCAATGCTCTTTCTTTCTTTAAATAGTTCTGGTTATCTGACGTATGTAATTGTCCTTCTCCCTGAAAAGCTTTCTTTAACTTTTCTTCAAGGCAGGTCTACTGGGAACAAATTCCCTCATTTTTTTTTTTAAAGGTCTGACAAAGTTGTTGCAGTTGTTTTTTAATGTGGCTCTTTAAATACTCTAAAAACCCTAAACTCATCCTTTATTCCTGATGTTCTGCCAAGAGGACCCTGGTAATCACTTTCTAGAATGTACTTACTTATGAAGGAATTCCAGATGGCATTAAAAAAATAACTTTATGTAAATACCAAATATTGTTCAACCTCAATTGAAAAACAAAAATGAAGATAATTTAATTAGACCTACTTACATGTATTGAGCAATTTTCCTGCTAATCTCTATGCTGCTTCTTTATATGATGATTTTATTGAAGGTAATAAAGCATAAAATATATATACTATTATTATCTGATGAGGAACCTGAGATTTGTTTCCTTCCCTTGGAAACCAGAGACTTAATTATACTTCTAAGAGGGTCTCGTGAAGACTGAACTAGAAGATCTCCAGCGTTACCACTACTTTGTTGAGATTGCAGTGCAGTGGATAGAGGTAGTATTGGACTTTTTCTCACTGATACGTAAAAAGCACTTACTGTGTGCATAGTGCTATGCCATGACACTCTGGGAAATACAGCATCATGTAAGATATTATCTTCGCTAGAGGATTTACATTCTAATAGGAGACACTCAATAGGAAGCTAAATATCTGTGCCAGAGTAAAAAGTGGCAAGAGACATTTAAAAAAAAAAAGTGAAGCATCCACTGACTTGAGGGACTAGTATAAAGGACATTGCAGAGATGGGGATGATTGAGCCAAGCTTTGAGGTAAGAGAGAAGCATGGGAGGGAGTGGAGCCATTCTAAATGAAAGCACTGATGAGAGCAAAGGCTTGAGGGAATAAACACAGCATGTCCTTGGAGAATAGCAGTTTTCTTGCATTGGCTGGAATTTCAGTTGTCTTAAAGAAAATGATGGCTATGAAGGTCCATCATTAGATTGGGAGAATATGATGGATAGCCCTGAATGCCAGGCTAAGCCACTTAAACCTAGTACTGGAAGGCCACTGGAGGATTGTCAGTGTTTAGTGAAAATCCAAAAATATGTAGCGTTAGCCAAGACTTTACTGGTATCTCTGCAATATCGTGTTCTGAGTGAGAGATGAATTAGCATGCTCAATATTGCCCACAGTAAGAGCAAGCAAACCCTAAAATGGTAGGATGTGCAATTCTGTGTTTATAGTTTTAGGAGGAACCCCAAAGGTCCATGACCTATAGTAAAACTGTGGTTTCTGTGACGCACTGACCTTAACCAGGATAAGTATGCTCTGGTAGGGACACCAATCTGTCATCATTCTCATCTCAACAGAGCCATAGTGGGCTAATTTGGTTTTTGTAGTAACTCCAGAATGTATTGTTGTTTGTGTTTAGTAGCTGAGAGCATTTGCTGTAGTAAAATGTGTAACTGTGGGTATCAAAGAAGATCCTGAGTTAAATCTCTGGTGAAGGAAATATTTTAATAAGTTGTCAGGTCGCACTGTTATCCTTCAAACCTCTTCTGTCACAATTTCTCTTCCTTTGACCACTTGTTCCTTAAGAAAAGTAAGGCCTCAGCAGCATGAGAAATGAATTGGGGTTGAACGCTTGGGAGGGAGGCAAGCATTTGAAGTGGGCTGCTCTCATGAACAGCCGCACCTTTATCCACATTGCCCCATCTGCCTGAAATGCTTTTTCCACTGAATTCACAGAATGCACCCGTATTCATCAAATGCGACGTTCTCGATGTTTTCAGATCTGGCCCTCTCCCCTGAACTGTGGGAGTGTCTTTGTCACTGTTGCATGTTCAGTGACTGTTATAATGCTTGCACATTGTGGGTGCTTTTTTTTTTTTTTTCCTGTGGGATTCCTCTAATGCAGACCTTGATGCAGCAATTCAAGTACTTTATTTGAAAAGGCATGATGATTACCAGTGTGGGAGTGGAGAAGAAATACAGGAACAGGAAGGCAGTCAATAACGGGTGTGGTGTTAATCCAACTTCCTCAGCAGATAATGAAGGTTTCATCCTAACAGGGAAACTTCAGGAAACAGTATAAAACACACCCTTTAGATTACTCCAGCTCAGAGTGTGTCAGCTGGGATTTTATATAGCAATTCCCTGCATGGAATGACTGAGGGCTACTACTAGGGTGGGACTTTCTGGCACCTCAGGCCCACGGTATCTGTGGATAGAAGGACCTGTAGTAATGGGAACAAAATTCCTTAGGCACGAGATGCAGACACTGCTGGGTTGACATCAGTCAGAGTATCCTGACTTTGCTAAGGCCTGAGGAATATGCGTGGGGCACAGCCAGCATTTGCTATAGTGGTTGTTGCAACCAGTTAGAAAAAGCACAGAAGATTGTGGACTTGAGCCCCCCGTAGTCTGGTTAAGGATGGGTAATGAGTTTTGTGTCTCTGCTGAGGTGTCATTCTCCAGTGGAGAGAGCCCCGTGCACAACACTGACAGGCAAAGCGTCAACCTTTTTGTACAGCGGAGATTCTCCTAACCCACTTGTCAGCAGGACGGGACCACTGGGTTGTTTTTAACAGTAAAGCTGGTAGATTTGTGTCAACTCAGGCACGCTCCCTGACCTTGCTACCGGACAACTTGATTAATTGTGAACAAATGGTCACAGAGAAGTCAAACAGAAACAAAAGGGATGAGAAAAGCTAATGAGCCATAAAAGATCCTGAAACAGCCTGCAAATGAGTCTGACGAGACTTTTCCCCTTAAATAATAATCATTCATGATGATCAGGAATTTCTCCTTATCATACAGGTAGAGAAAATTTAAGATTGCACCTTCTTGCTATTCATAGAAACCTCCACAATAGCTGCCTCAGCTCAATTGGACAAATATTTTGTCAGTCACATATGATATATAAATTAGGAAACGAAGACTCCTTGTCAGTTTTGATTCTGAGTTTTGATGAACTATGGTTTTAAATTTTAACTCTGATGCCAAACGGACTTAGGTTTTGATTCCTAATCCACCATTTACTTAGTTACTTGCTGTGTAAACTTGGTCAAGTCGCTCAAACTCTGTGAATCACAGTGTGCTCATCTGTAAATGGGGAAAATGACCATGATACTTAGTTCACAGACTCATGAGACTTAAAATAATACATATGAAAGATAACTGCCTGAAATATCTGAAATATAGTGAGAGCTCAGTAGTTTTCATGCTAATGTTTACATAGTCGCTGCTGTCAAAATGGTGGCAGCAGTGGTCATATGAAGTGTTGGTGTTACTAGTTCCCTTCCACTGCTGAATATCCTGGAATGAACACAGACTTTGAAGGAAAACTTCCTGAATCATATTTCTACTTATGGATACAGCTGCATACATGTCTACTTGTAAGAATTATGCTAGGAAATGCTTACAAACACCAGGTAGTATTTGGAACTGAATAAACATTAACAGCTCAATATATATGAGCTTCCTTTCCCTCATCTCTCTTTATTCCAGTTGAACTGTCTCCAGAGTTAAACTGTTTCCAAAGAATGATCCTTAGAGAGTATTTATAAAGTATTTTTATTATTTTTTTGATAATCCTAGCATGGAAATAAAGTTTTAAGCATTTCATCTGTACTGTAAACTATTTCACCACATTACTGAGGCAAGACTTTAAATATAGTGTTAGTTCATTCAACAAAAATAATTTAAGCCTCAGGGAATATGACATGAAAATAAATTTGTGACTCTGGAAAGTATACCATGACCCAAAGCTAAAAACTTAATAGATAAAACAACTTCATCACCATTATGGGGAATAAAAGACAGGTAAATCCATGTAATTTGTAAATACAGTTCAGAGTAGACTAAGAAAAATTCTAGGTCTAAAACCATTAACACAATGTGAAATGTGCTTTTTTCTAATCTGTTAACTCTTTAGGTGGGAGAGCGGCATTGGCCCTATTTCATCTCTTTACATAACAAAATATTTAATCACTTGTAAGGAAAAGTTGGCAGTGGAAAAGTTGTTTGGTTAGAAATCATAGAGGTGGATGTTTCTTCTGTGAAGTCAGACTTTAATGATTCATTACATGATAGAAACTCATGTGTACTTGTGCCCAATATATCTCACAATTTCTACTTGTAATTTGCATGCTGTGATAAACGTTGTCATAATACTTTTGTGGTAGAAGTTGCTACTAGTATAAAATTATAACTTGGTGTTTCATGAGAGATATGCTTCATCTTAATACATTTTTTGATACACACTTATTACATTAAATATTTTCTAAAATTCTGAATCATCCGCATTTCCTGCTTTCATGGCGTGTTTGATAGTAAGTTTTATTAATGTGTATTGCATGGAATATTTCATATTGTAGGATAAGATCTTAATTTGAATTAAACTGTTTAAAAAACAATGGTGAGCCTCAATTAAAAATGACTAAACAAGTAGGTTGATACAGGCTCTGATTTTAGCCGCTGTATGTCTTCAACAAGGTTATACCTTCTATTTGGTAACTTCAGTTTCTCCATCAATAAACTGGGGACTTCTTCAATATATTCTGTAGGAAATCTTCCTGTCACTCCAAAAGGCTAGAATTAAAACTCAGGATTGTTTCTCTGCAAAATCAGTTCTCTTTCATTTGTACTAGGCAACTGAAGGGAATAATTAGTTTTTCAAGGTCTTTCTATGTATGTATTTTTCATGGGGTAGAAAGCGTAGATAATATTTACAGTTAAGAGAATCATATGCCACATGCCTGTATATTGTTTCTGTTTGTCCCCATCTCATTTACATGCATTGACACATAGAAGTACACATATGAAACCTAGATGCCTCACCTCTATGGAGTGCAAACAATGAATCAAGGAAGCCTATTTTTATTTACTAATGAATACTTCTGGTTTTGGCAAATCATAGATAGCACAGCAGATATTACAACTGTTCACCTTGGATTTATTTCTTCTCTCTAGTGTACTGTAGGTTTACACTTCCACATTCTCTTTCATATCCTGACTTGGAAGTTAGGCATAACTATGGAACTAGCTTTATTCAGAAAATGTTAGTGGAAGGATGCCTGGGTGACTCAATTGGTTAAGCGTCCAACTCTGGATTTCATCTCTGGTCATGATCTCACAGCTTGTGGGATCCAGCCCCCCTGCACTAACAGTGCAGAGCCTGCTTGGGATTCTCTCTCTCCCTCTCTCTCTGCCCCTTGCCTGCTCACACTGTCTTGTGCACGTGGGCTCCCTCTCTCTCAAAAACTTAGAAACAAAAAGAAAGAAAAAAGAAGATGTTAGTAAAAATGGTGTGCATTACTTTGGGACAGAAGTATTCCATTACTGGGACACAAATCTCCACCTCTCCTCTTTTTTTAAATTTTTTTAATGTTTTATTTATTTTTGAGAGACAGAGAGAGAGACAGCGTGAGCAGGGGAGGGTCAGAGAGAGAGGGAGACGCAGAATCCAAAGACAGGCTCCAGGCTCTGAGCTGTCAGCACAGAGCCTGACGCGGGGCTCGAACCCACAACCGTGAGATCATGACCTGAGCCGAAGTGGGACGCTTAACCAACTGAGCCACCCAGGAGCCCCTCCACCTCTCCTCTTTTACTGTCATGGCTACTGTGAATGCCTAGGTAGCAGCATAGAGAAGTAACATTGAGTCTACATGTAGAGGTCATCTGTCCTGGCATGTGCCCTCAGCTCACAGCACATCTCACCTGTATAAGTCATTAACTACCATTGTCTTAAGGTCTTTAAATGTTGGAATTCTTTATTATTGCAGCACACCTCAACCAATCCTTACTAATGAATATGGTCCTGAAACATACTGACTTATTTGTCCCAAAAGTAACACCTTGAACATTGTGTAAGCAGGTGCTGCCTCAACATTCAACCACTGCAATTTTTAAAAAGGCTCAAATTCCATAATTTTGAAATCACTTATATAATCTCCCCCTTCAGGCAATATTCTAATAGAAATATGAAGGAATATAAACTCATGATTTGATTTTCTCATCTCCAAGTGGAAAGCCAGACTTCATAATCACATTATCAAAAGAGAAACACAAAAAATGAGTGTCTCTCAGGACTCTAAATAGATGAAAGCTATTTTTCAATTGCAAACTATTTTTCTCACATCATGATAGTTAAACTTTCCATCAAATCCTTAGGATTTTAGACTGAGTTTCTTCAGATATTCACAGTCCCATTTCATTTCCATGATACAAATAATATTTCATAAGTAAAATGAAGCTTATGCATATTTGTTTGTTGCCATAACATATTAAAATGGTGCTTATTTTTTTCACCATCCTGAGAAGTTGTATTTGGAACATACTGTCTTAAACTACAAGCTATGTTATATATTAAAATTCTTGTTGTAAGGCTCTCATTAGCATCTCAAAGATATAGGCATTTCCCTCTTAAGTACCCAAAATTGAGGTACAATAAGTGACTCATGCCATTGTCAAAATATATTAAAACACCATGGACATGGAGCACCTGGGTGGCTCAGTGGAAAGTGTCCTGCTTTTGATCTTGGCTCAGGTCATGATCTCACAGTTCGTGGGATCAAGCCCTGCATTGTGATCTGCACTGACATCATGGAGCCCTCTTGGGATTCTCTCTCTCTCTCTCTCTCTCTCTCTCTCTCTCTGTCTGTCTCTCTGTCCCTTCCCCATTTGCTTGCGCATGCTTGTCCTCTTTCTCTCTCTCAAAATAGATAAAAATCTTTGTACATAAAGCACTATGGACAGAAAATATAAGTAATAATTTCAAATAAGAGCCCTACATCAAAAATTAGAAGGGCAAGTGCTCCAGTTTTCAGATTCTATAGTGTATCCTTATCATTAAGCTAATTTTAATAAAGGTAATTGTTTGAATCACATTCCAGTGTTTATTACAGTAAAGACTAATTTATTTTATTATTAAGGATTCCTATTTGTCAATCCTGAATCAATTAGGTTTTATTTATAAAGGAAAAATTTGTGATCGTTGTCATTACTTTCCTTTATGGCTAAGGTTTTCTTCCTTGTGGGATAAATACAGTTCATAACTCCTCCTTTCTAATAAGTATTTAAAACCTTAAGAACTCAACAATTACTCTTTTTTTGTTGTTATTTTCTAAAGAAGTAAATTTAGAAGAGAAGAATATTATTAAATACTATCTTTATAGTATTTTTTCATTATAAAAGTAAAGCATGCTTAATTTATAACAGTTAAAAACTAAGAAAATTTATTAAAAGAAAAATATCAGTAAAAATAATAATAGCCAACAGAAACTGGGCACTTATTTCTCATAAAATCTATAATCACACTATTCAGGAAAATGCAATTGGCATTTCCTCTCAGTCCTATTTTCTAAAGATTGATCATATTTTATGTACAGATTTTTACCCTGAAATCTTTATTTTTAAGACAAATGTATACATTTCATTATTCTTTGAAATCAAGATTTTGAAAGTTACATAGTATTTCATCACTCAGTATACCTGAAATGATATGTGCATTCATATCCCTATACTTATATAATATTTAAGTTTTTTCATGTTTATAATTAATCCTATAGTTAATATTCTTATATATTATGTTTGAACACAAAGATAAATGAGATATATATGTACCTTAACATAATAATGGCCATATATGACAAGCCCATAGCTAACATCACACTCAATGGTGAAAAGCTGAAAGCTTTTCTTCTAGGATCGGGAACAAGACAAGAACAAGACAAGAATGCCCGCTCTAACCACTTTTATTATTATATAGAAGTCCTAGCCAGAGAAATTAGGGAAGAAAAAGAAATGAGAAGCATCCAAATTGGAAAAGAAGAACTAAAACTGTTACTCTTTGCAGATGACATGATATTATATACAAAACCCTAAAGACTATAAAAAAAAAAACGCGCTACAACTAATAAACAAATTCAGTTATCTTAGAGGATACAAAATCAATATACAAAAATCTGTTGCTTCTATATGCCAATGATGAACTGTCAGAAATAGAAATTAATAAAACAATCCCATGTACAGTTGCATCAAAAAGAATAAAATACCTAGGAACAAATTTAATCAAGGAGTAGAAAGACCTGCATGGTGAAAATTCCATGGTGTTAATGAAAAGAAATTGACTAAAACACAAATATATGGAAAGATAATTCATGTTCATAAACTGGAGGACTTAATATTGTTAAAATGTCCATACTTTCCAAAGCAATGTACAGATTCAATGCAATTGCTATCAAAATTCCAATAGTATGTTTCACAGAAATAACACAAAAGATCCTAAAATTGGTATAGAATCACAAAAGATCCCAAATAACCAAAGCAATTTTGAGAGGAACAAACCTGGAGGCATCACATTACCTCATTTCAAACTTTATTACAGACTAATAGTAATTAAAGCAGTGTGGTATTGGAATAAAAACAGACACATAGATCAATGGAACAGAACAGATAACCTAAGAAGAAAGTCATACATATATGGTCAATTACTTTATAATAAAGGAGCCAAAATATACAATGGGTAAAGGAGAGTCTCTCCAATGAATAATGTTAAGAAAAATGGAGAGTAAAAGGATTAAACTGGATCACTCTCTAACACCATACACAAAATTCAACTCAAAATGGATTAAAGACTTTAACATAAGATTTGAAACCATAAAACTCTTAGGATAAAAAAACATAGGTGGTAAGTTCTTTGATATAGATCTTAACAATGTTTTTGTTTGTTTGTTTGTTTTTAGTCTGATGCCAAAAGCAACAAAAGCAAAATTGAACAGTGGGACTGTATCAAACTAAAAAGTTTTTGCAAAGCAAAGGAAACTATCAGCAAAATGAAAATGCAACCTACAGATTGGGAGAAGATATTTACAAATCATATGTCTGATAAGGGGCTGATATCCAAAATAGATTAAAAAAATGCATACAGCTTAACACCAAAAACAACATATAATCTGAGTAGAAAATTAAACATCATTAATCATCAGGAAATTGCAAACCCATAATGAAGTGCATCCTCACACCTGTTAGAATGACTGTTATGAAAAGGATAGTAAACAAGTGTTGGTAAGAATGTGAAGAGAAAACCCCTGTGCACTGTTGTTGGAAATGTGAATTGGTGCAGTCACTATTAAAGACAGTATGGAAAGCGTCATAAGCTCAGGCATGTGAGCTTTTTCCAGATAGCCCAGTATGTAAATAGCAATTACCACTCTACACAGAGGGTAGTACAGAGTAGTTTCTTGGAACAGAAGGCCCATGGACAACTAATGGGCACCATGAGTGGTCCAGAGACTCTAAGAAGTGTGAAACTGTAAGACACTAAGAAGTATAATGAAGGTACCTCTTGGGGGGACAACTGTATTACCATATTGGACAGATCCTAGATGGGCTTCCATGCAAATTGAGCCACTTTGCAAGCCACAGTGTAAATGAGCTTAAGTCCAATGTGTAAATGGTGAATATATTTTGCTTACAGATCCCAAAAAAGCCTGAAAAATGGGAGCACATATAAACATTTTGAGTGCTGAGAGTTTAATAGCAGTTTCTTGACAGTGGAAGGGAAAGAGCAGTCCTGTGCTTACCAATTAATCTTTAGGAATCTAATCAAAGTGACAAAGCCTCGTAGTAATGTGCAGGGTAATGCCCCATTCCCTTTTTATGAGCTCCTCTGTCAGTGTTTTTATGTCTTGAATGAGTGTGTCTCCCCAGAGAAGGATGTTATCAATGTAATGTCATACCTGTGCTTCTGAAGAAAGTTAGGTGCAGTTAAGATCTTGCCTGAAAAGATTGTGCATTATGGCAAGGCTATTCAGGTACCTCATGTGTAACCAGGGGGAACGTGTGCTATGTCCTTTAGGAGGTCAATGCAACCTGCAGCTGAGAAACTAGGCACATGTTGGCCAAATCTGTAATAGCGAAATACTTAGCAAAATAGTTGCTAATTGGATGGAGCCAGTAATTTAAATAATATTGGCTATGGGAACCTTAATGCATGAAACCACAACATTAAGCTTGTGATAATCCAGACTGAGGCACCGTTTGTACTTTCCAAGTTTAAGAACAGGTAAAATCAGGCTATTACATAGAGGTATAGTTGGAATACTCAATGCTTCACTAATATGTCTTATATAATGTGTTTCAATCCTTGAAGGCCCTGTTTTAATCTATATTGTACAGTAACTCTTTTAACTTAGAAGAGATGGAGAATGGCCTCTGAAATCCCATTTTGTCAAGCCAATTTGTAAATGCCAAAGAATTAATTTAGTTTTAATATATCATTAGTTGAGTCAGAGTATCTGTGCCCTCACTGAGATAATTTGGGACAGTGGATGCTAAGACCATGGAAATTTAGGCCTGGATGTAGTTCCAGTAGTCATGATGAGATGTAACTTTTTGGCCACTGGTTTATGACCATTAATTTCCCTATGATTATAAGGTATACCTAGTTTGAATTAGTGGTATGGCCACATATAATTGTAATTTGAGCCCCAGTATTGATTAAAGAGATAAAGTTTTGCCATTGGTGCATTTCAGCAGATTATTAAATTAATTCAGAACCTATATTTGTGATGTATAAAAAACCAATCAGAGCTCTTTTACTTTTTTGTTGTGTAAATTATTTTAGTAAATTTTGGGTTAACAATTGGGTGAAATTGTGGTGCTTTGCTTCATTTTACAGTTGTGTTCCCTTCCCTTGTATCCATGTTTCCAGGTCTTTTTTTTTTTTTTCATTTTCTCTTATCTTGTGTATGCTTGGGGGTTGGGGGTGGTTCTCAAATACGTTGGGAGTAGAGTCCTCTCTCTTCTCATATTTGTAAATTTCTGCATTTCAGAGAGTTTTATGAGTGTCACTGGGATTATGGACCTATCTGCCATAACAAAGGTTGCCTTTTAGAACTTTGGGTTTAACAGGTGGATGTTTTCAACCATTCATTGAGCATGTATGTATGTGTGGGGGGGGTCAGTGTGGGTGTGGGTGCGTGTGTATATATATACACATACACACATGCATACATGTCAAAGACCAGTAGGAACACATCTATAGTTGTGAATAAATTAGGTTTCATTCTTGTTACAAGGGAGAACAGGCAACATGAGAAACTATGGGGCATCTCAGTAAGAAGGCATGAGAAGTAATTTAAGGAATATGGGCTTTGGTTAGGTGACTTAGGGGAAGACTCAAGGAAGTAGGGATTTTCTCTGCATTGGGCAATATCAGGAAGCGGGATAATTCTATGACTGGATATGTTAATCTATCTCATTTACAAAAAGGATAGACTAAAACAAGGCTCAGGCCATAATTAATAATATATAAAAAGCAGAATTCATATTTGCCAGGAGGTAGGAGATGTTTTGTGGTGCGCAGAGTGACCTTGTTTATGTCTGTGATTGGACAGAAATATAAAGTGGTCTGGTCTCATTTCATCATGTTCCCTTGGCAGCCGCCTTGTCTGAGTTGAGAAGTTAAATGGTTTATGTTCAACAAGAGAACACCAAGGCCTAGCTGTGAATGAAATATGACAAATGAATGAAATACACACACATATGTAATACACTTATCTCATCTTCAAAAAAAGCAAGCATAATTTCCAAATGAGAAACACTGGCAGAGAAACTTTCAGACACAGACATGTTATTAGCTAAGAAACTTTTCGTAAAGGATGTGCAGGCTTTCAGACACTGAAAATTCCTTCTCTTCAGAACTGATATGCAGACTCTTTGGATGATCCTGCTTTCAAAGAGTTACAGTTTGTGGACTTCATATATTCTCTAGAAGTGAGAAAAATCATTACGTGGCCATGTTGGGAAATTGTAAGAGGCCATGCTAAGAAGTTTGTCTTTCCAAAAGAAATAGGGAATATTTGAAGGATTTTAACAAGTAGGCGGGAAAAAAAAAGGATTTGGGCTGGAATGAAGCAAAACCAGAAAGGAAGGCCAGATAGGAGGCTAGATATGGTGCACTGCCATTGTCCACAGAGAAGAGAACTTTGGTAGGTAGAGATCATGAAATATGGCAGATGGTTAAAAATGGGGAGTAAGAGAGGAAAGACGTAATGGTGTTCCCATTTTTAACATGAATTTTATATAAATGTAGTTCATTTAAATAAGTGATCCTAGTGGTTAAGGTTGAAGAAGGCCAGTGTCAGCTATGATTTGAAGGCCCTACTGTCATTTTATCTTATCCTCACTTCCTTTTCATGCACATGCTGCTTCCCTCACTTTGTGACCAGTAAGTCATTTACACCCATCAGTAAAATGTGTTTTAGAGCAACTTCCTGCTTATTCTGATTTATGGATTAATCCAACCATTGTTCCATTTATGGGCTGAATGTGTGCAGAGCTTTTCTCATTAAACTAGGATCAGCTTTCAGCAGTTCTATTTTCCATCAAACAGATAGATGATCATTCCAAACTGAGAACAGTTCTGTCCTAATGCTCATACTCTAACGTGAACAGCTTGCCCTTTATCAGTGTTCAGTGAGCCTCAGTTACCTATTCTTTGTATTTAGTGACTGTAGCCAAATATTATAAATAAAAATTGATAAATGTGATCTTGAATAGCCCATTTTGAAATATCTTGTCCTGTCAGTTCCTAGAAGTAGTAAACCCACTATCACCACTATAACATTCAGTGCCTTTTCAGAGCATTTGAGTACCCTCTTTAAGGGAAGTGAATAGAAGCCCTAGTGGGTAAGAAAGAAGTCTGAAAATCAGGTCCCTGCCCTCAGAATTTTATGATAGAAAACAGGAATTAGAATAACATTTCTAATAGAAATCATGGAAAACAATATACAGTTGCTTAATGGAATAGTGAAGTTAAGTTGTATGCATGTCCTGGAAAAAAAATGACAAAATGCTCTTGTAATTGACCCAGGATTATTTAGGACTTTGAAATTTTGCTTCCTAAAAATGATCATTTATTGAGATATTGAATGATGAGAAAAAAACAATTTCAAAATCTAAAAAGTGAAGTCTGATTTGTCATTTGCAAATGTTACAAATAACAATAAAAATAATAATAGCCAGTATGATGAATTAAGCCCTGTGGAAGGCTATTTATAAATGCAGTGTTATAATGTGCAGAACAAGCATATAAAGCTTCATGGACAATAAAGCTGAGATTAAGAGAAGTTAAATAGATTGTTCATTGTAAATGTCACATACTTGTAAATGATGTTCATAATTGATCTATAGAATTGTGGACCTGGTCTTAATTTATGCTAGTTTATTGGTATTCAGACAGAATAGGACTAGAGAAGTTACTCAATTTAATAATTATTTATTGTGTATAAAATTTATGCTAAGCACTAATCACTGACTTTTTTAAATGAAAAGTATGTCAAGACTAAAGCAGTTTCTTAATACAGTCTTGTAAGTAATTGAACCAGCGTTCAAATTAATTCGTTTATGAAAAAGTACCAGAGATGTGTCGAACATCAACCAAAGTTAGGAAGAAAGGGATTTACTAATTTTTCACCTAGGATCTCTATTACTTGTTTGTTTTCTTCAGTGACTCAGAATAAAACAGAGTTCATATCACTGAGATGTTCTCTTTAAGAGATAAAAATAATGCTAGCAGAAGAAAAACTCCCCATGAATAAGCTTCAGGAGTCCAGGGGCACAAAGTGTTACTTTTTCTCACCCCCAATTTACTACAAATAACAATCCTCCCTTATTGACTTAATAAAAGAAAAAATTACATGAGTAAAGCATATTCATGTACTAGAAATATTATCAAATGGAGTTCCTGTATAAGTTTAGAATTCGATTTCCCCAGCTGCCCATGCAAAAATTTATTGTGAGAATGGGTTAGAAAGTACTGGAATCTCTGATATTCTTTCTATTAACACTACTGGTGCTGAAAACCAGTTTTGTGAGATTCAAATATCAGTCTTTCCACTTCAGTGCTTTCCCCATTTTTGATCACAGAAACCTCAGAAGGCAGCTCTCCTGATTCTCAGAAAAAAGCTCTCCTCTTCTGATCTGGCACTTTAAAGAGAAAGATATATTCCTTCATTTTCTAGTTTATTTCAAGATGTAGCATTTATATTCTAATAGCGAAGGGCTTAGAGAGCTCCAGTGTGAATACTTTTCCCTCCCTGACATAGTTATCTTTTTATTGCTGGTCCCAATCATTCCTTTTCCTTTCCTTATGTAATAAAAACAAAGCACTACCTGCCCCCACCCCTCAAAAATGAGATTTGAATGACTATATTCTCAAAATGTTTCTTTAACACTTACTTCTTTTTCTACTTTAATCAATTTAGAAGCTGCAAAAATTGAAAGCTTTGATTTTTATAGTGCCATCTTCAAAAGCCAATTTCTGACATTAAATGGAAATCGTATCCAACATAATGGCTGGCTTAATACAGCCTATTATGTTTATAGAAATCTCTACTTTTATTTCGGTAGCCTGTTCTAGTTCTCTGTGCATGAAATATACACAGCATTAGGAAAAAATTTTAATTTTCAAGTTACTACTAATTCTTAAAGTAAAAGTGGTGATTCTACTTTCCCTGTTTTATTCATGTTTTTGGGTAAAAATAGAACTTTGAACACATATTGGCTAGTTCATATATTCTTCATACTATGATTAGATTTGACTACTAGTATCAGAAAGGCAGGGTTTTAGAATGAATTGTAATCATGTTCATAAGTAAACACATTATGTCGATGTATCTTCATGGTTTACATTATAGGATTATTTGAATTGCAGTTTTGATTTACTTTGGGTGATATAATATTTTATTAAGGTTAGCTGTGTTAATTTGGGAATCCGAAATAAAATATAAAATTCACTTTAATTCAACACATATACAGTGAACATAATATACAAGCTTCAGAAATGTGTTACAAAGAAATAAATATTTTCTGTATAGTCTCATAAACTTTTAGAGATATATGATATATACATATAAGTGTACACATTCAGGTGAATTGGTTAGTTCCCTGGGTGTCAGCAGTAGAAGGTGACTGGGAATAACATGAACATTTATATTAATAATTTAAGGATAACTTTCATTATCAATTAAGGAGATAAGCCACAACTACAAAACCATAGAATTCACATGAATCGGTTCAACTTTTTTTAAACATTCTGATATCCTGATCACATTTATATTTCTTGGACTTGATATCTTTCACATGATTTCTATGCCCATTATTACCCAAGAAAGTCAGGGCCCAATACTGATAGTCTCAACAGCAGTGCATGCTGGACTTACACTTTTAACAGTGGTGTAACATACTGAGGAGGGCTCACAGTCTTAGTAAGACAGGAAACACAATGAAATATAAGATGTAATGTTTAAAAAGCCAAACAACACACAAAAATGTTAAAGTGTAATTGAAAGCTATTGAGGCAATAGGACTGGAGGGGTCACAATAGACTATGGCTAAAGTCCTGCTGTGCCCTTTTGGGAACTTCCCAAGTGACTTCACTTGGCCAATGATGGGCATAAAAGTCAAGTGAGACACAGCAAGTCTCAGAAACATGAAGTCTGACCAGAGTGTTAGGAAGAGAACTGACAAATGTAAGCCTACATTCTTAGAGCCATACTGTCTCTGAGGGCATTTGCTGATTCTTGGTGGAGATCCAGGTGGCTAGAAGCCAAAAGTTGTTAAAGTGTACCTGAATACTGTGAAGAAACAGAGAGCCAGCAGTAATTTTGACCATCTCAAAGGGGCAGCAAGACAATTTTGGAGTTCATGATCGCCAGGATTGCTAGGACTTGAAACACTAAAATCCTGATAAGGGAAGAGCAAAAAAAAAATGAATTCTATATGTGGTAGATTTTTGCACAAGGAACTTGCCATCCTCCTAAAATGCACAGAATAAGAAACTAAGAAGCTAAAAAGGAAGACACTGGAAATCAGATTAGAGAGTTTTATAGTTTCATAATGCAAAAGAGACAAATAATTGAGTTCAGAACCTACTGTGAAGACCTGGATGAGCCTAGTAATCTCATGAGGCTCTCACTTGGGAGAGCTATGTGCTGAATATAGTAACGAACCAGACCACTCCAAAACTGTTATCTGATCCCAAAGCCAGTTAGTCCATGATGATATTAAGGTGATATATCCTGAACTTAAATACTACAACAGGATAAAATAAACTCTTTTCAAAGGAAGGTAATATCATTACAACCTACAGTTCATCAAATATGATATGGGTGACAGAACTGGAAATTACCTGGTATACCAAGAACCACAAACAGCAACAACTACAAACCTACAGACAATCTGAACACAAAAAACTGATAAGATGAATAACTTCTCCAGAGAATGAGAATGCCAATTAATTAATTAAAAACAAACAAGACCTTTTTAAATAAAAATGCAATATATTGAAAGTAAAAATCAAATGCATTACCTTAAGGCGGATAAGAATCAGGAAAGAATTAGTATGCTACTGAAGATAGATCAACAAAAATTCTATGGGCTGAAACACAGAGACTACAAAAGAAAGAAAATATAGAAAATTACCTATGCGCACATTTCAGTAAAAGTTATGAAAACCAAACACTAATAGAAATCTTTAAAACAACCAGAGTAAAAAGGACACATTGCTTTCAAAGGAACAACACTTAGACTGGTATCTGACTATTCAACCCAAAGAATGAAAACCAGAAGACAATGAAATGCTGTTTTTCACGTGCTAAAAGCAAATGACCACCAGCTTCTAATCCTATACCCAATAAAAATATCCTTTAAAAGTGAAGGCTAAACAAAATAAAAATATTTTTAAAACCAATTTTGACCAAATTAAAATTCAAAAATAAAATCTCCTCAGCATACACTAAAGATTCTCTCCCTGCCCTTTCCCTGCTCGCGGTCTCTCTCTCTCTCTCTCTCTCTCTCTCTCTCTCTCTCTCTCTCTCTCTCTCTCTCAAAAACTAAAATAATTTTTTAAAATGCTGGAAACAGTTCTTTATGCAAAATGTAAATCTATATATATTTTTACATTTTACAAACGGAAAAAGTATAACCCAGGAAAAAATGGAAAAGGTCAATATCTGGCTAAGTGTAAATAAATATTGACTGTGAAAGCAATAACAACTGCTTGTGGGTTTTAAAACTGTGGTGATGGAGAATGCATCATGATTATGATGTTACAGTTCAGAAGAAGGTATGACGAAGGGGTAGTTTGAGGAAGATTTTTATGTTACAGAACAGTTCTATATCCTTAGTGGGTGACAGTTGCATGACTATGCTTGTGATAAAACCTATGGATTTGTACACCAAAAACAAAAACAAACCATTAAAAACAAAATTAAGAGAATGCCTACATGAGGATTTTTCAGGTAAAATCTGGTTAAGCAAAGCCTTAGGGGTTAAAAAATGACAATTATAACAAAATGTGGGAAAGGACAATGTAGTTAAGTTGTGAGGTTATCACACTGCCTTAAAAATGATAAAAATACCAATTTATATTAGTTTATAATTATAACTTATATTAAGTTTGTAATTAATACCAATTTATATAAGTATTAAATTAAGGATCACATTGTAATCTCTAGCATGTGATGTAAAGGAATGGTAAAAATAATTTAAAATCAATAAGTTAATAGAGGGGAAATAGAATCATAACAATAAATTAATGCAAAAGGAAGTCAGAGAGAAAGGAAAGTGAAACACATTAGATTAATAAAAAGCAAGTAGGTAGAAATAACTACAAAACATAGTAATAACATTTTATATAGAAGGGACAATTTGTGCAATTAACAAAGATGATTAGAATGCATTTCCTGAATGTTTATAAAGGATACACCTCAAATGTAAGAGCAAGGATGGAAAAAGATACACTATGTAAATAATAATCAGAGATGGTTGGTGTCACAATTATAATGATAGACACAACAGACTTAAATGTAAGAAGCATTACTAGAGATAAAAGGCAATATTTTTAATAAAATTGTATCAGCATACCAAGAAGATATACAGTTCTGAATTTTATATACCTAAGAACTAATTTTGATATATAACAGTTGGTATAACCCACAAAAGAAATACTCCAAACCACAACACCAGTGGGAAGCAGTAACACACTTTTCAGAATGAATTGATAAAGCAAGATGACAAAAATTAATAGTGATATATGAGATCTGAAAACATGATGAACAACTTTGACCTAACTGACATGTGTACTGGATTGATTGTTGTCAACCGGGCACCACTGCCAACACTCACATTTTCCAGAATACAATTCCTTGTAGAGTCCCAGACTATTGTTTTTTAAGCACAGGGACTTCGGAGATTTGGAAGTCAGCAGTGAAGCAAGCCAGTCTTCAGAAGATCTTGGCAGTCACGTGCAGCAGGTGTTCAGACTTTCACATTAGGTTACACTTTACTGTTGTAACAGATCATAGACTTTTCTGATATTAGAATATTCTTTCCTGCTCTAGGGCATTGGAATGAGACTTTTCCACTGTTTTTCCTATACTCAGCCAACTGCTCCCATATTTGTGTAAATCCTTTCCCCTTACTAATTTCCTCCTCCCCATTATACGTTTTAGTAGACACTTGGTGATCTGCCCAGATCCCCTGACTTGTCAGTGCACTCATTCCCATGTTCTGTGACCATTGACAGCTAATGGTGCATGGGAATAAAGATTATGAAGACTGTGAGGTTGCTTCATTTTTTCTAATTAAATCCATAGTAATAAAATAATGAGCTCGGGGCTTTAAACTCCTAACTCAAGACCTGGGTAAAGAAACAGAAAGTTTCTGTTATCATTCCAAAAGAATTCTTTATCCCTGTAACTTCAAGGAAAATATTCCTAAAAACCAACCCCAAATTTAGATCTTGCCAGTTGCTGAATTTCAGCACATGCGGAATTCACAGTATTCACAGCCTTGTAGGGTCTCTTCAAATAGTTAGAGCAGTGATCAAAAAATGTAATCAGAACATATGGGGAGATTCTGTGAAACTCCCCAGATCTGCCCATCTTCTGTTATCAGTAGTGATAGCCCATTTTCACTCTCTGTGAAACAAACAGAAAAATCTAATCCTCAAACTCTCCCTCACTCACCAATATACACTCAGTGCTTCTAGACTTATAACCAGATTTAAATCCCAGAAGACCCTAGAGGTATGTATACCAAGTATGACCTGGAAAGATATTATAGGCACACTCAAAGAATTGTAAGATTTTTCCAATTAAGATTCACAGATCTTAGGAATATGTATGAGAATGGATTCTCAGGGTGGAAGCACTATAATGTGGGGACAAGACAAATGTGCTGTGATTAATGCCCTAAATAGATAGTCTAGATTCCATTTGTTAGCTAGAACATTTGATAGTGGTTCTAGAATTTGGATTAATAGTTGAATGGACCCAACAGTGGCCTGCATTAAATAAAACTGTAATGGCAGAACTTCATCTATAAACTATAGGTGAAAATATCTAAAGATGTAGATAGGAACAAAGAGATGGGTTTATCATAAGCAATCTACCCCTTTCTCTATTTGCCCTGGAAACATTTACAGGATACCTCTTGAATCAAGGCCTTGAAAAATAAATTGGTAAAGAGAGTGCTAGTTTTTAAAAATCTCTCTAGTGGATGTTCTTCACAGGCTAGAAGTTATAGTGGGAGATGCTGCTATCAAAATGGGTTCCCTGAATTCAGTGGCAATGACGGGATCCCAGAGGGACAGACTCCAAATGACAGCATTTAATCAACAAAGATAAAATGGGCATTATTATTGTAATGAGAATGAAGACTGAAACAATTATCTGAATAATTTCATTCTTGGAAATCTTTGGCAATTAAAATGATTACTGCAGTAGCTCCCGCCCCACATTTGCAGGGGATGTGTTTCAAAACCCCCAGTGGACACCTGAAACTGAATAGTAATGAACTCTATATACTGTTTTTTTCTCCTATACATGTATATGTATGATAAAGTTTAATTTATAAATTAGGCACAGTAAGAGATTAAAAACAATAACAATATAGGACAATTATAACAGTATACTGTAATATTCTCTCTCTCTCTCTTTCTTTCTCTCTCTGAAGATCTGTCTCTCTCAAGATACCTTATTGTACCATGCTTACCATCTTCTTGTGATGAAGTGAGAAGATAAAATGGCTATGCCTTTGTGACAAGATGAAGTAGGTGAATGTAGCTTTAGGATACTATAGACCCTCTGCCAGTATACCAGAAGGAGGATTATCTGCTTCCAGGCCATGGTTGACTAGGAATAATGGAAACCATGGACAGCAAAATAGCCAATGAGGGGGTCTACCGTACTAATGCCTTACATAATCTGTATAAGCAAAAATCTCGCTTCAGTGAACTCAGGTCTGACATGAATCATCACTATTGAGAGTCATGGTTCTCTCCCTAATTCCCAGAGTTTAGTCCCAGAATCCCATGAATGAAATGAAGCCTTAATGAAGACTGAGGTCCCCTTGAAGAACCTTAAAACAATGCCTAAATCTGATACTATAAATCTTCCTTGTAGACTTGCCCCGAAGGAACTCATAGCTATTCACCCACATGAAAAAGTGTTAAAGAAGAATATGAAGGCTTTAGGGGGATTATTAGACACTAACTCTGAACTAATGTTCTCAGGAGCCAACAAGCATTGCGATCTACCATTAAGAGTGGGGGCTTTTGGATTCAGGTAATAATAGAGTTTTGACTTTGATTATCTCACAACAGGCCTGGTGAATATGAGAACAAATCCCATGATTATTTATCTGCTTGTGAAATGCAGTTGGAGTAGACATACTCAACAGCTGGTAAAATTTCCATGTTGATTCCCTCACATATGAAATGAAAATTGTTAGGAAAGGCTAAGTTTCAACACCTGCAACTGACCCTATCTACCAGAATAGCATATCAAAAGCAGTATCACATTCTTAGAAGGGTTGCAAATATGCAGCTACTATTGCAGATGCAGTTTCTTTTGGCGAGCAAAAAAACGTGGATACAAGATATATGGGTATCTATCTGTCAATTTTTTCCCTATACATTTATTTTAAGAATAGTGTGTTTTCACCTGAAAATATAGCAATATATGTTTATAGATTTAAATTACCAACACTCTGGGAATCCACCATAATTTAATCTATAAAATAATTGATCAACCATTCTACAGGAAATGAATCTGGTCTACTACATTGATGTTATCATGATGATTATTGATATCATGATGGTATCTGTTGATCAAAAGCTAGGAGCTATCCTGGATACTTTGGTTAAAAATACTCATTACAAGGGATAAGATAAAATACAAAATTTAGAGTTCTATCACCTGGGTGAGATTTCTAGAGGTCCAGTGGTCTAGGGTATGTTAAGACCTCTCCATAGCAAAGGAAAATTAGTACATCTGGCATATTTTATCACTAAGAAAGAAGTGCAATGCCTAGTGAGACTCTGAATTTTTGATGGATTATATATTTGGGGGGGAGGTTCACGTTTCTAATCCATATACAGATTATTTTCTAAAATTGCTAGTGTTTTAGTGGACCTGTGATCAAATGAAGGTCTGAAATAGTTGTGAGCTGCTACAAAAGCTACCCAGTCAATTAGGCCATGAGACTTAAGTACACCAATGTAGTGATGTGTTTAGGAACCTGGAGTAGAGTCCTACAGGTAAATCACATCAAAGCCTTAGGATTTCAGGGGGAAACAAAAACAAAAACTATACTTGCCTTTCAGAAAACTATTTGAAAACCAGCTTCTGGGCTTAGTGAAAAGTGAATGCTTATCCATGAGCTATCAAAGTGCCATGTGCTATGAGTTGAGCATCATGGACTGAGTTGCCTGAACCATAATTTTGACATGCACAGCAGTACTCCACTATCAAATGAACCTCATATACAAGGTTGTGTTTGAGCAGATCCTAAAGGCACAAGTAGGTAGCATGAATAAGTGGCTCAAATTCCCAAGAAATTCAATCTGGTTTATAGATAGTGCTGAGCAATATGCTAGCACTTCCAAAAAGTGGAAAACGGTAGCTCCTCTATACCATTTAATAAGGTGGCCCTAAAAAAAAGGAAAGAGAAGGAGAAGGAAAAAAAGTGCAAAAAAATTATTCCTAGAGAGAAGAAAATTGAAAAAATTGAATAATTAACCTGTTTCTTGGTTGGTAGGTTTGTTGATTTTTCTTTGAAAAAGGTTTGTTGACTAGAGGTACATCTACTTTGATTCAAGTTAGACTTTTATTCACTTAACTTATAACTTTTCTGGTTACGTAAATCAAGTGAGAATTTAATAAACATCCTATCCATTTCACTTCCAGGAACAACCTGATCAACTAGTCAATGCCATAGGTCTGTGCAAGTAGTGGTAAAAGGTATACCTTCTGGACCCTCCCAGAGTAGATGAATAGGTCTTAAATGAAAAATCCACTCTAATATTCCAATCTCCCCAAGACTTTGAATCCCCTCCTCTATGTTAAACCAATGTAGGTTCAGAATCTCTATTTTACTCACTGTGAGCCACTTTTTGGTCATCAACAAAACAAAGTTATAGAGCCCTTTCTAACTCCCAGAGTGGTAACATTAAATATAGAATCTCTGCTCAGTGAGTCCATGTAAATAAATTCAGCTAGATCGAAAATTGCATTCCTTCCACCATTGTCCCATAATCTCAATATCCATTGCTACGTATATTTCCTGGATTTCTGTGTAAATTAGAAAATGTAAGTAGTTCTTTTGGAGTGTACTGTACCATCTAATGAGTCACATTTTGTGCACCTCACCTTTAGGAGTCTCTTAGAACTTGTCTTGTGAGACAACTGCTTCAGGGAAACTTATTAGTTTCCTCAGGCAAAAGACAGTGTTAAAATCTTCAATCACAGGTAGAGAAGCCACTTCCACTCAGAGTGGAGAGGCCTGTTCCACTGTTCCATTAGAATTTGGGGTTCAGTGTCTTCAGCTTCATCAGGGTCTTCCCATACATTCTTATTCCAATTTAAAGAATCTCATTCTTTCCCAATGATTGCCTTCAGACTCCCTGTGAGGCTGATAGTTCAACTTGACTAACTCAACCAGTCACAGCATGAGACTGCATTATATTCTCAGCAACCTCATCCCTGAGGCTATAGAAGATAAGAATCTGCTTCAGGCCTGTGAGAAGCCTTTGGGTAACATATGGGGAGCTTGAGCTGGGAATTCGAATACCTGAATTCATCTTTTTCTCATGCCAGCAACATCAGGAGCAACCAGTCAACCTCCTTATATTCATTAGATTTCCAAAATTGTCTGAGAATATCACATACACAAACCCACAGCTCCTTGCTTCTTGTAAGTGGCTGATTAGGAGTGTCCAGTAGAGACATCTTGTATCTGTCTAAGTCAGATCATACCGTGGACCATCAGTGCTCTCTTCACCACTGGGAATAGACTCATTAGCATTTTCAAATCTAGCCAGATTAGGGAGCCAATTCCAGGAATCCCAGAAACAATTCAGAAAACTGATCCTTAAAATTCTGTTCCTCTAGAACTACTCTCACTACAAAAATCGGTATCCGTCAGGGTTCTCCAGAGAAACAGAACCAATAGGATGTACAATAAAAAGATATTTATTAAAAGGTATTGGCTCACACAGTTATGGAAGCTGAGAAGTCCAGACCCAGGAGAACCGATGATATATAGTTTTAGTCCAAATTCAACCCAGAAGACAGCAGAAGATGTATGTCCCAGCTCAAAGAGTCAGAGAATTATTTCTTACTCAGACTTTTATTCTACTGAGGCCTTCAAAGGTTTGGATGAGGCCACCCACATTAGGGAGAGCCATCTGCTCTATTCATTCTATCAATTTAAATATTAATCTCCTCCAGAAACACCCTCAGAAACATACTGAGAAATAATGTTTAGCCAAATGTCTGGACACCCTGTCAAGTTGACATATAAAATCCAATTCCCTTAGAGTCTTTATTCTTTTTTTTTTTTTTTACCATCTTCTACAGTAATTCAGGCATTTTTACTTTGCTGAGAATTGGTCATTGTTTCATGCAGGCTTCCAAGAGCCACCCTAGCAGCAAAGTTACCTCATTACCTAGTGATCTTGTGGGATGGTAAATCATGTGTGCTGAGGAAACACCCCTAAGTCAACAAACTCTTCTTTATCCAGTCTTAAATTCCAGCCCCCTTGATGAAGCACCCTAAAATACAATTCCAGGAATACTCCCCTAGGTTCTGCTGGTACATGCTGTCTAATTCTTATATTTCTTTATATGTACTCTTTACAGACCCAGAATGGGGGGATGGAGGGGGCATTTATACTGGGATTTGATCCCAGGTATCAGCCTAACCTCTAGGATGGAAGCTGGGGCAGCTCCTGAGGGGACATTGGTTGCTTTATGGGAAAGAGACCTCTGTAGTACCTTCCAGAACAGTGTAAGTGCTAACCATTACTAGAGAAGGGTAGACCACTTCTCTATATCCAGAAAGTATAGGGGGGTGGTAAAGTCAACACTCTCAGGGACATCCATCCAATTTTCAGGATCGCAGGTTTCTTCTCTATGGCCCTGACCTTCACATAACAGACTTGCCTTAACTGAGAATTTAAGCATCTCTGGAGCTCTGTTCTCACAATTAAGTCTTCAACCTGCTGTTTGTCTGCATCTGCCCTTCCAGTTCAGGTGATAAGGGCTTTTTACATCCATTACTGGGGCTTTCTGGCTCTCACACTCAGCCATTAACAGCTGCTTGTTAACAGCCCCTAGTCTCTCATTATCCTTCTGCCGGGAGTCAACAGAACTTGGCAGGAACGAGGCAACTCTGCTGTATCTGTAGGCTTTGTTTGAAATGCCTGTATCATTAAGCCTGCAACAACATCTCTGCTCCACTGGGACACTTTCCCAGGTCACTACTGGTTCAACCTTTGACAAGCCACTATTTTCTCCTGCCTATGTCCATGCCACATCCCATCTTTGAGGCAATCTTACTACCTATTTTCGCAGACCCTTGGCACCACTTATGTTAGCCCAGATCCTCTGAGAATAAGATGTCAAAATGAAATTAAACATGCAAGTATTTTATTAGGAAAAATGACTATGCAAGAGAAATTGGGAAGGTGCTGGAAAAATTTGGGAAAGTTGTTAGACCAGACTGTAATCCTGATCTATTGTAAACAAGAGAGGGACATGAGTTTGAATGGAAGTGATCTAGACTGCAGGCGGTCTCAGGAAAAAGAGAGGGACAAAGATGTAGGGGGATCTTCAAACCAAAGTTGGCTGTTTGAGAACTCCTGTGTTCACCTCAGTATCCTTGTGACACTCAGTAATTGATCAGAAGCAGCCAATGGGAGATATGGCCTTACTACAAATGGTAATGGGCTACATTTAAAGTGTGGCATTGCAAAAAAATATATATGACACTGCAGTATGGTGAGGGTAAGGATGATTTTATTAATAAATGATTCTGGATTATTTAGAACTCTATATGAGAAAAATAATTTTACTCTCCACTGCACACAAAGTTCCAGATATATCATGCATCTAAATGTGAAAGATCGGGACCTGGGTGGCTCAGTAAATTAAGAGTTCGACTCTTAATTTCTGTTCAGGTCATGGTC
Organism: Cryptoprocta ferox; assembly: GCA_028646485.1. Classification (NCBI taxonomy): domain Eukaryota; kingdom Metazoa; phylum Chordata; class Mammalia; order Carnivora; family Eupleridae; genus Cryptoprocta; species Cryptoprocta ferox. The sequence goes on from CM053571.1 coordinate 117,727,556, forward strand.
TTGCTGTTCATGAGTTCAAGCCCCGCATCAGGCTCTGCTCTGACAGTTTGGAGTCTGCTTGGGATTCTCTGTCTCCCTTTCTCTCTGCCCATTCCCTGTACTCATATGCACTCTCTCTCTCTCTCTCTCTCTCTCTCTTTCACTCTCTCGCTCTCTCTCTCTCAATTATAAATAAACTTAAAAAAAATAAATAAATTTCAAAAATGTGAAAGATAAAACAGGAAAGCACTTAAAGGAAATTATTGACCAGAAATAAGAAACATTAAAGAATATTTTGATGAAGTTCCAATAGTTTATTTTTGCTTTTATTTCCCTTACCTCAGGAGACAGATCTAGAAAGAAGTAGCTATGGCCCTTGTCAAAAAGGTTACTGCCTGTGTTCTCCTCTAGGATTTTTATTATTTCGGATCTCACATTTAGGTGTTTAATCCATTTTGAATTTATTTTGGGGTATGGTATAAGAAAGTGGTCCAGTTTCATTCTCTTGCATGTTGCTGTCCAGTTTTCCCAATACTATTTGTTGAAGAGACTATTTTTTTCCATTGGGTATTCATTTCTGCTTTGTGGAAGATTAATTGACTATATAGTTGTAGTTTAATTTCTGGGTTTTTATTCTGTTCCATTGACCTATGTGTCTGTTTTTGTGTCAGTACCATACTGTTTTGATCACTACAACTTTGTAATATAACTAGAAGTCCAGAATTATGATGCCTCCATCTTTGCTTTTCTTTTTCAAGGTTTCATTGGCCATTGGGGTCTTTTGTGGTTCCATACACACATTTATGTACATATACATATATATACACACATATACATACATAACTTTTAAAATATATAAACTTTTAAAAATATATAAATAGGCTTTATGTAGTTGTGACTGGATAATTTCCCAAAGAATGATATTGATGCTATTATCAGAGGAAGAAAAATCTACTCTGGGCAGGCAAAACCAGTTGTACTCAAGTGGTACATGTAACTGTTTTATTTTATTTTATTTTATACGTGTCTCTAGGTAATACGTTTATACGTAAGAATAAATAACCAAATCAAACCAAGCAATACTGATAAATTCCCAAACAAAGAGTATGCTAATCATTAGGGGTGAGACTGGGATAAGGAACTGTGGATGATTTTCTGGAAGGACATAAAACTTCTGGATTTTGAGAAATACCCATTAGTAGTATAGATAAATTGGAAGATGTCCCGATCAAGAAATGAACAGGAAATTGGCTTTTTTTAAATGTGGCTACTGTGAGTGACAGTTTTTTCAGAGAGCAATTTGGCCATGTGTAGCCCTTTGGGGGCTTGTGTTTGCCTACCTCTTCACCCTGGAACTCAATTCTGCTCAAGATAAGCTACTTTTAGATGAATAGAAGGTCTGTGTCATGGCTTTATTCAACTTCTTGTACTGTCCTTTACATAACATGTAATGCTTATGTTCTCAGTTTACATTTTTGAACATGTCTTGATTGTTTGCCTAAATACATGGTGGATTTGTTTGGATTTTCTTTTTTTTCTATAAAGGAATATCTTCTCATGAGATCCAGTTAGTACATCAGTCAGAAAATAGTTAACTACAGCTCTAGTTCCAGTTCTTAAAAAAAAAAAAAAGGTAAGCCCTAAACTAACTAGAAGTATATCTGATGTGGCAAATAGGAAAGGACTTTGTATGTTATCAGTTGGAAACAGTTGCAGAATAATTCCAAAAACAAACATTCCTGTAGCGGAAAATATTTAATGGAGATTTAATGGTTGTGACAGAAGTGGGGAGAGATTCAGTAATGATAAAAGTTTAGGAGCACCTATTAAAGGGAGACTCTCCATATCTTTCTGAAGGGGTCTTTCATGTCGGGTCTAACATCTTGACAAGCAGGGGCCCCTTGAACTTCGGCCTACCACATAGTGACTCTGGAGTGAAGGGAGCAAAGCCTGCTTTGTTTGTCCTAGTGCAGGGCAGGGATGGGGGTAACAGGTGCCTGCCCCACAGTCAGACAGTGCCCAATGGGAAGAAGGGTGTATTCTCACACCTAATTCAGCTTAATTAATCAGGAATTAGAAAAAGTCTATGATTAGGGGACAGCAAGGGATGGATAGATGGAGCACAGAGGAGTTTTTAGGCAATGAAACTACTCTGACACCATAATGGTGGATGCCTGTCATTAATAATTTGCCAAACCCATAGAATATACAAGAATGAACCTTAATGTAAACTATGCACTTAGGTTGATGATGTGTGTCAATGCAGATTCTACAGTTGTATGTAACAAACATGCCACCCTGGTTGCAGATATTGATAATGAGGAGTAGGTGTATATGGGGACTCTGTGCCTTTTACTCAGTTTTGCTGTGAACCTAAAACTGTTGTAAAAACATCTGTCAAAAAAAAAGCCATGAATATTTTGTAAAAAATACTTGTTTATTTATTTTGAGAGAGAGAGAGACAGAGAGAGAGCAGAGATAGGGAGAGAGAGAATCCCAAGCAGGCTCTGAACATTTCAACACAGAGCCCAGTACAGGGCTTGATCCCATGAACCATGAGATCATGACCTGAGCTGAAATCAGAAGTCAGTCGCTCAACCGACTGAGCCACCCAGGCACCCCTATGAGGATTTAGTAATACATGTTCTTGCTAACTGATACTGCATGCCATCTACTATCACTCATGAAGATGAGGAATCACAGTGGAATATTTCTTTACTGGTTGGGGACTATCTTTTAAAACGCATGGAGGTTGTTTTGTTTTGTTTTACATATAATTCTTATTGTTTTCTATAATATGGTCATTACTTTCTTTCCCAGACCTTCTATTCAATTCATACTATTTAACACTTAAAAGTAGTAAGAACCCCATAGATCCCAGGCAAAACTTTACTTTCTTTATCATATCATCTCCAAATCTTTACCATATTGCTGGGTTTGTTTTTGTTATTGTTTTCACTTTTAAGAAACTCAATTCCCATTTGTCGTTTAATGTTGTTTAGAGGAAACATGTAATTTATGTGATATATAAAATAATATTAATTATCTAGGAGGAAAGTGATACTTGTAATTCAAATAAAAACTATCAGATTAAAGAAATATTTATTTCTTAAATGGCAGAGCCTATTAATGACAAAGCCTGTGAACAAAATTTGAAAGCAGGAATTAACCAGAAGTTTCAGAGATTTTGACTGAATTTTATCACACTCAGAGTCTTAAAAATCTATGACTTATCTTTAAAAATGGAGAAATTTTACCCAAAGGAAGAAAATCTGAGTAATTACTTAAGAAAATCCTTCATGTCTAAGTTGAGTATGCGGGTCTCCATCTGTTCTCTGGTGATGTTGATGACAGGACAATAAAAAAACAACAGATTAATGTGACAAAAGGAGGAGATTCAGCAAAGACATAAGGAAAAACATTTTGATAAGATAAATATTTTTTAAATGTCAAATTCCACTAGTGGCCAAATCCCTTAGATGTCCCTTCTAGCTCTAAAGGATAATGAGATCAATCAAAAAGTTCGATCCACCTAGAGTACCATATTTTTTAAAAAAATCCAATTTAGTTCATGCCTTGCCTAAAATTATAAGAATTTCACTCTAGACATTGAAAAAGAGTACCCCCATCTTTTTAAAGAATCTTATTCCCTCCTTTAAGAAAATAAAAAGCCTACTTTTCCAGGTTTTATTTGATTAATGAGGCATTTTTTTTACTAATGACAGATGACTAGTGAAAATAAAGCCATGACTTGATTTATAATAAATACATTTAAATAAACTTATGTTCTCTATATATGCATAAGATAAAGCTGGAGAAATTTTAATATTAACAGTGCTATTTGTGAATACTAAATATTGGAATTAATAATAATTTAGAGTAACATGTTATTAGTAGGCTTATAGGAGTTTATAAACTAGTGTTGTTAGCAATTTTTAAGTCTTTGATTCTTTTTTTTTTTTAACTTAATAGTTTATTGTCAGGTTCGTTTCCATATAACACCCAGTGCTCTTCCCCGCAAGTGACCTCCACCAAGACCATCACCCCCCCTTCCCCCTTCCCCTTCCCCCCTCAGTTTGTTTTCAGTATTCAAGAGTCTCTCATTTTTTGTCTCCCTCCCTCTCCCTAACTCTTTTTCCTCCTTCCCCTCCCCATGGTCCTCTGTTGGGTTTCTCCTGTTAGACCTATGAGTGCAAACATATGGTATCTGTCCTTCTTCGCCTGTTAAGTCTTTGATTCTTACTCAATTTTTATTTTAGTTTTGTTAATCAATGAATCAGTTTATTATTAGGAACGCTGCTTTTTTTTTATCATTGACATAGAGTAAGAAATCTCACATTAATCATCTACAATGTATAAATACTAGTTTATCATCTAGAATTCTAAATAATTGTAAGGAAAGGGCTAATTAAAATATTTTTCATCTATCATTTGAATAAAATTTCCTCTATTAATCTCCCATAAAATGTGTATCCTTTTAAAATTCAACCTCCTGAAATATTTTGAAAAATTTATACCAATAGCATGCAGTTTTAATTACAATTTATAGGCTTGAGTTTAAATTGCATTTTAGACTAATTTGGTTTGTTCTTAAAGTTAATTAACTAATTGGGAGAATGTATCTTGGTTGCAATTGAGATAATAGAGCAGATGTGGAAATTTATTGGCATCTCTTGGAAGCCTCCCAAACTAAGACATTTTCCCTTCGTTATGCCTAACTAACCTTTAAAACCATGTACTTCTTCAGGGTGAGAGCTGTCACTCATGTTTACAGTGGACCCTGAGCAGTAGTCAGGGTAGAAAATTCTGAGTTTATGCCCTTCAAACTTTTATGCTTGAGATAAAGCTAATAGTTCTCTCTACATAAATTTTGTTGTTGAATGTTAGCATTATACAAGTAAAGTATATGACAGTCATATTCTCATATTAATGATGTGAGTTAGTTATTTCTTTGCTTGGATTTACTATCTCATTCAATAATTTGATCTGATTTCTTTCAAGTAATACAGACCTATGAAACAAGGTTCCTGACTCAAAGTAGTGAGTTCAACTCTGAGGATGGTAACATTCATGCACTTGACACCTTGTCTGCATAGAACTCAGACTTTGTCACTCCTTTTATTTCCTCTCATACTATCTCAGAGAGGTATAGGAGAACAAATCTTCTACTACAAACATTCCTCATTCTTGAAAAGGTAGTAAGTAAATGTTTATTGTATATTGGCTTTATTAGAATTATTGCACAGAGTGCTTTGTAAGAATCATCTTATTTAACCCTGATAACAACACATCCTATTATTTAGTACAAGCTTCCTTTTTACAGTTGAAGAAACTGGAACATAAAAGGATAGATAATTTGTCTGAGCTCCATAGGAAGTAAATTTACAACCCAAGATTCATATCTAAGTTGCCTGAATTCAGAGTCCCAAGAGTTTAAAAAAAAATTTGCCTAGGTATTTTGCATAACAGTTCATATTCTGCTGTTTTTACTTAAAATGGTATAAACATACCATTTCTAAGATAGTCATGAGAATAATTTTAACAGATACTTAATAATTTACCTGGTTTAACATATCTTAACTGATTACATTTCCTCATTATTCAACATTATTAAATTATATATGTATGTGTGTATATAATATGTATACACATACATACATATTATATATGTTTATGTGTATATATATATGTATGTATGTATAGTTTGATTAGGCTGATTTATGTTCTTAAAATTCTCAGTAGGATTATTAACAAAGGTATGACTATTTCTCTTGATCCTATTATATCTTATATATTTGTCAACTAAAAAGATAGTCAAAGAACAGTCAAGTAGTTTATATAGTTAGTGGAAAGTAACAATTATGCCATCTGCTAAAGAGTGAGTTATGTCCACTCAAATCACTAGTGTGAATGATGTAATTCAATATTTTAGTAGTGACTCTCATATAGGTCAACTGCTATGCAAGAACAAATGTGGCTTTAGCATAGGAAGAACCATATAAATTTCCCAGACTCTTGAAGGCTAAAGACTTATGTCACATTTTTGTTAGACACTAACATGCATTCCTAACACTGCCAAGACCATTGACAAACTGTTTGAATCATTGCTGATAAAAATTCCAGATATTATTTATGAATAAAATGTTAGTATTGGTAATTATAAACCCTTCTAAAGAACACTTAACCTTTCACCATACTACTATTAAAGAAAAAGGATAAAGGTTATTATCTTGCAAGCAGACCATGTTACAACAGATTTGTACATAGGCACTTTTTATGGCTCAGAGAAAACTGTGTGATCTTTAGAATATGTAGATATATTTAAATGCTCTACAGTAATGGAATACTATGTTTGGTCTGTGATTTAAAGGAGAATACATTAGTTATTGAGTACCTAAGAATGCTCTGAAGATGAAAATCCCATTCATCCCACAGCCACAACATAAAAACTGGTTTCCTAACAGCACTGAACTTTATCAGCATATGTATTTTAAACTAAGACACAAAAGGATTATTTTCTTGGTGTAAACTGAAGAATCTTGTAAAGTCGGTATTCCAGGTTTTGCTGTAAATCACTGAACTAAAGCATTTAGTTTATACCTATAAAATCAGCAACATGGACAGCACAACCCTTTGGAGGACAGTTAAGTAAAGATGACTAAAAGCCACAGAATACTCTAAAATTTAGGTCATTTAGGTGTCAAATAGCCATCATAACAAATTCATTAGAGCTTATAGAGACTAGATACACAAAAATAAGCTAGCTAATTGTGGTCATTCAAATGAGTTTTACATTTTTCAGATACAATGCAAGCTCTCACTCATGTCTCAGATTCTATTATTTTCCTACCATACCAGTATGTGTGGGTCAGTGCTTTAAAGGCCACTAGTGCTATAGCATGAGTTTGAAAGAGTAGATTGTAGTTAACCTTTGGTTTTGTATTTGTAACAGAAATAAGCTTACCATTGGTTTGCTAGTGTGCTTTGATACTCCTGTACTCTTGTTTCATTGACATACACAAGGCTGACATCCAGAGACACTCTTCTTGGGCATTCATGTGTATCAGGTTTGGTACTCTCACTGTCAGCTTGATCGGCCCACTAAATGACTGTGCATTGATCCAGAAGCAACTATTCTTCATTCTCTGCAAGTTGGAAGATTTATGCATACTGTCCTGGATGACAGCTATTTTTTTAAGCAATGATTATACTCAAATTTAAATGTCTTTCCACTTTCTTCCCCATCAGCTAGCTTTTTCTCTTTTTCTCCCCACCTTCTTGGAAAGGATTTAATTCCAGTTACGTACATGCAAAAATATCACATTTATTATTTTTATAACCATTAGAGAGTGGTTGTGTGTGTGTGTGTGTGTGAGAGAGAGAGAGAGAGAGAGAGAGAGAGAGAGAAAGATCAACTTATGAAACAAGCAGGTGGATATAATGACAAAGACTTGACTCAATATTATGAATTCTATATAAAGTCACTATTGTACAGTCTGTCCCAACATACTTTTAGTTACCTTCAACATTGTAAAGAAGATTTTGTCATAATATGTTAATTTTACTCATGCTTAGCATTTTATGATTAAAATTCTCTTTTGCTGTTTATCTCCCCCATACCTGTTTAGTACATCCTTTGACATTAAATTCATTAGCAAGCTGCCAGACTAGTTTGCACATGTTTGGGAACCAAGTTTGCTCAAAATGAATAATTTCTTAACCAATTACAAAACGTTCTCTAAGGTTTTTTTCCCTTATTAAATAATGAGTCATTATAATTGTGTAGAAATTCAGACCCAATATTCTGCTTCTGGGTCTTAAAAGAGAAAAATTTCACAGTCTGACTCTATAAATTTTTTGGAAATGTAACCCAGATTCAGAGGACAGCATATCCCTTTGACATATGACTCCAGAAGTTGATAGAAACCACCAAAAATATACTAAAGTTTCTTCTTCCTCATTATATATTTTATTGTAAAGTAGATTTATAGAAGCAGGTTTTCCAGCAGCAATGTGGTATATTTTTGAAAGAGCATGATTTGCATCTAATAGGCTGAAAGAAGTTAATTTTTAAACACTTCAATTTTCTTATATTTGTGTGAGATAATAGTATCTAACTCATGTTCTCTAAAGAATCAAACGACGTAGTACTATAAAGTGTATATCACCATATAAGATACATAGTCATTGCTGAGTAAGTGGTAATAAGAATAATAATAAAAACAACCAGAATCAGAATCATACCCAAATAATCCAGCCAGAACACTGTACTATGTTCTAAGTACCCTCTGATGAATCTGGTGAAATCCCCTCTCGTGAAATTAAGTGTATATTTAAGTGAAGCCAAACTGGATAATTGTAAGATAGAATGAGTGCCCAAGACATAGAAAACATCTAAACTCTCTGGTACCTTGAGTTATATTTGGGTCTGTCATGTAACAGATAATTTATCCTTTAGAGTGAGAAATACCAGTTTAAAAGTAACTTACCAAAAAATTCCATGAGACAAAGGCATAGAAAAGTATACTTAACATGTTATTTCTTATGAATTTGGTACTCAAATACTAACTATACTATCTAAATACATGACATAATTATTCAGCAACTTTAGAGCTCTGACCTAAGAGTTCAGTCTAACTTCCCATGAGAGCTGCTTATAAGACTCTATTATAATGTGATTATGATATAATTTAGCCTCTAAGTACATATGTGAGCCAAAGGGTACATTTTATAGACTCATTATTACAAGCTTGAGGGGGGAAAAGCATAGAATTATCATCTGAGAATTTGGTTTGGTATTTTTGAATTATGAGTGAGGAATGGCAGCATGTTCATTTTCAGGAGGAAAAAAATATCACTGAGCCTTAGTTTTTGTTCAGAAACTAACATGTAATGTTATGGAATGTTATGGAAAAACAGTACATTCTACTGAATCCTTTAGTTCCATCAATCCTAGAGAAAATGTAATAGGCTTGGAAATTCTTATTATTTTAAAAGAAGATGTGTTCAATTAAGTCTCATTGCTAATAAGGTCATAAAGGAGAAGAAGAAGAAAAATATATAAGGGGAATGAAATGAGTGCTCTTTCAGGGATTAGAAACTGAAAAAGACTATTATGAGCCCCTCAGGCAATTTCATTAAAGGCAGAGATGGAGGTTCATTGAACCCTTTTGTACGAACTATTGCCAGGTATTCTTATTCCCTGTCCCACCCCAACATCCATTCACAAAAACACAAAGACTACTAGCCTTTAGAAGTAGGTCATGATAAATGAAGACTTCCAGATAGTTCTGTTATGTTGTACAGGGTAAGTCTTATTACACATGGACCTAGGTATTCACATATATTATAGAGGATTTTCTGCTCATGGACATATCCTATACCAGTTGTGTTTTCTGCGTGATAATCCCATTTTTAGGATTATCCTATTCATGATAGGTTAACTCATTGTGCATCTAGGAGTTCCATGCTCATTTTCAGGTGTTCCTAATAGGCATAAAATATAAAATTTATCTTCACCTAGCAACAGATGTTTGCATGAAATAGTATTAGTAGTGAGACAGTTCATGATATTTGTCCTGCAAAATATTCCTTCAGAATACTCTAAATTTTGACATGAGGAGAAGTAAAAATGCTGGGACTTACAGTTAAGAATTATTCAGGGAAATCATTTGGTATAAAATATGCCAAGCATCCTTTAAGGGACTGAGTACCTAAAGGAAGAAGATATTAAAATAGTTTCACTGTATCTTAATTCTGATTGTGTATTTGAAATAATTCCATTACTTAAAAAAATAGAATGGACTTTTAAAAAAAGAAAAACATAAAATTACTGATTCAGAAGCTCAATAAACTTCAAGCTCTTCAAACCTGAAGAAAATTGCCACAAGACACATCAAAATAAAATTACTTATAGCCAGTGATAAAATCAACAAAAAGAAAACAAAGAAACACACAAATAAACAAATAAAACAAAAACAAAAAACAAAAACCTTAAAGGCAGCAAGAGAAAATGAACACATTACATAACAACGAATGAAGAAAAAGATGACAGCAGATTTCTTCTTGGGAACAATGCACATAGGAGAATAGTAGAACAACATCAGTAAACTACTAAAAGAAATAATCAGTCTAGAATTCTATATCTTGCTAAAAGATTTTTCAAAAATGAAACTGAAATGTAAACTTCCTCAGACACAGAAAAACTGTAAGATTCAATAACCAGCAGAACTGGATTATAAGAAAAATCAAAGGAGTTTATTTAAGCTGGAAAAAAGTGATACCAAAAGGAAACACAAAACTACATAAAGAACTAGAAATGGTAACTTCATAGATAAATATGAAAAGTTGTCTTTCTTGTTAAGTGAAGGCTGTAACAAGAAAATTTATGGCTTAAAGCAGAAAGACCAGTATGCTGTGGGGTTTTAAAATATGTGTAAGTCAAATGCAGTACAAAATATGTGGTTAAAATGTTTTTATACTAGATGTGAAGTGATATAATACTACTTTTGATAGAATTTCATAAGTTAAAAATGAACACTGTGTACCTGATAGTAACTACTAATATGACCCAAAAGAAAGAGTTGTGGGGGTGTCTGGGTGGCTCAGTCAGTTAAGTGTCCAACTTCAGCTCAGGTCGTGATCTCACAGCTTGTGGGTTCAAGCCTCATGTCGGGCTCTGCAGACCATTCAGAGCCAGGAGGATGCTTCAGATTCTGTGTCCCTGTCTCTCTCTGCCCATTCCCTGCTCACTCTCTGTCTCTTTCTATATATCAACGATAAATAAACATAAAGATTTTTTAAAAAGGACTTGTAGCTAATAAGAGACAAAAGAGATAAAAGGGATTACGAATACTCAAATGGTATGGAAGAAAGCACAAAAGGAAAGAAAGGAACAAAGGAGAGATGGGACAAATAAAAATCAAAGAGTGAGATGAAAAGTTTAACTCAGTTCAATAATCATATTAAATTTAAATAGTCTAAGGGCCCCTGGGTGGCTCAAATCAGTTAAGCATCTGACTCTTGATTTCGGCTCAGGTCATGATCTCATGGTTGGTGAGTTTGAGCCCCACACCAGGCTCTGTGCTGACAGCAAGAGCCTGCTTGGGATTCTCTGTCTCCCTCTCTCTACCCCACCCTCCTCTCTCTCTCTCAAACATAAATAAACTTTTAAAAAATGTAAATAGTCTAGATATGCCAAATAAAGTTAAACATTGAAAGACTGGACTAAAAAGAAAAAGCCATTCCCTCACCCACTCATCCCCTCCAGCAGCCCTCAGTTTGCTCTGTGTATTTAAGAGTCTCTTATGGTTTGCCTCCCTCTCTCTTTTAATCTTATTTTTCCTTCCCTTACCCTACATTAATCTGTTGAGTTTCTCAAATTCTACATATGAGTGAAATCATATCTGCGTTTCTCTGACTGACATACTTTGCTTAGCATAATACCTTCTAGCTCCATCCGTTGTTGGAAATGGCAAGATTTCATTCTTTATCGTCACAGAGTAGTATTCCATTGTATATATGTGCTACATTCTCTTTATCCATTCATCAGTCAGTGGACATTTGAGCTCTTTCCATAATTTGGCTATTGTTGATAGCACTGCTGTAAACATTGGGGTGCATGTGCCTCCTAAGAATCAGCATTTTTTATCCTTTGGATAAATACCTAGTAATGCAATTGCTGGGTTGTAGGGTAGTTCTATTTTTAACTTTTTGAGGAACCTCCATACTGTTTTCCAGAGTGGCTGCACCAGTTTGCATTCCACCAGCAATGCAGAAGACTTCCCCTTTTTCCTATCTTCACCAATATCTGTTGTTTCCTGAGTTGTTAATTTTAGCCATTCTGACCAGTGTGATGTGGTATCTCACTGTGGTTTCGATTTGTATTTCCCTGATGATGAGTATCTTTTCATATATCTGTTAACCATCTGGATATCTTCTTTGGAAAAGTGTCTATTCATTCGTGTCTTCTGACCATTTCTTCACTGGGTTATTTGGTTTTGGGGTGCTGAGTTTTGGGATCTCATCAAGATAAAAAGCATCTACACAGCAAAGGAAACAATCAACAAAACTAAAAGCTGATGGAATGGGAGAAGATATTTGCAAATGACATATCAGATAAAGGGTTAGTATCCAAAATCTGTAAAAAACTTACCAAATTCAACACCTGAATAACACACTTCTAAATACCTCCTAATTAAAGATGAAATTTGGAAGAAAATTAGAAATTATTTCAAAATGAATGAAAATGAAAACAAAACATAAAATTTGTGAGATGTACCTATAGAAGTGCTTGAAGGAAAGTTTATTACTTTAAAAAATCTATATGATAAAAATAGAAAATCCTCAAATTAATTACTTCCATTTTTGCCTTAAAAATTAGAGGAAAAAACAAGTAATGAACCATCAAATGACATGAAAAGAGGAAATAATAAAGATCAGAGGAGAAATAAATGAAATGAAAAACAGCAACAGAAAAGGTAAATGAAACAAAGCCTGAAAAAGGGAAATTGATGAACCACTTGCCAGACTAATCAAGACAATAAAGAAGAAAATACAAATTATTAACATCAGAAATTAGACGATATGGCAAAATCTTCTATAAAGATTAAAAGGATATGAACATTTATTATGAGTTAGTTTGCCAATAAGTTCCACAAATTAGATGAAATGAACAACTTGAAAGGAAAAATAGCTATTAACCTTCTTCTATTAAAGAAATTGAATTTGTTTCTAAAAACCTTTCCATAGCTACAACTCCAGTCTCAGAAGGCAACAATGGTAAATTCTAACAAACTTATAATGAAGAAATGATATCAATTCTACACAGATTCTTCCAGAAAATTGAAGAAAGAATCCTTGTCCATTCATTCTATGAGGTCCATGTTACTCTGAGACCAAAATGAGACAAAGACATTATTACAAGAAAAGAAAACTTATAGGCCTATATCCCTTGTGAATATAAAAAAGAATCCTAATAATTTTTAACAAATGAAATACTAGAATAAATATATAATGAATGTGTGATTTATCTTAGAAGTATAAGATTTATTTAACATTAAAAAAACAATGTAATTAACTTTTTAAGAGACTAAAGAAAAAAAACAGCATAAGCATATCTCAAAGGAGCAGTAAAAGCATTCGATAAAATTCAACATTAATTTCTAGAATAAAATCCCTCAGCAAACTAGGAATAGACAGGAACTTTCTTAATCTAATAAAGCATATGCAAAAACCCTATAGCTGAAACATAGTGGCCAAAACCTGAATGCAATTCCTACTAGAATGAGAAATAAGGACAAGATGCCTATTCTCTTTATTTCTGTTGACTTCTAGTAAGTTTCTAGCATGTGCAATAAGGCAAGAAGAAGAAGAAACAAAAGGCATTCATATTGGAAAGGAACAAAAAAAAAAGTGTGTCTTTTTCAGAGACACATGATTATCTATGTGGAATGTTCTATGTAATCTAGTAAAATAGTATCAGAACTAATAAGTAGGTTTGGAAAGATTGCAGGATTTAAGATCAACATACAAAACCCAACTATTATTAGGATTTCATTTTTTAAAATAAAATTTGTTTTGCATAAAATACTCACTTAAAATAGCATCAAAAACATGAAATGCATTGAGAAAAGTTAAGAGATATGCAAGACCTACACACAAATTCACAAAGCATTGCTGAAGAAAATTTAAAGTTATAAATAAATTGAGCAATATATTGTATATATTGATTGAAAAGACTCAATATTATTTAAATGTCAATTTCCCAAATTCAGTGTTATCCTAACAGAAATCCAAATTGACAAGCTTAATCTAATTCTCATAAGGAAATGCAAAGGCCCTAAAATAGCCCAAATTATTCTGTAAAAAGAGGATACCATCTAAACTTCAGGAGTTATGTATTCTTGACATAGAGATTAATAAATAAATCAATGAAACGAAGTATACTTACACATGGATTTGACTCATTTTCAACAAAGGAATACAAAATTTAGTGGAGAAAGCATAATGTTTTCAACAAATAATGGAAAAATTGGGTAGCCAGATAGTTTTAATTGTACATCTATACCTCTCACAACACAAAAAATAAACCACATTAAAAATTTTCTCTCTCCCTCTCTTTCTCCATATATGTAGGTATAGGTAATGTAACCATGCTATTATTTCCTCCCATCATAACACACTTCTCTTGAGTCCACTTTTAGTATCATCTACTTCTTCACTTTCTTGGTTCCATTTGAAAGCAGAATTCATGAAAGAGTTGTCCATTCCTCGTGTCTCCATTCCTCTTCTCTGATTCTCTTTTTGGTCCACTCCAGTTAGGCTTTCACACCTGTTACAACACTGGAGGTTTTCTTGCCAAGGTCATCAGTGATTTCTTCTCTGCTAGATCCAGGAGTCATTTCTCACTCATACTTCTAACAAATCATCAGCATTTGACAGCTAATCACTTCCTCCCAGATACACTCTTGTAGCTTAGCTACTAGGATGCTATACTCTTATTTTCCTCCTACCCAAACTGTTCATTTCTTCTTAGTTCCCTTTGCTATTTTTCCCTCTTATTTCCAACCTCTAAGTGTTGGAGTATCATCATGCTCAGTCCCTACACTTATCCCTCTTCTCTACTCTGCAAACATTCACACCTTTGGTGAGCTCCTCCCATCACATGCTTCTTTTGAATACCAGTCATTTAAGGAACAATGTCAGATGGAAAGATACAGCTCAGACTTCGCTGTCATACCAACTCAAATATCCAAGTGTATACTTGAATTCTCCTCTTAGGTATTTAAGTGATATCTATAATTTCATATGTCCAAACATGTAATGTTGATCTCCCATACATTTGCTCCACTGAGGGTCTTCTGCATCAATTGATGGCAACCATATTTTCAGTTCTTGGGGCCAAAAATCTCATAACCATCTTTGATTTCTTCCTTTATTTTATACCACATCTAGTCCTTTAGGGTATCATTTTAACACTGCCCTCAGAATACATGCAGAATCTGGGCTCTTCCCAATGTTTTCAATACTAACACAATAGACGGGCACTTATTTGCTGTGTTTGCTTTATAGAATTTCTCTATATATCCTATGTAATAACAATTATGTGTCTAATCTTTTTTAAACCAAATATTATATTTATCTCTCTACCTATCTATATGTAAATATATTATTTTGATGGATTCAAATGTGTCTATATTTTTTCTTTAAGCTTTACCTTTTATGGCTTATTCAGGAAATATTCCTTACTCTTAATAAAAGATAATTTCTTGTGTTTTATTTTTCAGACTCTGCTTTTCATAATTATATCTCTAAACTACTTAAAATTTTTTTTGGGGGGTGGGGTTGGTGTGAAATAAGAATCCACCTTCCCCTCACACATATTTATTGAATTGTTGGATCCTTAAAATGTCGTATTATAATACCACCTGCAATCTCTCCGCCAAGGTTTTCTAGAAAGCAAGTTCTGGGCCAGGATTAAGGACTAATGCTGCATTTGCAAAGGTGAGGAAAAGATGAAAGTGACGTAGGGAAAGATGTGAAACAAGGCAGTGTGCCATTCTGGCTCTGCTGTTTCCGGGGGTGCTGGCTGCTCAGACACACGGCTCCCTCCAGGCTCCTGTGGCAAGACTGCAGTAGGGTTGCCTTAGCCTTGTCCACATGAGAGAGGATGAGAGGAAACATGTCTGCCTGTCTGCCTCCCTCTTCTGTGGTTCCATTGGTCTGTGCCCGACACAGGGAGCTCCTCCTGCACCCCTGGGCTACATCTCTAACCCTCAGCCTTTTCTCAGAAAGCCATATTCCACACTCCACAGTCGGCTCTATTACTCTCACACCAGTCTGCTCTGTTACTCTGTTAAGCAACAAATTGGTGCAGAGAGGGTGCCCATTAGGCAATCAAGAGAGATCTGGCCACAGAAATCTGAGAAGGCAAAGAAAATGTATGTCTCATGTGGTAATATTACAAGATACCTTATATGTCTGAGTCTGTTTCTGAGCCTACTCTTCTACTCCATTAGTCTATTTATCTACCCCCTAGAGCAACATCACATACATGTTAATCAGTTTGCCAAGTTCCAGGAAAGTATAACCGATAGTAATTGGTACTGCATCACATTTATAAATTTGGAAAGAAGCATCATCTTTATGATACAGAATCTTTCCATCCTTGAACATAATACTTTGCCTTTTTCATAAATACCTAGAATATTTAGGTTGTATTTATGCTTTATATGTTTTTGTATTTATTGGGAAGGGAATTTCTTAAGCTCCGTTTTTAAATTGATTGTGCTGATAACAATATAGATCTATGTAGACTGATCTTTACCCAGCAAGCTTACTGAACTCCTATTACTTCTTTATTTTACACATATTCTTTTGAATTTTATATCTAGACAGTGTTCTATTAATAATAAGTTTAGATTCTTCCTTTCAAATTCTTCAGCCTTTTACTTCCTTTACTTTTTTCTCTCATTGTATCATCTGAGACTTTCAGCACAATTTTGAATAAATGTAATGATAGGAATCATTTTTTTAATTTTTAATTTTAATTTAATTTAATTATATATAAGTTACTGTCAAGTTAGCTAACATACAGTGTATACAGTGTGCTCTTGGTTTTGGGGGTAGATTCCTGTGATTCATCACTTATATACAACACCCAGTGCTCATCCCAGCAAGTGCCTTCCTCAGTGCCCACCCCGCCATCAACTCTCAGTTTGTTCTCTGTATTAACAGTTTTCTTTTTTTAAATTCATTTGGTCAGATGACTTCTCATGTATCTTAATTAAGATTGATTTCAATAGATAGACTCTATCAGAGTAAGACAGTTGTCTTTTTTTCTAGTGTACTGAGTCTGATTCTTATGACTTGATCATTAACTTTATCAAATGATCTTTCTATATCTGTTTACATGATCAAATATTTCCCATTTGTCCTGTTAATGTAGTGAATTACATTATACAGTTTTCTAATATTTGAATGCATTTTTGTAAAAACTATATTATCTTTTTGAATTAAAGAAAATATTTTGCTGAATTCAATACTGGAAAAATCTCATCCCTTTGAATATTATCTGTTTTCTTCAGATACTTCCTCAGAACTCTTATGTAAACAAACATCTGGCCTTCTTAACCACATTTTTATGTTTTCCATTTTATTTCTATGATTATTCTCAGTATTTTGCCTTAATCTGTCTCCAAGCTCACAAACATATTCAGCTGTGTCTACTCTGATCTTTAAAAATCCATTTATGTTATTTAATTAATTTTAAATTTGCTTTAAAACTTCAATGACTACTTTTCATTTCTTGGTGCTCCGTTTGTTTCTTTTTCACATATGACCTTCTTTTATCTCTCATTCCTATATTATGATTTCTATCCCTTTTAGACCTAGAAAATTTAAGCTTCTAATATTCTCTTTCCAATATTCTATTATTTCTAGATCTTGGGGTTTAATTTTTTTATTATGTCTGTTCATTTTCTTTTTGGTAGATGTTTTTCTTACATGGCTTTAATTTATTGTAAGTTCATCTTGAATAGGGATTCATATTTTTTTGGGAGCTCTCTGTGCTCTAGGATATTAATGTATCCTCTCAGAATAATTTTGGCTTATCCCTATAGGACTTTACATATGACATTGTTCCACCCTTGGGTATGTTGACTGTTACCTTGAGATTGCCATGCTGATATAAATATCATGAAGGTATCATAATGGTAGCCCCCATAGCCTGGGGGGTTTTAATTCACATGAAATCATTTTTACAATTATTCATTCATCTTTATTTTTTGTGCAAATCCAAAGATGGGTAGCAAGCATTATTACTACATCTCTGGGCTAGTGAAAGGTATTTTTCTAGCTTACTTTTCATGGCCAAGTGGATTCTAGATACTTAGTTGCAACTCCATCTCCTAACCTTAAGGACTTTTTGACAACACCCAAGCCACAGGCTTCTTCAACCTGGATCTGAATCTTACATAACACTAGACCACCAAGGCTTCAATTCAAACTCAATACATTGTATTTGAGTTCCCTCTTTGTTCTGGTCTTTGCCTTTTCTTATTTCCTGGCTGTATTTAAAAGCCTTAGGGTCATGATTCATCCCTCCTTCATCTGTAGGGAAGGAACCATTCCACTCTTGCCATAACTTCTGGTCTATTAAGTGTTCCTCAACTTTTCTTGCAATTTTGATTTCCATACTGAAGCGCACTGTGTTCGTATCATTTCTCAACCTCCTTTTCACTTGTGAATGTTTCTTTCATTCCAATACCCCACACAGGGTATTTCTGCCAAAAAGTAGATATGAATCTTATGACTTTTAAAATTATATGTCATTTTTTTACTGTCTAAAATATAGGCTTAGAGCAAGAGACTGTGCCTCATGCTTCTATCTCTCTCACTCTTCCCATAGTAGTTAATTAGTATTTACTATTTGATTATAATAAAGTAAAAATTCTAGAAAAAAAGTATTTAAACTTTTTGAGTGTCAGAGAATATCCTACAGTGCTATATACATTATTAACATAACCCACACATTTGGAAGCCATAGGAGTGTGCTCTTCAGATCTCCTTCTCTGGGGGAGAAAAAAAAAAAAAAAACCTGCTATGAGGAACTAGTTAACTGACAGCTTTGAAATCCACTACAACATTCACAATAGGCCATCTTTGCTCTGGGGCTCGATTTCACCTGGCTGAGACTTTCTCAGAGCTACAGTCAGAGTCTCTGAATACCTAATCCTCCCTCTTCACACCACCCCTACCCCACCACGTCTCAGTTCCTAACATCATTCCCTCCAGTAGTGGGTACTCAATGAATACTTGTTAAATGGTTTAAATAAAGAGGGGATTTCATAGCTGTTTTAAAATATTTAAAAGACTAGCCTATGAAAGGAAATCAATCTCTCTGTGCTAGTACAAGGTGATTGTTGTATTTGTTGGGGGTATGCTCTAAATTGCTGTAACAGAGACATGATAAACATAATAGATTGACTAAGAAAGAAGTTTATTTCTCTGTCACCTAAAGTAAAGGTTCCACGACTGAAGGGACAGTCCTGCCATCTTGAATACATGGGTTGAATTCCAGAGTCAAAATAATTCCTTCAGTCTTTGAGATTTCTAGCCAACAGTAAGGAGTCAAGAGTCCAGGACAGGGTACTTCTAATTGTTTTAATGGTAAGACATGGACATAGCATGTATCATTTATCCTTTGTTTATTTGCCTAGACCTCAGTCAAACAGACACACCTTGCTGAAATAGAGATTAAGAAATATAGTATTCAGCTGTATAACCATATTATCAGTTAAGTCTCTATTCCTGTAAAGTTGGAGGAGAATGGATATTGGGGCAGCCAACAGTCTACCATAAATATATAGTGAACATCTTCTAAATAGAACTGAATAAGAAACAATATGTCAACTGCAAGTTAGTGAACTACTTATTATTACTATATTTAAGCAGAAACAAATGATAGCCATTTGCAAAGGATAATCTAAAACCAATTCTCTTTCCTTTCTAATGGGAGTCTCAAAGAAATGACTCCTAAAGACTGTTATATGATTTCAAGATTCTTTTTTTTTAAGTTTTTAGACCATTTAGGATGTATTGTATAGAGTGGGTGCTTACATGACCTGCATCTTCCAACACTAAACTCCATGAGAGTAAGGACACTGTCTGTATTAAAATCTACTCTATGCCAGCACTTAGAAAAGCACATGGTAGATGGTAGATACATGATAGGCAAATAAATATTTGTTGAAAAAATGAATTCATGACTATGAAAAATCATGTAGTTGAAGCTAAAATGACAAGGAAATATACCTCTGTTTCAACAAGAGGAATCTTAGATTGACACTCAATTCTTAAAATGCTCAGATTTTGTATTTCAAAATATTTTACTATATCTGCAAAAGATCTTGCATAAACATGAAACACAAATATAGATTTAGAATATTTTTTGGCATTCGTCAAAGGCTTATCACAACGTTTTCTCTCCTAAAGTCACAGAAATGATTTTTTTTTTCTTTTTTCAGGTACAAAATGACTGTAAACTCATTGTTATACATTAGTGTCCCTCACTTGAATGTGAATCTTGGTTCAGCTTATAAATTCAAACAGCAGCTATTTAAATTAAAAGTGGTCCCAAAGTAAATAACTTAAAATAATGTCAGTGTCCCTGGAGAAGAATATTTTCAACCGTCTCTATACATCTCAGTTTCTAGTAATTAAGCGTCTTCACACTTAAAACTGGGGACTGAGTGGCAGAGGATAAATTTTACCGATCACATCTTCTCTTCTCCTCTCTCTCTCTCTCTCTCTCTCTTTCTCCTTCTCCCCCTTTCTTTCTCTCTCTTTTTTGTTTCTCCCTCCCTCCCCTTTTCCTCCTTGTTCTACTCTTACCAAACCCTTTCCATTCATCCTATCTATATAATCTGTCCAAATCTTCCCTTGTGCTGTTACCAGTATATTTCTTTACTCCTCAAACCTGGATTATTCAAATACACTCTATCTCTGAGTATAGTAGTAACAGGATATACAATCTACAGAAATCATTTGGAGAATAAAGAAAAGATGACACAGAGATAAAGAGAAATAATATCAGTGTTTTTTTTTTAATTTAATACCTGATGGAAACATCCAGAAACAATGCTCTTGGTAGATTTTTTCCTCTTTTATTCTTTTCCCAAACTTAGCCCTATTTCCTGTTTTCTTTGATCAGGTTTTTAAAGAATAAGTGGCTAAATTTTGATCAAGCATATTACAGTTACCATATACTCATATATTAATATATGCATCATACTCGTATGCTCTCTGTCATTCCAGGGATAGATGAAAACCAGCTCAATTCTATGATATTTTATGAAAAATGCATTCTCTACACAAGTAATAATATCAAAGACTCTAACATATCCTGAAGCAGCAATTCTGGTTTTTATAGAAGAATCTATTTAAGATTTTTAAATGACTTATCTCTTCCAGAAGAATAGAATATTTGCTCATATGTGAATAAGAGTGAATCGGTTTTGCAGAGGTGTCTCATGAAAAGCTTACTTTGATGTCAGTAACATTTTGAGAAGTAGATGAAATCAGAGAGCAGAACCTGTCATGCAGTGATAGATTGGGAGGCTACTACCTATGGCCTAGTGAGTGGAGAAATTTCTTATGTCATTTCATGTGCACTGTTGATGTCCTAAGTCATCACTGTTCAGAGAGCCCCTATTTTGACTAATTTGACTCCTACATTTATTTAACATTACCCCGTCAAGACCAACACTTTACTTTTGTCAGACTTGACCCATTAATTTTCTAATTCCCAGATGTGTCAATGGCAGAGTCACATATGTCAAGACTTGCTCTCAAATATCTACAGGAATAGTTGTGTCTAGGGGCACCTGGGTGGCTCAGCTTGTTAGACATCTCACTCTTGATCTCAGCTCAGGTAGTTACCTCATGATCCATCCGATTGAGCCTCACATCGGGCTCTGTACTAACAGCAAGGGGCCTACTTGGGATTCTTTCTCTCTCCACTTCTCTGCCTCTCTCTCTCTCTCTGTCTGTCTGTCTCTGTCTCTCTTAAAATAAATAAACGGTAAAAGAAAAACAATAACTTCTGTCTAGAAGTAACATCTCACCATCAGTCCATGGACTGCGTGTGCTATATCTTTGAAATCTGTGTAGACCGAAGGGTGACAGAACTGGCTTCACACATCCAGATCTCAAATAACTCAGTGACCTTCCCTAAATTATTTAGTTTTCCATTTAGACTAAATGATCACTAAGGTTTCTTTTGGCTGTTCCTTTAGTTCTAGCAAACTGTGTGCCGAGGCCCATGAGGCAGATCACATGTCATCTGATTCCGTTATTCTCTGGTGAATGAAATAAGGATTAGAAGCATATTCTTCTCATTGACAATCCTCCTGAACTTGACAATAATTATTGTCATGTAGCATTTCATAAAAACACAGCAAAGGCAAACATTTGCAGTGTTAACTTGCAGTGGGGTTTAGGATAACAGCTCTTCTCTGGATTTTCCAAGGTCTGTAATCAACTGTATTCCATCCTCCCTTTTGATTAAAATGTCCCATCTACAACTCCCAAACCACCTATCATTCAATTTTAATATTAGTCACACTGCTGTATAATATTTTCTTTCCAGCTATTTTATTATGGTATAGTAAACATAACATAAAATTTACCGTCTTGAGGCACCTGGGTGACCCAGTCAGATGAGTGTGCGACTCTTGATTTTGGCTCAGGTCATGGTTCACAGGATCGAGCCCTGTGTCGGGCTCTGCGCTGAGTATGGGGATTCGTTCTCTCTTTCCTTTTGCCCCTCTCCTTGATTCATTCTCGCTCTCTCTCTCCCTCTCTCTTTCTCTATCTCTCTCTCTCATAAAAAAAATTACCATCTTAATTAACCATTTTTAAGGGTACAGTAAAGTGGTATTACATACATTAATAATGTTGTGCAACCATCATCAACATCCATCCCCGGAACTCTTTTCATCTTATAAAACTACAACTTTTTCCCCTTAAAATACTAACTCCCCATTTTCCCTACCTGCCCCTCAGTCTGAAAACCAGTATTCTGCTTTGGGTCTCTATGAATTTAGCAATACACTATTTGTTTTTTTTCTGACTAGCATATTTCAATTATCACAATGTTCTCAAGTTTCATTCATGTTATAGCATATAGTAGAACATTCTTTTTAAGGCTGAATAATATTCCAGTATGCTTATTCCACATTTTGCTTATCCATTCATCTGTCAATGGATACTTGGGCAGCTTTTGCATTTTAGCTATTGTGAATAATACCATTATGAAAATTAATATACATATATCTCTTTGAGACCTTGCTTACAGTTATTTTGTATATATACCCAGAATTGGAATTGTTGGATCATACAGTAATTTTATGTTTAAATCTTTAAAGAATCACCATCCTGTTTTCTACAATGGCTGTACCATTTTATATTCCTACCAACAATACCCAAGGATTCTAATTTTTCTACATCCTTGCCAGTGATTTTTATTTTCTGTTTTTTAATGGATATGAAGTAATATGTCATAGTGGTTTTGATTTTGTATTTCCATAATGATTAGAGATGTTGAACATCTTTTCATGTGCTTATTGGCCATTTGTATATCTTCTTTGGAGAAAAGTAATTTACCAATTTTTGAATTGGATTGTTTGTTTTTGTTCTTGAATTTTAAGAGTTCTCTATGTATTCCAGATAAAAATTCCTTATCAGGGCACGCCTGGGTGTCTCAGTCAGTTGAGCTTCTGACTTCAACTCAGGTCATGATCTTGAAGTTCGTGAGTTCAAGCCCCATGTCAAGCCTGGGCTGACAGCTCAGAGCCTGGAGCTGCTTCGGATTCTGTGTCTCCCTCTCTCTCTCTGTCCCTCCCCTACTCATGCTCTGCCTCTCTCTCTCTCAAAAATAAATAATAAAACATTAAAAAAAATTCCTTATCAGATATATGATTTGAAAACATTTTCGAAAACATATTTTCAAATCATACATTTTTAACTAGGTTGCCTTTTTATTATGTTGATACTGTTTTTTAATGTACTTCTTTTTTAATGTTTCATGTAGTGTACTTTGTCTAATTTTTTTTGTTGTTTTTGTTTCCTACACTTTGGTGCCATATATATGAAATCATTGTCAAATCCAATGCTATGAAATTTTCCTGTATGTTTTCTTTTAGTTTTTAGTTTTACATTTAGGTCTTTGATTTTTAGTTAATTTTTGTATAGGATATTAGTAAGGGTCCAGCTTCATTCTTGTGTACAATTTTTAAGTTATTTTCTTTCTTCTGAATCATGCTGTGAACTCTTCACAAACAGGAAACATTTTTGTGGCTTTTCCCAAGGTAAAAAAATTATCTCTGCCTACCTTCCAATAATCTCCCTTGCTTTCCATATCACCTCTCTTTAATGACAGACTTTCTGTTACTACACATACCAGTGATTGAGTGGGGCCTGACATCCCACAGCTCATGAGAGTGTTCTCTCCGAGTTCCCATTCCTGAAGGAGAGGATCTGAGTAGCATGGATCAACTTTCCAAATCAGGCTCCCCAAGGCTCTGCATTTGATACTTTTGGACACCTATATATTCTTCCTGGTCAAGTCATCTGTGTTAGAGATGG
This sequence comes from Cryptoprocta ferox, assembly GCA_028646485.1. Classification (NCBI taxonomy): domain Eukaryota; kingdom Metazoa; phylum Chordata; class Mammalia; order Carnivora; family Eupleridae; genus Cryptoprocta; species Cryptoprocta ferox. The sequence goes on from CM053571.1 coordinate 117,751,682, forward strand.
AGAGGAGAATAGATATCACCTTCAGTCATTTAAAACACCATTTGTACAACTGCATGACATAGTTTCTGGTAATTAGAATAATGAGATTGCATCTCAGGCGACCTACACTATGGCCTTTAGAATAGGTAGGCCTGTCAAAAAAAAAAAAAAAAAAAGAGCAAATTAGCTAATGGGATTAAATTAAAGTACTCGGAAGAGATAATTTTCTTATGGTGCTATGTCTGGCTTTGGTACCAAACTGAGTTTGCAAGTACTCTTTCTCATACTCTATTTTTTGGAGGAGTTTGAGAAAAAACTGATATTAATTCTTTAAATATTTGGTAGAATTCACCTGTGATGTCATCTGGTCTTGAGCTTCACTTTAGGGGGAGATTTTTGATTACTGCTTCAATGTATTTGTTATTGATCTGTTCATGCTTTCTATTCTTGTTTCAGTCTGGGTTCATTGTGTATTTTTAAGAATTTATTCATTTCTTCCAGATTGTCCCATTTTGACATACAATCATAATCACGCTTCATAATTTATTTTTTATTTTTGCGGCATCTTTTGTAATTTCTCCTCTTTTGTTTCTGATTTTATTTATTTGAGTCTTTTCTCTTTTTAGCTTGGTTTTTCTAGATAAGGGTTTGTCAATTTTTGTTTATTAAAAAAAGAACACTCTTAGTTCCATAGATATTTTTCATTGTTTTCCTATATATATATATATATATATATATATTTTTTTTTTTTTACAATTTTTTTACAATTTCTGCCCTAATCTTTACTGTTTTCTCCCGTTCTCCCGTCAACTTTGGGCTTAGTTTGTTCTTCCTCTTCTAGTTTCTTAAAGTATTGGAGACCTTCTTTCTTTTTTAAAGTAGGCATTTATCACAAGGAACTTCTCTACTTCTACTACTTTTCCTGTACTCCACAAGTTTTAGTATGTTGCATTTTATCTCTATTTGTCTCAAAATATTTTCTAATTTCTCTCTCAGTTTCTTCTTTGGTCCAGTGGTGGTTCAATAATGTGTTAATTTCCCATTGTCTCTTTTATGACATTTTTTCTAGTTTTATTTTGTTGCAGTTAAAAAAGATACTTGGATTTATTCGTCTTCAATTTATTAAAACTTGTTTTGTGATATTGCATGGGATCTATCCTGAAGAATTTTCCATATGCACTTGAGAAAAATGTGTATTCTGGTACTGTTAGATGGAATCTAATGTAGATGTCTGTTAGGTTCATTTGGTCTATATTGTTCAGGTCTGCTGTTTCTCATTGATTTTCTGTCTGGATGATCTATCCATTATTGAAAATGGGATAGTGAAGTCTCCTACTATTACTGTATGGCTATTTCTCCCTTTAGATTTATCAGTGCTTGCTTTATATACTCAAGTGCTCTGATATGTTGAATGCAAATATTTTTATAATTGTGATATCATCCTGGTGAATTGATCCTTTGGTTATTATGTAATGACCTTCTTTGTCTCTTAAGACAGTTATGACTTGTCCTGTATTTGCAACAACATAGATGAACCTGGAGAGCATTATACCAAGTGAAATAAGCCAGACACAGAAAGACAAATAGTTTATGATACCATTTATGTGAGAAATATAAAATAGCCAAATTCACAATGAGAAAGAATGAAATCTGGCCATTCGGAGCAAAGTGGATGGACCTCGAGGGTGTCATGCTAAGCGAAATAAGTCAGGCGGAGAAGGACAGATACCATATGTTCGCACTCATAGGTCTAACAGGAGAAACCTAACAGAGGACCATGGGGAGGGGAAGGAGGAAAAGGAGTTAGGGAGAGGGAGGGAGACAAAGCCCGAGAGACTCTTGAATCCTGAAAACAAACTGAGGGCTGAAGGGGGAGGGGGAAAGGGGAAGAGGGGTGATGGTCATGGCGGAGGACACCTGTGGGGAAGAGCACTGGGTGTTATATGGAAACCAACTGGACAACAAACTATACATTTAAAAAATAAAATAAAATAGCCAAATTCATCAAAATAGAGAGTAGAATCGTGGTTGCCAGGAGATGGGAGGAAGGAGAAATCAGGATGTATTAGATAAAGTTTTAGTTAGGTAAGACTAGTAGGTACTAGAGATTTACTGTATAGCATAGTTCCTATAGTTACTACAGTATATTCTTTAAAATTTGCTAAGAAGGTAGATCTTATGTGTACCTATCACAAAATAATAGAAATAATAGAAAGAAAAAGACGAAAAAGAAGGAGGAGGAGAAGGAGAAGGTGGGAGAAAATTTCTGGAGTTCGATGGGTATTTTACAGCATAGATTACCATGATAGTTTCATGGATATATAGTTTCCTTCAAACTCATTAAGATGTATGCATTAAATATGTACAGCTTTTGTATATCAATTACACCTCAGTGAAATGATTTTTAAAATGAACAAATCATTTTTAAAATGATAAGATACATATGTTACCTTCTCTCAGGTAGTATATAGTCTAGCTTTAAATTTAGCTACCTGTGTCTCTCTTATTAGCCCTAGAGGCAGGGATTCCTTCAGAGGTTAGTGAGGGGTCAGAGACACACTGAAATATTTCTGGTTCAATGTTAACTTGAATAATTTTTGTGTTGTTTTCCCCAAAGGAATCTAAAAAATGGGTACATTTCAAGTCTCCACTGAAAAATTTCCAGCCAGTATCTAGCGTCACAAAACTTGAAGCAGCCTGGATTGCAGTGCTTCTGGGAAGGGTCATTCCGGGACCACCTAGCCTACCAGGGCAGCTCAGTGAAAGCTTGGTACTGAACTGCTACTCATAGAGCACAACCACTGAAGAGAACACTAGAGAAAAGAGACAACTCTCAACAGGACACATCACTCAAAATCTTAGGAGGTGAGAACTACAGGGGCCTGTATTTTATTTAGAAATGTCTCCAAGTTGGGGGGAGGCCAGAAAGCCCAGCAAGTAGACCCTTCATCCCTCTGTCTCCAAGACCAGCTCAGAGTTTATATATATTGATCATTTGATTTGTTCGATGCCTTGCTTGCACTACAGAATTCTTGTGTGTTTTATATCTTATCCATTAATTTATTTTGTAGTTAAGAAAACTAAGGGACACAGAAGTAAAGGGAGTTGTGAAACATCCAAGTCATTTATCCACTTGTATGGGAATGAGATAAAAATCCCATGCCATTTCCTGTAGAGTACTCCATCTTGTTGATTTTCCGTAGGTTTAAGGACTGAGTAAGTAAATAAATAAATAAATAAATAAATAAATAAATGAGACCCTTTTTTCAAATTATTTGCTTAGCAGTCAGACCTATACTTGGAGTAACAAAGACAATATTTATACTTTCTTGGAGTTAAGAAACCAGGTACTTATCTCTTGTTTTTGGTCAAGCAGTTCATTTCCCTGGAGAATTCTGAAGTCATATTCCATCTAAAATGTTATTAATTTACCAGTTGGTTCTGAAAAATAAGTTCTTAAGCAACTTGACTCAGAACATGTTCTCTTGACAGATTGTTGCCCTCTGACCAAAGGTGGTTACTTACTCAAATTCCTGGTGCCCACGAACTAAAATGCATGCCCCCATTTCTCTTGAGTCCAGGTCTTTGCTGAGTCATGTGTCGGAAAAAAAAAAAAAAAAAAAGGATATTTATTCCCCAGCAACTTGAGCCATTAAATGAAATTCTGGATTTTTTTTTCTTTTTTCTTACACAAGCCCTTGCTTTGCTCTTGTAGTTTTGTTAGTCTCCCAGCACTAGATTCTTTCAGGCTCTATCTCTACTGTCCCAGGAACCAAAAAGCTTCTTGTAGAGCTGAATTTCTCCATGTGTTCGAATGCTCCACATTCATTCCTTTTTTCATTCTAACCCTAGATGTAAATACACAAGTATTGTTCTTATCATTTATCAAATATTAATCCAACTTGGGAATATCTGATAACATGTTTGCAGAGAAAATGATTAAAACTTAAACAATAGCTTGAAGAGGATGAATAGATACAAATGTATGATCATGTCACATTTAGCAAGTTACATAAATGTGTATCTAGGTTGAATTTGGAAGTAAAAATGCTTCAACAATCCTTTCTTCAATTACAGAAGTCTTCCTGTATTTTGGGGTTTTTTTTACATGACATAATAAAACCCATTAAGCACAGATTCTGTTATAGTGTTTGCAAATGTGCGGGCTATTCACTCTCTTTTAAGCCATTAATCCTTCTCTCTTTTATGGGGACTTTTAAAGTCCTGGAGAGAGAGATATCAGAGGTATCAGATGCTGAAAACAGGCAGACAAGGTTTCTTCTTTTAATATACCTATAGACCATCCTGATCCTTCTACAATAGCCATGGAAGACACCAGCCTCAGTCTCTGAGAATGGCTTTTTTATTCCAGGATCCAGGAAGCACCCATTCATTTAGGGATGATTACAGGTCAGAAACATTTTTCCTCAACTGTGCCACAGAATGAAAAGTGTAAACAATCAACAGCAAAATGGCCTCACTGGAGATGTACAGAAATAGCATTCTAAACAAGGAGACTATAACTTTCACATTATAGTCAGGAACAAGAAAAGGATGTTTATTTTCACCATTGTTATTATGTATGATACTTATAATTTACAATATTTAAAGATCATGAAAATTAGTTTTTGGAAGGAGAAGGTCGGGGAGAGAGACATAGAAAGAGAGCGAGTCTTAAGTAGCCCCAGGCTCAGTGCAGAACCTGACATGGGGCTCAATCCCACGATCCTGGATCATGACCTGGGCCAAAATCAAGAGCTGGATATTCAACCAACTGAGCCACTCAGGAACCCTGAGAATGAGACTTTAAATGGTAATTTTAGAGAGATAACTGGCATTTCTATGATTATATACATATAGAAAATTTTCTAATCTAAAAACAAGCTACTTGCAAGGAGAATTTCATGACTAGATACAAGATCAATATAAAATAGCCAAATAGCTGTTAGTATTTCAGTAAATCAATTAGAAATATAATCATAAAAATACATCATTCATAGTAGTAACAAAATTATAAAATACATAAGGATACACATATCAAGAAATGTGCAAGACTAGGGGTGCCTGGGTGGCTCAGTCAGTTAAGCGTCCGACTTCGGCTCAGGTCATGATCTCGCGGTTCGTGGGTTCGAGGCCTGCATCAGGCTCTGTGCTGACAAGACCTTTGTAAAAAACAGCACATCATGTGACCAGAAACAGTATCTGAATATGTAGAAAGAGAGAATACTCTTGGATTGGTAGACTTGATATTTGAAATATTGTAATCTTTTCTAATTAATCTGAGAATACAGTGAAATTCAATTTAAAAATCTCAAAAGGAATTTTTCAAGTACTTGAAAAGCTAACTCAAAAGTTTATATGGGATATTAAATGTGAATACCCAGCCAAGAAGATTCTGAAAAAACAAACAAAAAAACCAGTAAGGGAATACTTGCTCTATCAGATATGAAAATGTATCATAAAACTAGATGTAATAAAAATGTATAGTATCTGTGCATAAATACACAAATATATCCCTGGACCAAAGCAGGTAGTCCAAAAGTAGATGCAATATATCTGGGAATTTGGAATATGAAAATGATGGCATTAGAAATTACTAAGGAGGAAAGCCCTCGTCAGTAAGGCTATTAGGACAATTGATCAATTGATGTCAGATAAAAATCTAATTTTATGAGTCTTTTTTTTTTACAAAGACAAAAATAAATTCTAGTTAGATCTAAATGGAAAAATAAGGAAACCAAAGCAAATAAGAAAAATACAACTATGAAATTACTATCGGAGAAAATATGGGATAGACACAACATGGATCCATAAGAAAAAGACTGATAATTTTTTCATTCCTAGTGATCGGATACATTTGATGGTATCAAAATATAAACACCTTTTGTAACAAAATATGACATAAATAAAGTGAAAATATAAGGAATGATCTGGGGGAAATAATTACAACATATAAAACAGAGGTAAAATAGTGTGGGTATATAAATATAATAAATTCATATTGGCTAATTATATATAAAAGTCATATAAACTAATAAATGTATAAATACACAGTAGAGAATAGAGTATACATATGAAGGCAGAGAACAGAAGACATAACAAAATGTCAAAAAGAATTTTTAACCTAACTGATTACTAAGGAGATACAAGAACAAGGAAAAGCATCAAGTCACAAATAAACATCTGCAAAAAAAATGGACAATAAATGAAGTTTTGTGGAAATGAATCCACATTATAGAATCCTATGAAGCAGTGTTAAAAATGAAATAGTTCCATACATACAGACATGAGAAGATCTCAAGGGCAAAGAATTTAATCCATCCACAACAGCTCATATTCAATATATTCTGGATAACTTCTTTCCCCCCACCACTCCCCAATATGTTGTACTGGAAGTCTGAACAAAAAAAGGCAGGAGCTCAGAGGAGGGACTTTAGAGAACGCAGAAGATAGGACCCTATAGCCAGTAGCTAAATATGAGTGAACGTTTGGCAGATAGAAATGTGGTGAATGAGACTTCTAGGAAGAAGCTATACTCCGAATCCAAGGTCCTTGCAATTGCTTCCCCAGTCTTGCCTGTGAGCCCTGTCAGATCATCTGAAACCAGTCCCCAACCAGCATCCTCTCCCAGCTTATGCTCTTTTATGCCTGCTTGCCTTGTACCCGTCTGTTTCCCTCCACTAAGTGAATCACTTTGTTTTCTGTGAGTTTCTCTTTCTATTTGCCTGACTAGTTGCTTCCGTACGCAGCTAGGGCACCACTTTCTTCATAAAGTCCTTCCTGATCCTGATCATCTCTCTCTGAACTTTCTTAGTTCCTCATTCTTCTTTTCCCATAGAATTTGTTCTAAAGTTTGAGATTCAGAATAAAAATGGATTAAACAGCTTTGGGTTTTTTGTTGTTGTTAAAGTCGGTAAATATAGTAAAAATGAATTGAACTCACCATGCAGCATGTGCATGGCAGTGTGTTTCAATGACTAAATTATAGAAAGTGAAATACCAATGAAAGAATGTGGGGGCACCTGGGTGGCTCAGTCGCTTAAGCGTCGGACTTCGGCTCAGGGCATGATCTCGCGGTTCGTGAGTTCGAGCCCCGCATCGGGCTCTGTGCTGACAGCTCAGAGCCTGGAGCCTGTCTTCAGATTCTGTATCTCCCTCTCTCTCTGACCCTCCCTTGCTCATGCTGTCTCTCTCTCTTTCAAAAATAAATAAAACATTAAAAATTTTTAAAGAAAGAGGAATCTGAACAACTCTGTAAAACATGTTAATTATGCAAATGATGCCATGTCGAAATTAGTAGAGGATATTATTTTACCATCTAACCTCCCACTTGAAGTCCACATAAAGGCACATTTCCTTGCACATAGGTGTACAGATTTTTTTTTCCCTTCTTCTGGAAATCCTGGTAGGCTGCTGATGTCTCTTCCTCTTGTTACATTTACAAATGTCAAAACAAAAGAAAGTAAGTAAATTTATAAGGTAAAACTTCAGTGTCAAGCACAACAATTTTAAAAATACAGATGTTCTCCCTTGGGCATTACATTGTAAAATTGAGTATGAAAATGTCCTACAAGTTTAAATAAATGACAAGCAGAATCAGTACATTTTTTTCCTCCTATTATCTATACTTGAAAAGAAGTGAAATCTATTTCTGAATTTATGAAGAAAGGAAAGCAATGTAAATCTGATCATCAGTGAAGAAAAATATGCATGATAACACATGCACTATATCTAATACAATAATTCATAGTACTGTATTGTCATTTAGTAAGAATGTTGGGGAGCCAGAATTTCCTATCCTCTTCTAGGTCCTTCTCGCTGGACTAAGAATCAAATTGACATGAGACAAATAAAGAGGAGAAAGTCAGATTTAGTAGCGTACACACAGGGAACCCATACAGACATGGAAATTTCAAAGACAGGCAGGTGAAATGAGGTATATATGTCATCCTGAACTAAGGAGAAGGAGGTAGGGCCTGGGGTTTCAAAGGGAAGAAATGCATTTCACAGGAAAATGGAAAAGAGTTAATGTTTAGTGAATAAATGTTTGCTGGGCCACTCAGAAACCATGGGACAAATAGAGGACTTTGATCAAAATGGCCTTGCTGGGCTCCTCTCTGTCTAGCACACCTGGTTCCTAACATAATGTGCCTAATCAATGGTGATAACTTTTCCTGGAGCAGGCCCTCTACCTCAATTCTTTTTAGGCAGTTGTTGGTGAAGAACTTTTCCTGAATCTGTTGGGTTTTGACTGCTTTTTAACTCAAAATGATACTGATGCCAAAGTGGTCCATCTTGGGGCAGCCTGACCTTAGTCCCTAGAGGAATTTTATAACCAAACAAAAGGATTTCAGAGCACTAGTGAATTGAAACTAGGGATAAGAAGACAAAGTAGAAAAGTATACAAGAGAAAGAAAAAGAAAATTTGATTATATTGAAATGGCTTATTTATTCCAGGCATTATCAACAACTTTCAACTACCTTATTCAATTTAATCTAGGTTGAGATTTAGGGTATTAAGATACACATGCCAGCTATGTGGCCTGGGACTGTGGTTATCAGTTAAGGGTTTGGATAGATCTGCAAATATGATAAGGACCCCTTACAGCCCCATGCCCTTTTTAGAAGAAACAGAATAAAAAGCACATCTGCAACTCTCAGGAAATAGCCACCAATTGCTGAAGCATAACTACCTTGTCTAGATGTAGAGGTTGGATTGCTGCTTACAGATCACATTTGGGCCCGTCATGTAATAACTCAACGAACTTGGGTTTGCTTAATCTGTTGGAGTTTCCATATATCTTTTAGGTGCCTCAATTAATACATCATTAAGATACAAACTTTCAATCCAGACAGATAGGAAATTAACATGTTGCTAAACGAATTTGCATCCATAGTTGAGTAAAAAAAAAAAAAATCCACAACAGTGAGATGAAAGAGTTATATATCGATTCATGTTGTTAAAGTGGATTTCAATGTACAAAATACTAACTCAACAAAAATCAATAATTCCTTTCACTTCACAGTGTGCCATTAAAAACATCATTCGCTTTTTCAAAGATTAGATGTTTAATTCAAGACACATTCCTAATAGTTGTTGCCTTAGTTAAGAATACACAATACAAGTTGGCGGAAAAAAGAGGAGGAGAATCTGAGGAAAGTGATATTCTTGCATCCTCAGATCCATTAATTAGGCTTATTCTGATAGTGAGGGAATAAATTAAGACGACTAAAAGCTAATCTTTTCTTTCATTCCCCAGTTCCAAGCTGTGTGAAGGTGTCAACCCTTAATATGAAATGAAGTTGTCAATAAATTAGTTTCAACTTCAAGGGACAGCTAAATGTCCTTTAGACAAAAGAGTTTTATTTGACCACTGAAAGACTCGAGAATTTAATGGCCTCTGCCTCCCTGAAAGTTTCACTCACTTTATGAAAAAACTCACCACCCAGCTGTTTCTGGTCTCATCTGTCAAAGAATCATACCTGTCGCCTAACTCATGGGATACTGTAGAACAAGAGTAAATAAGGATGTTTTTCTTAACAAAAGGCATTGCACAAATATAGCTTGTTAATAGAAAAGTTCTTTAATGTCACTCATAATTATGTGTGTGCATTATTAGAAATGGCTACTTTACTTTCACAATATATCTGAAATGTCATTTAGTACTAAATATGAAATATAATTGAGAGTGATTATTTTCTGTATTTATTCAAGCAAAAAAATGAATCGTCCTTTCTTTAAAATTGTCACAATTTCACAAATTTGAAAACACATGGTCTGTTTTTTCCCCTGCCAACTCTAGGACCTTTCTTTAAAGATTTTAAAAGGACGATCTAATCACCCTTAAAATAAATGTGTTTTATTTTTATCTACTCTACAATTTAAAAATTCTTTCAATTTTTCTCCTGCAAGGAAAGTTTAATGAGGCATATTTTCTTGTTTCCATGGTATTTCAAAGGAGGATTACTAGCTGAAGGCAAGAAGATGTATACAAAAAAAAAAAAGAACGAAAAAGAAAAAAAAGAAATAACAGTGCTTGCAATAAGAGAAACTTTATTTTTAAAATAAATTCCACAGAGTAGTAGTTAAACATTTAAAATCTGTAAAACAATGCCAATCATTTTGAATATTATTTAAAGATGAGTTTTCCTTGGGAAAAAAAGAAAAGAATGTAACAAGAGTTTCATCATATAATACAGTCTCACTACAAAATCCGAAAATACCCCATCTTAGTAACAGACCAAAATCCGGTACTATATAACCTGCTGTGTATGTGGAGAAAACAAGAATAAAGTCCAGATTGCATTTTTGATTTGATAGCTAGTATGCTGAGCTTTTTTGTGTAACAGACGTTGTAAATACCATGTTCAATTCACTTTGAACTCTGACATTTGCAAATCCAATCATACTTTCAGGAGATTTTCCTAGGAACAATCAACCAATATAAACTGTGCAAGTCAGGCTCTTTTATCTCCAAAGTCTGGTGATTTTCTTTGTAATTTTGTTTTATAAGTATTTTGATGAGGTCTGAAATTTAAACTACAAAGCAACTAATCCAAACATTTGTATAGCAACTCGTGCAGGGATATATTACAATATCACATTTGTAACTTGTGATAAATACTACCTGTTAATATCTCCGATCTCTCTTTAATATATGTAAAATTGGTTGAGAGATCACATGGAAGTGGGAGAACAGGTCATGAACTCACTCACTTATGTCTGACATCATAGGTCCTATTTTAGCATCACTGGAAAAGGAATACCAAGCATGAGAAATGTTATGTTGTTGAAGGCAATTCAGTCTATTGACAAGGGATAAAATGAAAACATTTTCAACAAAATGAAAAAGTATAAAACATTAGAAAATGTCAATTTTATGAGGCAATATATTGTAGTGGAAAGGACCCTAAACTGAAGTTAAAAGGTGTCTGTTTCTAATCTTAAATCTGCCACTTAGTACAAGCGCAAAGTCTTGAGCTTCAGTTTCCTCCTTTGTAAAATGGTAGGAGATTGGATGGATGGATGCATGGGTGGATTGGATGATATCTAAAATACCTTTAAATTCAAGCTAATATAAATTGTAGGGGTGGGAGGGGGACAAGTAGTTAGTAGGCTTAATCTCTATGGTCACTGAGTAGCTATGAACTCAAAAGCTTGGGAAGAAAAAGGGCCCCAGAAGGAGGAACTCAACAGAGAGTGGACTGTTACACCTCAGTCTTTCCCTTGTGTGCAGTCAGAAGCCTGCAGAATCAATCATAAAGGCAGGAGCTGAAGACTAACTGGCCAACCACTTGGACCTTCTGGTCTGTGAAGACCCTTGTGGCAGCTGCAACACAGCTGAATTTACTCCAAAGAAGCTGAATTTACTCAAGGTAAGGCTACCATTGGGAGTGTTACAGAAAACCAGACAAACCGTAGTTAAAGTGGTAAAAACAAATTTCAATCAGAAACTATTACAGTTGGGGAAAGGAGATGTCAATATAGAATTGTGCTCAAGTGGAGATTTATGGTGAAGGAGCACAGTGAGGGGGTCTGTCAATGGGGGTCAAAGGGAAACCACTAAGAGGAGAGATCAAGAGTTGGGGGGATTCTTGCCAACCCTTGCCAACTCAACCTAATGAGATTCTTACGAAGTCAGGCCATAGTAAGACATCACTGGTGACATATTCAGTCACATGTGGAAGGTGATCACATATCAGTGAGTCTCCTTATAACAATATTCTTGTTACTGTGCGGGCCAAGCAAGGCTGGGGGCGGGAGTTAAAGGTCAAGGCCTTGTGGAGAAGGGGCTTCACAGAGCCTGACATAGGTTGGTCAGGGAAAGAGTCCTTGTCAGGCAGTGCACCCAGAAGGACACACAGAAGCACAAGAATCACTCAGGTGAGATGTCCTGATGAGGACAGTTCCACTTTCAGAATAGAAACTGAAATTTCTTTAAGAATAAAAGCAGAAAAAATAAGCAAATATGTGCGTCTATTAAGAATTATACTCAGTGTATTAATGCTATTTTCCCTAGAAGAAACAAATTGTTTGTGATTTTTACAGCTCTATTGATCATCCACATTTAAACAAATGCCCTCATTAAAAATTCAGATTCCAGAAACTCACAGCAGAGAAGAAAAGGCTAAGAAATCCTTGGTTAGTTGAAATGTTCTCAGGAAAAAGTAAAGAGAAACACTGATTCAACTAAAGTGTTAAATATTCCCTAATATCTAGAGCTAGCAACTTCTTGGCATGGGTTGAGCTGAATTTCAAAACCATTGTCATTCCTGAGACAACCTGTAGTTTTAAATGACTAGGCTGTCAGCCTGTTAGTTCTTTGCATTTGCCTTTTCTGCTATAGTGAATAGTAACAATTACATTGCAAACAGCATGTTATTTCCAACTGTTTTTTTGACAGAAATCTTTGTGTTACAAATATTGCAAACTTGAGTTCCTTGCATGATTCATTTTTTATGTAAATCTTAAGGGCGGAGTTTTTTAAGGCTTTAATAAAATGAGTCTTTAAAATAATATTGACTTATCTTTTCACGTTAAAAAATACTTGATAAACAGAATAGCCAAGTAGGGCTTCTATAGGTTGGGAAACAATTTTTCACATACAGTTGTTAGGTTCATATGGCAAGGCTTTGTGATAGGTAGAATTCACTGATGGGAGGAGGTAATGCAAGTTGGAAAAAGAAACCAGGGAAATTATATATTCCTTTTTTCAAAGACTTGTTGCAGGGTTTCCATTCTTAAAAGGGATAGATTGATTTGTCTTAGATGTAACCAACTGAAAATATCATTTCTGAAAGAAGACAGAATTTAAGAAAGAAGAACGGATTTTTATATAAAGTGCAGTAAGCTTGGGAATAGCAGTGGGATGAGCCAGACTCTTGAAGATGTTTATCTGTCAAGCTGATTTAAACTTTTAGCAACTACTAAGCCTTTCAAGATCTAAGGAAAAGCCAGTAGGATCAAAGCCTGTGTTCTGATTTTTTAAAATATTCTTAAATATCTAAAACAGACTTTTCTTAATACAGAAGCATTGTTTAGAAATTGTCATTTCTAGCATTTGTAGTATATGCAGTAGTTTATTTACAGCAATTTGTAATTCATATATATGAATATGTATATATGAATATATAAATGAAGGGATCAGATTGGATGTGCTGGAAGATCTTTTCCTTTTTAACATTTTGTAGTCTTAGGAGATGTTTAATTATGCACAAAGCATCGGTCTTTGCAAAGGGGTAAGTGCAGAAGGAATACAAATGTTTCAACCACTAAGAAGAACTTAGTGTCCCCCTCAGATTGCCTAAACTAGAAAGATAAGGGACAGTTACCAAACACAGATAGCTTACTCATGTCGACTTAGTGGAGTTGCATTCAATCTCAATCCCTTATCACAATATTCTTGAATAAGGTCTTCCTTGCCTGTTTAATTCTGTGCAGCACAGTTTTTCTTTGATACCTACAAGGAATACAAAATGTAGGAGAGTAAAAGTCATGTGTACAGATAATTTGATACAAAACCAGAGCCTTATGAATTAGTATAGAAAAAGTCATCGGACTTTCAAAAAAGAGAGATTTTGCTACAAACACTTATAATGAACATATAACCTATAATATTAACCTGGATTTTAATGCATCACAATTATTTTTATTTCATTATATATACCTACATTGTTTCCAAAATGATTCGAAGTGACTATCATGCCTTGCAATTATATTAGTGAATGCACATTGAATTAATTAGGTTAATTTACCTAAATTTAGTAGGATTTAAGTGAACAGTTTCTGTCCTCAATGTTTATTGTAAACTCTTTTTACCTTTAATTCTAATATCAAAATTTGGTCAATGTTTTCAAAATACCAACCTGCAAACCATCCTAATTTGTCCTTTTCATTGTACTCTGTATATAATTGGTGGCTAGATCATATTGTTTCTTAGGTAATCCTTTCCTTTACTCAACCATTGCCACTACTGAGAACCACAACTCAACTGGCTGTACTTATGGAGTCTACTTTCAGCATTAACATAATATACTTTCCAACTGCATGTTTTAAAATCTAATAAAGATATAATAATAATAAACTTCAGGAAACACTTGCCCAGGTCGATAAAGGGTTGCAGATAACTTTGTTTCAGAAACCTCCCCCAAATCCATTTAAACAATAGAGAGCTTTGGAAAGCCCTCAGGCCATTAGATTTTTCAGCTAAGATAACCAAAGACTCCTTTAAAACCCTCAACTGGCTTTGTTAATTAGTTCCACACTATTGGGTCATTAACTATACACAAACCTTATGAGAAGCTTCTGAAACCACTAATAGACCCCCCCAACGTTTTCTAGATGCCCCCTCCCACCAGAACTTCATTAATATACGGCCTGTTTGTTCTCTCCTCTAAAAAGAAACTAATAGTCTTATACAGGAAATCGTGCCTTAAGCAACAGTCAGTAATAAATTTAGCTTTATCATATTATGTTGATGGTGTTTGGGGGAACCTGAGTTAGTACCACTAAAGACCAGGCCTTCATCAGTGCTTTTCCAACCTGGATTCCTGTTGTACCCCTGAGATAATCTTCTGACTTCCAGTCTTTCAACTCCCTGGGATGTTCTGTACATTCCAGTGAGACACCTTGCACAAGAAATTGGGAGGATGTCAATGACTTGAAACATGTCTCCAGTCCCCTTTTTAGAAGTACTGTCTATCATTCCTCAATATTCCAACTCAGTTTTAACCAGCAGGATCTATTCAGTTTTCTCTCCGTCCTCCTCCTCATTTTCTGACTTTGCTATACTATTTCCTCCCAACCCTTATTTGTATAAATACTACTCAAATTTCAAACTTAGCTGAATTCACATTTCATCTAATAAATCATCCCTTCTGTTTTCTGTTTAAATTTTCTATGATTTGGATTTCTCTGCCCTTTTTGAAAGTCTGGTATACAAATCTTTCTTGTCATGTTGTTGGCCCTTATGTGTGTTGCACATTTTAGTTCTAACTGTTGAGAATGATTGGTTTCTTGTGTTGTTGGGCAGACTCGGAAGTCCGCTGGGCCCTAAGACCCCTGCCCAGCCTGTCCCAGAAACATGGCTGGAGGACCTTAGTCTCGTGGCAAGAAAAGAATTCAAGAATGTACCAGACAGTGGTTGCACAGTGCAAAAGTTTACGAAAGAGAGAATACTCCCTCAAGATCTGAGACAGGGAGAGCTCCAGGGGGAGCTGTGCCCATCATTTGGGTCTCTATCTATTATTGGCTGTTGTTAACTAAGTGGTGGAATATTTATTATTTGGGGAGGGAATTTCTTTGGAGCAGGCTTTCATGCTTTTTCTAACTTACTTGTTCGAGGTTCCCAACCTTCTTTGTCTTGGATCTATCTGTTTTGGTCTGGCTTCTTGGGACCTTGTTTTTGGAACACTGCCTGGGCAAGTTGCTAAACTTCCTTATAAGGGCTTCAGCCACCCCCACCCCCTCTTTGTTGGTCTCCAGGCATCCTGTTAAATCCTAACTAACTGCCTATTCTAACACTTGGAGGCATGAATTAGATTCTCTATTGCTTTTCCATTTTCTATGACAAACTAACAAAGTACTTGGAATTACCAAACACATAGTTATATCCTCAATTGACTTCCTGATCCTTTTCTTTTACACTTTTAGAATCTTCCACTTCTTTCCATCTTAGTCTATGTCATGATACTGGCTATACAAAACATAGCTCATGACTGACCTCTAGTTCCAGTGATGTGGTCTTACCTACTCTGTTGGCAAATTAATATTACCAAATCCATGAATGATGTGGAAGCAGGTACAGGCGTACCTTGTCTTATTGTGCTTCATTTTATAGTGCATCACCGATCCTATGTGTTTTACAAATTGAAGGTCTGTGCCAACCCTGCATGGAGCAGGTCAATCAGCACCATTTTTCCAACAACATGTGCTCACTTTATGCATCTGTGTCACATTTTGGAAATTTGCATAATATTTCAGACTTTTAAAAAATCATTATTTTTTTATGCTAGTCAGTGATCTTTGATGTTAGTCCTGTAATTTTGAGTGGGGGGGGGGCACCATGAACTATGCACGTATAAGACAGTGACCTTAATAATAACGTGTGTTTGGTTACTTTCCCCCTCTCCCTTTCTCTCTTCTGCCCTCTCTATTCCCTCAGAACAACACTATCAAAATTAGGCCAATTAATAACCCTACAGTGGCTTCTAAGTGTTCAAGTAAAAGGAAGACTTGCAGGTCTCTCCCTTTAAATCAAAAGCTAGAGGGGCGCCTGGGTGGCTCGGTCGGTTAAGCATCCAACTTCAGCTCAGGTCATGATCTCAAGGTTTGTGAGTTTGAGCCCTGTGTCGGGCTCTGTGCTGACAGCTCAGAGCCTGGAGTTTGCTCCGGATTCTGTGTCTCCCTCTCTTTCTGCCACTCCCCTGCTCACTCTCGCTCTCTCTCTCTCTCCCCCTTTCTCTTTCTTAAAAATAAACATTAAAAAAAAGCTAGAAATAACTAAGCTTAGTTAGGTAGGCATGTTGAAAGCCAATATAGGCCAAAAGCTTGGCATCTTGTACCCATTAGCCAAGTTGTGAATGCAAAGGAAAAGTTCTTTAAGGAATTAAAGGTGCTGCTCCAATGAGCACACAAGTGATAAGAAAGCAAAACAGTTTGTGTTAATATGAGAAAGTTTGAGTGGTCTGGATAGAAGATCAAACCGGTCACAATATTCCATTAAGCCAAAGCCTCATCCAGAGCAAGGCCCTGACTCTTCAATTCTATGAAAGCTGAGACTGAGAGAGCTGAGGAAGCTGTAGAAGAAAACTTTGAAGCTAGCAGAGGTTGATTCATAAGCTTTAAGGAAAGAAGCCACCTCCATAACATAAAAATGCAAGGTAAAGCAGTAAATAATGGAGCTATAAATTCAACTCCTTTAATACACACAGGACTTTTGTGGATGTTGGTTTCTTCTTGATTGAGCTTTTGTATTTTAACACCTTCAAGACATTTTTCCATTTCATTTATATTGTCAAAGTAATTACCATGGAGTTGTTCATATTTTAGAATTATCTTTTTTGTTTCTATAGCATTTAATGATATCACTACCCTCCTAATACAGATCATTGCCTATTCCTTCTGTGTTTCCCAGATACAAGTTGATTATTTTATTAGATTAACCAGCTTATGATTTTATTACTTTTTTTCTATTTTTCTGTTTTCTATTTAATTGACATCTGCCCTGATATGTACTATTTCCTTTTTCTTCCTGTTTGGAATTTAATTGATTCTAAAACTTGTCTTCAGGTAGAAGCTGATGATATTGGTTTGAATCTTTTTTGTTTTTAAACATATCTGTTTTGTTTTTATCTCTATTGGCTTCAAAATATTTTCTAATTTCCATTTTTATTTTTTTAATTCTAAATTATTTAGAAGCATGTTATTTAGTTTCCAAACATTTCAAATTTGGGTTTTCTTCCGTGTTATTTATTTCTAATTTCATTGTGTACAGATGACATATTTTATGTGATTTGAGTTTGCTCAACTTGTCTTATGGACCAGACGATTTTGTTTTTAGTAAATGTTCCATGTGCTTTTTAAAAAGTGCATAGATTCTGGTATTTGCAGATTCTGTTGTTTTGGGATGGAATATTCTGAATGTATCACTATGTCAACTTGTTGAGTATTGTTCAAGCCTTTTTTTTATAGTCTTACTTATGTCCTGTATATTTATTCTATCAATAATAGAGAGTCAGTTATTAAAATCCCTCAGTAAAAAGTTATATAACTTGTGAGGCTGTGTTATCAGGCTGAGTTTTATGACTTGTGATACTGTGTTATCAGGTTCTTAATTATTGAGAATTGTTGTATCCTCTAGATGTATTGACTTCTTTATCATATTGTAATGGCCATATTTATCCTCAGCGATATTTACTCTAAAATCTACTCTCTCTGATATTAATAGAGTTTTCTTTTCCTTAGTGATTTCCTAGTGGTATATTTTTCTTACTCTTTAATTTCTGACATATTTGTGTCTTTATATTTAGGTCAGTTTTTAATAGGGCCTTGCCTGTTGAGGCAAATGATCATCTCTGCATTTTAATTTGGGATATACAGATAATAACACATATTTTGACTCTTGATAAAGTTGGATTTATTTTTTAAATTTTCTTCATTTTTCCTCTGTTAGAAGAATGGAGGAGGGTCTGTAAAGTATCCTCCAAACTGAGAAGGCAGTTTAAAACCAAAGAATGAAGTAAGCAGTGCTGTACTATTACAGAATTTTACTCAGGGTAACTCTCTGACAGGAGGGGTCAGATGGATGGACGATCCAGGTGGTACACACCCATTCTCTGCCCAGGCCTGACCTTAATCCCCAGCTTTTATAGAGTAAGGGGTCTGGTGGTGAGGTCACAGGGTAGTTATCCAAAGTGGCACCATCTGTGTGCTAGTCATCTCTACGAGTTATGTAAAGTAGCACCTTCTATGTGCCACTTTAGGGAAAATCAAAACAAGATTTCTCACATTCCAGTCAGTGCATACATTACCCTCCATGGGGCCTGAAATGCATAGCCCTGAGGGAGGTCATTGCATGGGCATGGACCAGATGGAGGGTCAAAGATGGAGTATGTGTCAGCACTCCTGCACCCTCCTTTTTGCCCTTGTTTTTAATCGAGCATCTCTTATAATTGCATTTTATTTGTTTTGTTGTACTTTGGATATGACTATGTGTTATATTATTTTATTGGTTAATTTTGATTTGTATTATATATCAGTTACTTATCACATTCTGCATTTATGTGAATAATATTTTCACATATAATAATCCTATGACAATGTACTTCTCTTTTTGTCCTCCCATTCTTTGAACTAGTCTTACCATAGATTTACTTATATATATATATATCAGACAATTATTATTTTTGCCTTAAACAATCCATTCTCTCCCATTGTTGATAGACTTTGTTTTTTAGAGAAATTTTAAGTGCACAGCAAAATCAATTAAAGAGTTGAGAAAGTTCCCATATATCCCCTGCCTCTGCACATATGTAGCCACACCCACTATCAATGTGCTTATAATCAGTGAACCTACAGTGATATATCATTATAATTTATCTTAGGGTTGCATACTTTTTAAGTTTTATGCATTCTATGATGTACATTCTATGGGTTTTAATGAATATATGATGACAGGTATCCACCATTGTAGTATCATACAGAATAGTTCCACTGTTCTAAAAACTCTTCTGTGTTCTGTTTATTCATTATTCCCTCCCATTACCCTCTGGACATCACTGGTCTTTTTACAGTCTCCATAGTGTAGTCTTTTTCAGAATTCCATATAGTTGAAATTATAAATAGAACACAGTCTTTTCAGACTGGCTTCTTTCACCTAGAAACATACATTTAAGTTTTCTTCATGTCTTTAATAGTTTGGTAGTGCATTTCTTTTTAGCAGTGAATAATATTCTCTTGTCTGCTCATACCAGAGTTTATATATGCATTCACTTACTGAAGGATATTATGACTGTTTCCAAATTTTGGCAATTATAAATAAAACGGCTCTAAACATCCATGTGCAGGTTTTTGTGTGGACATAAATTTTCAACTCATCTGGGTAAGTACCAGGAAGAGTGATTGCTAGATCATATGATAAAAGTATGTTTAATTTTGTAAGAAATTCCCAGATGGCCTTCCAAAGTGGTTGTACAATTTTGCCTTTACGATATAAATGAATGAGAGTTCCTGATGCTCTCCATCCTTGCCAGAATTTGGTGTCGTCAGTGTTCTAGATTTTAGCCATTCTAATAGGTGTATAGTAGTATCTCATTTTTGTTTTAATTTGAAATTCCCTATGATATATAATATAGATCATCTTTTCATATGGTTATTTGTCATCTCTTTACCTTTGGTGAAGTGTCTGTTTAGATCTTTTTTCCTATTTATTTATTTATTTATTTTTATTTTTTTAGCCTGTGGCTTGTCTTCTTATTCTCTTGGTCCAATATCTTTTAAAGACATTAAATAATCATAAATATAGCTTTGTATATTTACCAATGTAATGATCAATGCTGCTGCTTTTCATTTCTTTGTATAGATTTATATTTTTATCTTGTAATTTTCCTTCAACCTTTAACCTTTCATATAGTGTATCTCTGTTGCTGTTGTGTTATTTCAACTCCTCTGTGTCTAAAAGGCACTTATTTTGCTTATATTTCTGAAAGGTATTTTCATTGTATTTAGAACTAGCTGTTTTGTCATTGCTTTAATCATTTCAGTACTTTAAATTTGTTCTTCCACTGTCTTTTGACACACATTGTTTCTGATGAGAAATCTGCTGTTATTCTGATATTTGTTTTCTGGATCATTGAGTTTTTGAAAATTTGGGGTATTATTTCTTAAAATACTTTTCTTGGTGTCTGTTTTCCTTCACAAATTGTAATTAAACTGCTTGAAGTTGTTTGATGAATCATGATGTTCTGGAGTTTTTTTTGTCTTTTTTCTGTTTCTCATTTTGTAGTTTTGTATTGCTTTATCTTTAATCTTATCCTCTGTAATGCACAATGTTAACTCTTGCACGTTTCATTCCTGACATTGTAATTTTCATCTCTAGAAGTCAAGTTTGAGTCTTTTCTCCCCAGTATTGTTCAGACTTCTATTTAACATTCTCAATATTCTGTGTTTTGACCATATTAAATACGGTTATAATAACTATTTTTTATGCTCTTATACAGTTAATCTATTATCTGTGTCATTTCTAAGTTGGTTTTGATGGATGCCATTTCTATAAATTATGAAAAATAGTTTTTAGCTTCTTTGCATATCTAGTAATTTTTTT
The DNA here is from genome assembly GCA_028646485.1 of Cryptoprocta ferox. NCBI lineage: Eukaryota > Metazoa > Chordata > Mammalia > Carnivora > Eupleridae > Cryptoprocta > Cryptoprocta ferox. The sequence goes on from CM053571.1 coordinate 117,772,483, forward strand.
ATTAGATTTTACTCATTATGTGCTATGTATTTTTTCATTCCTATAAATGCTCTTGATTTATGGTATCAAGACGTGATTCATTGGGGTGCCTGGGTGGCTCAGTCTGTTAAGCATCCGGCTTCAGCTCAGGTCGTGGTCTCATGGTTCATGATTTCAAGCCCCACATCGTGCTCTGTGCTGACAGCTCGGAGCTTGGAGCCTGCTTCTTATTCTGTGTCTCCTTCTCTCTCTGTACCTTTCCTGCTCGCACTCTGTCTCTCTCTCTCTCTCTCTCTCAAAAATAAAGAAACAAATATTTAAAAAAATAAAAAATAAAAATGACATGATTCAGTTAACTTGCTAGTAAGTTGATCCTTTCACGTCTTGATTTTTCATGTTTGTTATGTTGGGACCAGAGAGTGTTTATCCAGTGTTAACTTTATCCCACAACTGAGGCAAAGCTTTTCTGAGTGTTCCATGTGATACCCTGTGAATTATGAGGTTTCTCACTCTAGGTGGTAGGAAAAGGAAATATTCTCAACCATGTTTGAGCCCTATTCCTTATCATCCTTTTAATGGTACTTATCTCAATCACAGTCCATGTTCTCACATCTGTTCACTGAACAGTATTCAACTGAAGAATTCAGGGGATCCTCTGCAGTTGTTGAGTTTTCCCTCTGTGTGAAGCTCTCCCACTCTGTCCTGTAAATTTTAGTTATCATTCCTAATCAGAATTTTAGCTTTGTTTCATCTCAAGGAGACCTCTGGGCACATCACAGTTCCCATATAATGTCATGGCCTGGGAATATTCCCTTGGCAATAAACTGAGAAATCTAAGAACTCGTCTCATTTGTTGCTAATTTCTTAGAAATAATTGTCTTCTCTTGCATGATTTACAGTTTCTTTAAAATAGTTTTCCTCATATTTTGTCTTTTTATTCTTCTTAGTCTCTGGTGAAAGGTGAATTTTGACCTGTGACTCCATCTGGGTTGAAAACATAATGTCTCTTTAATTTTAAAACCAGGTCATGTTGTGTTTCTAACATTACATGCTTATTGTTTTGATTAGGGCTTTGTTGAGTTTGAATATTGATATGAAGAAAAAATATTGAAATTCTAAAAATGCAACATCTGAAAATACTTTACCTTTAAATTGATCACCTATTCTTTTTTTAAATGAGCATTTATATGTGCATTTAAACAATTATTAAAATTTTTTAAGTTTATTTTGAGAGAGAGAGAGAGAGAAAGAGAACATGCACAAGCAGGAGAGGGGCAGAGACATAGGGAGAAAGAGAATCCCAAGCAAGCTCATGCCATCATGGCAGAGCCCAGTGGGGAGCTTGATCTCATAAACCGCGAGCTCATGACCTGAGCTGAAACTAAGAGTGAGATGCTTAACCAACTGAGCCACCCAGATGCCCTTAAAACAGTTACTTAAAGCAGAAAAAAAAACCTCAAGCATTTGTTTTCTTTTCCTTTTTTTACATAAAGCATTTTGAAAAAATAATTTCCCAATAGGATCATGAAGTGCTAGAGGTTTTACTGAAGTAAAGTAACATACTCTTTCTTTCGATTGGACAATTTTGATGAATTCCTCTAAGACAGTGTCATGATTTTTGAGACTTCCCTGGATCTTTCAGTCTCTGTAATACTAAAATTTGCTTTCATTGCTAATTTTTAGAATCTCATACATAGTTTTCTTTGCATTAACAACTGTAATATATTTTTTAAACATTTTTCAAAGTTTATTTATTGCGAGAAAGAGAAAAAGAGAGAGAGAAGGGGGCAGGAGTAGAGAAAGAGGGAGAGAAAGAATCCCGCGGGGCTCAGTCTCACAAATCATGAGATCATGACCTGAGCCATGATCACGAGGCCAGTGTTTAACCAACGGAGCAGCCCAGGCACCCCATAATGTATTTCTACGTTTTGTCTGAGTTTATACAAAACAAATAATTCTAACATTTTATATTAAATAATAATATTCACATTATTATTGGACTTGTAAATATAGTAAAGATAGAGGAGAATTCAGCAATCAGAAAGTCAATATCCAGAAATTTCTCCCAGTAATTAAAATATCAAAAACAAGCCCAAATACTCTTAACATTTAACAGATATTAGATTAATTAGAATAATAATTAACTCTTAAGAGTATTTTGATTACCAAGCAGCTCTACTTCTAACCAAGTCAGCTTCACTGATCCAGTTATTTTCTCTTCCTTCCTTCCCTCCTTCCTACTTTCTTTCCTTCCTTTCTTCCTTCTTTCCTTCCTTTTTCTTTCTCTTTCTCTTTCTTTCATGATATTAGGGGGATGTTGGAACAATGGTACTGAGTTATAATAATAAGTGATGATGGTAAAGCCATACCTAGTAGATTTTCATTCTAACACAGATAAACGTGGAGGAGGTTTACTTTAGATGCTTCTGTATTTTTTTTTAGTTGATAGTGCAAGGAATAGTTTTAGATTCTTATAGGTATATATCTCACAGATATATACACAATGAAATTATACATACACAATTATTCAACTAACTGAGGCCTTAAAATTCCCAGTACATCTGATATTTCAAGATAACAAAAAACAGTTCAAAAATTGTTTTTGTTTTACATGCTTCATCTGCACTTTACTCTTTGTATGCAAATATATACTGATTATTTCTTGGGATCCTCTCTCATTCCAGTCAGGTTTCAGTTTTTTAATTGATTTGAGGTTATCTCACAACTGTATTTACACATTTACATCCAAGCAATTATCAGGTTCTAAAATAAACTTTGACAAGTGACAGATATAAAACTTTTCCCTTTTGCATTGTGCCTGAGCTGAACACAGACTTGTGGAGTTATCTACAAGTATGTATGTGTAGATACACGCATGTATGTGTGTGTGTGTGTGTTAGCACATTTATATAGTCTCCAAATTATATTTTTTCAAGTTTTCATCCAACAAGCAGCTTTGTGAAAGAGATGCTATTTATTATGTCTTTGTCTTCCCCTCTGTTGATGTTAATTTTAGAAGTCATTGGGAAATATTAACTCTAAAAGCTAAAAGCCCTTGTCAAATTGAATGTGATCAGGAAGGCATCAGAATATTACAAGAGTCTATTAGAAATATGTATTCTTATTTCTAATACATACATTAGAAATATGTATTCTTATTGGTTCTTGTATAGTCTTCTTTCTGCCACGATCTGTATTTATACATGTTCCCTGTTTGCTTCCTTAGAAATCTATAAATTCTATCTATATCTGTCAGTCTGACAAATGTATTACCTTATTTACCAAAGGAGAATTTTATCAGGAGAATTTTAATGGTCTACACGTATTGAACACAGCTGGTGACAAACCATTTCTTCTGTTATTGACCACAGCTTCAAAACAGCATTCAAAATAGCATTCACAAAAGTCAGAAAACTTGGGTACAATGTGTATCGTCATTAAAATAAGGTACTATTTATAGAACAAAAATGCAGATGTTCTTGGCTTTATTATTGAATTTAAGTGACAGTTAGTTAAGAAATGTCATAGTTATTATATCTGAGCCTCTGAAGAAATCTTTAGGTTTAAACATTGAAAAAAGATGTTATAAAATTATACCATTCAGGGAAGCTAGAAGAGATTAATTCTTACTTCTGACTTTTCAAATTTGAAGTACCACTGTAATCTCAAAATTTCCCAAACTTTCCCCTTTACTATGTGTTTAGCACTTTTTAATGTATTTAATATATTAAATAATACACACACACACAAAATAGTTATGAGGTAAGTTATCTTAGAATTGTTTTACTAATAAAAAAACTAAATTTGGATATTGACCAGTGTATTGACCAAATGTTTACAGTTGACATTTGAATTTTTTTTTGTTTATATTTTATTTTTGAGAGACAGAGAGAGATAGAGCATGAACAGGGGAGGGGCAGAGAGAGAGAGGGAGACACAGAATCAGAAGCAGGCCCAGGCTCTGAGCGGTCAGCACAGAGCCTGATGCAGGGCTCGAACCCACAAACTGTGAGATCATGATCTGAGCTGAAGTCAGACGCTCAACCAACTGAGCCACCCAGGTGCCCCTACAGCTGACATTTGAACTAAGGCTTTTCTATTAAAAAAGTTGTTTCTTATTAATTACACAATATGCTCTCAGCTAAGTAGCAGAGAGGGAGAATATAATGAGACTTTAATTTGGTATAATGTAGGAGGAAAAAGAAGCAACAAAAACAAAAACAAAAAAAATTCCCTGGCACATATTCACCATTAAGAAAACAAACAAACAAACAAAAAAACATGAATGAATAACTTAAACATCCAGATACATCAAGAAACATCAAAGATGCATTTCTTCACAAATTTTTTCTATTATTTTTCCCCTTGCCTTTCTTGCTCTATAGCATTTAACAGTGTATCATTGTAAGAAAATAAAACTAATGTAAAAGTTCATAATAATGATCATTAAGCACCTTATGCACCAGTGTCATAAACCCATTTTATTTGAGTCATTTTCAAACCACTGTGTTTGACAATTGCTATGCATTTTAAGAATCAACAACTAAGAGACTTTTGGATTTTATTTTATGAGAAGAAGTGTCATTTAAATATCCACCATCAACTGCAACTTTGCACTGAGATTTTAGTAAAATAATCTGCCTTTACTATTATAATTTTCAGAGTGCTTTAATTGAAATCCCATCATAACTTTCTTGAAATTTGGTCTAAACTAGACCATAAAAGATGCTAACTACATTACTAAGAAGTACTTTGACTATTTCAAAAATGCAACTGTATTTCAAGTGCTTAGTTTTGTGTCTTGAATATGATGATCAGATATTATCCCTTATAAGAAAAGGAAAAAAATGATTTCTTTTGAATCTTACAGCTCTATGAATCTTTTCTCTTTAAATCAAACACATATCTTAAGGATAATGATACCTTTCAAATAATGAAATATTTATTAAACTTATTTGCTAAGGCATGTCTTATTCAACAATTTTCAACCTTACAACTATATTTTCATTTATTCATTCATTTTTTAAAATATTACTGAATACCTACCGTTTCCCACCTCTGATGCTAGATTCTATGGATACAGTGCTGAAACAAAGCAGATACAGTCTTATCAATGTGTTGTAGTGGCTTGGCCTGGAATATATTAATTAAATAAAATGTATTTTTTATTTTGATAAATGATAATTTTTTATATTTTGATAAATTTGATAAATGATAAAAATGTATTATAAGGTATGTCAGGTGCTTTGAAGAAAAAAAGAGTGCTCTAGAAACATAGTATCAGCAGGCCTGATCTGGTCTGGTGTGGGATGAGAAAGTTGGTCAGGGAAAGTCTGCCCTGAAAACAATGTTAACACTGATTTTTTTAAGGGATATATATAAAAATTACTTAGCCAAAGAAGAGAAACAGTAATTCAGAATAAGAAACTGTACAATCAAAAGCTTGTGAGGTGAAAATGAGCATTGCTGCCTTAGAAGGAAAGACAGAGTGACATGGGGTAGCCAAGAAAGGTAGAGGCCAGACTTCCTAGTACTTTGAAGCCATTCTAGGTTTTAGAGCCTCTACCCCAGGAGTGTTAGAAAACCATTGAAGGATTATACATAACTGACATTGAATAAATATTTAGACTTCTTTTTCCAGAAAGGTGAATCACCCCACAAGCTAGAAGAACTATTCCCTTTGACTGTAACTTTTAAATATTGAATGTGGCAGAGTATATATCCCATGTCGGAGTAAAGTACTATCTTTTTTATAAATGAATAATGACTTAGGACAAAAAAAATGATAACATTCACTGTTTGCTAACATGTGGATGGCTTGGAAAATCTTACTACAGAATTTCTTTGTGAGGGCTACAGAACATGCACTTCCTAAAACTACTACACTGCAGATAATTAATTGACCCTGCTCCCCATTACATGACTCTCAGTAAAGTTCCGATGGAGTAGATTAATTTGATCCTGAAAGGGTAAATGTTGAGAGCCTGTCATCCGCAGACTCTTGGGCTTATCCTTCCTGACAAGTTATTTTTTGTTTATCTCATATGTCTTTAAATAATGTTTTCCTAATTCTTTCCCTCTTAAACTTCTGAAATTTAATCATTGGTTATTTTCTCTATGTTTTAATATGATTTGACTTCTCATTTCACTGCTTTTCTTATTTCAAATTTACTTTTATTTTATCAAAGTATTACATGCAAATGTTTGTAACATTAAATAAAAGCTAAAATGCCATTCAGGATCCAAAGATTATTTTGAAAAAAAAAAAAATTAGTCTGTTTCCACCTTCCTATCTCATCTTTCCATTCCCCAAATACAAAATATTTTAATTCTTTAACAGGTTTGTTTTTGTGAAAAATAATCTGCCAAATTTCTAACTAATATGTATATTGATAAGTACATGTTCAATATTTAGTAAATATCAACTTCTTCTTTTTATGAAAATATATGTTGTCACACATTCCTTATTTCTTCCTATTATATACTACTAACATATTTATAATTTTTTACTACAGTAAATATTTGTCTCATTTTTGCATTTCTACTTACATAGACTTTCCTTTCCTTCTCTTTAGCTTCCCAATCACTCCATTACATTTCAACTTTTCAATTACCTGAGGATTTCTGACTGGTTTCAGGGCCAATGGTTTTGTTGTGTGTCTTCTTTGGAATCTTCTACCTGCAGGTGTTAGGCTTTGACTGCTGTGGCACATACACACTGGCACGCACGCACACATGCACACATGCACGCACGCACGCACACACGCACACACGCACACACATTGGAAACTGAGATTCATCTCCATTCCCTTTGAATATTCTCCTCTGTGACCAGAGGCTAGAAGCTGGCTGGATGGAGACTCCATGCTCCAGAATTTTGTAGTAGCCATATTCTAAGTTAGATTCCACCAGTAAGAGCCACATGTCCAAGTTTTGGAAGAGAAGCAAACATCTTCATGGCAGAGACCTGGGTTTTCCTTATGAAAGATATGAAGGCTAGCCAGTGGTGTCCTGGCATTCTGTTATATAATCACACACTTCAGTGCTAAAGGCAGTTGATTACTGATTTTCCCTAATTGTTGCAGTTCTCTGATTTCCTTAAGGCTAGTAAAGGATTTCCTGACCTTTACTTCCCCAGAGTTTCAAACATTTTGAACCCCTCAGGGGCACCTGGGTGGTTCAGTTGGTTGGCATCTGACTTCGGCTCGGTCATGATCTCGTGGTTCATGAGTTCAAACTCCACATTGGTCTCACTGCTGTTAGTGCAGACCAGCTTCAGAGCCTCTATCCCTCTTTCTCTCTGCTCCTCCCCTGCTCATACTCTCTCTCTCTCTCTCAAAAAATAAATAAACCTTGAAAAACATTATTCATTTTAGCAATGATTTACTTATTCAACTGATTTATTCAACTCAATTTATTCAGTTAACCAACTGAATACCAGCTCTGTGCCAACTAAAAGAGCATGAAAAAATAATTACAAAGCCTTCCATCACTGAATTCATTAATTAAGCCTCACACAGGATAAATAGTTAATATAGTAGTTCAAGTAACAATTTCAGTATGCACAAAAGGAATTTGTGGAAAAAAGGGAAATCGGTGTGCTCAGTACACAACTGCAGGGGAATCTGCTAAGGGCAGGTGGGACTCAGGCTGAGCCCTTGATGAAAGTACTTTGAGGATAACTGGAGAGAAGGAAGGACTTGCAATGTGGAAAAAAATATATATGAGACCAGAGACTTGGAACTAGAAATAATTGTAACAAGTCAGAAGCAATAGGAATGAAATGGAATGAAAAGTAAATGATAGGTCAGTTAGATAGACAAACATGGGATTACTGATGGCCACAGAAAACAGTCCAAAAATATATTTATCAGGAATGAAAGTTGAAGATTATCAGAGTAGATGGCATGATAAAAGCATATTTTGAGAAAACTGGGCTAGCCTCTCAGCTGGCACTGATGTCAGCTACACCACACTTCTTGGTTTGATTTGAAAGGAATTAAACTCTAAGGTCAAGAAGGAGGCATAACTATCCAGGGTGGGTCATGCACCCAGAACTCCAGAGATACTATGACATAGAATAAATGTGTAGTGGGAAGATGGGCATAAAGAACAAAAACAGAGACATGTGTCCTAGTCTAAGAGTCCAGTGTGTTTCCAAGAAATCTATGGGACTTCAGGACTTGTCGTCTGCGAGTTATTGTAATGTTGGTTGTTTTTTTAATTTTTTTTAAAGTTTATTTAGTTTTGAAAAAGAGTGAGAGAAAGCACATGATGGACAGAGAGAGAGGGAGACAGAGAATCCCAAGCAGGCTCCACAATGCCAGCACAGAGCCCAACATGGGTCTTGAACTCATGAGCGTGAGATCATATCCTGAGAAGAAATCAAGAGTTGGTGGTCACTTAATTGACTGAGCCACCCAGGTGCCCCTGTAACATTGGTTCCTTACTTCCATAATGGCTCTACTACCAGTTTCTACAATGTCGTTTCAGCATGGGTAGCTCTACATTCTCTAATGGACTATTCATTCTGTCCTTCAGCATTCCCAGCTAGTGTCCACAAGCTCTGTCATCATCTATACCATGTTTACTACCACAAAAGTTAGGACACACAGAGGATCTCAACCACAACTACTATTAGGTACTCAGAGATAAAAGTCAAATGGGAAAAGGGACATAGCTAAGATATATCAAGAAGTCTGAGTCTAGATAAGAATGTAAGAAACAGGCAAGTTACAGCTACAGTTTGTTGAAGGAGGAGGTCCTGCCTTTAGATTTACACACGTTGACTTGGAGATTTTAGATGATAGCAGGATTTCTAATTGTAATGATTTATGTTTGTCCTGGAAGTTGGAAGAAATAATAGAAGGAAAATATTGTGATAGGCAGATGAACAGAGAATATTACAGAATGGTGATTCTCAACCTTATTCTTCCCAATGCTCCCTTCTTTATACAAACTCTTTTGTAATGTCTATTTACGAACCATAAAGTGAAATTCACAGATTATAGAACATACTTATGCAGGAGCAAACAGGGGAGAGGGCCAGAAGGGGGGAGAGAGAGAGCAAGAGTGAGAGAGAGAGAGAGCGAAAGGATACCAGGCAGGCTCCTGCTCAGCACAGAGCCCGATGTGGGGTCGATCCCATGAGCCATGAGGTCATGACCAGATCCGAAATCAAAAGTTGGACACTCAACTGACTGAGCCACCCAGGTGTCCAAAAAGATTAATTCCTAAATTCCACAATCAAGAAAAAAAATGCATTTTAATGTACAATGATGTATTAGAATCAGAAATGACAGTGTATAGACTCCCCATTCACAGTACGTGCATAAGTAGTTATACGCATGTATATATTCATTATGCATGTATGTACACATGTATATAGATTTATGAGTGTATGTGTACACATATATGGTGTCAAGGACACACTGTAAGGAAATTAGATCACAGTCCCAATTCTACCACTGACTCCTGTAATCTAATACTTCTTCAACCATACAAAGAATTCCAAAGGGCTGTTTGGTCACACCTACTGAGTGACATGGTATACACCATGAGGTCCTTTCATTAGAGTGGATTTGTATAAATAATTGCTCTAACCAGAGATCTTTCTTCCAACATTATAAAGTCAAATATCCGAATGAAGAGCTGGTTTTGGTCATTCTCACATGGACAAAGAGACTCCAATTCAGTATGCATGTAACTTACAAAAGAAGCATCCTATGTCTATAATTTATCTTGATTTCAGTTATAAAACAGATTTTAGTTTTGTTTTTTTTTCCCTTCTTTTGCCTCCCACTTTTGCTTACCTTCCCCTATCATTGATAGCTTTTGACATATTTTAATGGATGTTTCTCTAGTAATAGGGAAAGCTGGGATATTCACATCAGACCCACTATTTGCCATTCTGGGGTGATTCATCAATATGTCAAAACAGTGTAGGGAGAAATAAAAACACAGCCTATCCAGTCCAGTAGTTCCAAACATCAAGCCCCCTTCCCAACCTGCTACCCAGAAAATACCTAAAGTTTTTGCTTAGAATTTTTTTTCATTCAGGCAGTGTACCCTTAATGACACCTTACTGATTTTGTAATGTTTAATTTAAAAGGGCAGTCAGGCTAGTACAGAATCTTGTGTCCAATAAAGACAGGGCTATTTATATGGCCAAGCACCAGGTGAAATGTAAAAGTTCCAATTGACTAACAAGTACATAATTCAAGCCAAATCACATTAGGGGAGCCTGTGTGGGCTCCAGCATAAACACATCCCAAGGGACTGTGGCACAGATCTCTTTGCATTGAAATCAAACTGATGCAAATTGTGGAGTTCTCAGGGTTTGGATTTTTACTAAGAATTCATTCCCTATGGGAATTTATTCCTGCCTCCTCACCAGACACAAAGAGGAACTCTCCCCCATGTTTTGGGGAGTTGTAACTGTCATTTCTCCAAATTTTAAGGTGGCCGCAATAAAGTCTTTATCGTAGGGTTATTCTGAGTATTAGTGAACAGGTATACAAAGTGCTTAACTTTGCTGCCTGACAAACCACAACAGTTAATAGATGGTTGTCATTCTTTTTCTTCTCCTTTATTCATTCATTCAACAGGTAATTATTGAGTGTTTGAATGTTGAGTGCCAGACAAACAACATCAACTACAGGAGACAAAATCCGTGCTCCGTAGGTGGGAAGGGGGTGGGGGCCATAAACAAAATAAATAAGTAAAAATATATTCAATAAGTCAGGTGGTGAAAATGTTATGACAATGAAATCTAGAAAAAAATAGAAGAATCCGAGTGGTAGGTGCTAGTGGAAGAGATGATTGCTGTATTTGTAGGTGGCTAGAGAAGCTCTCTCCAAGACAGTGACAGTTAAGCAGACTTGAAGAATGGGCTAGGGGGTAGTTCTACAGATGTCTGGGGAAGAGCAGTCCAGCCAGGTAGGGAAGAAGATGCAAACCCCAGAAAGTGAACAGTTCAGGTCCAAGTCAGATCCAAGTCAGAGGGAGGAAGGGGGAGAAGGAAAAAGGAAAGAAAAGATATTTTTTACAGTAGAATGTTTAATTTATAGGTAGCTACAACATACTGGGTACTTATTATATGTGCTCACTTATAGGTGTTCAATACATATTTACTGAGTGAATTTATACACAGTTATAATTTATTGAGCCCTTAATATGCTAGGTAGAATTCTAGACATATTTTATGTAATAGCACATATAAATCTGAAAATAAACTATAGATTGGTGATCAACAACCTATCATCATTAAATTAAGATACACTATCAAACACGTAGATTGGTAATATTAATTTAACAGCCAATAGTCTAAATATGTATTTATTTATATGACTGTCAAGTGCTTTTGCCTATATTTGATGGTCTCTAAAGTCTTAGAATTGAAGAAAATAGATTTCCTTCATATACTTGTGAAAGACTCTCCTGGCGTCTTGGTTCATCAGCCTAAGTAAGGGCATCCTTTGTTCAGTTATTGGGTTGAATTAGAGTTCCCAAGGAAGAATGTAATAATATTCCACAAATCTAAAATGAAATAATCTATTTTTATCTAAGCACCTTCCCCTTCAGCTTTCAAAATCTGTAAAAGGAAAACAAAAGGGTCACACTTTTCAGTCCCTGTCATCATCAATGTAGCATTGTTTCAAACTTTTCCTTCTCCATAACTCCCAGATGAGTCCTGACACACTGGACCAAAGCTCTGGTCCTTCCAGCTGTTCTTCACACTGTCTGTCTGAGCAAGCCTTTTCTCACCAGCCCTGTAGCCATTTGCCACATCCAAGATTGGTTCCATGTTTACCTTGTAAAGCAGCATACTTAATAACTTCTAAAAGCACAGTAGCTCTAATATATAAATAATCTATTCAATAAAATTAATAGCTTCAAATTCTCTACGGACTGGTATCTGAACTCTTTAGTCATTGTTCTACCAACAGGGCATGGTAATTTTGTGTCCAGCATTGTTTTAGGTTCAGCAGGAGTTGCAAAGTTAAAAGATTTTATACAAGGTATGCCATGTAGAGCTTTGATTCTTAAACTCATAATTAATAGCCAGATGCAAATTGGATGGACATAATGAGAGACTCAGCAGGAGTTAGGATGCTGTTGTAAAAGTTCTCTTATCGAGTGAGCTTTTTTAAACATAATAACTACATAATTATTAAGCACCTTCTACATAGCTCCCTGTTTACATGCTGCAACTCTGATAGGTTCCAAATGACACAATTGGTGCTCTTGCCTTGAAATATGCATTTTTGCTCACCACATCACTTGTCATGACACTGTGCTCACCGTATGCCTTCAGTAAATAGATTGTTTGGGTTCTGTCACTAAGTTCATAACCTTAGGCAAATACTGTATATCCTTGAACTTTTGTTGGATTAGATCTCTAAACTACCAGGTAGCCCTATAAGTCTATGATCACACCAAAGGAGAATAATCAGAAAATTTCCCAAAGAGTGTGTTCTGAATGTGTTCTCTCAAGGATTGTTTATGAGGCCAAACGTTAAGTATCTATCAATAGAAAATTAGCTAAATAAATTATGGCATATTATTATGATGGAAGAAACATGCTGTTTTTACTGGCTATACAGTATCTATTAGTCGCCATTCATTCTTGAAAGCAAAAAAAGGTTTATAAATCATGTATAGCATAGTATGAACTCATTTATAGGGAAGAATATTAACCATAGTGTAAATTTCAGTATGCTCTGGAAAGAAGAGTTTCATATAAATTCTATTTTCCTCTTTATATTTTCTTCATTGTTTGATTATTTTTGCAGTGTTCCTGAATCATTTTTGGATTCAGATAAAAGAGCTATATAAATGTTAGGAAAAGTAAAACAGACTACACTAGATTATCAAAATAAACATAAAATATAACCCTATGATTATGTAAATGAATGTGCCGTCCCCTCCAGGTATTTCAGAGCTTCCTCAACTTATCTACACTCAGAACAAAACTCCCATTTCATTCAAATATTAGAACATCCTAATGGCAGAAGGAAGAATGGGTAATGCGAATGTTTAAGTCTGCTATCATTATTATAGCTTTCCTGTCTGAATTTTTAAAACATTGCAGGCATTTTCTGAGGCAGCAGGATAAGTCAATGAGGAAAAATCCGGTTCTCAATATACTGATCTCTCACTTCTTTTTATTTATTGGTCATAACAGGCAATTAGCCCATTAAAGGAGATTTCTGTTGGGTTTCTCATGGAAATGTGAACTGCTATATTTCTTTCCTCTACCTTATTAAGTAAAAACTGCAAAAGCCTCAGAATTATTGCACCTGAATCCAATTGGCAGCACCCATTTCAGTTTCAAAGTGGAAAGGTTTAGCTGTTCAGTCCCTGCTGCTTGAAGATTCTGTATTCCCAATTTAGAGTGTCAAAAAGCTATGGCTAATTACTCTCATAGCAGCGATAATCACACCAATTATGATTCTTAAAAGAACCAAGGAGACAAGAGTACAGATAAGACTTATAAAGACAAGGTAGGGAAGAAAAAAAAAAAGACTGATTTCAAATATTATAAACCTGAACCTGCATAGACTTTTCCTTTTGGAAAGAATGACAATTAAAAAAGTTTGAAAGAATCAAATTATGCCCATTAAATGTATCAGATGTAGGTGAGCCGTCAATTGCATCTTCATAGCCTATTTCCTATTTCTCCTGAGGACTGCTGCCAGCTTCCTGTTTGTTGTAGTGGTCAAACCCCATATTCTTCTTACTCCAAAATGTATCAAAAAAAAAAAAAAAGATCAGCAACTCTAAGAAAGTTAAAGTTATAAAAGAAGTTTATTGTTCCTTCAAGAGAGTTTAGGTTAGTTTATGGAAGTTGGTAAAAGAGAGAAACCGTGAGTTATGGGTAAATTCCTTTATCCACATATGCACAAAATTTCTTTCTGCACATGCAAGTGCAATTGTGCACACATGCACATGTTTCTGTTTTACTTTAAACATAGTGGAAAGTTGTATTATGCTGCATTGGTAGTAGTAACAGAAGGAAAATCATCTAGATTATACTTTTAATCCATTCCTCAAATGTGATAAATCAGTAAGCAACACTTTTAATTTCAAGATTGTACTTCATATTCCATGTCAGTTATGATGATCAAAATGGGTTGGGTTTAATTTACAACATACTAGGCCTGCAAAACGATTCATCTATCAATATTACATATTGCACTAGACTCTAAATAGTAGATAAGATCACAGAGAACATGAAGACTATAAACTTGTTGAAGCAGTGAAATATATTATCAGGATTGAATCTCCTTCTCCTGTGTTCTCTATTTCTTTAGAAAAACAACTAATTTTTTTTTCAGATGGTTTGATGAAATTCCCATATCAGAAACTCATTAGGAAACATTATGTAAAATGCCGTGAAATGCGTATCCCTTTGTCTTGGTCAGTTCAGGCTGCTATAACAAAGTGGCCAAGACCCAGTGGCCTATAATCAACAAAGCTTTAATCTCTCACACTTCTGGAGGCTGGAAGTTGGAGAGCAAGGTCCCAACATGGTCAGATTCTGGTGAGAGACCTTTTCTGGTCACAGACTACTGATGTCTTATCATATCCTCACGCTATGAAAAGGGAGAGAGATGTAACTCCCTGGCCTCTTCTTATAAGGACACCAGTCCCATTTGTGAGGGCTACACTCTCGTGACCTAATCATACCCCAAAGGCCCCACCTCCAAATACCATCACCTTAGGGTTTAGGTTTCAACCTATGAATTGGGGTGGGGGAAACATGGACACACACTCAGTTTATAGCCCCCTTCAATTTACTCTTTTGAATGAGGTAAGAAATAAATGAATGAATACATTAGTAAGAACTTGGTGCCTCTAGCAAGAACATACATCATGGATTGCAGTGAACATAGGTGGAGATATAGACGTTCAGCATCAGTTAAAGCTCCCTGTAAAGGAACTAAGTGTTTAGTTGATTCAGGGTGAAATTGGGCTACTTCTCTGCTATTTAAGCTGAGATGATTTCATCCCATTTTCTCTTAATGCTCTGGATGCCTTCTGAAAATAATGCCAAGAGACTGTGCTGCCATATGGCTGAGACGCAGGCCTCTCTGAAAGCGTCACCCAAAAGAGCCCACTGAGGACTCTCAGCCACTGGCACATCTCTTTTCCTCTCCTCTTTCTGCTTCCTCACTCCCCCACATGCCCACCCTCCTTCCATTCTTTCCTCAAATGTTCTGTAGCTGTCAGGTTTCTTTCATAGAAATATGTGAAATTATAATGAGACAAGAGTTAGACGTGCTGGAGCTGAAAAGAAAGACTAAGTTAAAAAAAAAAAAAAAGGAATTGCTATACTCTTTGAAAGCCTTTCAGAGGAGGAAAGAAGTAGATGAAGGGGTTATCCTGCCCAGGAAGCTCTCCCCTTGCACATTTAACTTTCAAAACTGCCTCTGATCATTTTCCAGGGCACTGGTTCTGAATTAAACCAGGTCCAAACAAAGCTTCACTGTGGGAATGAGCAAGTTGAGACCCAAGGCTTCTGCCCTTCCGGCCTGAATAGCCATCAGCTCTGAATTGTCAATCACAGTCTGTGACTTCTTCACGATCAAAGTCACATAGTTAGTAAGCGGTAATGCCAGGTCTGAAGCCTAAGCTTTCCAATTAAAAATATCCCATTTTATAAGTGATAGAGTTTAGGATCAAGAATGTTAATGACTTGCACAAGATCTCATGCTGAAATTTATAGGCAGAGCAGGCACTGGATCCCTGGACTTCCTGATTCAGAATAGGCAGCCATGCTTTCCTGTATTCTGGCTGAAGGGATTGTTCTGGTATGAATATGCATACTGCTTACTGAGATAAGGAAGGTTTGGAGAGGAAGATTACAGGTTTCATTTTGAATATGATGAGACTGATCTGTCTAACGAAGTTAAATGGAATTCCATCAGGTGTATGGAACCTAGTGTTCCTGGGAGATACTTGGATGGGAGATATAGACTTGGAATTCATGAAAGTCGGATAGAAATAGAATCCCAAGGAATGGGTAAAGATACCCAAAGGGAGTGCATTAATTTAGAAGAGAAGTGGATTTAGAATTCACTGCTGGAAAATGACAGCATTTAAGGCATAGGTGGCAGGTAATGCCTTTGAACAGGATGAGAAAAAATAACCTAATAACTGGGTACATTGGAAGACAGTTCTTGTCTGCAGTCATGAAATAAAAAAAAAATCTGGAAATTAAGTTTTAGTAGCTCATTTGGCAGCAAAGTCTGACCTGAACTGACCTGAGAGACGCACTGAATGCTCTGCCCAGCTCTTTCCCTCATCGCAGTACCCAGGTATCCTGGATGTTACTCAGTGTTACAGAGCATTTGCTCAAAGTTGCCACTCCCTCCTCTTTGATTCTGGGTTTATAAAATGTCTTATGTCAGAATTAAGTGAGGAGGTTTGACCTCCCCTTGGTGGGTCAGAGGTTAATCAAGAGCTCCATAGTAAGTAAAGAAAAGTTTTTAAAAGCCTTTGAAGCAATAGGAATGAGAAAAAAATATTTGCTATTTTTAAGTTAGTTATGTAGTTAGATTGTGGGCACCGTAATGAAAATGAGTAGTTACAGAACTATGGCCTAGGGACGAAGAGTACATGGAGGGAAATTTATAGAGGCCTTTTCCGATCCAGCGCTCTTGTGATTCTGTGAAATAGTTTCCGAGTCTGGGGTTGAGTGTCAGCATACATACCTGACTAACAGACCTAAAACTGTATTTTCCTAGTGGTATCTATCAGCAGGCCACCTATCTAGAGAGGTGACATTTACCACCGTCTGTACCCTTTGCTTCCTTTCTAGGATTATTCTTCAGTTAGACAAGGAATCTGGTGCTGTGTATTAAGAACCCTTCAGAAACATAGTCACTGTTACATCTAGGATTCGATTGACTAACCCTGTGAAAATATAGAATCAGCTGTGTTAATCCCAGTTAGCACATTCAGTCAAAAATTCCTGATTGGTAAATATATATTAGTCGATTCAATTTGATCCAAAATAATATCCTACCCTCTTGGCTTGAGTCTATTTATACATACATTGCTCAGAAATAAAAAAAAATTTAAAAATGAAAAGGTTAATAGTTTGGGGGAGTTGTGAGCTTTCTCCTCCCAAGGTGAAGTTCGCATTTGCACCAATCCTGGGGGGACACTGGGAGTTGGTTCTAATCAAGTCTTGAAACAGTAAGAGTTGGTTGCTACTAGGGCCCAAGGTTGGCCTCCCCTTGCCAGTGACCATGAATAAGGTCATTGCTAGGCCTTTGGAAGAATCAGTAAATCACCCCAGAGAAGAGAAAGCGGGCTACTCATTTCACAAAGAGAATTAATGAGTGTTGCCAGGGGTGGGGAAAGGAATAGTTTAGAGAACACTGAATCTCCTCAAGTTTTCCTTAAGATATCATTCCAATACTCAAGGTCAAATATACTTTCTTGTAAATGTCCTCAAATTCTCATAGGAAACCTTCTGAGACAATAGATTTAAATTTTTTTGTTTATTTATTTTTGAGAGACAGAGAGAGAACGCGAGTTGGGGAGGAACAGAAAGAAAGAACGCGAGTTGGGGAGGAACAGAGAGAGAGAATCCCAAGCAGGCTCCACACTGTCAGCACAGAGACTGATGTGGGCCTTGAACTCAAAAACCATGAGATCATGACCTAAGCTGAAACCGGGAGTCAGATGCTTAACTGATGGAGCCACCCAGGTACCCCAGTGAGACAGTAAATTTAAGTGAGCTTATAATCAGAGAGCCCATTAGATCCACTTTCTGGTGCAAAAAGAACAAAGATACGTCAGCCTCCCTGTGGCAAGAAATGAGAGATTCTTCTTAACACAACCATTAAAAAAAAGTCAGAAGAATCTGTTTACAACTTGTTTGGGAAATGTAGGAACTTCAGATTCGTGGTCCTTTTTCTTTAGCTTCCTGGCATTGTTAGAAACATCCACTCATATCCATAGTCCTTGAACTTAGCCATTCCTTCCTGGAAGGATCCACTCAGTCCCCCAAAATTCTGCCTTTGATAGCACTTCATTTCAGATGACTACAGGTGATAATGAAATCAGTTTCTTCACCACTGCCTCCTATGAAGTACTAAGGACAGATTCTCTAATGCTGGTAGATTTTTATTGCCTTCCACTCTAACCAAAGCAGAAAACCAATTCCAGCTTTCTGCCCTCCACCCTCCATGATGGTTTGTTTTGGGCAACCACTCCTGGAGCCAATGGCTATGTCAATCTGAAAAGGGTTTTAGTTGCTAGTAATCAAACCAACTCAATGATTCACACCTAAAATAAAGCTTGTGGAAGGCTATTAAGATTTTCATAGATTTACTGAGAACTGCAGAGAACTAGACAGTGAAAATTGGAAAGAGCAGAGGGAGTCTTGTTGACAGAAATATCCAGGTCCATTCTCATGAGACATAGCTGTTGCCTTTCCTGAGCACAGATATTAGGGCTTCCTCTGTGGGTACTATCTTAGACTTTCAAGGCCTCTGCTGGTACCCCTGTCACTACTAGATCTTGTCGTACATTTCTAGCTCCAAATATAAGGTATGGCCAATTGGTCTGACCTGAGATATATGCTCATGACCTTTACTACCTTATTTGGCATTGGCATAGGAACATTGCAGAAGCAAGAGATTCAGGTTTTAGTTTCCATGCAGGAAGACATTCCCACCAGAATGTCTCAGGTAAGAAATTCTCTAGCGTTTGGGTAAAGGACTGCAGAAAACCAGTGAACATTTACTACACCAGCCACAGTGGCCACCTTCTTCCTTCGAAGTTCCTTATCTTCCTAAGACATCTACTAGAAACTCTCTTCCCTAGATCTTCTTCTTTCTGGCTTTCTTGTCACACCTGTTCCACCTTAAATGTCATCTCAAAGTGGCTTTCCTCAGCTACTCTGTCTAAAGGAAAGTGGCTGCTCTCAGCCATTTCCATCAATTACACCCTACCCCATTACTCAGATTTCTTGTTCTCATCCCTTCTCACTATCTAAAATGACCTTGGGGTACCTTTGTGGCTCAGTTGGTTAAGCGTCCAACTTTTTTTCTCTGCTAAGGTCATGATCTCACCGTTCGTGAGCTTGAGTCCCACGCTGGGGGAACTCACAATGCTGTCAGCGCAGAGCTTGCTTCGGATTCTCTCTTTCTCCCTCTCTCTCTGCTCATTCTCCACTCCTGAGTTCACGTGCTCACTCTTGCTCGCTCTCTCTCTCTCTCTCAAAATAAGTAAATAAACATTTAAAATTATCTCCTTTAGGGGCACCTAGGTAGCTCAGTTGGTTAAGCATCCGACTTCAACCTAAGTCATGATCTCACTGTTCCTGAGTTTGAGCCCTGTGTCAGGCTCTATGCTGACATACCTAAATTATCTAAATTATCACCTTGAGCAAGTTGCTTTGCCACTATGAACTATAGTATATTGGATAAAATAATCTCTAAGGTCATGTGGTACTCAGGGCCTGGAGCCTGTTTCAGATTCTGTGTCTCTCTCTCCTTCTCTGCCCCTCCCCAACTCATGCTCTGTCTCTCCCTCTCTCTCAAAAATAAGTATGCATTTAAAAATAAAATAAAATATAAAATGACCTCATTTAGGTGTTTAAGTGCTTATTACCTGCCCTGCCCTTCTAGAACATAAGCATCATGAAGTCAAAGACCTGGCCCGTGACATTATTCATTTTGCTTTCACCATTGACTTTCTGGCATCAAGAATAGTGGTTGTCACATATCAGAGTTCAAATGGTATTGGGGGAATAAATAAATTAATCGAGATCCTAATCTGGGGTAGGCAAAAGCTCCTGTGGAATCTGGGGTGTGGTGAGTGCTGGAATGCGGGGACCTCCCATGACTCCAGCGTGTACCATTGTCGGCTTTCATTCTTCCCCAGAGAGTGCTCAGCCTGGGGTGTTAGCTCCCACGCTCAGCCTGGATCTAAATAATGCATGATTGTGAGTGACTTTGAAAATATAGAAGACCACATCAATTCTAAGCCTTATTCTCCATGCGTGGGAATTGTTCTATAGGCACCACTTTCTGGCCAAAGCACACGTTCCATGCGAGGTAAAGGTCCTACTGAGTAAATCGCCATTTAAGTTCTACTGATTTATGGCAATTTTGTTGTTGTTGAAATGATGAACTCTGCATGCCTCTATGGTATGTGCCTTTGACATGCACTGGGCAATGTTACAAACGTCAATATCTGGGGGTTTTATCATTCACCTTAGGGAATTAAAAATATTTCCTCATGTCTCTGAGAGGGTCAAAAAAAATGAAAACATCCTCAAGGCAAGTCCCAGTGATTCTGGGACCCCAGACAAAATGTCCAAGGGTATGTGGAGAGGACACTTCTCACATCCTACTTCTAAAATGGTATAAAGTATAGTTCACACACAGTTACTAAAGAAATGATCATTTGTTTGAAAAAACTATATTTTGCCTTTAGATTCTCTGTTTGACTGAGAGGCAGAAGTGTATTGGTGCCCACCTGAAGGACTACGGTAATGAGATGAGCCTCTTCTTATTTCCGCCATTACCTAAATTATCACCTTGAGCAAGTTACTTTGCCACTATGAACTATAGTATATTGGATAAAATAATCTCTAAGGTCATGTGGTACTAATATGTCTGCTCTTCGAGTACTAGAAGGTGACCTCTGCGTTGCGTTGCCTGCGTGGCGATGTTGGTGGGAACTTGTTCATGACTCTGAGATGAAATGTGGTTTGATTTTGAAAAACATCCTGTTTAAATGCTCTTTTTCTAACATTCATTTCCTTCCCTGTGGATTATAAAGACAATCCCTTTCTAGGAGGTCTCCCCTTCAGAGAAGCATTGTCTATTAGCTAAAACCAGGTAAATATTTTACATTTCCATTCTACGACTATCTTTGTCCATTTCTAAGTAGCCAATATTATGAACTCAAGCGACGACTTTTGAAATCCCCTTCTGATCACCGCTTCATTTAGCTTTGACCCAGGGGAGACTTGGCATCATGTTTAGAAATCCCTTCTCTTTTTGTTAGTGCTGCAGAAAATCATCTCCATTTTTATTACTTTGCTATATCGGTGATTACGACGTAAGCCCCTGATGTCACTGTAAGCAGCTCCTGATCAGCTTTAGTTGATTAGACTCCACGAGGAGAAGGGTGAGGGCAGAGCAGCTCTGGTTTTGCTTTAAGGGGAAGGCAGCTGGGCTTAGTTGCCAAGTTGATAAGGAGCAGAGAACTGTGCACCAGCCAAGCAGAAAACTCAGAGTCTCAAAAATTGCTAAGGCAGAGAAAGGCATAAGACACATGTGACTAGTTTTGAGCATATGTGCTCAAGCCAGAGGAGAAGATTTAAGGGAAAGACTGCTTTCTTGTGCCAATTAGAAGTCCTTATATCATTCATTTGACAGGCAAACCTATATCACTTGAGATTTCTAAAATACAACATGTCTCTCACATATGGCATAGGATATTTTTATCCCTAAAGCCCACATTATCTCAAAGGGAAATCATGAAGATAGAAACATAACAACATATTCAGGGCAAAAATCAGTCCCTCTGAAGCCACATCTCCCCTGTATCTCTTCCTACCCCAGTCCGTATTCACTTCACTGGGATCCATGACCTGTGATCCCCTGTATCTGTTCCCAATCTCTAGAATTATTTAAGTAAAATTGTCAAAGTCACTGAGCACGCACCACATGGCCGTTTCAGTGGGGGTGCATGAAGTACTGTTGCAGTTAATTTCCATGCTGCAAAGTTTTTAAAATGGTGAATCCCAGAGATACTGTAAATTTCTACCACATGCTGTCATTGTAAAAACAAAAGCCTAAACGAACATAAAAAGATACATTGCCCCTCCAGGCATGGACTCTTTATGATGAAGCTGTTCAACTCGAAGCTAAGGTCATTGCCAGCATTAGTATTCTGTGATTATACATCTTTTCCACAAAACAAACCGCAATTTAAAAATCCATTCAATTTGCTGCAGAAACACAAGCACAACTCAGGCTTCTTGGTGTCACTACAGGCACGATGGATTCTTCAAGGAGACACTGACTCACCTCTGCTGGGGACCCGCACAGAGTTGAGGCAGGGCCACACCCACCCCAGAAGACTGCAACAGTCTGTTCTCTCTTATAGGTGTTTTCAAGTCATGTTGTTCTGATATTTATCTGAATTGTCCTCTGTGTGTCCATATAAAGCATGCTCCTCTGAGGATGGAAATGTAGCAACCATTGGATTGGATGGTCCCTGAGGAGCCCCGTTGAGTGGTGATAAAATGAAGGGCTGGCAGCTTTCTTAGCATTACTGCAGGGAAACATGGCCACTCCCTGCCATCCCGTTAGCCTCATGAAAAGACGGTGATAGGTAAGCACTTAGTGTTGAACACTGGATGCCCGGTTTGATTCTAACCTGCTACCTAATTCTCCCTGACGAGGCAGATGACTTGAACTCTTGGTGATGCAGTTTCCTAAAGCACAAAGTTGAGATGATAATAATAGACTCTCTCTCAAAGTTGTGCTGAGGATTAAGTGGGCTCAAATATGACAGTGCTGACAACAGTATCCGGCACCTGGTAAGCCCTTTAGGAGCATTGACTAGCATTCTTATGATACAGCAACATTTTGCATAAGTTAGTAATTTTTAAAGACAGAGTGGCTTTTGAATTAATACTTTATATATATGTCTATTGAGAATAAACATTTCACTGCATTTGTACCACAACTTGGAAAGGTTGTAGGAAAGGTCATTTTGGCCCATGTTATCAATGAAAAGTTTGATGTTCCTCACTTAAGCTATGAAATTAGAAAGAAGTAGGAAAGTTTTACCAGTTTTCACATTTATTGAAGGCCCACGAATGGTCACCAGTCCAAAGACAATAACTAAAGAAGCTACTCTTAAATTTGTGTTCTTAGGATATTTAATTAGGAATATGTAAGTGGGTATTTTATTAAAATCCATGTGATATAACAGTTATTTACTGTAGCTATGGTGGGGTCGGAGAGAGAAAAGAGAGAGTAAAGACTTTTGCCTGGAGGTAATCAGGGAGAGCTTCACAGAGGAGGTGATGTTTTGGGGTGGCCTCTGAAAGAAAAGTCAGATTTCTCCAGAAGAATAAAGGAACAGTGGCTTTCCAGGAGGACATGTTTGATGACCTGTGGCTAGATTTCCTCTCATGACTGGTCAGTTCTCGTGAGAATAATGACTTATCTCTGGGAATGCTGAGATCAGCCAAATACACCCTCAGATCCTGCTCTCTTAGTGCCCAGTCACAGGGTTCTGGAGGCTCGATGAATGCACTAGGCAGAGCCCTATCACTTAAGGGAACAGCCACATTTGTTACTTTAGCCCCACCTAATGCTTTGCAGAAGTGAAAACTATAACAACTACCAAGTAGTTGGTTTCATTGTGTTTTTCTTAGATCAGTGAGGGTCCCTTTGTATTTATGATCAGACTAAAATATCTGAATTTGCCTGATAATCCAAGAGAATACTATTAACAATCAACCCTGTTGCCTGTAAGAGCATTGCATGGCCCTGCAACACCCTGTCCATGGTAGTCTCCAAAGCTGGGTTCAACCCTTCCCTCTCCAACAAGTGGAAAAAGCAAGATCATTTTGGATCTGTTTTTAAAACATCCAGAAAATTATTGCCCTCCTGACTTTCTGATTTTATGAGAAATCATTGCATAATACAGGCTAAGGTCGGATTTCTTTACAAAAAATTCAGTCCACTCTCTGTTGTTCATATGGAAATGCTTCAACAACGAAAGTGGCTTCTGCTATCTTTTGTTCTTTTATGATTTTTTTAGGAAGTTATTATTTTTTCTTACAACAGTCTTAGATTTACAACAAAACTGAGGGGAAGGCATAGAGATTTTCCAGACACGCCCTGCCCCCACATATGCGTAGCCTCTCCTGTTATCAACATCCCTTACCAGAGTGGCACATTTTTTTAACAAAGACGAACCTAAATTGACGCATAATAATCACTCAAAGGCCACAGTTTACCTCAGGATTCACTCTTGGTGTTCTCTGGGTTTGGATAAAAGTATAACGACTCATATCCACCATTATGCAATCACGTGGAATATTTTCACTGCCCTAAAAATCCTCTTTGCTCTGCTTGCCTAACTATTTCCCATCTGATCATTTTATTATCTCTTTAATTGTGCCTTTTCCATAATATTATATAGTTGGAATCATACCAGTGTGTAGTCTTTTCAGACTGGGTTCCCTTACTAATGTGCACTTAAGCTACATGTCTTCTTTATAGCCTGATAGATCATTTCATTTTAGTGCTGGAAAATATTCCAGTGTCGGGATATACACATTTTTTAAAGTTTATTTATTTTGAGAGAGACAGAGATAAAGAGCAAAAGTGGGGAAGTAACAGAGAGAGACTTAGAGAGAGAGCATCCCAAGAGAATCTCCATCAACACAGAGCTGGCTCAGGGCTCAAACTCATGAACCATGAGATCATGTCCTGAGCCAAAATCAAGAGTTATATGCTTAACCCACTGAGCCACCCAGGTGCCCCTGGAGGTACACAGTTTTTATATCCACCCTCTTACTAAAAGATATCTTGGTCACTTCCAGGCTTTGGTAATTATGAATTTGGATAAATACCAAGGACCATTATTGCTGGACTATATAGTAAAAGTATGTTTAGTTCTTTAAGAAACCACCAAACTATCTTCCAATATGGCAGCGCCATTTTGCATTCACACCAGCAATGAATGAGAGTTCCTGTTGGTCCACATTCTTGTCAGCATTTGGTTTTGTCAGTGTTCTAAATTTTGACCATTCTTACAGATATACAGTGATACTTAATTGTTGTTTTAACTTGCATTTCCTTGATGACATAGGCTGTGGTGCATCTTTTTGTGTGCTTATTGCTATCTGTGTATCTTCTTTGGTGAGGTCTCAGTTAAGGTCTTTAGCCCAGTTTTTAATTGGGTTATGTGTTTTCTTATTGTTGAGATATATATATATATTTCTTGTTGTATATACATATATATTTAATTTTAGCAAGAGAGAGAGAACACAAGTGAGCTGGGAGGGGGCAGAGGGAGACAGAGAGAGAGAGAGAGAGAGAGAGAATTTCAAGCAGGTTCATGCCCAGTGTGGAACCCAATGCAGGACTTGATCCCACGACCCTGGGATCATGACCTGAGCCAAAATCAATAGTCAGACTTTCAGCCAACTGAGCCATATAAGTGCCCCAATTATTGTTGATTTTTAAGAGTTCTTTGTATATTTTATTTTCAATTTTTTAAGTTTTTTTTAATTTACTTTGAGAGAGAGAACATGCAAGCATGAAGGAGGTAGGGCCAGAGAGAGAGGGAAAGAGAGAATCCCAAGCTCAGTGTTGAACCAGAAGTGGGGCTCATTCCCATGACCATGAGATAATGACCTGAGCCAATATCAAGAGTTGGATGTTTAACTGACTGAGCCAGCCAGGCACCCCTGTGTATTTTAGATAACATTCCTTTATTTTATGTTTTCGGGTTTTTTTTCAATCTGTTTTGCAAATACTTTCTCCCAGTTGGTGCCTTTTCTGATACTGTCTTTTGTAAAGCAAGAAATATTAATTTTAATGAAGTTCAGCTTATCTATTATTTCTTTCATGGATCATGTCTTTGGTGTTGTGTATAAAAAGGTACCACCATACCCAATGTCATGTAGGTTTTCTCTGTTATCTTCTGGGAGTTTTATTCTTTTGTGTTTTACTTTCTTCTCTGTCATCCACTCTGAGTTAATTTTTGTGAAGGATGTAAGGTCTCTATGTAGATTCATTTTTTGCACGTGACTGCCCAGTCGCTCCAGAGCCATTTGTTAATGAGGTGATCTTGGCTCTATTGTATTGCCTTTGTTCCTGTATCAAAGATCAGTTGCCTAAATTTATGGGGGTCTATTTTTAGATTCTGTATTCTGGTCCTTTGGTCTCTTTGTCTATTCTTTCACAGTACCACACTGTCTTGATTACTGTAGCTATATAGTAAGTCTTGAAATCAGGTAGCATCAGTCTTCCAAATGTGTTCTCTTCCAATGTTGTGTTGGCTGTTCTGTGTCTTTTGAGGCTCAAAATAAATACAAGAATCAGTTTATTGATATCCATAAAATAAGTTGCTGGTGTTTTGATTGAGATGTCTAGTGATGTTTTACAATGATTAAGACTGTGCTGTCTGATACAGTAGCCCACAGCCACAAGTGGCTAATGAGTCCTTGAAATATAGCTGGTCCAAATTGAGATGTGCTGGAAGTGTAAAATACACACAGGAGGGGCACCTGGGTGGCTCATTTGGTTAAGTGTCTGACTCTTGATTTTGGCTCAGGTCATGATCTCACGGTTTGTGAAATCAAGCCTGAGTCTGATTCTACACCAACACTATGGAGCCTACTTAGGATTCTCACTCCCTCTCTCTGCCCTCCCCTGTTCATGTCCCTTCTCGCTCTCTCTCTCTCTCTCTCTCTCTCTCTCTCAATAAATAAATAAACATTAAAAAAATACAGGATGTTGAAGGCCAAATATAAAAAATAATGAAAAATATATTATTTTTTATATTGATTTCATATTGAAATGACTATACTTGGTATATGTTAACATGATAAAATATATTACTAAAATTCATTTTCTTTAGCTTTTTTAAAAAATAAAGTTCCACCAAAATATAAAATTTCCCATGTGGCTCACATTATATATATATTGGACAGTAAGGTTTTAGACAGCCTGGACGTGCAGCTGTATTCTGCTCTGTCCACTACTGCTCTTACCAGCTGATTGATTGGAACACCCAGGATAGTTTACAGAAAAACAGCTAGTGTTATTGTAGTGTAGGCCTGGAGATCCTGCCAGCATTTCTAACTAATCTGTAAGAGTCCTTGGAAATCTCTTAGTCAATTCTGTTTAAATTATTTCCACCCCATAGAAATATCTCAAACTCGAATCCCCTTCCTAATGTCGCTAACTCTGGTAGACATGCTGGACTATCTAACTATAGACTATTATTCTCTACTCTCTTCTTCTTTGATGCTTTACACTTTGAAGGCTACACATTTAAACATCTTTCTTACTTAGTCTCCTCACGTAGCTTGATATGCCCAAATAATACAGCCTTAGCCAATGAAATATAGCTGAAGCCTGCCAGGGTATATAATTCTTGTAAACGTTTTCGATTTTCTGGCAAAAAAGGACAGCTACCACTCCTGAAATACCCCCTTCTCCCTTATTTTTCTCTCCTATGCAGATGTGTTGCTAACACTTCAGCCTCCAACTTGTGTCTAGGAAGGACAGGCCAAGAGAATCACATAGATCTATGTCTGTCTCGTTCTTGAGCCACTAATCCATGTCACCCGCCACTCAACTTCAGACCTCTTGTAGCGCCCTGAAGTCCCTCTGCTCACTGTGTCAGCTGCTGTAAATTAGGTTTCCTGTTATGTGCAGCTGAATGTATTCCCAGCTGACAAACTGAAGTGGTTATTCCCTGAGTGTCCAGATTTGGAAACTTGGTGCCATTTGGAAACTTGGTGCCATTGTTGACTGCTTCCTTTTCACCAAAAACTAAAATTTACTACTAGCCCCTTGTTATCTGTCCCATGAATGCTTACCTTTCCAATTTTATTCTTTTTTTAATGTTTTATTTTATTTTTGAGAGAGAGTGGGAGAGAGACAGAGCGCTAGTGGGGGAGGGGCAGAGAGAGAGGGAGACACAGAATCCGAAGCAGGCTCCAGGCTCTGAGCTGTCAGCATAGAGCCTGATGCGGGGCTCAAACCCACGAACTGTGAGATCATGACCTGAGCTGAAGTCGGAGGCTTAACTGACTGAGTCACCCAGGTGCCTCTCCAATTTTATTCTTGATGTCACAGTGCAATCCCTCATTATGTAATCCTAGATGATATGACAGATGCCACTTTCCTCTTCAAACCTTTTTAAATGATCTTTTACTTCTAATCAAATCAAGGCCAAGTGGCCTAACATGGCAAATAATTCAAGATCCTTCACAATCTGTTCATAATATGCCTTTGTAGACTTCACTGTCCCCACTAACATACATATGCATTTTATCTACTTTACGTAATATTTCTTGAGAGTCTCCCCAAATATTTATATAACTCTTATGCACCCTTAACTGTAGCTCTGATTATTCTGGGATACTTTTTTTACCTTTCCACAACACTTTGGAAAGAATCTATTTTTTAAAAGTAGGTGATATGTTATACCTCCCTACTCATATTCTCTTATCCCTCTCTAGCCAAAAGTGAGCTCTCCCATCCTGTAACTCTTTTGGTCATACACAGACTTCACTAAGGCCTGAGTATATGTCATATGCATGGTGCTGGGTATCAGGAGTTGAATGATGAGTAGGACATAGTCCCTGCCATTGATGGGTCTACTGATGTGTGAAAGGGAGAGAAAAAGTAATTCCAATGTAAAGGGTCACTTAGCCCAACATTGGAGGGGCAGTCTTTGAGAAGGTGATGCCTGAGGCAGAATGAAGAGTTAGTAACCCAGTGAAGAAGTAGGCAAGGTCAGTTCAGACAGAAGAAATAGTTCAGCAAAAGCATACAAACAAGAAACATCATGCTCAGATTAATGCCTGTAAGCTTTGCTGCTGCTGAATGTCCTTTCAGTCATGACCAGACTATAGAGATGAATGGAAATTTGATGGACTCAAATGCCCTCAGATTTGATTTGGTGGCAACCATTTTTATAATACCACATCTTCTCTATGACAGGGCTGTTAGTAATGCTTCATTTTAGTTTTTTTTTAAAGAGGAATAAAACACAAAATGACCAGCCCATGAAACCTGATAAAATGATCAATTGCTCCTCTTTTTTTTTTTTTTTGCACCCTTCCTCCAAAATATTTATGGAACTTAATCTTTAGTGGGTGTATAAGAAAATATGTATAAAAACTAATCCTTATTTGCTAAACTATGCAGTGATATAATATCCACATATAGTAATGAAGAGATTATATGGCTTAGTTTTACGCTGTCATGGGAACATGTACCTGAGAGAAGAGTTGATTCATTAAGATTTCACTAAGAGCTATAACAGAGCAAGTCTAAAACCTCAATTGCTTAGCACAATGAAAGTCTGTTTCTAGTGGACTCAACAGGACATGTGAGCCTTTCTACTTGAGTGGTTCACCTCTGAGTACTGATCTCGTGATCCTTCTCAGTCTGCCCTATATCTTCATCTTCAACATAGGGTTCCCAGAAAAGAACATATCGAACTTGTTATAGGAGGTTGCTTCTTCCTATTGCCTTATTTCTGCTCATATTGCTTCCCTTAAGGGTTAGGGAAGTCTGAGAGGGTGGTTGCCTTCTAAGTCCTAGAAAAATAGACAGTGAGTTTGGTGATCAGTAAATAGGTTGGCCCACATGGGACAATTAATCGGTACATTAATTTGTTTCCCTATGATGACTTTGTGCTAAAAACTTAGAGGGTTAACATATTGTATTAGAAGAACAAAGCTACATATTACAATTATATTGCTTTTCTCTTCTAAAGGTGTTTAAGGTCATTTATTGATTGACACAGTCATTAATTTCAACAAATATTCACTGAGTGCTTAACATAAGCCAGGCATTATATTAGGAGAGATTGTAAAGAGACACATATCAGAGATATTGATGTGGATTAATTTGTCTCTCCATCTGGTGAAATGCTTGTCCCAAATTAGGTGCTCAGTAAGCATTTGTTGAATTAATTATTCAATAAATGATCACGAACATTGCAACATGCACTGTTATAGGGCTGTAATCATCACCACAGAGGTGATGGAGTTAATAACATTTTGGATCATATTGGGCTATCTTAATTCCAGAAAAGCTGCCCTGGGTGTATTTTGGCTATTTGTTGGAGAGATAAAAACCTCATGTACTGATTTGCTTCCACTGTTCATTAATTCCTTAGCTAAATACTAAAACACCTAGAACAGTGCCAAATACCAAAGGAACACTCAATTATATGCTATTTAATGAGGATGATGACAATAAAAGTTACAAGTCTGGAAAATGAATAGCATTGCTATGATCCCGTTTTAACAAGCTGAATGGTTTTTCAAAATTGCTACATATTGGAATTGGGGCTTTTTCTTCTTTTCCTTTTCTTTCTTTCTTTTTCTTTCTTTTTTCTTTTTGTTTCCCCTAAAGAATATTTTTCTCAAGGAATTGTAAAGTTGTTGCCATCTAGTATGGATTTATAATTATTTTATTGATAATACATTCTTTCTGAAAGGTACACCCGTGTTAGGGAACCATAAAGAGGAAAATTTGTGGATTTGTGGCAAGGGTTTTTAAATCAGTCAGTTTATCAGCTTAGGGAATTTGGGGAGGTAGAGAGTATTGTGAAACTAATGAATCATCAAGAAATATTTCTGGGGTACCTGGGTGACTCAGTCGGTTGAGCATCTGACTTCAGCTCAGGTCATGATCTCACGGTTCGTGGGTTTGAGCCCTGCGTCGGACTCTGTGCTGACAGCTCAGAGCCTGGAGCCTGCTTCGGATTCTGTGTCTCCCTCTCTCTCTGTCCCTCCCCTACTCATGCTCTGTTTCTCTCTGTCTCAATAATAAATAAACATAAAAAATAAAAAAAGAAATATTTCTTAAAAATATGGCGCAATAAACTAATGCTTTGGCATATTGTCTCTTCCACATGATACAAATAGAGAACAATAAAAGATACAATCTAAATGAGAAAATCTGTAGGATATCTCTAGCCTCATGAACAAGAATAGACATTTCTGGGTATGCAAAGAGTGCAGAAAACTGAGAGCTATAAAATGGCAGGAAGAGGCAGCTAGGAGCTTGGTTCTTGCCAGGAAACAAAGCCTGAGTATTTCATATAAGGTGACCTAACAAAGTGGACACCTACGTTTTATGCCAAGGGTTCAGGTGTCCTTAACAATACACAGAAGAGCCTGGGATTGCTATCACTGCATGGGGTCATGACTTCATAGGAAACTCTGGGCCATGTAGGCCATGTAGGCCAGAGGAATTCTGATGACAAGAAAGGGGGACAAAATAGCATCTATTATGTGAATAAATGTGTAAATATTCCACTTAAAATGAGTTCTTAATCTAAAATTTCAAAAGTGTGAAAAAAATAGAACACTATGAAATGAAACATAGATACAGATTTAAATTTCAGGTACAGTATTTATTTACAAAATTTAAAAACAAAACCCTTTAAAACTAAATAGGATTTTAATGCTCAAAATGATAAAATAATTCCTTAAAATAAATAATTATGTATAAAATAATGTTTTTGTTTCTTAAAAATAAGCAAAGATTATGGAACAGAAAGAGAAATGATGTAAGAGCAGAAAGATGTTTTTTAAAAACCTATTTCATGTATAAAAATGAAAAGCATAGTCTTTGAAATTAAAAAAATGCATATATTAGATAATATAACATATCTGCCAAAAGATTCATGAATTGGAAGATTCACCCCAAATCTAGCATAAATAAAATGAGATTAGAAATATGAGAGAGTAATCAGTTTCTGTGAAGAATAGATTGAGATATCTCAGCACATTTTTATTTGATTTGCAGAAGGCGTCTGATGGTTAATTTTCTGTATCAACTGGCTAAGCTATAGTGTCCAGTTGTTGGTCAAACACCAATTTAAATGTTAATGTGAAGGTATTTTGTAGATGTGATTAAGAATCACACTTGGATGCCTTTAAGTAAAGCAGATTACCTCCATAACATGGGTGGGCCTCATCTAATCAATTGAAGGCCTTTAAGAGCAAAAAAAAAAAAGTTTTCCAGAAAAGAAGAAGTTCTTCCTCAATACTCTAATAAAGAAATTGCACTTGAGTTTCCAGACTGTTGGCCTACTCTATGGATTTCTGACTCAGGACTGCAACATTCAACTCTCCCTGAATTTCCAGGCTGCCACCTTGCCCTATAAATTTCTGACTTGCCAGCCCCCAAAATTACATGAGCTAGTTCTTAAAACAAAAAGCCCTTTCTCTCTGGGTATATGCTATTGGTTCTGCTTCTCTGGAGAACCCTAACTGATACAAATAAGATGGAGAAGATGGAATTAAACAAAATTTTAAAAAGCATGTATCTGGCTTTTTTTTTTTTTTTCCAGAATTGAACAAAAAAAACCAGAGTCCTCAGATTAAAGAAAACTGGATTCCAAACACTGAGTAGGATAAATTCAGAAAAACCCAAACATATTTATTGAAACTGCAAAATAGTAATATTGAGAAAGAACGAATTAGAGAGAGAGAGAGAGAAGGAAGAAGGGAGGGAAGAAAGGAAGCAAGCAACCAGAGTGAGAATATGGGTTACCTAATAAAAATGGCAATTGGATAAGCAGCAGGAGATTTAATTATCAGCAACAACAGAGGTCCTAAAACATTGGAGAGGTAAATGTAAGTTCTTTGAAAAAATACCTGAAACAATTTTTAAACTCAGTCAAATCATACAATAATAAGGATTTTCAAAAATGTATAAGAGAGTTTGTCAAGCATCAATCCCTCAGTAAAAGGATTATTAAGAATTATCACAGAGGGGCACCTGGATGGCTCACTTGGTTAAGTATCTGACTTCAACTCAGGTCATGATCCCTCAGTTCATGGGTTTGAGCCCCGCATTGGGCTCTGTGCTCACAGTTCAGAGCCTGGAGTGTGCTTCAGATTCTGTGTCTCCCTTTCTCTCTGCCCTTACCCCATTCACATCTCTCTCTCAAAATAAACATTAAAAAAAGAATTGGGAGGGCAAGATGGCGGAGAAGTAAGGAGCTCTGTAATCTTCGCCTGCCTGCATCTATTAAACTGAGAAGGACTAAAGAGACAACACTCTGGTCTCCAAGATCGGGAAGAGAACACACAGGCTCCAGAAAGAAGACAACCTCAAAGATGCCTGAGTGAGTGAGTGCAAACTGGGGAAATTGGAGGACTGGCCGAGCCCCGGAGGTGTGGAGGGGTGGGAGCCCAAGCCCAACACAGGGAGAGCACGGGGTGCCCTGGAGAGACAAGGGGAAGAGGAAAGAGAGACTGAAAACACTCACAGAACGGTCTCTAAAGAAGAGATAAAAAACTCGCCCCAGGACGGAAAGAGATATTGTCACACCATATATAACCACTGGGCACGGGGAGAGAAATTCATCCCATCTAGCTGGCGAATTCTTCCTTGGGCTCGGTGGCAGCGGTGCCCATTCCAGGTGGCACCAGGAGAAACAGCCCCCTCCCCCTATGCAATCCCGGCTGGGAGGCCGGCTGCCATCAGGAACGCATCTCATCTCTGGTGACAGTGTTGAACTGCAAGGACTAGGATTTGGAAGTGAGGCGGAGCTTGGAGAATACAACTTGGCTTGCCCTGGCACAGGGAGATGGGACTCAAAAGAGCAGCTTGCAGCACTTGGTTCAAGCAGAGCTTGGGGCACCACCGTTCTTCTCCCCGCAGCCACCAAGGCGGGGCCTCGGAGAGCAGCCCCCCCAAGATCTACCTACAAGAAACCACACCCATCCACACAGGAGAGCTGCCCCTTTTTTTTTTTTCCTTTTTTCTTTTCTTCTCCTTTTTTTCTTATGCCATCCAGATGTATTTTCCCTTCTCTCATTCTTATCTCTCCTCTCAGCTGGTTATACACTTTTAGACTGTCTATAGCATTTGCTGTCTCTGTTCCCCCCCCCGCCTTGTTTTGTTATTTTTCTTTTCTTCTTTTCTTTTCTTTCCTTTCCTTACCTTTTCTTTACTTCCTTTCCCCTTTTGGTTTGCTTGTTTGTTTGATTGGTCTGTGCATTTCCATGCTTTTGTTCCCTGTGTGTTTGTCTGTTTTCCTTTTCAGGGGTACCTCAAGAAACAAGCCAAAGTGCACATGGTGGAGAGTCCCAAATATCACTGACTAGGGCAGTAAAATAATCAAAGGCACAACAAAAGAAACCGAGAGACACCATTAAAAGAACACTTCCTGAAATGACAGGCCCTGGACAATCAATGAGCCTCCTTTAATAGAGCAATACTAACAGGTGCACAGTGCATAACAAGCTTTTAAAACTTAAAAGAGACAGAAAGCTAGCCAAAATGATGAAATGAAATAACTCTCATCTAAAGAAATTCCAGGAAGAAGTCACAGCCACAGAACTGCTCAAAACAGATCTAAACAACGTAACTGAAAAAGAATTTAGAACAACTGTCATAAAATTAATCGCTGGACTTGAAAAAACCATCACAGAAGCTATTGATACAAAGACTAGGGACCTTCAAAATAGCTGGGATGAGTTAAAAAAGGCTATACATGAGGTACATAATAAAATGGAGGCAGCCACTGCACGGATTGAAGAGGCAGAGAAGAGAATAGGTGAATTAGAAGACACAGTTATAGCAAAAGAAGAAGCTGAGAAAAAGAGAGAGAAATTGATACTGGAGCATGAAAACAGAATTTGAGACCTGAGTGATACAATCAAATGAAACAATATCCGTATCATAGAAATTCCTGAAGAAGAAGAAAGAGAAAAAGGTCCTCAAGGGGTGCATGATCAAATTATAGCTGAGAACTTCCCGAATTTCGGGAAAGAAATAGACATTGAAATCCAAGAGGCGCAAAGTACCCCCTAAGACGTAACTTGAATCGACCTTTGGCAGGACATATCATAGTGAAACTGGCAAAATATAAAGACAGACAGAATTCTGAAAGCATCTAGGGATAAAAGGGCCCTAACATACAAAGGGAAACCTATCAGAGTGGTTACAGACCTATCTAACGAAACTTGGCAGGCCAGAAAGGAATGGCAGGAAATCTTCAATGTGATGAACAGGAGAAATATGCAGCCAAGAATCCGTTATCCAGCGAACCTGTCATTCAAAATAGAAGGAGAGATAAAGGTGTTCCCAAATAAACAAAAATTGAGAGATTTCATCACCACCTAACCAGCCCTCCAAGAAATCCTAAGAGGGACTCTATGAGGAAAATGTTGCAAGGAATACAAGGTACCAGAGACACCACTACAAAC
>CM053571.1:117807945-117885371 GCA_028646485.1 Cryptoprocta ferox
CAATAGAAGGGATTTGAACAATGGAAAATGGAATCAGAGAATGCAGAAAAGGTGACATGATAAATTATGCTCCCTCTTCTCGTTCCATTGGCAACAGAAATGCCTGGTTCAAAGATTTCAGATTCCATTGTCATATATGTGATGCTGTTTTATAGTTTTACATACAATTTTTTAAATGAATGAGTAATAAACAAATCTAAAATTTTAGCAACCTGTCACCAGGTGGTGACAAAGTCACAGTGGTGCACAGTTTGAGCAATCTCAGTTGGTGCGTCACAAACATACTTGAATGTGTAGCAACATTATGCAAACATATACACATGTAATTTCAGATTCTTTTCTAACTACTTTCTGTTCTAAATTCTGGAAGTACTCAAGTATTCTAAACTCAGGTTGGAGGTGAGATTCTCTTCTATCCCTACAAAACCCAGTTTTATGTATGTTCTCTTTCCTAGACTCTGAGGCACACAATTCATGGATGTATCACTTTCTTTTGTTTGGCTCTCAGGGAGACTCAAACATGTCAAAAGATTGGCCTCTGTTTTTCCTTTTGATTTAAAACTACTAATACTTTCTGGATTCCTTTTAAATTTTTCATTTGTTTTCTTTAAATGCCAGAAAGAGAAAAGATGAAACAAGACACAACAAATCATTCAAACTTTCAAGCAATTTAAAACTCCACAGCTACTACTTATCAATTAAAAGGAGAAATTTGGTCTCTCATCTGGGGCCCCTTATCCTATAATTTTTGTCTTAGCCTTTCAAACGTACCTCCATACTGCAATCTATATGCCAATTAAATATGGTTCCAGTTGCTGCCCTCCAAATGAACTCCATATTTTCCAGACCTTGTATGTTTATCATGCCTGTATATTCCATGCTCTCTCTGATTATCAGAATCTCACCATCATGTTAGGTACAACCCAGATGTTACCTCCGACATGTAGCCTTCCCTAATGCCTATTACTGTTTGGGATTCTTTCCTTACCTAGATACTTGTTTCCATTTGTGCACTTACATACATCCCAGTATTGTAATTATTTTTGTAGTCCTATTTTGTTTTGTGTTAAACTAGAAGGCATCTTATAGCATAGACCAAGTTAATTTTCTCTGTTTCCTTAATTCCAGTTGAACTCACTGCATCTACCTCTGTCTTCCTCCTATTTATCAAAGAACCTGTTGATCTAACATAAACAAGACTTTTATATTATATTATATTATATTATATTATATTATATTATATTATATTCACTATTTCTTAGCTTTTGAATTATCTTGACTATAGACACAGCTCTTAAAAGAAGCAGAATGAATGGCTACAAGAGAAATTAGAGAAGGCTTTATTATGTTCACACAAACAGCGTTAAACTGAATGTTTGGATTCAATGACAGATATTTTTGAGCAACTATTTTTACATTTTAAGCTGTCTCACACTGAGCAGGAAAACACAAGGAGAAAAGAGGGTTATGTTTTGTTTTGTTTTGTTTTTTTAGTTTAAGCCTAATCAAGGCTCTACTAATGATTTTTGTTAGGGGAACTTAGAGAATGTTGCATGAATGACCAGAGAACATGAAGAAAAGGGCATGAAGGAACGGAGGGAAAAAAAAAACAGGAAGCACAAAAGTGACAGGCTAGATGGAATAAAGAAAAAAAAATCTTATAAAAACAAATTAATAAATGAAGTCGATTATGAAGGCTAAGCTTAAGAAGTTTGAATTATATGTGAAAGACAAGTGGGTGCTAGTAGAATGAATTAGAGAAAAATTACATGAATTAAGTGGGAGAAATGTGTGATTTTACAGTAAATCATTTTAAGTACATAGGAATGAAAAGAAAAAAAAACATATTCAGTTCCAAAAAAATAAAGTTCCCTTAATAAAAATGTGAACAATCATACATAGAGAATGATTCATTGCAGAATGTAGGGTAGGCCTCGGATCTTGAACAGTCATCTCAGTATGTTGACCTTTGTAGATTGAAGGACAAATAGGAAATGCCAACAGGGCATCATAATAATCACAAAAGGAGGCCAAGTTATTGCAAAAGCCATAGATTTAACCTACTATTGTGCAAAAACAGCTTTAAAATAAGAACCATAGCACTAGGGAAACAAAATCCTAGGAATGATTTAAGAAAAAAGATGGGGGGGGGCTAAAATTATAGGCATCTCCACAGAAAAAAATTCTTCAAGCCTTTGAGGACCAGAGAAGACATCTATCCAATATAGTTTTTAGAAGTTTTTATATTGCTAAGAATGCATTTAAGAGGTTTTTTTTTTTAGCAATTATATAGTGACATTAATGTTAGACTAAGACTGGTGTTTTTTTTAAATAATTTTTTTAATCTTTATTTTTGAGACAGAGACAGAGAGCAAGCAGGAGAGGGGCAGAGAGAGAGGGAGACACAGAATCTGAAGCAGGCTTCAGGCTCTGAGCTGTCAGAGCAGAGCTGGACGCGGGGACCTGAGCCCAAGTCAGACGCTTAACCACTGAGCCACCCAGGTGCCCCAGACTAAGTAAGACTGGTCTTTATTTCAATCACTGCTCACTCACCTTCTATCTTTGCAGTTGTGGGCAAGTTACTTAAACTTCTCTATTTTCATTGTCTGTGTTAATAAAATACAATCCAACCAATCACAGTTTTTGAAGGTTTGGTGAGGTGACTTGGATAGTGTCAAGCACAGTGCTTATCCAGAAGAAAGCCTTCAGTAACTTATGCTATACATTTTGACCTTTTGCAAATGTTGCTTTAACTTATGCTTTGTCAAGACAATTTTATTTAAATATTTAATAATATGTTAATTTATTAAATATGCTCCAGTCCAAATGATTTTCTCCATGACTTCTTGTGTTTAGCTCAAGCTTAGAGACCAGGCCTCCTCAAAAATGTAATGGCCTGGTTTATTTAGCAATCTATTTCATTTCCTATAAATCATTTTCACTCCCTACCCTCCATCACATCTCCCACACCACCTTGCCCAATATTTCCATTAGTTAGTCAAGAATATAGAGATTTTATCATTCAGGTAAAAGGTGGTGCCAATTTAAGAAGGAGCTATCTAGGTCACAAAATCAACCAAGCAAAGTAAAACAGAAAGAGATCAGTGGGCACACATGCTGGATTTCAAGGTCTATATGTAAGATATGGCATCCCAGTGAATTATTCTTGAAACCCTGTGGTGTATGTGTCTTTCTGAACTCTTGTGAAAGCAGTCTTGTTACTGCATAAAAGTTAAGTGCTAAAAGCCTCATCAAGCAGCTGCCTACATGTATGGCAATGAAATCCATGAAATGATTCCTTGTTGCAGTAGTTTCTAGTTAGGCCCAACCTACTGACCCATGAAAACTACATTTGTTGAACCAAAACTTAGCAGCTGGGATGCCATCTTGTAACACTTCAGTGATTCTGTGAACACTATTTACTTTCCCTTAGCTTCCTTCATTCAAAATGTTTTTTCCCCCAATCTGACATATGGCAGATACTCTAGACTGTAATTAAGTAAGTTAGAGAACAAGAATTGGAAGAGCTTGAACAATTGTTTTGAGTTTTATGTGCTATTTCAGAGATTTCAAATAACATGAATTCAAATAGATTTAATTCACTACATTCCTTTGGTATCCATTATTTGCAAAGCATTCTCATAAGTATTAAGGGACATGCAGAGATAACAATGATGAAATCCTTGCCTACAGTCAGCATTACAAATAGTAATAATACTATAGCATAACTAGGTAGATTTCATCAAAAGGAATATTGGAAGACTTTAATATTAAGATACTGAGGGATAAAACTATATGATCCTATTAATGCAGACTTGTATATAAAAGTCAAACCAAACATGTTAAAATTTCTGAGCAAATACTGAATGAAAAAGGAATTACTTAAATTAGTAACAATCAATATGAAAAATTTAAAACAAATAACATGTTTCACAGTGAAACATTAGAAACAGTCTCTTTAAAAACTGGATAATAAAAAGATGCCTGCTATCACCATTGCTTTTCAACATTATAGTGGGAAAAAAAATCCAACTAGTACCATAGGACAAGAAAAATCATTAAATAGATGACAGATTGAGAGGGCAGAAGCAAAGTGTCAAGTTCACTAAAGAGGAACATTAGGGAAATTATTAGGCTCAATAATTCCTGAGAGAGGAGAAGAAATGAGGTGAGCTTACAGCCTTGAGAGTTTCAGCACAGGGAAGGGGAACTGAAGCAGATCTCTGCACCCTCCCTGAGTTGAAGACATAAACTCAGGTTGGCTAAGGCAGCTAGAGATTACAAGGCATAGTCACAGAGAGGAGAGAGCTATAGAAAGAACCCCACTGTACTGTATCAATCTCAGGTGTTCAGAGAGTAGTGGTCAGTGTTTGTAAGGAAACTATATTAAGATGGGATAAGAAGCATCTGAAAGGAGTAGGCTTTCACAGAAAAGTGAAGACTGGACCACACTTAAAAGTTTAAAAACCAGATAATACACGGGGCAGAGTTAGATTACTTAAAATAGTGACTCAGTAGGGAACCAAGTTAGCCTTGGACTAATATCTTCTCAGATTCATCTGATAAAGCTTAAAAGTAAACAACAAAAAGATCAAGGTGTTCCCAAGTTATTATGAATGTCTAAGAATATTTTTAGTACAAAATTATCCAGAATCCAGTAATTAAAAATTCACATCAAATCAGAACCAGACTTTTTCTGGCCATTAAAATTAAACAAACAAACCAACAAACTGAGCAAGCATTAAAACCAGATTCACATGTGAATAATCAGACCAAGATTTTAAGATAACTATGATTAATATGCTAAGGCATCTAATAAAAAAGTAGACAACATATAAGAACATATGTGCAATACAAGCAGAGAAGTGGAAACTCTTAAGAAAGAATGAACACAGCAATGGAAATAAAGAATTCCTTTAATGGGCACAGCAATGAACTACAAACAGCTGAGGAAAGAATCAGTGAACTTGAAGAGAGGTCAACAGAAACTTTCGATACTGAAATGCAAACAGAAAAATAAGTAGACTGCCAAAATAAAGAAGAAAAATTTTGCCATTAGTAACAACATGGATTAATCTGGATGGCATTATAAGTGAAATAGGACAGAAAGAGAAAGACAAATCTTGTATGGTTTCACTTATATGTGGAATTAAAATATAATTTCATAGAAAGAATAGAATAAAATAGGATGGGGGTTTCCTAGAGCTGAGGGAGAGGGGAATATGCGGTGATGTTGGTCAAAGAGTACTATTTTTCTCTTATAAGAAGAGTAAGTTCTGAACATCTCATATATAGCATGGAGGCTATCGTTCACAATATGGTATTGTTACTGAGTAGATCATAAGCATCCACATACACACACCCACACATGCACACACACACACAAACACATGAGTTAGCTAATGTTGACTAGGAGAAGTGATGGATATGTTAATTATCTTGATCCTGGCTATTGTTTTTACAGTGTATTTGTATACCAAATCACATATGTGTGTGTGTATACAGTTGTCAGTTATTCCTCAATTAAGTTAAATTTCAAACAGATGCCACAGACTATTCAAGAATTGTGAGACAATTACAAAGGGTGAAATATATGTCAAACGGGAATAACAGAAAGGGAAGAAAGACAGAAAGGAGCAGAAGATATATTTGAAGAACAGTGGCTGAGAATTTTCTAATATTAATGGCAAACATCAAAATGCAGACCCAAGATTCTCACAAAACATCAAGTAGGATAAATACCAAACCAAATCAAACCAAACCAAACAAAACAAAAAACACTTAGTATATCATGATTAAACTTTAGAAAATCAAAAATAAAGAGAAAATCTTGAAAGAAGTCAGGGGTAGAGGGAGCAACACTGCACATATAGAAAAGAAAGAATAAGAGTTGTGTTGGACTTCTCTTCAGAAAATAAGCAAGCAAGAATGGAGTGAAATATTCAGTTTGAAGAAAATAACCACTGTTGAATCTAGAACTTTGTATCCAGTGAAATTATCCTTCAAAAATGTAAGAGAGATTAAGACTTTCCTAAACAAAAATTGAAGGATTTGTGACTAATAGATGTACTTTGAAGAAATGTTTAAAAAAATTCATCAGAAATGATGCATGTCAGAAACTCAGATATACATAAAGTAGATCATTAGAAAAGGGATAAATGAATGTAAAATAAAATCTTTACATTTCTTACTCCTTTTGACCTAATAGATACAAGTTTGTTCCAAACAGTAACAGCAGTATATTCAGTAATTATAGATCATGATAAGTGAAATGAATGCCAGAAATGTTTTGACATATAGAAGGAAGAAATTAGAAATACTCTGTTATAAAGTACATGTACTAGCAATAAAATGTGTAGTGTTATTTGAAAGTGGAGTTAGATTAGTTATAGATGTATATTGCAAATTCTAAGGCAATCACTAAAAGCAATTTTTAAAGAAATATAATTGATATGCTAAGAGAGGAGATAAAATAGCAGCATATAAAATGCTCCACAAAAGCCAGAGAAGGTAGAAGAAGAATGGAAGAAAAAAAAGAAAAAACAAGCAAAGAAGGCCAAGTAATAGGAAACAGTAACAAATACAGTAAAATAAATTCAACTCTATCAATAATCACTCTAAATGTGAACAATCTAACTATATCAATTAAAAGACAGATATTATCAGACATCAGAAAAGATTGAAAAAGACCAGCTATATGTTGCCTATAAAAAAAACACTTTATTTTTTTTTAATTTTTTAAGATTTATTTATGTTTGAGAGAGAGAGAGCACAAGTGGGGGAGAAGCAAAGACAGAGGGGGTCAGAGGATCTGAAGCAGGCTCTGTACTGTCAGCAGTGAGCCCTGACAGCAGGAAGCCAGATGAGGGGCTTGAACTCACAAATTGTGAGATCATGACCTGAGCCGAAGTTGGACGCTCAACTGACTGAGCCATCCAGGCACCCAAGAACACGCTTTATTTTTTTTTAATGTTTTTTAATTTCTTTTTGAGACACAGAGAGGGTGAGCAGGGGAGGGTCAGAGAGAGAGGGAGATACAGAATCTGAAGACAGGCTCCAGGCTCTGAGCTGTCAGCACAGAGCCTGATGCAGGGCTCAAACCCACGAACCGTGAGATCATGACCTGAGCTGAAGTCGGATGCTTAACTGATTAAGCCACCCAGGCGCCCCCCAAGAACACACTTTAAATAAAAAGACACAAACAAATTTTTTAAAAAGGGAGAGGGAGTGATATACTATGCTAATACTAGAGAAAGTTGGAATATTAATTGCAGACAAAGTCAATTTCAGCAAGAGAAATTATCAGGAAAAAGAGGGGCATTATATAGTGATAAATCAATTTTTGAAGAAACTTAATGTCTAATATGTGTATGCTTAACAAGAGAGTATCAAAATATGAAAGGCAAAAATTGATAGAACTGCAAGGAGAAATAGATGGATCCACTATTATATTTGGAGATTTCAACACCCTCTATCAGTAATAGACATACCCAGTAGACAGAAAATCAGTAAGGATGTAGTTGAAGTCAACATCAATAAACTGGATATAATGTACATCTTTTAACTATTACATCCAATAACAGCATAATGCAAATTCTTCTCAAGCCCACCTGGACCATTCATCAAAATAAACTACCGCTGGGATATAAAATATACCATGATAAGTGTAAGACAATAAAAATCATAAAAGTATATGCTCAGACCACAGTGAAATTTTGCTAGAAATCAATAACAGAAAGATAGCTAGAAGTTTCAAAATATTTAGAGATTTAACAGCTCACTTCTAATTAACACATGAGGCAAAGTGTTTTCAAGAGAAATTTTAAAATATTTTGGACTAAATGGAAATGAAATAAAAATTATCAAATTAGTGTGATGTTGCAAGGGGGATGCTTTGATGGAAATTTATAGCAATGAA
Organism: Cryptoprocta ferox; assembly: GCA_028646485.1. Lineage (NCBI taxonomy): Eukaryota > Metazoa > Chordata > Mammalia > Carnivora > Eupleridae > Cryptoprocta > Cryptoprocta ferox. Next base: position 117,815,864 of record CM053571.1, read on the forward strand.
TATATATTAGAAAAGAGGAAAAATCTAAAATCAATAATCTAATAATCTCTTTGGAAACTAGAAAAAGAAGACCACAATAAATCTAAAGTAAACCGAAGAAAAGAAATAAAAGTAAAAACCAATGGGACTGAAATCAAGGAACAGGTAAAATCAATAAATTAAAAGAGCTGTTTTAGTTTAAAAGGCAATAAAATTAATATAATTCTAGCTGTAGTGACTGCAGAAAAGGGAGAGAAGACTCAAATTACTAATATCAGAAATGAAAAAAGGAGCCATCACCACTGATCCTATGGACAATGAAAGGATAATAAAGTAATATTACAAACAACTCTCTGGTCATAAATTGATAACCTATATAAAATGGACCAATTCCTTGAAAACGTACTATAAAAAGTACTATGAAAAGTACTATGAAAAGTCTATAAAAACTCACACCAAAAGAAAAAGACCATCTGAATAGGCCTTTGTCTATTAAAGAAGTTAAATCAATAATTAGTAACCTTCCAAAACAGAAAGCACTAGGCTTGGATGGGTTCCCTGATGACTTCACCAAACATGTGAGGAGGAAATTATACCAATTCTCTACAAACTGTTACAGAAAATAGAGGCTGAGGAATATGCATCCTAAATCATTGTATGAGATCAGCATTGTCCTAATATCATATCCAGATAAAGACAATACAAGTAAAGAAAAATATAGAGCAAATTAATGTTCTAAACTTCTACATAAAGAAACTAGAAAAAAGAGCAAATTAAGCCCCAAGTAAATGGAATAAAGGGATATAACACATAAAGGAAAATATAAATTGAATAAAAAATAACAGAAAGTTAATACAGAAGTTAATAAAACAATTTATTTTTCCTTGAGATCAATAAAATTGATAAATGTCTAATGAGATTCATCAAGACCAAAAAAACAAAACAAAACAAAACCCACAAATTACTGGTACCAGAAATGAGAAGAAAATGATAGTCTTACTCATTCTGTAAATATTAGTGTAGTGTAATAAGAAATATATTGGGGTCTTATCCACAGTTCCTGGCACAGAGCTCCTAAAGCTTTTGTAATTTCTTTAGTGATGGGGTGCTAGGAGCATGTTTTGTTCTAATATTTGATTTTTGATTGTGGCTCCTGACAGCAAAACATCTAAGACTCTTGAAATCTTTGGAGTATAATAGTGTCTTTTTGTATATTAATGAAATGACTGGTGCCTGGGGGCCTCTAGATAGCTTCACAATGGGGGCGCGGCGGGGGCTGGCCTTCAGAAACACCAAGCCAAGATTAGAAGCTTGGAACTTTCAGTCCCATCCCTATCATCGAGGCAGGGGAGAGGGGCTGGTTATTGAGTTAATAATTGCTCATGTGTGATGAAGCTTCCATAAAAATCCCTAAAGTGTAGGATTTAGACTTCTTCTGGATTGGTGGAAACATCTACATGCTGAGAGGGTGACATACTCCAACTCCAGAGGGACAGAACTTTCTGTGCTCAGGCGCCTTCTGGGTCTTGTCCTACATATCTCTTCATCTAAGATGTTTATCTGAATCCTTTATCATATTCTTTATAATAAAATGGTAATTGTAAGTTTTGAGAGCCTTATAGTAAATTATCAAACCTGAGGAGTGAGATGTTGGAACTCCCAATATATTGCCAGAAAATAGGGCACAATCTGAGACTTGGGACAGGCATCTGAAGTGAGGGTAGGGGGCAGTCTTGTGGGCTGTCCTTAACCAGTGGGGTTTGTGTTAACTCTGGGCAGTTAGTGTCATAATTGAATTATAGGACATTCAGCTGGTGTCCAGAGAGTTGGAGAATTGGTTTGTGTGGAAAGAAAATCCCACATATTTTGTGTCAGAAGTGTTGTGAACATGGAAAATATGGTTTTCTTTTTTAATTAGTAAGAGAATGTAAGAAATAACTTAATATCAATAAATTCAACAACTTAGATGCAATCGAGAAATTCTTTAGAAGACCCAAATTACCAAAGCTCACACAAATGGTAATATGTAACCTGAAAAGCCTTATATCTGTTAAATAAATGAAATTTATACTTTAAAATCTTCCCATAAGGACTCTGCGGCTTGAAGGCTTTATCTGTGAATTTTGCCAAATATTAAAGGAAAAAGTAATAGCATTTCTTCACCAAGTCTCCATCAAAAATGAAAAGGAAAGAATACATCCTGCCTTATTCTATGAGGCCAGAATCACCTTGATACTGAAATCACATGGACCCATTTAAAGAAAACAACAGACCAGACTCTTTCATGATTTTCTTAAAATTCTAGCAAATCAAGCCATATATAGAAAGGATAATATGTCATGACTAAATGGGGAAATTCTTGGTAGTTCAATATTGAAAATTAATATCATTCACCATATTAAAAGTCTAATAAAATATAATCTCCTTAATAGGTGCAGAAAAATAATTTGACAAAATTTATTCATGATAAAATTTCTCAGTGAACATAGTTCCCTAAGCTTATAGAAGGTTAAGTACCTCTACTTTCTGATTTTTTTTATTTCCTTATTTTCCTTATCATAAAATTCTCTACACTTTGTTGCTTAATTCTCTTTTTTGGTTAATCGAATGCATAGCATATTTTCTGTTATATAATTGACACTGGTTTGATAAGTTGCTAATGAATGATTAACATTTGGTTCTTTGTTAACTGGGGATACTTACCACTTTAACATAGACTTTATAATTATTAATTCTTACTGAGTATTTTTCTGTGCCAGAAAGAGTGCTAAGTGATTAATATGCAAAAATTTATTATTTCTACAACAACCACTACTATTATAATTCCCATTTTACAGATGAGTAAATAAAAGCACAGAAATAGTAAGCAGTGTGTCCAAGGTGTCACAGAGATGGGCTAGGACTCATCCCAGATGATACCAGAGCTAGGATTTGGTCCCAACCAATCTTATCCTGAACTCCACTTTCAACACCATCCTCATTGAACCCCAAGCAGAGGAGAGTGCAGACATGAAAAGGTTATATAGGAAAGAGGATGTGTTTAATCCTGGCCATAAGTTTAAACCTTTACCAAAAAAAAATCATCTAGCTGGTATGTGTGACTAGAACATAAATGGGCTACAGTGTTTGCCCTCAATAAGATCAGAGGAGAGACATAATTGTGGTAATTAAGCTAACAAACATACATTGAGAAAATTTTATCTTATGTAACTGGACTGAGTTTGGATTCCAAAGATGAATAAAACATAATCCCGGTCTTTGAAGATCTCAAAGTCTATACAAAACTTGACAAATTAGGGAAGTATTTTTCCACCTCTTTATTCTTCTTATATTCTGACCTTATTTCTATTTTGAATTTATAAACATTAAGGTGATAATAAGAAAAAAATATTACTTTAGTTCTAGTTTTTTTCCAGCAAATAAAGTTTGTTTTTGTTTTTGAGTTGTGATAATTGAAATTTTCCAATGTGAGAAAGATTTAGATTGAAGGAAATAAAGCACATGCAGTTAAACATAGATCTTGTGACAATCATGTCACATCTCTGATTTTTCTTAGAAAAATATCTGAAAACTATACATCTGCTCAAAAAATCTACACATCTGCTAAAACTGACATCCCAAACTCAACTGATTCCCTTAGTCAGAGCAGTAGAATTTCATTTACCAACAGTTTCTCCTAATCACCCATAGACTAGTTAAATATCAGATGGTATTTTCTTCTGTTTCAAATTTAAGACACGTATATTTCAGAGAATATAGAGAACAGACCTAAGAAAATCACTTGGTGAAAGAAAAATACAGGAAACTTAGTGCTTCCTAAGGAGGCTTATTAACAATAAAACACATTGAGATGGCCTCATATTGAGGGAATGGGCTTATCTGGGTCAACATCCACCCTGGTATGTGGATGGTATTTACTTTCCGTCAGATCAGTTAGTTGAGATGGCATCTAATTTATTTGATCAGAGACTTGTCAGTGTAATTAGGGTAAACGATGTCCCCACTGCAGCTACATGACACAGAAATAACTGAATATATATGAATGTAGAGTGACAAATAACACCCCAGATATTTATTTAAGAAAAGTAACAAACAAAATTGCCTGAGATGTTTAAAGGAAAGATGTTTTGCTGGGGTCAAGGTGCCAGAGACGGTATATTTTTTAGAGTTTGGGATTATAATCGGAAGGAAGGGACAACACTTTGACACTTCGTTGAAACCATAAGTCTTACTATGAATGGCTGGATTTGAAGTTTCTGCTAGACATTGGGGATTTCAGAATTGGCAGAGAGTATCTTGGAAGGAAGTGATCTGGCTCTTATTGGAGAGGGCTGGATCTAGCAAGGTACATAGTTAGCTATTTTGTGAACAGGAAGCTTAGCAAAATAATGCCCTTCGAAGCTAGTAGATTCAAGGAGAGAAGAATGGGCTTAGGAAGGACAAAGTGCCTAAAATCATATTTACATCATGGGGGAAAATATACCTACAAGACTTTGATTATGAACATGGGGAGATATTTTGTGTGAGTTAGGAGAAAATACTCACCATGTAAACACTCTAAAGAATGGCAATTTGATTTCATATATCCAATTTTTTTAAAATGCTAACATTTACTTATGCCTAGGTTTAAGTATATTGGTTCAAAATTCTTTTAAAAAGTTATTTGTTTTATTATGTATACATTTTACATATCTATGCACGTGTGTATTTATTATGTGTGTGCTTGCATAGTTAAAGAAAATGTGCAACTTCCAGTTTCTATACTGACACTAAAGAACTTGGAAGTCCTCACTCCACACAAGAAAATGGCTTTAAAAAAAAACGCTTAAAATGACAATTCTTCTTAGATCTGTCAGTCACAGGACCAAGCATCATCCCCCAAACTGCTTTTTATGGAACCCAAACTGACACATCTATTCTTTAGAAAAACTGGGGCAAGTTTGGATTCCCTCTTTACATGTGGGAAATAAATGATGGGAGATGCCAGCTACATTAGGGATTCTTATCATGGAAAGTAACAGATTCCACCCCTGTAGTTAGTTCTGTAGTATTTAGAATTTCTATTTCTTCTTGCTTTATCTATGGAAAATTGCATTTGTAAGACAGTTTCTAATTTTTACATAAAATTTATTGTATTTTTTAATGTTTATTTTAGAAGGGGAGAGGGGCATAGAGAGAGGGGACAGAGGATCCAAAGTGGGCTCTACACTGACAGCAGGAGCGGGAAGTGGGGCTCCAACTCATGAACTGTGAGATCCTCACCTGAACCGAAGTTGAACACTTAACTGACTGAGCCACCCAGGTGTCCTGTTACCTAAAATTTTAATTTAAATGACATAAAAATTGTTTATAGTATTATTTTATTATCTACTTTATGTCTGGTGAAGTGATGCCCAGTTTTTCATTCCTGATTTTTCATTCCCTACTCTCTCGCTTTTTTTTAACCTGTCATCCCTAATCTATTATTCCCTCCCCTACTCTTCCCTACCTCCACTGCTTGGTCAGTTATTTTGAGGGGTTATTGATTTTTCTTGACATTTTCCAACAGCTAACTTTTGGCTTCATTCTTTTTCTCTATTATACATTTATTTTCTATTTCATTAATTTCTCCTCATATTTCTTTGATGTTGATTTGCTGGTCTTTTATCTAGCTTCACAAGATAGGAACTTAGATCATTAGTTTTTCAGACAGTGATTGTCTCTAACATATGAATGTAAGACTATAAATTCCTCTCTGAGCACTAGTGTATTTTTCTTCATCATTAATTCAAAATATTACTAAATTTTCTTTGTAATTTCTCTCTTAATCCATGAGTTATTTAAAAGTGTATTGCTTAATTTCCAACCAATTGAGAATTGTGTATTTTCATTCATTTATTCTTTTTTTCTTGTTGTCAATAATTTCTAGTTCAGTTTCATTAAAGTCAGAATGTAATCTGACTTTTTATGTCTTTTAGTATTTGTTGAGGTTTGCTTTATAGCCTAGCATATAATCATTTTAAATAAATATTCCACAGGCTGAGAAGAATTAAAATTCTCTATTTGTTGAGTATAAGGTTCCAGACATGCCAACTAGGTAAACACTTTGAACTGTATTTTTTATATTTCAATTTTTTTCTGATGTTTTCTCCTTTTTTTCTGTTAGCCCTTTGAAGGAGGTATTCAAATCTCCATTGTCTGGAGATTTGTTTGATTCTAAATTTGTCTATTTCTCCATTTAATTCACCAAAATTGGTTTGATATGTTTTAAACCAATGTTATTGTTGGATGATGATTTTCAGTTGTGAAATATTCTCTGTAGATTGACTTCTTTATCATTATTAAAGATCTCTCATTGTTTCCAGAATTTTTCTTTTTTTTTTTTTTTTGCCTAATCATGTACAAAATTTTATATTATTATAAATACATGTCAACTTTGTTTCGGTTAGTGTTTACACCACATATATCTCTCCATCCCTTTATTTTTAACATTTCTATGTTTTATATGTAAGATTTATATATTGTGACCAGCATATAATTGAATTTTGCTTTCTAATCTTGTCTGAAAATATTGGTCTTTTTCTTGAAAAATGTATTCCACTTTATATGATGTAATTACTGACATAGTTGAGTTAATATCTATCATTGCCCCTCTTTAAACAAATTACTCATTACTTAGTTTTGAACCATTCTTTAAATGTGTATTTAGAGATTACAGTGTATGTCCTTGATGTATTACATTCTAAAAAAAAAAATGTTTATATTTTTCTAATAATAGAACCTTAGAATGCATTAACTCCATTTACTCTCTCCTACTTCTTGAGTTGTAGTTGTTATCCAAATTTTACATAATTAAAATATCTTGGGGCCCCTGGGTGGCTCAGTTGGTGGGCATCTGACCAGTTCAGATTATGATCTCACGCCTTGTGGGTTCAAGCCCCACGTCAGGCTCTGTGCTGACAGCTCAGAGCCTAGAGCCTGCTTTGGATTCTGTGTCTCCCTCTATCTCTCTGCCTCTACCCTGCTCTCACTCCATCTCTCTCTGTTCTCTCAAAAATAAACATTAAAAAAAATTTTAACGTCTTATGACATAACTGCTTTGTATCATCAAAATTCACTTATAATTATTGCATATTTGACCTTTCTATTACACTCTCTTTTATCCATGTCCACATTTTAGTCTAAATAACTTTCACTAGTATTTATTTTCAGTGCAAGGAATGCTGGTGCTGAAGTTTTCATTTTCCTGAAAACATCTCTATTTCACCTTCATTTCTGAAAAATATTTTCCAGTACAGAAGTCTACATTTTCAGTTTTGTTGTCTTTTACTACTTAAAAAATGGCTATACATTGTCTTCTGGTGTCGCACACTTTCTGTTAAGATGTCAGAAATAAATCTTTTGAGGTGGCTTTTCTTTCCCTGGATATTTTTAAGATTTTATCTTGGTTTTTGCTTTTTTAAAAATAATTTTTATGTTTGTTTATTTTTGAGAGACAGACAGAGCATGAGTAGGGAGGGGCTGAGAGAACAGGAGACACAGAATCTGAAGCAAGCTCCAGGCTCTGATCTGTCAGCACAGAGCCTGATGCCTGGGCTTGAGCTCATGAACGGTGAGATCATGACCTGAGCCAAAGTCAGACACTTAACCATCTGAGCCACCCAGATGCCCCTTGGTTTTTACTTCTGATTGGTTTTACTAAATGTGCCTCAGTGTGGCTTTCCATTCTTTTAAGTTAGTGTGCACTTAATTGTATATCTTCTATTATCTGTTTCTTTGTTCACCAGTTTTGTGTTCTGGTATGTGTGATGCTGTGTTAAACTTATCTATTACTTTCTTAATTTTTGTTGTACTTATAAGGTCTAAGATTTCCATATGATATTTTTTAAATATTCAAATTATCTTGGGTAAGTTATCAAATATTTGTTCTACTTTCCATATTTTTCTCTATTGTCTTCAACATATCAATACTACTTATTTTAACATTCTTGTCTCTTTACTCCAATGTTTATATCATCTATTGGTGTATTTACATTCTGTGTTTTTTCCCTTGGCTTTCAGTCATATGGTCTTGTTTCTTGATATTGTGGATTAAAGATTATCACTTTTTTTTCTATTTATTCTATTCAGTGTCGGAGCCCAGTTCCCTTCTCCCTGAATTCAGACTGGCCTTACTGATTGGCTTAGCCAATAGAAGTTGGTTAAAGTGATAGTCTGGGACCTTCGAAATTAGGTCATAAGAAATATTTCAGCTTCCTAGACCTCTTCTAATACTCCTGTAAGCTAGCAACCATGTTATGTGGAATCCCAACAACCCCATAGAGAAGTCCATGTTAAAGAATCAAGACTTACAACGAACTGTTGGAACTGAGTTCCCAACTAATAGCCAGCACTATTTGTCATCGTATGTGAGAGCTGTCCTGGAACCAGATCCTGCAGGCCCACTGCCCTAGCTGACCCTACGTTCTAGAGAGAGAAACCATTTCTAGTGCACTTTACTCATGTTGCAGACTAATGAGCACAATACATGATTTATGAGGAATTTTAAACACTGAGATTTAGAATAGCAATCAATAACTGGAACATTCAGAAGTCTTTGTGATTTTTAAATACCAGACATTGTGTACAAAGAAACATAGATGCTCAGACCCTGGTCCACAGAAAGAATCACGAAATGCCCCTAAGAGAAAATCAACTCTATATCCTCAACTTGCTTTTCAGAGATTCTCCCCCTCTCTATAGCTTTGTTCCCTCTAGTACTCATTACTTCCAAAGTCCTGTGAATGTTGTACACTAAAATCTTGGTTTGTTAGCATAATTCATTCCAGGAATATGCCTGTAATCCAAAGCACTTATATATCAAAGCAAATTTCAAGAACTATTGGCTCAGTTGTGATCATGTGTCGTTCACCATCATGTACTACTTGTATTGCAAGACATCGCTCACTTTATCGAGTTAAAATTTATTAGAATTTTTTGGTTTTCTTGAGGAACAATCACATAAGAGTATACAGTGTTTTATTTACTAATAACAATCTTGTTTTGATTTCCACATTTCCCCAGAATTCAGAGATTAATGTGATTTTCTATGCCTCTTCTCATCCCAAATGGAAATGGGCTTTTTAATCTAACATCTTGGAATTATTTAAGATGAGGTTTATAGAATGCCATTGTAAGGCTTTTGAAATAGCTTTACTTAGATCAATCCATAGCTGCTTATTCTCAGTTTTTTTTTAAGAAAAATGTGTTTTATGTTATAATCTTCATTGTCAATATTTAGAGATCTTATAAAAGGGTTTTGCATATCTCTTATAGTGGTGGTGAAACCCACTGAAGTTATTTTGCAAACGTGAAAATAAAAATTTAATGATACTTTTTTCCAAGCTAAAATAAAAACATAGAACCTAAAATTAATGTAAATGTGCCATTACAAAGCTCATGTACATTGTCATTCCTCTACAATTAATATGAGGTGCTACTCTGGGGCGCCTGGGTGGCTCAGTCCATTAAGTGTCTGACTTCAGCTCAGGTCATGATCTCGTGGTTCATGAGTTTGAGCCCCACATGGGGCTTTGTGTTGACTGCTCAGAGCCTGGAGCCTGCTTCGGATTCTCTGTCTCGCTCTCTCTCTGCCCCTCCTCTCTTTGTGTTCTGTCTTTCTCTCTCTCTCAAAAATAAACAAACATTAAAAAAATTTTAAATATGAGGTGCTACTCACTGTGTATAGTGTGTAAACCTATACAGGAATACTTTGGAAACAAATATATACATTAATGGAGAGTCTAAAATATCAAGAGCTTTCTGTTTTCTAATGGCAGGAGTTTTAAGAGGGTCTCTTCTTTGCCCAGATACTTTCTCTTTCTTCTCACTGTTATCTGAAATTCTTCTGAAAAGCTCAATTTTTTCATGTTACCATTTTTGGAAAACATTCATAAAGGAATGTGCCTCCTGGCCTAATCGTATTTGCATTCTGAGTTGTAAGTGGCCGATAGCAAGTTGGAAGCAGGGATAGATCCCAAGAATTCAGAAAAATACCCATATCCCAGGTGGCCTTCTTATCCAAGATTTGTATATGTTGGGGAGGCAAGGAGGGTACAGGGACCTCAACACACTGCTTTAGTTACAAGGGACTGAATAACTCCTGTTACAAAAGCTTATATATCCAATTTATTTAAATATCTTTTTCTCAGTTGAGAGGTCTATTAGAAAATCATATCTTCTCTCAGATGAATTTAGTAGAGATAGAACTGGATTAATTGAGGACAAAAATTATCCAGGAAAAAAACCAAATGAGATTAACAAGAAAATATATTGAATAATAGATGCTAAACAAGGAAATGTTCATATGGGCCTGGCTCAGAAATGTATATGGGTTTAATTAAAGCTTGGCCATCAAACAGAAATCAGAATCTGAGTGCCAGGTAAGGCATTTTAGGGTATGAATCTTGGTGCAATACCAAGGATTTACCTAAAAGAAAAAGTTTGCTAAAAGTGACATATCCAATTTTTTATATCTAAAAATAGAACAGTCTCTCTTATATGCAACTCTTGATCTCTGGATGGTGAGTTCGAGCCCCACATTGGGCATACAGATTACTTTAAAAAAGAAATTTAAAGTTTGTTTTTAAAAAGAGCAGTCTCTCTTTTTGAAAAGCTATGTACAAATTCCGGTTTCCCAGTATTAAAGACCTACTGCTGTACCTGCCCATCCTGCTAGTATTTTGATTACTTACCATTCCTTCATCATTTTGTGTGTCTCTGAGTTTCGTATTAGATTCCCCCATAAACTTTATTTTGATAATCATCTTCATATCCCTCATTTTGCCTTCAAGCACCCAGTTAGATCTAGTCTTGCTTCCCTTTTACTGTTATAGTGAGATGCTTTAGAAACGATTCTAATAATTTGTACAAAAAAACAATTATACAGTATCCTAAATATCTTTAATTTTGCTAACTATGGCCAAAACCCTAGGCTGCCCGTTTTATCATATTTTTAAAGAAAAAATTACCGTGTGCGAATTCAACAAATATTTGTTTTATAGAATCTATTTGCAGTAACACAGGAGGAAAATGCAGAATAAATAATATAACACTGAATGCACATCATTAAACAGATTTAGAAGCTGAGGTGATGTGTATAGAAGTAGCATATGGCAAATATTACTGTAAGTGCTAGAAGAAAGATTATAAAAATTCAGTGGAGTGTGAGATTTCATCTAGTTGGAAATGAGGGAGAAAGAATCTATGGGTAGGTAGTATTTGCTTTGGATCTTGAAATATGTGCAAGATTTGGGAAAGTGGAGATGTTGGGGAATGTAACCCAGGTAAATATCACAGGAATAGGTGGGAATAGGAATACATGAGACATGTCATTTTAACAGACTGGAGTCCAGTGCATGGATGGAATATACTAAGGTAATTAACATTAGTTTTTGCAGCAAATTCCAAATCTTGGTGGCCTAACAACCCAAACTTCATTTCTTGTTCTCATCAGAGTTCTAGGACTTGTTTTATAGTTAGCATTCATTATACTTGACGACTCAGTTACACTTGGACCTTCTATTTTGATATGAAACTCTCTTCCCGGATCTCTGCAAAGAGTTCAGTTGTCTTAACAGTGAAAGAGACTAAAATAAAAAGTGTCATATTCAGGTTTTAGATATCTGTCCTAGACGCACTGTGCATGATTTCTAATGTGTACTCCATTAATCAGATTAACCACACTCCATTAACCACACTCCACTGATCAGAACTTAACCCCATGATACTTCCTAGATGCGAGGAGGTATGGGAAATGACATTTTCCTATATATCTAAGAGTAAAAGGAAATAATGTATTGAACACCTAGTGTTATCTCTGCCACATGGAATAAAGGATGATAGATGTAAAAAGGAGAATGTAATGAAATAACGAAAGGCATTGGATGCCAAGTTTGAATATTTTTTAGTGACAGTTCTGCTTCTGTTACACCAGGTAGATTCTATCCATAGCACAACATTGTTGACTAAAATTATTTAATGAAAGCAAGGTTCCTGGAAAAAAAATTGTAGTATAACCACTAAACTTAAGAAAGAATAATATGTGGAACATATAAATTATGTGAGGCTATTATCTCTTATTTTAGAAATCTGAGTCAGCAAGGACAGGTATTTTAAAGCAATTGTCACTCACTAATGATTCTTTTCAAGTCAGTGTAACTTACACTGATTTCTCTCCTCCTTCTTTATATTTGAACAGAAATTTCTGCATTTACATAGTTCTAATACACAGGCTGATCTCCATGTCTTCTCACTGCTGTGCTAGTAAGTAGTCTTTTAAGATAGAGCCTTTAACAATCCATCATTTTATTCACATCCAAATTTATGTCCAGTGCTTTGAAGATAGCAGACGCTCAGTAAGTTCTTTTAATGAATAAATAACTCCATAAGCAGGGGTCTGCCATATGAGAACTGCCTATCTTGATATTAACAACATTTTATTCTGCCTTTGTGACAATTTTGGAAACAGCTAAAACGATGCCAAATTTGCTTAAGCAGCAAACATTTAAGGAGCACTTGATATATGCCAGATACTGTTATGTGGCTTAGGTTATCAAAATTAAACAAGGGAAAATAAAAAATAAAACAATAAACGATGAAGGAATATGAAAAGATGTCTTTTGATATTTCAGGCCAAAGTTATAGCCCAAGAAGTTTCAAATACTCAATTTTTTTTTTCTCCAAGCTTTCTCTAGATTCTATAGATTCCCCTGCCCAAAATATATTAACTTATTTTTTTAAGGCATTATCTCAGAGGAAGGAATTGTGTCTTATTACTTCCAGTGAGGAGGAGTCATCCATGACTGAGAGCTTTCGGCTCTGGCTCTGCTGATAATAACCTATGGATATTGGAGCAGGAACGAGAAATGCAAATAAATTGATGATAGACTTCAACTTTCAGAAAGTGAATAAGGTCATCTTCCCTTACATGTTTTAAAACTTTGATTACAGAACAGGCTCCATTTTTTTTTCTATTTTATTCTTTGATGTTCACTCCAGCCATTTTTTAATTGTGTAGAAGCCATTTTCTTGTAGAGAAATGCTTAGTTTAAGAGCTTGAATAACGTTCAAGTTCATGGTTGCTGACTTTGCTGCAATTTAAATAACTCTTAAGTGATGTTACTTTCCCTGTTTTCCATTGATATTACCACCTACTGATGATTCATATTTCTGATAGTACTATAAAGTCAGGTAGACAGTAGAGTATCAAGATTGTTACTGTTTATGTTTTATCATTTACTATGATACTGAAAAAAATTGGATGAAGGGTAAGGTCCCTAAGAACAAAATGAAAGATTTGGCTAGTTTTGTAAGATTATATCATTTGAGAAGATAGATATCTGAGGGATATTTACTGATCAGACGATTCTATCATAAGAAATTTAAAGGACATACTAAAATTTAAGAGGTACATAGGATGGGTGTGGGTCTAAAAAAAAGGACAGATCTAAAAGAATGCACAGAAATGTCAAAGGTCAGACTAAGCATCAAAGAAAGAGAAAGAAAGGATCATTTGCATGAAGAAGATTCCAAAATGGTTGAATGTAACCTTCTGCCACTTTCCAGACTGGAGCAAAACTCAGTGTCATTGTGATCACTTCATTTCCTTTACCTCCAGATTAGATTACCTAATTAATCATCAGTTTCTTTCAGCATAAAAAATATATTTTCCTTTTAAAAATTCCTGCAGTCATGGTCACATTTCAGACTCATATCAGTATCTGATGTACTACGTAGTGAAGTTTCTCATAACTGACCTCACTAGCCTAGTGGTTTCAGAACCAGTCCTGACATTGTTTGAAAATGAAATTCTCTAAAATTCAAATCTAACACATCATTTCCTCAACTTTCGAATACCGATAGCTCCCTCTCTTTCTTTTCCTCTTCTTTCCGTTTCCCTTCCTGGAAGTTCACTACTAAGGCCATTAGGTGGATCCCAGCAAGGACAGGATGCCCAGAGGTGGAAGAGTGCTGAGGACAGCGGGGGGGGGGGGGGGGGCCGGGGGCAGAGCTGGAACAGTGAGCTTCCCACCTCCACAGGATATTGGAGGCTGAGTAGGTAGGGTCTTGGAGTTGTGGGGCATCCCACTAGGCATACCATGGATAAGGAAGACACCCATGTAAGGTGTGGGAAAGCCAGCCAGAGGAGAGGTGTATGAGGAGGGAATCTGTGTCAGGCTGGGGGTTGGAGGAGATCATGTTACCCCATGTTGGAACAAGGTAAGGAAGGTGATGCTGGGGAAGAGATTTGGAGCTCAAGGGTGATGGGAGCTTTCTTAACAGGGACGAGCCCAGCCAGGTGTTTCTGAGCCTGGACAGGGTCAGGGTGACTTCCCCCCATGGGTGATGGTAGCCCACCCAGGGGGCTGGAGTCAGAGTAGGGTAAAAGAGGATACTGGTAGGGTTGGTGGGACAATTGTATGACAAAAAGAGATGACATATGTAGGAAGATTAATAGAATAAGTAAATAAAGATAATCATGGTCATGCTTATCAATTATAGAAAGTAGAACTACAAATAAAGAAAGGGGAAAAAAGAAAAACAGAATGAGCCCTGTGATGCTGATGAAATTTGAAAGGTGTTGGTGTATGCATGTATGCCCATACATATACAATCACATCCACACACGTCTCCTAGCTCTACCCACTGAGAGGGCCTGGGAACAGCAGCACCCCAAAAGCAAAGAGCCAACCTAGGGCTTAAATATTGATTAATAAATATCATTCTTCCCTAAAAAGAACTTGGCTGATTCCAGGTATAGGGAAGATAAATTATAAGATCTCAGAATATCTTGTTTCTAAAACAAAGGAGACGTGTGCTCAAGGAACAAATGAAAGGACACGGGGGCCAATTTTTAGGGGCTCCCACTGACTAAATATAGGCCAGCCTGGGCATCAAAATAAACAGTAAGAAGAAGTTACGACCCACTGAATAAATTTTTTAATGCTTTATTTATTTTTGAGAGAGAGAGAGCGTGAGCGCGGTAGGGTCAGAGAGAGAGGGAGACACAGAATCTGAAGACAGGCTCCAGGCTCTGAGCTAGCTGTCAGCACAGAGCCTGACACAGGGCTTGAACCCACGAACCGCGAGACCATGACCTGAGCCAAAGACAGACACTCAACTGACTGAACCACCCAGGTGCCCCTCGACCCACTGAATAAAATAGGACCCTAGGAAGAAACTAAAATTTCGTTAAGAATGGGAAATGCGCATGTCTACAAATACACCTTCCCACAAAACATCTAAGCATTTTAATATTTAAATCCCCTACAAAATAATTACATTGAAATGTAAAAGAAACATTATGATAGGCCTAGCAGGTAGCACCTAGATGAAGTGATTAAACTTACTATTGCCACGCTAGGGACATATTTGAATCACATATGCCACTTTATATGATGCAATGAGAAGAACCCTGTTACTTAAGGAAAATTCCTGCCAAAGATGCATAACTTGAAAATAGCCATAAAGAGACTTCAGGGAGAACCCAGATAAGAAACATTCTATGCAGTAACTGGCCCATATTCTTCAAAAGTGCTCAATTCAAGGAAATGAAAAAAAGACAGGAACGATTCCAAATTGAAGGAATATAAAGGAAATCTAGACAACTAAATATGGTGCATCATCCTGGACATGGTCCATTTGCTGTAAAGGCCACTGACAAAATGTGGATGACTTCTGAGGATTAGATGGTGCTAATTATTAATATTAACTTCCTGATTGTTCTGGTTATATTTTCAGAGCACCCTTGTTTGTAGAAAATACAATTAAAGTATTCAGAAATATATGTTAAAAAAAAAAGATGGTTTTAATGATACTAAAGCATGTGGTAGGCACAGGTAATAGCCAAATTTACTTTAAAAAATGTTTATTTTTTTTATTTTGAGAGGGAGAGGGCACATGGGCTAGTGGGTGAGGAGGGAGAGAGAGAGAGAGAGAGAGAGAGAGAGAGAATCCCAAGCAGACTCTGTGTTCCCATGAACTGGAGATCATGATCTCCAAAACCGAGAGTTGGATGCTTAACTGACCGAGCCACCCAGGTGCCCCCAGTTTACTCTTTTAAAACTTACCTCATATACGCATATCCTCCTTTCCAGCCCGTACAACATATCTTATAATAACACTTTGGTTTTGCACATGGAGTGGTACCTGGTTTTCCTCTACTTTTCTACTTGGAAAACTTTTGCTCATTAAGATACAACTCAGTGGTAATGTATTGTATAACAACTTGTCTGACTCCATGAGGCACCTTACCTTTTTCTCTCCCTAGCATAGACAATGCATTCTTCTTTAAAAATTAACAGTTAACCTTGCTATTGCATTTTAATAATTTGTTGATGACACTTATCTCTCCTCCAGAACATAATGAGCCATTGTTGTTAGTATTATTATTATTGATACATTGTTACATTTCCAGGGCTCACTCCCCATAATATCTGGATGTAGGGGCGCCTGGGTGGCTCAGTCAGTTAAGCTCCGACTTCGGCTCAGGTCATGATCTCATGGCTTGTGGGTTCAAGCCCCACGTCAGGCTCCATGCTGACAGCTCAGAGCCTGGAGCCTTCTTCGTATTCTGTGTCTCCCTCTTTCTCTGCATCTCTCCTGCTCATGCTCTGTCCCTCCCTCAAAAATAAATGAACATTTAAAAAATTAAAAAATATATATCTGAATGTAGTAGGTGCTCAAATATATTTTGAATACATGAATATTCTGCGTCAACCTGATGTGTTTTGTATGTCACAGATATCAGCCTTTCAGTGACAGTTATATTTTAATTAGATGAGCATGTCGATATAATGCTGAACAAAATTGTGGACGTCAAAAAATCTTTTAACATAGATGATATTTTATAATGCATTTTACCATTTTCTATTTGAAGATCATAAAGAAATCCACTGCTTTGTCTCCTGACCTGCTGCCAGCAGCTATAATCTCCTCAGGGTCCCTTTCCCATCTGCAAATAAATCAAGAGATCACAGTGTTCTCCCCCCTCCTCCCCCCCACGCCCACAGCCTCCCTGGAATTGCAGAGGCCAGGGGCTCTCAGACTTAAACATGTATCAGAATCACAGAGAGGGTTTGTTTAAAAAAAGAATTTCTGGGCCCCAATGCCACAGTTTCTGTTCCAGTAGATCTGGGCTGGGACCCAACAATTTGCATTTCTAACAATTTTACAGTTGTTACAATTCTGCTGTCATGGTGACCACCCTTTGAGAACCACTGCTCTAGGTTTTATCTCACAACTATGAGGTCAGCTAATTCTGACCATGACTCCTATCATGAATCCTCTCAGCCTGAGAAAGGGAAGACTCCCCTGTCCCCCATAGGCAGTCATACTTTCCTCAAGCAACCATTTCCCCTGGGTAAGCAGAAGTGATATACACTGTACAAAATCTCCACTCCTTCATCATTTGCCGATTGTTCCACCAAGTTTTGGCTTAATCCCATAACAGATTTCCTAGGTCTTCCACCTCACTGGATGTTGTCTGACTGGCTTGAAGCTCAGTTCTCCTTTCCACACCCATCCCTCCATAACACACTCTAAGAGAGGCTGGTCTTCTTCCATAAGGCTCAGTATCTCAATTTCCAACAGGACTGTAGCATCCCAGCAGTTACTCCCTTACATTCTTGTATGAATCTTTGCTCCTTTAAGGCTCAAGACTTGATCATCTATCTACCACCTCTTTAGATATTGAAGACTTTGTCTCACATTCTTACTCTCCACTGAAGTACAGTTGTCCCAGCAGGAGACTTAATTGCCTAGGTATTATGGTGGCTTCTCATTTTTATCAAAATGCTTAATTCCAAAGACGCCTAACCCTGATTTATTTAAGAGACTCCTTCCCAAAGCAAACCTCTGAGCCTTCTCATCTCTGAAATTATAAAATCCTGCATTCCATTCTCCAACAATCACTTGTCTTCTAATATATCTCATTTACATTTAGAATAATGTCTACTGATGCCTCTACGGTTTTTCCATAAAAAAGAATTAAAGGGCTTCCACCATCTTATTTACCACTCCCTACGCACACACCCCTCATTTTGGGACACCCTTGTTCTTTTTCTTCCCTCTACAGTAAATGCCAAATGCTCCCAGTTTTAATTAAAAATAAAAGTGTATTCTGCATACACTTTGCTCCTTGGACTTCACCTTCTACAATCTAGTGTATGTATATTACTGGTAAAGCCCTTTCTGCTTTTCATTGTCAGCCACTCCCTCTCTAACTGTATCCCTGCTATCATTAGACAGGTTTCAGTCCCTATAGTTCTACAATTAATATCATTCCTGGAATCCCCATTCTTTGCCCAGCTACTATCTTTCCTTTCTTATGCCTCACATATATGTGTCATATATAAACTCTACATTTGCTCTCACCTTTCTTTCACTCCCCAAACCTCTGTAATTTCTTGTAGTCCATCTATCATCCATGAGCACATGCCACCAAACCCACTCCTTCCAAGGTGTACAAGTAGTACAAACTAAGGATCACACTGTCTTGGTTCTTTTGTTTCCTGTTCTCCATGTTAGATCCCCCTTCCTCCTTCTGTCACTATGTACAATTATTCAGTAGAGCAGTACCTTAAACCTTCTCTTAGTTATTTCATTCATACATTGCTCCGTTGCTTCCTCAAAATACTGGGGTAGGAGGAATGGGTTGGCTAGAATTATATACCAGATAAATCCTCCTTCAAGAATCAGAAAAAAATACTTTTTTTTTCAAACAAACTGAGAGGCTTTAACATTCAGAGACTAATGTGTAAAAAGTGTACTTCACAAAAAAGGAAATAGAATTGGGACTTACTAGTCTGAAAATTTCTGCTTTTTAATTGAATTGTTTATTTTCATGGCTGGCATGGTTGAATTTATACCTACCATTGTGCCTTCTGTTTTCTATCTATCCCATCATACACTTTTTGTATTCCTGTTTCTTTTTTTAGGAGTCAATTGATATTTTTTAAAGTAAGCCTTTTTTATTTACTCTATTGGGAATTTGGCTTTATTATCACTAGTTGCTCTAAGGATTCAAAATAAATCCTTAAATTATTAGAATGCACTCAGATGTGATAGTGTACCACTTGACCTAAAATATACAACAGTATAATTTCAATTATTTGCAATCCTTTGTGCTATTTTTGTCATAGTTTATCAATGGATACGTAATAAACCCAAAATGTGATATTGTTATTGTTAATGTGTTATTTTTAATAGTTCTTTGTCTTTTAAGAAGTTAAGAAGTCAGTTTTTAATATCTACCCACCAGTTCGCCATTTTAGGTGTTCTTCATTCCATCATGTCAATCAAAGATCCCTCTATTATAATTTTCTTTCAACCAGAATAACTTCTTTTAGCACTTCTCATAGTAAAGATCTTCTAGTGGCAGATTATTTCAGCTTTTATTTACTGAAAAACGTAGATATTTCACACTCATACTTGAAAGACATTTTTGCTGGATAAAAAATTCTGGGATGGCTGGATTCCTCTTAGCACTTTTGTAATATCATTGCAATATCCTATGATGTCCATTTTTTTTCCTAGTAAAAATCAGTCACTATTTGTTTTATGCTGATTCCCTGTAATATATGTAGGTTTGCTTTTTAAAAATCTTCTTATACTTCTTAAAATTTACTGAACCTCTCAAATCTACGAGGGGTATTTTTTACCCAATTTGAGGAAATTCTGACGTGTATATATCCATATCCGCATTATCTCTCCCATATCCTTTTGCTATTCTTGTTTTTCACATTCAATCCTATGATGATGTTTTACACAGATCCTTGAGGCTCTGTTCCTTCCCCCTCCCCCTCCTCCCTCTTCTTCTTCTTTTCCTTTTTAATATCCTCATTTATGATTGTGTAATTTCCATTTATTTGTTTCCAGTTCATTGATTCCTTCTTCCACAATTCTCATCTGTTTTTAGGTTTCCATAGAATTCTAGAATTTCCATTTCATCTTTTCTTTATGTTTGCCTTTTTCTGCTGTAATTTCAAGTCTAACTTTTCACCCTATACCTTCCTTTACATCTTTGAACATATTTATAATCACTCTTTAAAATTCTCATCTATTAATACATCTTAGATGAGGTTTATATTGCCAGGTTCATTCTTCCTTCCTTCCTTCCTTCCTTCCTTCCTTCCTTCCTTCCTTCCTTCTTTCCTCCCTCCCTTCCTCCCTTCCTTCCTTCCTTCCTTCCTTCCTTCCTCTTTCTCTCCCTCCCTTCCTTGATTATAGAACAATTGTATCTTGCTGGTTTAGTGTCTTTTTTGTTTTAATCTGTCTTGAACATTATAGTTGAAAAATGAGGCTGCCAGAGCTATGTTGTCTTTCATTAACGGATGCTAAATTTTGTTCTTACAGTTAATTAAATTATTATTTTTTTAATCCTATGAGTCTTTAGATATATTTATTTTTCAGGTAGGCTCTATTTTGGTTTCACTGTTAGTCCTACCACATAGCTCTTGTATCTCTGTTCACTTTCCAGTTCTGCTGAAGCTTATCATTGTTTGCATGCCTCAGAACACCAGTGGGAAATCCCTCTTTTGTGCAGATCCCTCTTTCCAGGGTCCTGGTCCACAAATAATTCTAATTTTTTCAACAGCCTAAATTCTATACTCTCATCATTGCCTCCTCAGCTTAGTGAGGTCACCAAGTCCTGGTTGGCCTCCACCATCCTCTGCTGTGGTCAGGAAGCCACCCAACCACAAAGCCAGACCAGATACAAAACATACCTCATGTGTTGTCCTTCTCCACGGAATTACAGTCTTGCTCTGCACGGAAAATAGTAATTTTATATAGTTTGTCCAGACTGAGGGGAAAACTCTATCATATTGGGTTGCAAAAATCTGGCATTGAATTTTAATCCTCATTTGTTCTGTTACTCCTGGTGTACATTTTTGCAGGTGATTTTTTTTGGTGATTTTATATTTTGATGATTTTTCAGTGATTTTATCAGTTTGTAAAAAGAGATTTTTCAGTCTGGTTTGTCTCTGCCATATTCCATTAGAAGTTTCCAATTATTACTTTAATTTTTTATTTTAAAAAAGGTTGACAGTATTTCCAGTTTTGCCATGCATTTATAGAAAAAGGATTTCAGTGGGTATAAAATTTGATTTCCAATTCATTTTACTCAAAAGACTGTAGATATTCTTTTCTTTGTCTTTTCAAATGTATAAAAGTCTGAAAGGCCTGCCTAATTTTGTTTCCTTGAATGTAATCTGTTTTTGCTACCTAGACATTGATAAAATTTTTTTCTTTGACTCTTTGAATACTTATGTAAAGATATCTAGCTATATGCCACTTTATTGACTTTTCATGGCGAATGATAAATCTTATTAATCTTCATACACAAATATTTATTTGAGCTAGGTAATATTGTATACTTTATATCTCTGACTGTTGCATCTTTTCAAATGGTTTTCATTTTACACCTTTTAAACACATACAAAATCTTTATATTTTTATTCTTCTTTTGTCTTTCATAACCATTGTTTCTCTATCCCTGTTTTTCTGTTCATTCTCATACAGTTTTCTGATGAATCAATCATGTTAATAAGACTGTCCCAGTAGATCTTTGTTACACAATTCACTTATTTCCTCCCACGTCCTCAGCATACCTTCCCATGTCCTTCACTTCAGTCAGATGACTGTGGAGATCTATCTTTTACCTATAGTTGACTGTGTAGTTTTGAACAGAAGGAGTTTACTTTCTCACAGATGAAAAAGTAAAAATATAAAGGCAAGCTGGAAATTAGTAAACTAATATAATAAGGTTAATGAACATGTACAGGTCCTTAAATCCTTAAGAAGCAATAGACACAATAAGGAGAAAAATTTAGGTATGTTTGCCATCACAAAAAAAGCAGAAAGCTGGTGTTTAATCAGACGGAAGAAAACGTTAAGGTGAGATTGTTCAGAGCATGCTCCAATGTGTATTGCCTTGATGTTTGGACCTTGTTACATTTTAAGGATTGGTAAAGCCAAGTGATGATTATGATCAGTCTGATAATAAATAAATAAATAAATGGAAACTCTAAGTAAAGCTAACAGTTTAAGTAGCCAAACACTATGTGGTCTAAAGCTCCATTGTGATGATATTTTTTTTTTTGATGTGTCAACTTGTGTAGTTTACCCAGTTATTCAAACACTAATTGAAGTATTACTGTAGACATAATTAAAATTTAACCAGTTGACTTTAAGTAAGTAAGATTATCCTAGATAATCTGCATGAGCCTGATTCAATCAGTTAAAATGCCTTAAAAGTAAAGCTGAAACTTCCCCAAGAAGAAGAAATTCAGCCTGTGGACAGTAACTTCTGCCCATGCCTGATACTCCCTTATCCCTTTCCTGGCAGTCTAGCCTACAGACTTCAGACCTTCACAGTTGTTCTAGGAGCAAATTTCTCATAAAATATCTCACTATGTGTCTGTCTGTTCCTCTTCATCCTTCATATATAAACATATGTATGTACATATTATATATGTGTATATATGTTTATTTATCATATATTACATATACAGATGTGTTTATGTGTAGATAGACAGGTCAGCTAGGGTTCAGCCAGAGAGGTAGAAAATATATTCAGGAGTGTGCCTGATTCATCCATCTTGAGGGAAGATCTTTGGATTAAATCCATGGTTGTCCTGTAGATAGTCACTGAGGTTATGGAGAAAAAAATGGGGGTTAATAATGAAAGGATTAAATTACACCTGCATTCTCAAGAGCTCCCTGGGGGCTGTATTTATTGTTTTTCTACCTGATTTTGGTAGGTCCAGTGTAAAGAGTACAGCAGTTGGTGCATATACAAATTGGCCTCAACCCTGCTCCCCACCTGGCACTGCAGAGACAGACATTTTATGGGCGCACAGCGGGATACTGCAACACACTCCTATTTATTTGAAATGGTAACGATTCACAAAATAACTGTCACTTGATTATAGAAAAAAATTCCGGGGCACCTGGGTGGCTCAGTAGGTTGAGCATCCAACTTCAGCTCAGGTCATGATCTTGTAGTTCATGAATTCAAGCCCCACACCAGGCTCACTGCTGTCAGCCTGTCAGTGCAGAGCCCACTTCAGATCATCTGTTCCCATCTCTCTGCCATTTCCCCGCTTGCACTCTCCCAAAATATAAACAAATATTTGAAAAAAAAGAAAACAAATTCCACCCTTGATATTATAAACAATATGGAAAATTATAGTCACCTGATAGTTTTCCCATTGAACATTTTTGAAACTATCTGACCCATTGATAATAGCCTATTAAGGTTCATTAACCTAAAATTTCATTCATGAGGCATAGTGGAATGAGCTCTAAAGTTGTATGTTAATTACTGAAATATGAGTTTCTGTAAGCTCATTAATTTTAAAAAGTTATTTAGAAACCCTTAGGGGTTCCATTAACTACATGCTGTAGCCAGATTCTGAGAGCAGGGAGTAGGGACTAAGAAGACCACTTCTATTTATGTAACTTAGAGGTTTAGGGTCAGCCTTGAGTTTGAAGTCCAACTCTGCTGTTTATTTTCAGTCTGAATTAGTTAGAAAAATTCTGCCTTAGTATCATCATCTGCAAAAATGCAAGAAATATTTATAGAGTCAAGTGCAGTGTGTATTAAATACAATAGAGGCAACGCTTTAAAAGCAATGAAGTTTATCCCTTGTGTTATATTATGGGACTTTCATAAGTTTTTATTTGCAAATGAAAAACCTTCCTTCTGGTTCTAAAATTATATTTATCTATGTAGATCTTTATTATGTCACAAATCAATCAGCATTTTTCTTTGTCTTTTCTAATAATTCATATATAATGAATCCATATATATGTATATATGTGAATATGTGTAGATATGTGTGTATGTATACATGTCTATTTAACATAGGTATATATATATATACACACACACACACACACTACTTAAAAGTTACAGCAACATAGCTCAGTATGATTTTAGGCTTGTCCAGTCAAACTGCAAAGAAGATTGATTGAAAAGAAGTAAGGGATACCTGCGTAGCGCAGTCAGTTGAGCATCTGACTCTTGATTTCAGCTCAGGTCACACGGTTGTTAGATAGAGACCTGCTTCAGGTTCTGTGCTGAGCGTGGAACCTGTTTAGGATTCTCTCTCTCCCTCTTTCTCTTCCCCTCCCCTGCTTGTTCATTCTCTCTCTCTCTCTCTCTCTCTCTCTCTCAAAATAAATAAATAAACTTAAAAATATATTTTTTAAAAAGAAAGGAAAACAGAAGAACAGAGGAGTTACTATAATGTTGATTTTGAGAAGTCTTAGAAAGGTAAATTAGTGACATAATAATGGTAATGTGTTTTGTGGTCTCTATAAACTGGAAAGGAATCCATTTCTCTGTTGTTTTCAGGATTCTCATGAATAATTTTTGGTAATATTCTAGAAGATGGAAAGATGTCTCATTTTGCCTTGACAATTAACTTTATAGGTTGACATCCTAGGGATTTGTTTGATCTGCAGAATAGAAAAATCCCAAGCCTATTTTTTTAGCTGTTTATTTAAGGTAAAGGATATGTACCCATCAGAGTAGCTAGGTATGTTGTGTTAAGGAGCAGCCTCAAAATCTCAGTGGCTTAAAACTGTAAAAATGTGTATCTTGCTCTTGCCCTCCTATCTCATGTCTAGCCTCCAGGACAGAGAGCCTCTACGTCCATAGCTCCCTATCATTTGGTGATGCTGTATCTTTCCTCCATACTGACACACGAATGTACAATCTCTGACCCAGGAGAAGATAAAAGTGGAGAATTATCACCAGTGCACACATCTCATTGTGAAAACAAGGCACACAGTCACTTAACTTCAGGGTTTCAGGGAAGCACAGTCTTGTGTGTCTGCGGAGAACAGCCAGCCAGAGTCACTGCTGCTCACTACGGACTACCATGATGACCACTGTAGTCTAGCCAGTCTTGCATCTTCAGCGTCATCATAAACTAGCAGAATAGGCAACGTGGTGTTTCATAGGCTTGTTATTTGTGTGATATTTGACACTTCATTTTATCTCTAAGTGCGAGTCCATTGAAGTGATGTTTTGTTTCATCCAGCAATGACTTTGAACAAAATTACCATTTACTTTATTTCTGGAGGCCTTATGAATGAAATTTTTAAGCTCAGTTCAGTGATTCTGAGTATAATTCTTACCATTTTGTTTCATACTTAAATGTTATTCAATTCTGAGTTAAAGTAGCAGAGAGCATGCATGAAATGGAACACCCAAAGAGAAAGTGTACCGCCTCTTCCATTGTTCTGCTGATAGGAAAAATTCTCAATAATCTTTTTTTTCCAGTCTCCAATGTCATAAACATCAAAAATTACCAAAGCATATTATAATTCTGGGTATTCTATTTTTGGGACAGTAATAGACAAAAAAACAAAAGAAGAAGGAGGAGGAGGAGGAGGAGGAGGAGGAGGGGGAGGTGGAGGGGGAGAAAAAATCTCAAACCTTCCAAAAATGTTGCCAAAACGTTCAGGGGGCAACTTGGTTGACAGAAATCTAGTTTACATAAGTGCCTGTTCTGTGGGGGATATGTTTTTTTTTTTACTTAAAATATCATTATCATGCGGAAAGAAGAAGAAAATGAATGGCAGTCTTATTTGTAACAATGTATACATTTGAAGGATAACATGTTTTCTTTCCTTTGAATGTTTAACCTTATAATTTATACCATCATAGAATTTGAAAATAAATGAAATTTAATCAATTGGGGAATATATTTGTTTGTAAGAAGTATCAAAGCCTCTACAGAATGAGTGTGATCCCTCTATCCCACAAAATCAAATATGAACACTTTTGTCATAGGGGCAACATGTGTGATAAGGAATGTTTTGAGGGTAGTAGAGAATTTCATCTACCGCAGGTTAAGAGAATTGAAACTAAGGAATGTTGCCTTGATTTACCTACAGTTCATGGATATGTAAGGGCAGTTTCTGTACCCATAGGAGAGCATGGACTCCAAGAATTGGGTTCCTGATTTTGACCTCAGGAAACCTGCAATATCTGATTGCTAATCTTTATATTCTTCATTCTATTAAAGAAAACAATATTTCCAGAAAGTCAGTGGAAAAACGACCACCTGCCTATATTTGCCAAATATATTAATGATTATTATATGTCAGTGCTATTGTTTTTATCCCAATTTCTTCTTTTTTATATTTACAAGTAACATGTGTTCTCAGTCATTTAAAAATCTTCTGAATTACTCATGCATTAATTTTGAAATGAAACTTTCTCATATACCCACACTATGTGTATATACCAGACCAGGGATTTTAGGTTTTATTTTTTAAAGCAGCTGTATCTTTGTGCTCTACCAGTATTAGAAGTGGATCTTTGTGTAGTCTTTCAATGATATGAAAGCAGTGGACCTCAGATTTAAGGAGTAGTGGTAACAAGATCAATTAGAAAGGCACCATTGCTTCTTTGTTCTAGATGCAGTGTATTTTCCAAAGTCATCCCACACTGCAAAGGTATTTCTAAGTCTTTGTCCATTTATTCAGAGAGGCAGCATGGCTCAGTGGTCTGAAATAACAGGCTGGAAGATCAAGGACTGTGAGTTCTGGTGTTACATAGGAAAAAAAGAAAACTGTTGCTTGGGCTTTTTAGATGCCTTTAAAATGCTTCTTTAATATTGTGTTCCATTTATTCTTTCCTTTCTTGTTACTGTTCAGCTGGCATTTATCATATGGGTCATGGATACAAAAATAAAAGTCAAGGCTGTCCCAATGACTAAGAGACACCATAGGAACACGTAGAGGTGGATCTTAAAGAGACAGCAGCTTCCCTCTTGTTTGATTAGCACCTGGAAGATTAGCTCTAAACAGTTGAAGAAATGAGATGCAATTAAGTAAGAAAGCTCCAGAAGCTATCTTAAAAGCAATGTGTTACTGCAAAATTGAAACAATGGAGATATTTATGTAATGCTAATTTAAAATGGGTCATGAGATTATGACCCAATGAAGATGTCCGTTTCCTTCTGTATTTATCTAAAACTGTCAGAATAAGCCATTCTAATACCAAGCTCCCTTTTCAGATCATATGCAAATTTTAGTGTGTTCTGCTGTTATCTGTAATCATACATCATTTCTTTTTCCTCTTTCATGCTGGGTGTGGGCTTTCAACATTCTAAATTTCATGAAATTAAAAGTGGGAAAGCTATTTATTAATGGAACAAATTGAAACAGAGCCAAATAAACGCTGAGTAGAAATGAGCTTTGGTAGTCTCTGACAGATCAGAGTTGGATTTACAACCCTAATTTATAAGGCAAGGCCAGTGCATTTCCTCCCTCCACCAGTTTCTTCAGATAGTGGAAATTATTTACAAAACCACAATATGAATCTTGTAAAGATTTTCTTTCTGCTGCTTTTGAAGGCCTCCTTTATGAGCTTAAAACATAATTAAACTCAGTTGCAGTCATATGTATTTATCTGTCCTAGGCTAATAATTTGTTTTTATTTTAAAGGATCCACAGTAAGATTTCTGATGTGATTTTACATGTTACACATTGTGAGGCAGAATTCCTTTGTGTAAATATGATAGAAATTGCCAATCAGATCTTCATCAGTGCAACACTATATATTTTAAAAGGGTAACTGTTTATACAGCTCAGTCTATTTTTTTAATTTCAAAACATGATTTTTTTTTACTGTCAAAGAAATTTTAACCTGAAATGATTTAGGAACTGGAAGCAATAGGAAGTAGATGTGTCATAGAATGGTGAACACTAGATTAACATGTTTGCTTCAGCCTTCCTCAGGAAAAAAAAAAAAAGAATGTGTGTAATTAAATGATGGATAATTTGTATTTATTTGGAGTCCTGTCCCGATGAAATCATATCACATGTCTCTTCTCAGATGTGCCAAATTGTTCACTTTTGCATTATAAGAATAAATGTCTCACTTGTGTTAGTAATAGTTTATCAAAATAATTTAATGCAGGCTTATAAGATTTCAACATTTTGGCTGTTTTTGATCAGTGAACATCCATTGTGGAGCACAGGCTGTCTAACGTGTTCATGGTTAATTTTTCAGAAGTCTTAAAGCATAAAAATTATTTTCATGAACAATTTTAAAACTGCAAACACTTCCATAGCTACAAAACAAATTTCATTGCTTGGAAATGCTGAAGTCATGGATCTGCCTATTGAAATTCATAGAAGTTTTATAGGACAGCAAAGTTTGAACTGAATTCTGGTTAATCAAGTAATTTTATATGGTTTAAGCCAATGTTACCTTCACAGGATAAAAGAAATCATTAATGATAAAAAATATTTTTAGACCAGTAAGCACTCAACAAGTATTAATTCTCTCCTTAGGCCCGGGAGGAAACTGATTAATCATCTTCTAATCGAATAATTTCCAAATGTAGTAATTTCATTGCAGCATCTGTGATAGGTATCTTGTAAATCAAAGACATTCTATTTCAATCTTCCTGTTTTAGAAATGGAAAAACCACTTAGAAATGGTCCTATTGAAGTGATTAGACCAAGATTACATACCTAAAAGCTGATAAATGACCAGAATCTAGGGGTTTTTTTTCCATAACAAATCTACAATATTATTTTCAAATCAGAGGGTGCTTTTCTTTTGTCTGTTTCTTTAAATAGCATTAAAACAGCTGAGAGAATCCTATTAGAGCTAATGCAACCAAGTGGAACCAATGATCTATGTTTCATTTTTATTATAAAATGTATATATTTCCCTTTTCAGCAATTTGATAAGAAACATCTTTATTCTGAGGCTGTTTGCCATGCAGGTACACACACATTCACACACGTGTGCACGCACATACTCTAGCACAGCCTTCTTGTTGAAATTCTGTATTTAGGCTTATCACTCCGCCCTTCTGGCCCTTTGCTCCCAGTCCGTATGTCTCCTTTTGTCCACACTGCTTCCAGTTTAATATTTCTAGAATAAAAACCTGGCCATTTGCCTCCTCCAATCAGACTTCTTCCAGTATCTCCTAGATGATATATAAAATCTCTTCTGACAAGGGCATTACTCTGCTTTGGAGCCAAACTTTATTCCAGTCTCTCCTTGTTTTTTTTAAAACAGACTTTTATTTTGGAACAAATAGATTTGCATCATAGACCCCCCTCACCGAATCTGCCCCATGGTAAATATTTTACATTACCATGGTATAGTTAACAAAACTAGGAAACCAGTATGAGTGCATGAGTCTTAACTAAACTTCAGATTTTATTCAGATTGTACTGGCTTTTACATACAGTCTTTTTCTATTCCAGGATTCACTCCAGGATACTATATTGCATGAGAGTGTCATCCTATCTCTCTAGTCAGTTCTGGCCTATGACAGTTTCTCAGCCTTATTTGCCTTGACCTTGATAGTTTTGAGTACTAGTCAGGTATTTTGTAGACTCTCCCTCAATCTGGGTTTATCTGATGTTTCCCTCATGATTACACTGGAGTGAAAGGTTTGGGGGCAGAACATTACAGAGATGAAGTGTCTCTCTCATCACATCATACATATCTGGAAGTATGTGATTTCAAAATGACTTAGTTAACCTTGGTGACTGGGTCAAGGTAGTGCTAGAAAGGTTTCTCCCTGGGAAGTTACTATATTTTCCTTTTCACACTCTATTTGATAGTGAACTTGCCCCTACTCAGAAAGGTTGTGAAGGGAGTTTATTAAACTCTGTCTCGTAGAAGGGGAAGAAGTATCTCCAAATATTTATAATTCTTCATTTATATTAGTTCGGACTCACATATATCTGTTTCATACTTTGTGTTGTAGTCCAATACTGTGTTATTTAATTTATTCAAATTATTCCATCTTTGGTCATTGGAACTCGTTTTGACTGGTGAAGGTGTCCCTTTCACACACTTCCGTTCTTTGGATTTCCTGGCCTGACCAGACACTCCAGGCTCATCTTGTGTATCTCCTACTGGAGCCCTAGAGTCATCCTTTTCTCCAGCAAGTTTTGGGTTGTTTTATTGGGAAATGAAGGTTAGTCCTTGAACTGCTTACTCCGGATTGGAGTGATGCATTCCATTGCAGAATTTGTGTGTAGTTTTTGTGCTACCCTCAAATTCATAAGTGTTTCCACGAAGCCATTAACATTTTCATAGTATTTTCAAGTCTAACAGGATATTCTGTCAGAACTTTTCACTGTGCAGAGAATTTCTGCCAAAACACTGAAAGGACCAGGATACCCTGCATTTGAAATGCAGAGGACCTCCAAGGATTTGTTATCATTCCAGATCAGGCATTTCCCCCCAGTTGTTGCTACAAGTTGTCCAGGCAGCTCCGTAACCAAACTACCTAACTTCCCAGCCAACAAAAGAAGAGCCCTGAGAAGAGGGGGGTGGGGTGGGTAAGTAGCATTATTAGAGCACATAAAAATGTTTTCTTTCCTTCTGGATACTCCCTTTTCCCTCCCTGAAGCCACTTCAGGGAAGTCCAAGAGGATCCCTTATGATGTTCTGACATACCAAAAAGAAAAAATGTGGCTGACTTCTCTTCTGGTGCTTTCCCAATGCACTCTGCCCTTATTTTCTAGCTAAAAAGCATCCTAATCTGGTTTTATTTAAGTTTTTTTCATAATGTACTCAATCCACTGAGTATGAATCATGATGGTTCTAGACTGGTTTGTCATTTCCTTCCCCGTTGCCAGGGATTGGGCTAGGTGTGGTCACGTGACTTAGTCATGTGGCTGTAGGTCCTCTATGGGACTCAGGGGCCTCCTTGACAAAAGTGAACCCCCCCATGAGAAGGTCCTCTGGTCTCCTCTTGCAGATGGCTTCAGATGGGTGCTGTTATGTGAGGACACAGTGCCTCATCCTGAGTCTTTCAACCATGAGGCAGAAGTCATAAAGACAAAAATAAAATATGTCAGGAAAACAAATGATAAAAGCCATCGAGTTGCTTGATGATATTTTGAGTCTACTGCCCCTGGATGTCCTGTTAGGTAAACAGTGAATGTTAGAATCCTCATCAGTGGGAGGTTCAGATTATTTTATGCCAGTATAGACAGATGGAGAGCTTTTCCTCTGGATGAGTGTTTGCTGAACTATAGAACCTTCACACTCACCTTGGTACTGCTTCCTGAACAGGGATTAGTGGAAGAGAGTGTTCAAGGAGTCCAGGAGTAGGTTTTTTTGTCCCTCTGTAGCGATTGGCATGTGTCCTGAAGTTGGGGAGTATACTTGTATGTACAGGGTGATCCCTTTTCTGATCCACAGACTTCTGAGTGAAGGAGATCTACATTAGCATCCTGTGACCCAGGGCCTGAAGGAACTGTGATATTTTGGCTCTGGGAAGGGCATAGGGATACTCCTCACCCCATTCCAGTACTCTGTGAACAAGGCAGCCTCACTGGCTCCTATGGATCCACACGGGGGAGCCCAGAGGTACAGATGAGTATGAGCCCTAGGGATGTTCAGATTATTACTCTGCAAAAAGAGGCATACCCAACCTAGACAACAGACCAGGAATATCAACTGCTGGCAGGGCAGGTAATGCTGCTTCTCTGAGGAGGAGTTCCTCAGCCATGGAGATGCAAAGTGAGGGAGGAACAGCTGGTCCCCAGAATCAGACACATAAGACCTACCTGGAGAAAGCTCCTGCAGCAGAGGCCATCGGCACCAGATGGAACCAGCCACACCAGCACAGTCACTTACATAAGTGGGCCTCTGCCACCCAGCTGTCTGGCACATACCCTCCCTGTCACACCAAAGCTCTGGGAGCATAGCTCTAGGCTGAGCTCAGGAAAGAGAAGAGCTGTGCTCTAAGCTGATTATCACACATTAAATGACAGGACTGAGTGGTGATACATCAATAAATGATTCCACAGGCATATTTTTTTTTTCTGCTAGACTTGTTCATTGTTTGGAACCATATTTTTTGTTTTATATCTATAGTCTCTTGTGAGACTTCTCAACCTGGAGGGGGTAGGGTGGTGGTAATTATTCCTCCCCCTCTAAATAGCCTGGACTGCAAGATAGTGGAGAGATGATTGAAAGAATGTATGAATGAATTTATGTCTATTGTTTATATAATAAATGCAATTCAAGTTTTTTCTAACAATGGAAAACATATCTTCCAGAACAAATGAAAAAGGATTTTAAAGTCTTTAAAACTCAGATATTAATATAAAAATAAAGCCATACTTCATATAGAACAAAGAGGTAATCTACTTTGCCACCTTCTGTAGTTAACATTTTAACATGAATTTTGTTAATTTGTTTATTAGAAGACAGAGCATACGTTTAATCAACTAAAATTGCAGATTTTCTTCCTTGAATATACCTCCCTACGGATCTCCTTGTACTATAGCTCATATAGTTCTAAAAATAGAATTCCTATCTGATGCAGCCCTTTCTTCCACATCTGACCTCTTACTCAGGGTCACTTCTCTGTGCCCCTCTTCAGTGCTCTCTTCAATCCTCCCAATCTAACACTGCTGTATGGTTGCGAGTAA
The DNA here is from genome assembly GCA_028646485.1 of Cryptoprocta ferox. NCBI lineage: Eukaryota > Metazoa > Chordata > Mammalia > Carnivora > Eupleridae > Cryptoprocta > Cryptoprocta ferox. The sequence continues at coordinate 117,848,306 of CM053571.1, forward strand.
GAGAGTGTGAATCCAAATAGAAGCTCTGCCCTGTGTTTTATTTTTGTTACTCAACATATTCAGCTTATTCCATCTGCGTGATTGCCGAGCCTCTGAGAATGCTAATTTCTTACCCTATTCTTCCTAGTGCAGTGTGCTTCTGGAAGGTTGTAGCTGCCCAACCCAGTAAAAGAAGAGGAAATAGAGGGAGTAGGGGAGCTGCGAGTGCTGACATTTCTTTAACAAAGTCACTACTGTCTCCTGTGAAGTGTCAATGTCTCGGTCTTTTTCTTCCTGCCAAAACTGCGCACGTATGTGACTCCAGCTTTCTTTACAAGGGGAGCCATGACCCCCATAGGGCCACCATCTGTCTGCCTGGAGCAGGTGGTCTCCTCGGGATAGCAGTTCGCTGTGGTTATAGTTCATTAGAAGATGTGCTGACATTGATTTCAGGTCTTTGCATTCAATTATTTTCTTTAAGCTTGTTTACCTCTACATTGAGGGAATCTGTGATACAATAAAAGGAAAAGAAATGTTCTGTGCTGTAAGATACTCTAGCCCTGGGTCTGACTTCCGAAGCAGCACTCAGGTACGAAACTAGTCTATTTCAAACATTTCTGTAATTTGAAATATTCAGCAGACCAGTAGCCACCACCTCCCAAACAAATAGGTACTTGGAAAGTCTTCGAAGTATTCCATGGTAAAGATGCCTTTTTTCTTTTTCTTTTTCTTTTTCTTTTTCTTTTTCTTTTTCTCTTTGCTGGAATTCTAAATACCATTTTCTTAGTTAAATCAGATTCAAACCATGAATAGAAATAGTACAAATACTGGCACACTGGGACATTTTAATTCCTAAAAGTTCCGGCTAGAAACTCAGCAAAATCTGCTTTCTCTTGGCACTTCCCAAGAAATGTCCCAGGTTTCAGTACAAAAAGCTAGGGAGTCCGACTACCTCCAAAACAACAGTAGCGAGAATAGCTATTGAATGTTTTGGTGTCTAAGGTTCAGGGTTTTTTGTTTTGTTTTGTTTTTTTCTTTCTAAGTTGCAGCAGGAGAGTGGTCTCAGTTCCTGAGACTACAGATGGATAAAAACAGATTTGAAGGAAGGTGGAGACTTTCTTATTCCCTAGTTAGAAAATCAGCACCAGCGGGAGTATTTTACATTATCCTAAAGCCTTTAATCCCCTGCCCGAGCCTCCCTGAAGCCCCTTGCCAGTGAATTTGCATTGCTTCTCATAATAGGTGGTGTGTAAATAGGGCTCCCTGAACGGGGTTCCTCCTCCTCCACAAAACACCACGCTAGAAGAAGCACAATGGTTTCCTTCACAGCTCACAAAAGCCCTGGTCCCAGTTTCTCTGACCACTGGCTGTCCTCCATGCCCCTCATAATTATATATATATGAATATCCAAAGAATCGAGTTTCAGTGCTCTTGTCTTCATTGTTCAGGAGTATACTTGCACGTGGTGTATCATAAGGCTCATTTTTAAAATATTGGAATACCATCCATTTCCTTGCCTGCTTTACATGCTTGAGAAATCTTAAAATGTCATTTTTTTTCCTGGAAGTCTACCTTGTCCTCTCTCTCCTGTTCTTACATTAGATTTGAGTCTGACTTCTGTGTGCATGAGTGTGTGCATGCGGGTCTGTGTGTGAGCATCTGTGTGTCTGTCTGTACATGTCTCCGTGTCCGCTGATCTGTGTGTGAGTGGGTACGTGTCTGCGGGGGCGTCCCTGTGTGTGGCGGAGATTGGAGGGTGGAAATCTGGACTGGGCATGGGACATAAGAGAATGTAACACCATGGAGATGTTATGGATTATCTGGTGGACTGAAATGTCAGGGAGCTCTCCAAACAGATATTCTTCTCTGATCAAACACATAAGGAAATACTCAGCAAGGCACTACTTTCTCAGTCTAGAGGAGGAGTATCATTTCCCAGTAGGGTTAATGGTAATGGATCAGATGACAATGTAGCACAGTGGTTTTCTTAAGAGAAAATGCTCTGGAAAATTAGCACTTTGCCACAATATAAAGAATAACAGCCTCAATCCTTTGCCCTAGAAGGGCATAGGAACTCTGCATGTACAACAGGCTGCTCTGAATCTCAAATAATGATTTCTCTGATGTGGTAATATTCCCACTACCGTGGGCTCCAAGAGTGCGAGGCTAATTGTACGGTGTCAGATGGTAGGTGTGTCGGTGGTAAAATTTTAAGAGGCACATCAGTGAAGCTTTCTACAGCATAATAGCACTGATTAGCCAGCCTTGTGGTGTGGCAGCAGTGTGCTTTGCCACCGACTGCTCCCTGCCAGTGCTGGGCAGACTTGAGCTGCGGAAAAACACAATGATGCCCAAGGAGAAGGTAGCTGCCGCTCCAGCGTTTTCCATGGGGGGTTAGCTATTGCTTTGGGCAAAGAGGAGGTGGGGAGCGGTTGCAAAACTCCTCCGGGAAGACTTTACAGTTGCCTAATAGTTGCATGCTGGTCAGCTCTGACTTGAACAGAGACCCCTTTCATGCTGAACATGCTGAACAGAGACCCCTTTCATGACATCCCTGAGGCGAGCAATGCCACACCTGGATGGGGTCCTGTGAGGCTGTCCAGGGAAGCCTCCTGTTCCCAGGCAGGGCTGTGGAGGAACCACCCTAAATCTTTGACAAACGTGGAAAGCAGGGCTGTGGAGGTTTATGGTCACTGCCTCGGTCATAGGCAACATTTCCTAATGGCCCCAGTATTATAACGCCCCTGCTTGGTACAGAACCAGTTCATGGCAGTAGACAGGTGCTGACTTCTTTCCTTGCGTGTTTTTTACATGATGTCACCCAGGTATGCGTAATGCTTCTTCTGTTGTTTTGGGTTTTTGTTTTTTTTGGTTTTTGTGTGGGTTTTTTTGGTTTGTTTCTGACTTATTCCATGCTTTCCATTTTCACAATTTTCCCTAAACCAGGCCTTTGTCCCCTGATTCCAGGCCCAGGAAATCAACTACATCAGGACCCACAACTGCCAGAACAGGGTTCCTTCCACACCAGGGGTCAGATCTGCCTTGTCTGCATTTCAGGCTCTAAATCAACTATCTACTTCCCTCTGTGTCTGCTGCCTCATCCCTTCCCTACGTCCCCCAGCAAAGCTTCTAATGCTGATAGGCCAGGCTATTTTCCTGTCTTCTACACAAGGTCTGCTTTCTTTCCATTGTGTGTTTCATTCTTGCTTCTCCAGTCCATACGTGGAATATTGGCTTCTCTATTGCCTTCTATGAAAGCTACAATGTGGTCTAACTGTTCAAAATTTGTCTCCCTTAAAATTGTCTTTTCTTACTAGTCATTTTTATTGGATTACAGGCTGCATGCACTGGGGACTCCCAGTGGTTAAGAACCAAGACCCTGGCCCCATTAAACCCAAGTTAAATCCTAGGTCTCTTATTTGGCATATGTCTCAGATATCTGGCCCATAGAACATAGAAGACTGCATAGTATTGTAGAGAGGATTTAATGGGATAACTTGTGCAAAGTGTTTGACACATGGTAAATAATCAAGAAATAGTGCTAATCACTATTCTCACTTTTGAGCTAGTCTTGTTATCCAGTTTTTTATAGCACTTCTGTACATGGGTTGCACTTAGTATCATTCATTAATAAAATATTCGCATATGTAGATTCAGGTAAGCCTTAAATAGCCCAATGACAGAGATCATCACCCAGCATTCTTTGACTTTTCCCCCAAATCACATAGCTTTAGACTGTGCCCAGGGTCACCATTCAGTAGATACAGGACAGACTGCCAGCTATTAAAAATCTGCAAATGAAAAATCATGCTACATTTTCTCTGTGTATCCAAGAAGAAGTTTTTCATTCATACCATTTTCATCTTGTCTCTTTTTTTTTTCTCAGAACCTACGAAAAGTATGGGAAAGAGCTGAGTTGCATACATCTTTTAAAATTCAAATGTTCAATATGTGATAAGCCAGACTTCTTTTTCCTTTAATCTTATAACATTTTTTCACATCTCTAAAATTAGGATTTTAAATTTACATAAGCAAATTAAAAAATTTAATCCCAACCATGGATTATAAATCAGCCCTTGTACGTTTTGTTGTTGCTGCTGTTGCTTATATTTCATAGTGTTTTTAAGTGACAGTATCATAATATTCCCTATGATACGAGATTTACTGAAGCTGCACATGTCTTCTCCTAATCTTGAATGTGTATTCTGAATCCTCCCTACCACCAAGATTACCACTGTACCGCTGCATTTATGGAATCTCCTATTTTAAGAATATAAAGATTATGAACAATAATAGCTGATATGAATCAAGCACTTACTCTGTGCTAAACTCTTCATGTGCATTTTGTTACTGTAGGCCCTCCAAGATGGGATTAGACATGCAAGAGATTTCGTGAGGAAACAGCTAGGAAGGACAAAGGGGAGGGAGTCAAAGAAAACAGGGAGAACCTTTAGTCAGTGATAAAGGAGATTGGGTAGAAGAGTCTCAAGCTCAAAGGCAGTCCTAAGGAAGATCTATCCAGGAACTTTGAGAGGAGTTCTTAAGCCAAAGTTGCCCATTAAAGGTCTTCCTCATCTTATAGGCGTTGGGTTTTCATTAGGACCTTTGTTGAACACAGGGGTGAATCTAGGAATTCAGCACCTATGGCTTTCAGTCAGTATGCTCCCTGCAGTGGGAGATGTGGGTGGGGCACATCCATGCTTACCTGCACAAACTCAGTCTCAGAGCAGATAACAACCAGAGAGGGTACACAGTTTACCCAAAGTCATACAGCTAATGAGTGACATAACTGGATGTTAACACAAGCAGTCTGATTTCAAAGCCCATAACAGGGGCGTAGCTAGTTAGCTAGAATCTTAACAAAACAAAGTAGTTTGGTAGATATGATATTCATTGTTATCAAATTCAAATTTTAACTGAGTCCATTCCTTTTAGGAAGGTGATAAATCATTCTTAATCTCCCAAATTAATCATGAGAGGTCATGATCATTACTTTTGAAGAGATCTTGTGCACTTCATTATACATAGCTTTATTTAGACCAAATGTTGAGATGTTTAGGAAGAAAATAAAACTTCCATCTTTTTCGTCTTTTCTCTTTGAAATCAGCCTTCTGCCTAGATGATAAATGGTAATATTTCATCCTTCAAATAAATAAATAACAGGAATTTCCTGAAATGATGCTGTATTTTTATCAACAAATTTCCTTTTGAAAATTATTATTTCTATGGCTTACTCATAAAGAAGGACAAAGTATTTCCTTTCAGAAGGACCTCAGTATTTTGTTTGTTTGTTGGTTGGTTGGGTGGTTGGTTTCCTGTGTTTAATCCTATTCTACATACTTCTGTTGACTACTTGTAGTAGTTAGGATAAGCTAGGGAAGATTAAGTAACAAAGAAATCCACACATAGAAGTAATCAGGTTGGCATAATTGTTCTCTTCCGTGTGATTCTATGGGGATCCAAGCTCCTTACATCTTGTGGCTACGCCTGTGGGAAAAACGCATGGTGGTCTACAATCAGTGGATTTTTATGGATCAGATCTGGAAGTGGCACATACTGTGCTTGCTTACATCTCCTTTGAGGGTTATAATTCATATGAATACATTTAGGTACATGACAGACTTGGGAGATACAGTTTAGTGTTAAGCCCAAAGGAGAGTCAACAAGTTTTGGCTAGCTAGCTAGCATTCTCTGCCAAGTCTTTTATGATGTTCCTATAATCTCTTCAGTACTCTTGAGTTCTCTCAGTCAGTACCCCCCTCCATCTTAATCTTCTCAGTTTGGAACAGATTCCAACAGTCTTTCAACACATATATGAAGCCTCATGTAAACATCTGGGTTAAAAAGTCATGAGTGACTCAATAAACTACAATATCCCTACCCATTATGGCTAACTATATCACAGTTCTATCAAGTTACTCCAGAAAACCTGGTTTATTCAGAAATAGTGCTCATTCAAAAGGTATTTGAAATTGGCCATTATAGGCAAAAGCTGTAGTTTTCACTTATTATTGAACATTTCTATTTTTAAGGATATTTTGTAGGGCACCAATAGGACTTGTGGCCCCTTCAGGATAAAGACTATGCCTCTCATCACCAGAACACCATGAATGTGGTCATTACTGTGTGTGATTCAGTAGAATGAACACGAGATGGAAAAATTAGGAAAGAGTAGCACTGGTTTCAGACTTCCCTCTTGTTAGTCATAGAAACATAAGAGTGTAATTGATCTCTCTTACCTTATGTTCCCCCATATGTACATGGGAATCTTGCCCCTCTGTTTTCACAGTGATGATGGGTTAGGTACATGAATGTGCTTGGAAAACATTGACTCAGGTGCCAAGGCATGGCAATCCTTGTTATATTAACATCAGAAGATAACAGAATAACCTTTGTTGAACTCCTAGTTTGTTCAGGTTCTGTACAAGGAACTGTAGAATGATAAATATGAATTAGGAGCCGTAAGTTAAGTGTTCAAGATAAAAGAAACAGGCACAGAAATATGATAAGAGATAAAGGAGGCTCAAAGAAAGTAGAAAGCAATTGCCAACTAAAACCGCTTGGCAGAGCTGAGAGGGTGCTAGAGATAATCTTTTGATCAGTGTGGTATGGAACGAATTAGGAGAGCCTTGCTGATCACCTCTGCTGGAGTTTGTGGCCCATGCCTTGAAGTCACCAACACTGCCAGAGCTGCCAGTCTCACATCAGATTCCTTCTTTGTGTCCCTTGGGTTTCACAGGCTCAGAATTCAATTCTTTCAAGTGTGCGACTAAAAGTTCTACGATTTGAGAGTGTGCTGCCAACACAGAAAAGCTGAAAATAACCACAAATATTAGAATAAAATAATATTGGCTAACATTTAATGATAATACTTTATTGGCTAGGGTTATGATAGCTGCTGATCCAGATCAACTAAGAATTATCAGTGCATTAACACAATAGAGATCTAATCCCTACTTAAATAAAGTCAGTTGGTAGCAGGAGCGGGTGAGGACTCTGTGCCATGAGGTTATTCAGGCACCCAACCTATTGAAGGCTCTGCCATTTTTCACTACATAGCTTCCAGGGTTACTGTGGGTGTTAACATCTGATCACTTGACATGGAGACAGATTTGTATGGGATATTTCTTATGAGTTAGACCTGAAAGTACTCTGTTTCCTTTTCAGCCCATCCCATTGGTCATAACTCAGTTTTATGGACACACCAAACTTCGAAGCATACTTTGAATGAAATATTTAGGGGTTTTTTTTTTTCCACATAAGAACTTACATTTGTATATTTCCTGTATCATTATAGATCTCTTTCATCTACTTTGACTCATTAGATTACAAATGGTTAGATTACAAAGAAGTCAAAATCCTGTGAATTATTTTAGTCAATATCCTTATTTTTGGATGAGGAATCAGAGGTTCATGGCTGTATGAATTGTTATGGTCACATCCCTGATAATTTGAGGATCTGGTACTCAGAGCCCACTTACTTTCTTCATATTGCCTTCTGCACTTCCCCTTGTCACATGCTTCACTGGGGGAAAAACAGAAAAACATAGGAATTAAGGGATCCTATCTTAAAATTGTTTATAAGAAAGCACATAAAACTACTTAGAAATACTTATAAAGTAATGTATAGAGTAATGCAACCTAATATATTAAGAGGCCAAAAGCAATAAGATTTGGTAAGATAATTCATCTAAGGCTACCATTCATATAGTATTAATTCTGAACCTGAGATTTATCTCTAGGTTTTCAGTAAGCTTTCTTAGAAATGGAGAATGTTCCAGACATAGCTCTGGAAGCTACTTGTTGACCTAATCTTGAAAATGGGTTCCACCAAAACCTACTTCCATTCCTGGGATCTGATATATCCTCAGGCAGGATTCAGAGAACACACTAAAAGAACAGTTCTGGAGGAAAACAATAAGAACAAAAAAATCCATAAAAATAAAAAAACCTATGAGAAAAAAAATAGGTTTAATAGTTTTAGATTCAGCCAACATATATAGAGTACCTAATATAAACTAGACATTGCAGATGATTTCACACATATTATTTTGTTTGTTCAAATGAAATTATGTGAAGCAAAATAGGATTTGTATTGTCTGGAGATATAAATTATTTATGTTACCCTTGGATCTCTTTAGTATGAGTAAATGGTATTTGGCTTTAGTATTTTTTGCTGGGTTATTGCAAACTTTCCAAAAACTTGGCTTTATTTTTTTTTAATAAAACTATATATTATGCAGCAGGAGGAGATACTAAAAGCACATACTTTTTTTTTTTTTTTACCCCTCTGCTTTTAGGAAATGAGTACTATTTCCATACTCATTGGCTATGTGGCCATGAGCAAGTCATTTATATGAGGCTCAGGAACTTCAAATGGTGAATGATTATCCTAATCAACCTTTCCTGTCTCTGGTGCTGAATATCTATGAGCATCAAAAGTTCATTGTGTTTTCTACACTTAAAGCATTATGCAGATATCAGGTGGTATCTGATTGCCATTGGATGGATGAGACAACTGAGACTCTGAGTAACATCAAGATTTTCTAGGTGTCACAGAGTCAGGTAGAAGACTGTGCAAACTTAGACTCACTACTTCCAGGATGACCTTTCTCATTCATTTTTTACTTGAAATTTAATTGCTTTATATTCAAAGGACTTGGACAGAATGTTCAGTTTCTTTTGATCTTTCCTAAGATTAAAGTGGATAAAATATCAAACCAGAAACATTTTGTTTAGTGGATAAAAGAAGCAGCAGCAACAGCTTCCCCCATTATACTGAGTGGCTGGCTCCATGAACCAAGGTTTGTACATTTAAATCACAAAAAGCTCAAGGGGCCCCAACTTAGCTGTATTTGGTAATGAGCATTTGAACATAACACACACACACACACACACACACACACACACGCACACACACTATTTAGAAAATTAAAGCTTTTCCCAGGCATGGTAAAATGGCCCAAATTTGTATGGGGCAAGTTTTAGGAACTCAGATAATAGGAGTTTTGTCCTGTGATAAAATAAACATTAGCTCCTCTTTATCTTCTCACTGCAGTTAGTGTCAGAGATTCATTTCTGAGGGTCAACTTTGAGAATTCATTTCATATTCTGGTAAGAATGAGCCAGTAACAACTTGGAACACAGAATGTTGGCTGAACAAATAGACACTCGAGGCAGGCTTTTTAAATAAATGGGGGGAGAAATAGCATTGGTAAGTGTGCCCAGAGTCATTGTGGCATTAGGGGCATTTTGATCAATTGAAATAACAAAGTAATTAACACCTGCTGTGTGTTACAGCAGGGAATGAGGTAAATTGCCATTCTCCTGGAAGCCTCTGCCTTCTACAAATGTTGTGCTACAGTAGAGGCACCAGGAAGATCAATGTGCGCAATGCAGATCCCTTACAGAAAGAAGAGGCCTGCAGAACATGTTTATAAACTTAAACATACAAATCTGTCTATTCTTCCAAGAAGATTTTGGTCTCCAAGGATGAATTTGAAGGCTAGGCCAAATAATACTTATTTCTGCTGGACAACAATTTCTCTCTTAAATGTAGCATTTCCATCAGTTTCAAAGAATAGCAGTAAACTGTTCCTCAAAAACCTGATGTTACAGGCTCAGTTGTATCCCCCAGAATGTATATATGTTAAAGTCCTAACCCTCAATATCTCAGAATTTGGCTCTATTTAGAGACAGGATCTTTAAAGAGATCATTACATTAAAATGAGGCTATTAGAATGGACACTAATGCAATATGACCAGAGTCCTTATAAGAAGAGAACATTAAGACATAGATTCACACAGAGGGAAGACCATGTGAAGATATAGCAAGAAGAGAGACCAAGAAGAAGGGCTTTGGGAGAAACCAACCCTGCCAATACCTCGATCTTGGACTTTGAGCCTCCAGAATTGTGAGAAAATATTTTTCTGTTGCTTAAGCCACCCAAGCTGTATACCTTGTTGTGGAAACCCTAGTAAACTGATACATCTAAATTCCCAAGAAGAACACTAAGTTAGGTTCTTGGACCCAATTCCAATTTTGTGGGGGGTAGGGGCAGGGGGCGGGCTTGCGCTCAACAAAAAGCAGTGTGTTTAGGAATTGAGCTCAATTCTGACACTGTCTACCCAAAGATAGGATCTCATTCCACAGGTTAAGGGCTTATAGGGCTCAATCCCAGAAGCCCACCCTCCAGTACAGAGGCCAGTCGCAAGCTCATGTAGTTACTTGGGCTTCTGACTGACCAGCTACAAAATGGAGGTTCCCTTAACCCCTTCTCTGGGTTCAATTAAATCGCTAGAGGTGAGGAGATAAGGCCACGCATGGACTTTTCCCTTTTTCAGTAACTGGGCCTGGTGTAAGTAGCCACCTGGTTAGTTGGGGCCTATGGATATTTTGAGGTGAATCACCCAATGGGCCTACCTGGATTCGGCCCGGTGGTAGCTGTGGCCCTTTCTACGTTCCATTGCTCAAGCCTATTCACCTAAAAGCAGCCTCTACACATTCCAGGCTTTTTTATGTTTAGTGTAGGTATATGTTTCTGGTTTATTTTTCCATATTAATAACACGGTGTTCTGTAACATGATTAATAACATGATTTTCACTTATTATTATACTACCTCTATTTTCAATGTGATGAGCAGTAATTAGTGCTGCTAACGAAATATTTCCAGTTTTCCTAATTCCAGGTGCATGATAAGGTTCCTGAAGCCCTAGGGTCTGTGCGGGGCCATAAGTTTAGCTTGGCCAGTCAAGTTTCAGTGGAAGTGACTTGTGTTACTTCTAGGAAAGAACATTTAATTTCCAGAGTATAATCCACCAGAACACTTTCCCTTTCTGCCATAGTACTGGCAAGGACCAAGATGGTGCCTGTTCTGTTAGCCTCTCTATGTGATTTTCATTGCTTCTGTAACAAAGCATCACACATTTGGTGGCTTCCAACAACGTAAATTTATTCTCTTATAATTCTGGAGGCCAAAACTTCAAAATGAGTCTTATACGCCTAAAATCAAGGTGTCAGCAGGGCTGTGCTCCCTCTCTAGACCCTAGGGAAGAAGTAATTTCTTTGGCTTTTCCAACATCGATGATTACATTTCGTGACTCATGATGCCTTCCTCTTTCTTCAAGACCATCAGCAAAGCCTCTTCTCTCTCTGCCTCTGCTTCCCGCTGCTTCTATCACATGACCTTCTTTTTTACCACCAGTGATCAAATATCCCTTTCCTCCCTCTTAAAAGGATGTTTGTAATTACATTTAGGACCCCCCTGGATAACCCAAGGACAGTCTCCCCATCTCAAGATCCTTAATGTAACTACATCTAAGGAAGATCCTTTTCTGCTTAAGGGAATTCACAGATTCCACAGATATGGATTTGGATACAATTGGGGCTCATTATCTAACCTACCTCAGGCTTTATCCCACAGTAAGGAAAAGTGGAGTAGACCTCCCATTCATCCCATCTTGGACATGTGAAGTGAGCAATATACAAACCTCTCTTTCTATAATCCACTAGGATATAAAATGTTGTTGCTTTTATCATAGCATAATTTAGAACATACTGACTGATAATGGTGTTAGTTTAATATTTGTTGACAATATTACTTTTAATTATTGAATCTTTTTAGAAACTTGCCATATAACTGTATCATATTTAATGTAATAAATACCATACTGGAAGTTAAGTGGCCTCTAGTTTTTCAATGACTATCCTAATTGATAAATTCAATTATCAGTGCACATCTCTGCTTACCCTCTGAGAGAAAAATCCTAGATAATGTACTCCTGGATCAAAAGTTATATGAACCCTTAAGGATGTTTTGCCTATGGTTAAAGGCTTTCAGAAATGTTATGCCCAGACTCCTCAATAGTAGGGTTTCAGGAGAACAATTGTTTTTGTTTTTGTTTTTGTTTTTATTTTACCCTCTCTCAGGGAAGTCTTTTGTTAACTAGTCCAATAAGATAAACTTGAGAAATTGAATTGATCAGTCCTCTGGGGAATTTCCTGGTTCTCTTGTGGGTTAGATGAAATAGAGCAGAGGGTTTATTTCTTGATTCTCCTTTTAAAAAAATCTACACTGGGGCACCTGGGTGGCTCAATCAGTTGGGCATCTGACTTCAGCTCAGGTCATGATCTCGTAGTTTGTGTGTTGGGCTCCGCATCAGGCTCTGTACTGACAGCTCGGAGCCTGTTACCTGGTTCAGATTCTGTGTCTCCCTCTCTCTCTACCCCTCCCCCACTTACACTCTGTCTCTCTCTCTCTCTCTCTCAAAAATAAATAAATTTAAAAAAATTAGAAAACAAAAGATCTACACTGGTATGTTTTCTGTATATAGAAATGTTAAGAGCATTGGGATGAAAGAGGGAGTAATTATAAAAATGAAGTTAGTGACTATATAAACTCAGGTACAGAGTCTGACTGAAAGAGAAAGCAGAGAGAACTAACATATATCTATCACTTTTTAAGGAGAAAGTCCAGCATTGCAAACTGTCCCATTCATTTGCAGTGGTTTCTCTTCTTTCCCCTCCCTTTTTAAGTCTTGAATACCATCCACTTTTGTTTGCCGCACTGGTTCTCTGATGGGAGGGAGAGAACATGTTTGGGCCATTGGAGTGGTGACTTTCCCACCACCCCATCAATCACCAGGGTGGAACTGACAAAGCACAGCGACTCAGCCTCCAGCCCAGCAGGAACTAAGTATATCATCTGCTGAAGCACCTGATCTCCACTTGCCAGGACTGAGAAAATCCAGGAGCCCTAGGAAGGCAGATGTCAAAAGGACATGCTGCCAGGTGGAGATGACAATAATTTTTCCATAAATTGACTATTTCTGCTTCTGTCCGCCTCCCCTATCCCTGTCACACTTTCCAGTACTATTTAGAACAGTCATTTCAGCCTTAGTCTGTTTGATCACCTGCCCCCTTTGTCAGACCTGGTGAGCCATTTGGCGGGGATGGCATTGGCCATCTGTGCTGTTAGAATGAGGCTCTTTTTCATCGCTTACCTGTCTCTCCCATTCCAAAGATTCTTGGCTTAGGGGAGTCAGGTGCCTCACTTTTCTGGGCTTCTTGCCACCAACTGGGTGGGTTTCAAATCTTAAGTTGGCCTTTCAGGTAGGAAAATCTACAGGGGATTATGTTTTCTTGGCAATTTCCTTTCCATTCCCAGAGTACTGAAATTTACTTGGCTGTCCCCATTGGCTCACTCTATTGAACCATCCACTTGAAAGGATTAACTCTTATCTTAAAAGTGTAGTCAGCCAAGGTAAATGAGATTCCACATAATCTGAACAATAGAAAGTGATGAATGGTCCACTTTCCATTTCTTGAGGAGAGAAATATATATAAAATTATATATATATATATATATATATATATGTATATATATATCCGTGCTGAGGAGTGGAATTAAGATTATTGCACAAGATTTTCCAGGTTTTAAAATACTATTATTTTAATAGTATTTAATAGTATTTAATACTAGTATACTATATTATACTATATTTAATAATATTTAAAGTACTATTATCTAAAATAATATTAATAATATTAATAGATACTCAGGCCTGTAGGAATAGCCTCAATTACTACTCAGGCTGTTTTAGGTTTTATTGGGTCACTTATGCTTTCGTTTTATGTAAAAGGCAAACCTGGAAAACAAAAATCCTTCACCCTTGGACCAAATAAATATAGGAGCCTGTTTTATAAAAATGTACCACCTGGGGGAAAATGATCCTCATATAACCTGAAAACCACATGAGTTCAGCAGTTTTCTGCCATGGTTCAATTTTCTTTTTGAAAATATAGACAAAAATCAGTAAAATTCATGATTAATTTGGAATATTTTGAATCTAATTGGTACAGTGGGAGCACATGAAAGTAGCCATTCTAGGGCAAAGCATAATAACCCAGGTTGAAAAAATGGGTTCATGACTTGTCTCTATCTCATAACTGATCTTAACAAATTACTCAAAACCATCTCTCTGTCCCTTTCTTAGTTTCTACTTAAACCAGGGGAAAATAATATTTCTCTTCTCCCTAGCTCATAGCAATATCATAAGCATAAAAGTAATTAATGGTTATGAAGACCTTAGAAGTACTTCAGTGCCATAAAAAAAAGAAAATGGATTGTAATAAATCCTCATTTATCTAGACACTTTTAATTTAGAATTTTGTGTAATAGAGAGAGACACACTTCTGAAATTTACATTTGTATTATATGGGAAGTAGTTTGCTAAGCAAATTGAAAGGGTAAATAGTCTTACTAGAAAAATATATCTAAGAGATACATGCCATTAAAAGCTCTTGAGTAATTATTTAAAATAGAGGGTGAAAGATCTCCAAATGACTATCTATTGGCACAATTATACCTTTAAAAAGATCATTCTTTATATGAAGTACATTAATAATATATTAGTCCTAGGCATTTATTAGTTTTGTTTCACCCTGTTCCCATATCCATTTTGGAACCTGGCTATACTATGACCCCAAAATTATATTCTCATTTTTCATTAAAGTATGAGGAAAGCAGGGATGCCTGGGTGGCTCAGTTAAGTGTCTGACTCTTGGTTTCAGCTCAGGTCAGGATCTCATGGTTTGTGAGTTCAAGCCCCACGTTGTGGTCTGTGCTGACAGTGCAGAGCCGGCTTGGGATTCTCTCCCTTTCTCTCTGGCCTTCTCCTGCTTGCTCACTCTCTCTCTCTCAAAAACAAATAAACTTAGAAAAAAAAAGTGTGAAGAAATCATGGCTCATGATGTATTGAAGGACAGCCACCGATAAATATGCAGTAAATATGGTTGCAAAACAATATGTTATGGTAGTACGTAAAAGAGAGGATTTAATACTCCCTACTAAGATTTAAGTTGGACTTTAGAAATGAGTAGAATTTCAGTAACACAGATGGGAAAAAAGAGCATTCTGAGGGGACAGCATAAAAAGAAAGCATGCAAGTGCATGATGCATTCAGAAACGACTAAATAGTTCACCATTGTTGAATAACAAGGTACAAAAAGTAAATTTTAAAAAATAGAGCATGTGACATAAACCTGCTTTGGGTGCCATACTATGAAATTTAGAGTTTATTCTAGAAAAGGAGAACATCTGAGTGTATGTAAGAAAGGGATTGTATGAGATATGTGGTTTTGGAAGAGCTTCAGGGTGAGATTTTAGAATGGCCTCAAATATAGAGAGGAGTTTGGGGTTAGTATTAAGGTCAGGAATGAATAATCAGCAAGGATATCTGTTGCAGACTTAGCTTAATAGTTTAATGGTCAGGAGCTTGGGTGGCTAAGTCATTAAGCATCTGACTTCTGCTCAGGTAATGATTTCACAGTTCATGAGTTTGAGTCCCACTTGGGTGAGCTCGAGCCCATCTTCGGGTGAGCCTTGCTTTTCTCTCTCCCTCTCTCCCTCTCTCCCCCTCTTCCCCCTTCTTGTTCCCTCTCTCTCTCTCTCTCTCTTTCTCTGCCCCTCACTCATTTGTGCCCTCTCTATCTTTCATAAATATATAAACAAACAAACAAATAAATAAATAAGTTTAATGGTCTGCTTTGGAGCTACTCAAAGAAACCCTACGATGAAGCAGTCCATCAAAACAGCATCTAAATTTCATGTTTCCTGGATTGAAACACTGAGAAATATTTGAGAATTTGACTGTGTAGATAGATATAAAGGGAAATAAAAATATAATTTGTGGCCATTAAACTGAAGAATATTGTTTAAATCCCAAAAGTATGTAAAATCAGAAGATAAGAGGTTGAGAACATACCAAAAAAGCTTATAACAAATGTGACGTAAAGAAGAAGGGTCAGACGGGGCACCTTGGGTGGCTCAGTCGGTTAAGAGGCCGACTTCAGCTCAGGTCATGATCTCACCGTTCGTGGGTTCGAGCCCTGCATTGGGCTTTGTGCTGACAGCTCAGAGCCTGGAGCCTGTTTCTGATTCTGTGTCTCCCTCTCTCTCTGACCCTCCCCCGCTCACACTCTGTGTGTGTCTCTCTCTCTCAAAAATAAAAAATAAAAATAAAGAAGGGTCAGGGAAGGAGCCCACGAGGGAACTTTATGGGGAAATTAAAAGCACAAAGTGCCTGGAGTGTTACTGAAACCAAGGAAAAATAGAATTCAGGAAAAAAAACAACATTCTCAGAACTTCCAGATGCCACAGATAAGAGTTAAGCCATTGGTGTTTGATAAATATAAAGACATTGATGACCTTTGAAAGTACAATTTCAGAGGAGAGAATAAGTAAAAATAGAGAACAGGAAGTAGAAAAAACAGTAAGGGGTTGAATGATAAGCACCACAGGGATTAGACACTTTCCTCTTAAAAATAAAGGCAGAGAATGGAAGATGTTTATAGAGGATAAAGAAAAAAAACAGTGAAGAGGGTAGGACTAATGACTGAAGAGCTCAAAGAGGTAGTTGATGAAGGTAAGTCCTATGGAATGTAAGAGTAGATGGTGTTAAGAGTTCATATGCAGGCATAAATCTTGGAGAGAAAAATGGATTCAAAGTTCTTGGAGACAGGAAAATACAGAATATTACTGAAGCTGTGGAGTTCCATAGTGATAACAACAACAGCAAAATTGGAGGATTTCACATCAGTTGTACTAGTTTTTCTCTCCTGAAATCAGAACTCCATCAGTGGGGAAAAAAGTGAGCATAGGGTGGTTTGTACATGCAAGGAAGATTACAAAATATCAAATGTGGGCAGGCTAGGGAATTAACTAGGGATGAGAAAGATGTTGGCTAGCTGCCCCTTGAACAAAGCTAGTGTCGAATCACATGACCCTATCATTTCATTATGCATAGTGATTTTTTTTTATAAAAGTAAGACCTGTTTGGCATCAAAACATGGAAAAGATTAAAATACTAAACATAAGTGATAGGATGTCTTACTGTGTCTTTTTATCAACTTAACAATTGTGTGTGTGTGTGCGCGCGTGTGTAAGGGTGATTACTAGAAAGCTTACACTACTCAATTGCGCTAGTGGAAGAAAGTTTCACAAAGGTTCATTTACAACCATGTTGGTAAATCAAGAAGAATTGTCAAAGTATCCTGGGATGAGGTATCCTCGAGCCAACCAGGTTGGGGAGGGGAGGGCAGCTGAGAGGGTGATAGGAGAGGGCACCCAGTAGAACAGTGGCTCTAGGGGGACCTCTCAGTAGGAGCTATACTCCTTGGCAGACAGTAAGTCTGGGCGATCAAATCTAGGGAAGCCAGTCTCCGGCAGGACAGAGACAGCCGGAGTGGATCTGGATGGACCAACAGACAATAAAGTACAAAATATGGTTTTCACAATTGAAATTCAGCATTTCAGAGGCAGAAACAAAGAAATAGATGGTTAAATTTACCCAGTGTCTTACATTGGGCAGTAGGGGTATATAGGGAAAGCAGTAGTAGGATTTCATGGGAGACAAGGGAGTCTGAACCTCTATCAAGAAGCTTGAATAACTCAGATCATAGCTCAAATGTGATCAAGGGACAAGTGTTCAAGTTCAATAAGACCAGCTTTTTTTTCTCTTTTTAAAAATTTTTTTTAAAGTTTATTTATTTATTTTGAGAGACAGAGACAGCATGATAGGGGACGGGCAGAGAGAGAGAGAGAAAGAAAGAAAGAATCCCAAGCAGGCTCCACACCATCAGTGCACAGCCTAATGTGGGGCTCGAACTCACAAAACTGTGACCTGAGCTGAAACCAAGAGTTGGATGCTTAACCGACTGAGCCAACCAGGTGCCCTTTTTTTTTCCTCTTTATCATTAAATGGAGGAAATAACCATAGCCTGCTGGACCTAGAAACCCTTTCACTGGACTGGAGAATTTCTTGAATTACTTGGGAGGAAAAAAAAAAAAAGACAACTCTGGTATGAGGTCATTTCAACATGCTAGGTAAAATCTGAGTATTGCTGTAAATGCACTATTTTTTTTCATATATTTACTTTTCTGAATCAAAATGTATCTTACTGTGGAAATAATGTTTACTTTTTTCCTTCCTCTTCCAAAAAACCATTTTTACATTTATGTTAACTCTTAAAATCAAGGACACTTTAACATACAGGAAGTATTGTGGTGGAGAAGTTATAAAAAAAGAAAAACATGAAAGGCTGAGGTTGACATGATAATTACTAAAACAAACTTTCCATCAAAATGCTTCTAAATATTCTTTTGGCAGGTTATTGATGCAAATTGAAAGGAAGATGGAGTAAGCAGATTGCCATTTAAAATTTAATTAAATTAAGACCTAAACATCAATCCAATCTTTCAGAGTTCTTAGTAAACAGGGGACAAAAACAGGCTATAACCAATGAGAAGAGGAAAAACATTAAGAAACAGCTTAGCCTATTTTTCAATTTATCACTTCCAGCCCAAATGAGAAATGAGAAAAGGAAATAAAGAAGAGTTTCCTGAAGATTCTCTGGTGGCATCTTTGAAATTGCATCAATTCTGTTTATGCCATCAGTATCCACTGCTGTCATCCACACAATGTAACCCCACAGTTTTGAGGAGATTCCATAGTACTCAGCTATGCATCTTTTAGAAATGCAAAGAGATCTTGCTAAAGGAATTTAACCCATAGGGACCTTGTTGGAAGGGGTATATATTTGCTGCAGAGATCTTGCTTTGAAACCTCCTGGGAATTGTGGAGTAGATGTCATTATTTTAGTCTCTTTACTTAATTAGGGTTCCTTATTTCTGTTCCAGATACCAGGAAACTAGCTGGTTTTATGGTTGCCTTACATAAAATCTGTTTTAGGCCATCCAACATGAGTGTTCTTTCATAGACTTTAAGTAGACTTAGGAGTTATCTCTGTCAGTCTCTAATACTCAAAATTTAAATGACTTATGTGTAATAAAAATATGTCGAGCATCATTATAGACGCTGCTTTCTGCAAGGCACTAGGGTTATAGAGATATAACACCATCTCTCTCCACGGAGTTTACATTCTCTTATTAGAAGCAGTTATGTAAATAAATAGATATCACACAGCATGTCACATGCTACAATTCCAGCAGACTTCGCAGTACTCCAGGAGGGTAACAATGGAGAAGGTGCCTGACTCTATCTAGGAAAACCTGTGGAAGCTTTTTAAATGAGATGACACAAACTAAGTCCTAGAACTGGTGAGCAAAGTATAGCTTTTAGTCTCTAATTTAAATGCAGGTTTAGATTCTCTTTTATCTCTATGTACTGGTAAAAATTCTTACTCAGAATTTTTTAAAAAATGGGTCAGAAAATTACTCCAACAGTATTTTTAATATAAATTATCCTACCTAGGCACAGGTCTACTAATAATAGAAAATGGAGATATCTTCAGAAACTCTGAAGTAAAAAATGACATTATTAAATTGTGTATAATATACATGAATTAGAAGCTGATGTGTGAAAATCCTATATTAGGATATATGATTATATTTGAAGAGACAAAGGAAAAGATCTTAACCCCAGGGTACTTTACTTTTGAGAAAGGGAGATGTATATGCACAAGAATAAAGTCTATATCCAAAAACCTCTGTGAGATCAGTTATGTGAAGGTAAAAAAGAGCTCTCAATTGGTGATGGAAAGAGTGAAAACTCTGTCAAGGAGAACTTCAAAAGTTTCTTAGAGGAAGTGAAGATTTCTGTTCACGTAGTTTGAATCATTTTCTCAACCATAGTGGCAGAATTGCCCCAGTGATAGATTGTGCAGATCCACGTGTATACAGGACCAACTTTGGAAAGATCATACATTTATAAATTGAGCATCCATGGCCACATGTCCAATCCATAAGAAATGCAATAACGTGATGGTCCTGTGCTGGAATCAGATATGACCTTGATCTCAGTGTCTCATGCAATCTCTTTACAAGATGGAAGCAAGCCATACCAACGAGTCCCAATGAGTAGAAAAGAGAGAACAGAGATACAGCCAGGTATCTGTGAATGACACATAATTTTCAAATTATCTTATTTACTCAGAAAATTTCTGCTAATCTAATGCAACAAAGCAGGGTGCATCTGCCAGTCAATATTAATTTTTCAAGCAGGTATCGAGTGAAGAAAAAAAGGGTTGGGGATGACTGACACCGACTGACAACCAAAGAAAGTTTGAGGCACGGCCAAGGTTCATCCCAAGCCTATTTACCGACATTGGCCGGACATGTTCTTAGACAGCAGCAGACTTACAAGATCAAGCACTGGTATCCATATAACAACATAGGAACTTCAAAACTTAATGGGACCAATTGACCTGTCAAAATTCATGGAATAGATTAAAAATGACTGAGCAGAGTGATTTTTAAGAAACAGCAAATAGAAAGTGCCATATAAATGCTAAATAATCATATTAAATTTCTAGGCATTATGGCAAGGGGCACTAGATAAATGCCGAGTAGATTAGGGCCTATTTGATTTGCATTTAACTTCAAGAAAATAGAGTTTTTGAAGTAATTTTGTTTTTTACACTATAGCTTCTAAAAAGCCATAAATCTTGTTTGTGTCTCTGAGGCTCTGTGAAACTCTTGATTGAAATGAAAGTATCATTTGGTTTCTGTGTTGATTTTGCTTGAGCAAAGAAAGTGAGTAGATTCTCCAGGCTGCAAGAGCATATGAGATAGAGCTGCAAAATTTTTCTAATGCAAAATTTCACTGCCTGTTGCCATGAGAAATGAAATTGTGCTTTCCTGTAAAAGCTTAGTAGAGTAGCTTTTCAGTGCTTGGCAAGCAAAGACACAATTGTAAAAGGTGTGAACTCAATTCTTTTACCGAATATGGCACACTGGGCCTACTCTACCACTGTGGGAACAGTGAACAGTTGTTAGAGTGCAAGACACCCAAATGTATATAATCTCTGCCCTCGCAATGAATTTATGGGCTTCCTTTGTATACATATTTGAAGCCAGCACTAAATTTAGTTGCCATATAAAGGACAGACGCTCTGGAGAGTCAGCTGTAACCACACTGGGTAAGACAAATAAGCTTTTGTTATATTTAGCCTTTGCAGGATGGGGCCTGTTTGTTTCTGTAGCATAACCCTATCTGTACTGACAAATACATCACCATTAAACTGTTTTTTCTCCTCATTAGAGCAAAATAAAATCAACAGATTTTAATTATTGTCTAAATAAGGCATGCAGTTTTTATCTTGTACCCTTCAAGAATTTTTAAACAATGAAGGAAAAAATGAAAGTCTAAAATGTTTTCCAATTAATTCTCTGTTTTATGGAAATTATGCTTGCTTGCTTATTTGCATTTCTATAAAGAAGTTTTAAATGCATCCCTAAAGCCTATGTTTTAAATAATAGCTTGGACAGAATTGTAGGGATTACTGTAAACCATGGGCAATTCTGCCATTCACCTCCATTCTCTGAAAAAAAGATGTCAGCATGGGGCTTGAGGACCATGTGGACGTTTGAGGGCTGGCTTTATGGGGGTGTCACCTGTGTAAAGACACAATGCCCTGTGCTTAGAAGAGTCCTATAAATTGTTTAAAGCTCTCCCCTCACCATCTTGAAATTCTTTTTTTTTTTTTTATTTTTTATTTATTTTTGAGAGAGAGACAGCGTGAGCAGGGGAGGGTCAGAGAGAGAGGGAGACACAGAATCGGAAGACAGGCTCCAGGCTCTGAGCTGTCAGCACAGAGCCCGACGCGGGGCTCGAACCCACGAACCGTGAGATCATGACCTGAGCCAAAGTCGGACGCTTAACCAACTGAGCCACCCAGGCACCCCCATCTTGAAATTCTTAATAACTTATAAGCAAGGGACCCCACATTTCTAATATGCACTGGGATCCAAAAATAATGTAGCTGGTCCTGATTTGGGGTCATAGTTTGCATTGCCAGGCACTGCCTGGTACTTTATATTCTAGGGAATCTAGAATATGCTAAACTCTTTGTCAGGTCTCTGCCTCTTGGTGTCCAGAAATTCTGTTCTCATTTTGATTTAGAAAGGCAAATTATACTTATCTCAGAAGAGGATAGGAAACCTCAAGATTGATAAGTACCTTATAAACCCACTTCATCTTTGGTATTTCCAACCCCAAAGGAAGAGAAAGAAATAAAATCTGCCTTGCATTTGGAATACCTAAGACCTTGAAAAATAAGTACCGATATTTCTCAGAGACCCTAGCATTATACGATTTATCTAACTAGTATAATTAGAGAGCTCAGTACCATAGTCTGCTCTTCAACTTACACTGAAGCTGCTCACTCAGAAGCCTCACCTTAGAGCCACCAGTAATCAGTGGGGCTAATTGTAAAATAACAAAGTGAATTAGAATAATCTTGGTTAAATAAAAAAATAAGTTAATGGAAGTTATCATTTTAGTGTCAACAAGCATTTACAATTGCCCCTTCATTGTTTTCAACTCCATATGAGTTGTTGCTAACTTTGTAGCCTCAAAAGTGTGTTTTCATTGCACTAGATAGTTCCTTCCACTAAATATAAGACAAGCTGCCCAGGTTGCAGTTAGACGTTAAATTTAAGTTTGAATCCTATTTATTTAGATATCTCCACATC
The DNA here is from genome assembly GCA_028646485.1 of Cryptoprocta ferox. Taxonomy (NCBI): domain Eukaryota; kingdom Metazoa; phylum Chordata; class Mammalia; order Carnivora; family Eupleridae; genus Cryptoprocta; species Cryptoprocta ferox. The sequence continues at coordinate 117,870,779 of CM053571.1, forward strand.
TAATTTACCACTCCTCTCCTCCCCTTTCCCTCTCTACACCTGCATCCATACTGCTTTCTTTGCATTTTGTGTGAATATTTGTCTCCTTCACTAGACAGTAAAACATCAAAGTTAGTAGTTTCTCTTTCTTTATATTCCCCCTTAATTGCACAGAGTAGCATTCAAAGAGTATTTGACTAACTAATGAATCATTTCCATTGTCAACTTAGGGAAACTGAGTTAATAGCCAGTGAAACAAATCTATGAAATTTTTGACAAACATATCTTCCCTTCATTGCTTTTTATGACTATGCCATGTCTGTAATTAAGGATGAATCAATCCTACTGGGTTTAAAAACTGAATTTTAAAGAGAGAAAGAGAAATATTTTAAGCACAAGAAAGGACAACCATCTGCCCATTAACAGGCACAATGCAAATATTTAGGGAATGAATGGGCTGAACAAAAACTATTGCCTTCACTTGGATACTACTACTACTCCTCCTCCTACTACTACTACTAACCGTGAACACATAGAGTATACCATGTGGCAGAGACATTGCTAAATGTTTCATCTGTGTTATCGCAGTTAATCCTTACAAGTAACCCTAAAAAGTAACTAATATAATTATTTTAATTTTAAAAGGGGGAAACTGATATAGAGAGAGGTTTAGTAATTTGCCTGAGGTCTCCTAGCCTATAACTGGTAAAGACAAGATTTAAAGCTAAAGAGTTTACCTCCATAGACAGTGGTCTTAATCACTAGGGTAGGTTTTGTTGTCAAAATATTCACTGCCTTTCCTTACCAGACCCACTCCTATGGCAGGATTATATTTCTCAACTTATTGAAGTCACATTGAGTCATGTGACTTGCTTTGGTTAATTAAATGAGTGTAAGTGAATATGTGCTACTTCTAAGTAAAATGAACTGATTATAAAATTTATACGGAATGTCAAAAGACACAGAATAGACAATACAGTTCTGAAGAAGAACAAAATTGGAGAACAACCAGTACTCAACTTCACGACTTAATAGATACCTGCCTACTAATCAAAGTGGTGTGGTATTGGTGAAAGAATAGACACAAGATAGAGAGTAAAGAATCCAGAAATATATCTGCTCAAATTTAGTCTATTTTGATCCTTTGAGAAAGGAGCAAAGGCAATTCAGTGGGAAAAAAAAAAGATAATCTTTTCAACAAATGGTGCTGACACAGTTGAACATTTATGTACTTGTCACAAAAATTAACTAAAAGTGATCATAAACCTAAGTGCCAAATGTAAAATTTCTGGAAGAAAACGGGAGAAAATCTAGTTGATCTTGGATTTGAGATGATGAGCTTTTAAATGTAACACCAAAATCAAAGTCCATGAAAGAAAACATTTATAAAATGTATTTAATTTAAAACTTCTGTTTTGAATAATATACTGTTAAGAGAATAAAAAGACAAGCCACAGACTAGGCAAAAATATTTGCAGAACAAACACTTGATAAAGGACTTGTATCCAAAATATATAAGCAACTCTTAAAACTCAACAACAGGTGGAAAAAAAGTAGGCATCGGTTAAGTGACCCACTTCAACTCAGGTCATGATCTAATAGTTTGTGAGTTCGAGCCCCACATCAGGCTCTCTGCTGTCAGCACAGAGCTCTCTTCACACACTCTGTCTCCTTCTCTCTCTGCCCCTTGTATGTTCTCTCTCTATCTCTTTCTCAAAAATAAATAAACATTTTTTAAATAAGCAAGAAAAAGAAATCAAAGGTATCCAAATTGGAAAAAAAAAAAAGAAATAAAATTATCTTCTCTCATGGATGGCAGGTCCTTATATAGAAAACCTCTTCCCCCTGCCAAAATAAAATTGTTAAACAAATTCAGTAAAGTTGTAAGATATAAAATCAAGGCACAAAACCCAATTGTATTTCTATATACTAACAATGAGCAATCTGAAAGAAAGATAACAAAATTGGATGATTCACACTTCCTTATTTCAAAATTTATTTCAAAGCTATAGTAATTTAGTCCATGTGGTACTGGCATAAAGACAGACATATATACCAAAAGAATAGAATAGAAAGTCCAGGAGTAAACCCTTACATACATGGTCAACCCCAAAAGACATATGATATGAAGGGAAAAGTAAGTAACTTCCCAATGGGGAAAACTGCCAAACTCTACTCAGCTGGGTGAGCAAGGTCAACATCAATAGAGATAAGTCATGATGCTAGCATGTACCCTTAATGTGATGTGATGAAAATGGAAGTATCTTTCCGATCTCCCAACAACCAATAGCCCCATCTAAACATCTTCTGATGTTTTTCTAGTCAAGAAACACCTTACAAAATACTTAACCAAACTGTCTCCTCGAAACTGTCTAGTTCATCAAATACAAGAGAAGTCTGAGAAGCTGTCACAGGGCAGTGGGGCCTAAAAAGACATAATGACTAAATGCGATGCGGTGTCCTAGATGGAGTCCTGAGATGGAAAACAAGGTGTTAGGTGAAAGCAAAGGTAATCAGAATAAGCTGAACTATAAAGCATTAGTATTGGTTTGTTTATGGTAACAAATAAATCATACTGATGTAAGATGTTAGTAATAGGGGAAATGGTATATAAAGTGTATGGGAATTCTCTGTACAATCTTAATTTTTCACTAAATCTAACACTATTCTAAATATATATATATATATTTAAAAGTAATAATAATAAGGTCTATTTTAAAAATCATTTTTGGGTCACCTGGGTCGCTCATTCAGTTAAGCAGATGACTCAATATTGGCTCAGGTCATGATCTCAAGGTCATGAGATCAAGCCCCACACTGACCTACATGCTGAGCAGTGACGCCTACTTGGGATTCTCTCTCTCCCTCTCTCTCTCTGCCCCTCCTTCACTCTCTCTCTTTCTCTCAAAATAAATAAGCACTTTTTACAAAATCATTTTTTCTAGAAATATAAAATTGTTTTAAAAAATAAGGCCTATGTAAAAATATTAATTATTGTTTTAAATCCCATGATAGGAAGATGCAATAATTACAAATGATTTACATTGCACTTTCAAAAGCTTTATTTTATTCACATTATGTTTAGTAGTGGCAAGTGAACATATTATCTCAAATAACCTAAAAATATTGAAATCTTCCAAGATAATTCCATTTGATTTTCTCATGAATCTCAGGGACAGGAGTTCTCTTTGGGTCAATGTAAATGTTTTAAGGAAAAAAAAATGTGTTGTTGGCTTTTTTTAACAGTTCAATTCTTAAAACAAACAAGAAATCAGGGGCACCTGTATGACTCAGTTGGTTAACCATCCAACTTTGGCTCAGGTCATAATCTTGCGGTTTATGGGTTCGAGACTCATGTTGGTCTCTGTGTTGACAGTTCAGAGCCTGGAGCCTGCTTCAGATTCTGTGTCTCCCCCTCTCTCTCTGCCCCTCCCCACTCACACTCACACTTAAAATATTTAAGGTTTCTCCTACAGATCTGAAAATGACTTTAGACAATTTCTATGCTCCTGCATCAAAACCATCCTTCTTCCTCTCAACTTCTTCACCTAACTGGGCAAAACCTCAAAGTTCAGTGTTTGAAATCTTGGCAACTAAAAATGCCTCAACCCTACCTCTGCACACATGCACTCTGGAAGCTTCATAACAAAACATATGGTTGTCATTGGGAGGTAGTTATTATCCTCTCCATTTTCTGAGAGTGGCTTCATTTTCTTCAGTGACTGGCATTTCCCAGATTTCAGATGTGCCAATTCTACTGCTGTTCCCTCACCCCACCATTTCTTATTTCAAATTCAGCATCTTTATAAAAAATATAATTTGTATGTCAGCAGGCTCAAAATTCAGTAGAAACTATCTTTGCTCCAATGTTCTTTGCTTCACATGTACGCGTCAAGAATGTTTTTCTCTTGTCTGTTTGGTCCCTGATTATTGCTTTTGTAGGGATGTATTTGATCCCTGATTATAGCTGCATTTTACTCAACAGATTAGCTTTTTCCTCCATGTCATGGAGTTGGAATCGTACAGTATGTAGCTTTTTGCAAATTGGCTTATTTTATTTAATAATATGCATTTAAAGTTTCTCCATGTTTTTCTCATGGCTTGATAGTTCATTTCTTTTTAGTGCTGAATAATATTTCATTGTCTGGATGGACTACAGTGTATCCATTCATTTACTAAAGTATATCTTGTTTGCTTCCAAAGTTTTGGCAACTATGAATAAAGCTGTTATAAACATCTATGTTAGGTTTTTGTGTGAACATAGTTTTCTACTCCTCTGGATAAATACCAAGGTGTACAATTGCTGGATTGTATGGTAAGAGTATGTTTGGTTTTATAAGAAACCGCTGAACTGTCTTCCAAAGTGGTTGTTCCATTTTCCACTGCTACCAGCAATGACGAAGAGTTCCTGTTGTTCCACATCCTCACCAGCATTTGGTGTTCTTTCTCAGTGTTTTGGATTTTGACCATCCTAATAAGAGCATAACGGCATCTCATTGTTTTAATTAGCATTTCTCTGATAACATAAGATCTGAAGCTTTTCACGTGCTTATTTGTCATCTATCTTCTTTGGTGAGGTGTCTAGTAAGGACTTTAGTCCATTTTTTACTTGGGTTATTTGTTTTCTTATTGTTAAGTTTTAAAAGTTCTTTGCATATTTTGGATAAGAGTCCATTATCAAATGTGTCTTTTGCAAATGTTTTCTCCCATTCTGTGGCTTGTGTTCTCATTCTCTTGATACCATCTTTCACAAAGCAGAACTGTTTAATTTTAATAAATACTTTTTATCTGATATTTCTTCCATGTATTTTTGTCTTCGATATTGTATCTAAGAAGGCATCACCATGCCCAATTGATGTTATCTTCTAGGATTTTATAGTTTTGTGTTTTACATTTAGGTCTATGATCCATTTTGAATTAATTCTTTTGAAAGGTTTAAGGTCTGTGTCTATATTTATTCTTCTGCATGTCGATATTCAATCATTCCAGCACCATTTTTTGAAGACTATCTTTGCTCCATTGTTACCTTTGATCCTTTGTCAAAGACAAGTTGACTGTATGCATGAGAGTCTATATTTGGGTTCACACATTTTGTTCCATTGACTGACCTGTTTGTTTCTGTTTTATTATACCTTCTTGATTACTGTAGTTTTATAGTAAGTCTTGACGTAGGATAGTGTCAATCCTCCAACTTTATTCTTCTCCTTCAATATTGTGTTGACCATTCTTGGTCTTTTTGACACTCCAAATAAAATTTAGAATCAGTTTGTCATATCTATAAAATAACTTGCTGGGCTTTTTATTCAGATTGAACTGAATCTAGAGATCAAGTTGGGACAAGCTATTGTTGCAAATGACAGGATTTCCCTAATCATTTTAGCTGAATAATACTCCATTTTATATATATACCTCATTTTCTTTATCCATTCATCCATTGCTAGACACAGCTTGTTTCCATTTCTTAGCTACTGTGAATAGCACTGTTATGAACATGGGGGTACAGATACACTTTCAACAGTATTTTCATTTCCTTAGAATAAATTCCCATAAGTGGAATTTCTGGATCATACGGTAGTATTATTTTTAATTTTTGGAGGAACCTCTGTACTGTTTTCAGTGGTGGTTACATCTATTGACAACCCTACCAACAGTGCGCATGACTTCCCTTTTCTCCACATCCTCACCAGTTTTTGTTATCTTGTATCTTTTTGATGACAGTAATTCTAACATAATCATTATGATTGATTTTATTTTCCTAATGATTAGTGATGTTGAGCATCTTTTCAAGTACCTGTTGGCCATTTGTAGATCTTTGGGAAAATATCAAATCCAGACATTTGCCTATTTTAAATTGGATTTGTTTTGTTTTATTTTGCTCTTGAGTTGTATGAGTTCTTTATATGTTTTGGATATTAACCCTTTATCAGATATAATTTGCAAGTAATTTTCCTATTCCGTAGTTGGTTTTTTTTTTCCATTTTGTTGATCATTTCTTCTGTGCAGAAGTTTTTCAGTTTGACGTAGACCTACTTGTTTATTTTGATTTTTTGCTGACACTTTAGGAGTTATATCCATGAAATCATTGCTCAGACCTATGTCAAGGAAGGAAATTTTATCCTGTTTTCTTCGAGGAGTTTCATGGTCTTAGGTCTTACATTTACATTTTGGAGTTAATTTTTGTGAATGGTGTAAGATATGGGTGTAGTTTCATTCTTCTGCTTGTGAATATCCTTTTTTTTTTGAACACCGTTTATTGAAGAGACTGTCTTTATTCCACTGAATTTTCTTGACTCCTTTGTCAAAATTCAGTTGACCATCTGTGTATGGGTTTATCTCTGGGCTATCAGTTCTTTTCCATTGTTCTATGTGTTGTTTTTATGCTAATACCATACCAGTTTGATTATTATACCTTTAAAATCTAGCTTGAAAACAGGTAGTGCCTATGGCTTTGGTCTTCTTTCTCAAGATTGCTTTAGCTATTCAGGGTCTATTTAATGGGTCCATGTAATTTTAGAATTGTATTTTCTGCTTGTCTAAAAAATGTCACTAGAGTCTTCATAGTAATTGCATTGAATCTATAGATGGCTTTAGGTAGTATGAATATGTTAACAATATTAATTCTTCCAATGCATAAATAAGAGATGTCTTTCTATTTCTATTGTGTGTTTTTATATTTATTTCATCAATGTCTTATAGCATTCAGTGTACAGATCTTTTACCTCCTTGGTTAAATTTATTTCTAAGAGTTTTATTATCTTTGATGCTACTATAAATGGGATTGTTTTCTTTCTTTTTCAGATGTTCTATTATAGAAATGCAACTGTTTCTATATATTGATTTTGTCTCCGGAAACTACTGAATTTGTTGATGTGTTCAGCAATTTTTTGGTGGAGTCTTTAGGATTTTCTGTACAGAACATCATACTATCTACAAAGACCATTTTACTTTCCTTTCCTATTTGGATGCCTTTTTTTTTTTTAATTGTACTTCCCTGATTGCTCTGGCTATCATTTTCAGTACTAAGTTGAATAGAAGTGGTCAGAGTAGGCACCTTTGCCTTATTCCTGATCTTAGAGGAAGAGATTTCAACCTTTTGCCATTGATTCTGATGTTGCCTGTGGGTTTTTCATATATGGACTTTAATTGGGTTGAGTTATATTTCTTTTTTCTATATCCAATTTGTTGAGTGTTATTTTTTTCTAATCATGAAAGGATGTCATAGTTTGTCAACTGATTTTTCTACATCTATTGAGATGATTTTCATTTTTCATTCTAGTAATGTATATCAAATTTATTGATTTGCGTATGTTGAACCACCCCTACGTTTCAGGGATAAATTCACTTGATCATGGCGAATGATCCTTGTAATAATCACTGAATCTGTTTTGCTCAATTTTTTTAGAATTTTTGCATCTATATTCACAGGCATAGGTCTCTATTCTTGTAATATCCTTACTTGACTTTGGTATCAGGTAATGCTGGCCTCATAAACAAATGTGATATTACTCTCTCCTCTAAAATTTTTTTGTAGAAGTATGAGAAGAAATGGCATTAGCTCTTCTTTAAATGTTGAATGGAAATTCCCAGTCAGACCATCTGGTCTGGGGATTTTTTGTCCTGGGACATTTTTTTTTTTTACAGCATCAATTGCCTTACTTGATACTAGTCTGGTAAAATTTTCTATTTCTTCATGGTTCAGGTTGAATCATGTTCAGAGCAAATATGCTGTATGTGGATTATGTTTCTAAAAGTTTATCCACTTATTCTAGGTTGTTTAGTTTGGTATATGTTCTGAGAAGTTTCTTAGGATCCTTCGTCTTTCTGTGATATCAGTTGTAATGTCTCCTCTTTCAATTTTGAGTATATTTTGGTCCCTTCTCTGTTTTTCTGAGTCTAGCTAAAGTTTTATCTATTTTGTTTCCCTTCTTTAAAAAAATCTCTTAGCTTTATTGATCTTTCCTATTGCTTTTCTGGTCTCTATTTTATATATTTATGCTCTGATCTTTGTTATTCTCCGCCTACTCACTTTGGGCTTAGTTATTATTATTATTATTATTTTTTTTACTTTCTTGTGGCCTAAAGTGAAGTTGTTTATTTGAGATATTTCTTGTTTCTAATGAAGGCATTTGTGACTATAAACCTTCCTTTTAGAACATATTTGGTAGCATCCCATAAGTTATAATATATTGTGCTTCCCTTTTAAGTTATTTCAAATAGTTATTGACTTCTCTTTTGATTTCTTCTTTGACACATTGATTATTCAGGAGCATGCTGTTTAATCCCATACATTTGTTAATTTTCCAACTTTCCCCTTGTTATTTATTTCTACTTATTTTATCTTATTATTTTTTTGTGGTTGGAAAGAATATGTGGTGTGATTTCAGTCTTCTTAAATTTGCTAAGACTTGTTTTGTGACCTGTCATGTGACTTGTCCTGTGGAATGTTCCTTGTGCACTTGGGAAGAATGTATATTCTGCTGTAATTGGATGAAATGTTCTGTTGGGGTGGGGCAGCGGGAGCTAAGATGGCGATATAGTAGGAGGACCTTAGGCTTGCCTTGTCCCTCGAGCATGGTTAGATAACTATCAAATCATTCTGAACACCCAAGAAATTGACCTGAGCACTGATAGAACAAACTGTACAACAACAGGGAGAGAAGAGGCCACATCGAGGAAGGATAGGAAGTGCGGAGATATGGTTTAGGGAAGAAATAGATCACAGGCACTGTGGAGGGAAGGGAGCCCTGGTCACAGAGAAAGGCAAGAGACTGTGGAGCACACAGGAATACACACAAGGAGAACACTTGCCCCAGCAAAAACAAACAAGAGGGGCTGACTTCAATGAGTTTTTACAAGCAGCAGGGCTCAAAGACTGGGTTTTGGAGGTCCCAGCCTTGGCTAGGATAGAGACCTGAAGACACCACTCTACTTCTGGAGAAAAGGCAGACAAACAACCCCAGGGCAGATGGTGCTAGCTAAAGATTGCCAAGGTTCACAGGGAAACACTGTTTGCTCTTATTGGGGTGCATCTCTGAGGGGTGGCGTTGCCTCTCCAGGGACAAAAGAACTGCAGGTGCCTTTTCCCTCCCCCACCCCTCAGCATAGGAGCAGAGACACTTGCTAAGGGTAGCTAACCTGGACACTGGTTCTTTAGCCTGCTTTGCTCCAAATCCCACACCCTTGCGCTCTGGCACAACTGCCCTTCTGAGTCAGACCTGCATCAGTCCCAGTGCAGTGAAACCCTTTCCCAGAAGACCAGTGAAGGTCCCTGCCATACCAGGTCCCTAAAGTTTGGAGTTTAAAAGTCAGCAGGCTTGGCTGGGACAGAGCCTGGGTGCATTCTGCTGCTCTAGGTGGACAAGAAATCCAGAGATGGACGCTGTGAAAACAGTGATCTGAAAAATGTCTACAACACACTAGAGGAAATTATTTGCTCCTGTGAATTGCTTCCCTGAGAGCAGCAAGCATGGACTCCCCTCTTGCAGGACAAATCTGCTGGCTGGCGCCATTTCCCTCCCTCACCCCTCAGCATAAACCAACTTCAGTAACAGCACACTTAAACAGTGTCTTGCCCCACTATGCTCTGCCAATACTGCTTTTCTTAGGTAAGTGTGCTGAATGCCCAGAATAGTCAGCTTCTTCCCCAGAAGGCCAGAGAACCCTCCTGCATGAACCATGTCTACTGACCATGAAGTTCTACAGAGCTGTAGCATCAAATCTCATTGAACAAGCTGATCAGAGCACACCTATTTAAAACTCACCACACTCTGACCTAGGTCCAAACACTCACCAGTGCAGGCAAGAAGAAACTCTGCAGATGACCAGCCTGAGGGATAGGGCAGTTGAAACACAGCAGCAGAATGCACAGAGCATACTCCAGATGCATTTCCTCAAGTGCCAAGCCCTGAACATTATATCACCTCTTCTTCATAAAGCCATTACTCTCAGGATCAGGAAACATTACAATCTTTTCTAAAACACAAAAGAAGACAGAGACCTAGACAAATGCCAAGATGGAGGAATTCATCCCAAAAGAAAGAACAAGAAAAAGTCATAGCCACAGAATTAATTGAAACAGTTATAAGTAATATGCCTGATCCAGAACTTAAAGGAGCAGTTATAAGGATACTAGCTGGGCTTGAGAAAATCATGGAATACATCAGGGAGACCCTTTCTCCAGGGATAAAAGAGCTAAAAAAAAAAGCCAAAATGAAAAATGCAATAAGTGAAATTAGAAACCAACTGGATGTAATGACCACAGCATGGAGGAAGCAGAGGAATGAATAAATGATATAGAAGACAGAACTATGAAAAATAATGAAGCTGAACAAACAGAGAACAAAAAATTATGAATCATAAGAGGAGATTTAGGGAACTCAGTGACTCCATTAAATGTAATAACATTCATGTCATAGAAGACCGACAGGAGAGAGAAAGGAGAGCAGAAGATTTATTTGAGGAAATAATAGCTGAAAGCTTTCCTAATCTGGGAAAGGAAACAGACCTCCAAATCCAGAAGGAACAGACCACTTTCATCAAAACCAACAAAAGCAGTCCAATACCAAGTCATATCAGTTAACTTTGCAAGATATAGTTATTAAAAAAATCCTATAAGGAGCAAGACAAAAGAATTCCCTAACTTACAAGGGAAGACCCATAGGGCTATCAGCAGAGGTTTCTACAGAAATTTGGCAGGCCAGAAGGGAGAGGCATGATATATTCAATGTGCTGAATGGAAAAATCTGCAGCCAAGAATACTTGATCCAGCAAGGACTGTCATTCAGATAAAGGAGAGATAAAGAGTTTCCCAAACAAAAACTAAAGAAATTCATGACCACTAACCAATCCTGCAGGAAATAATAAAGGGGATTCTTTGAGTGGGAAGGAAAGACCAAAAGCAACAAAGACTAAAAAAGAACAGAGAAAATCTCCAGAAACAATGGCAAAACAAGTAATAAAATGGCACTAAATACATATCTTTTAATAATTACTCTGAATTTGAATGAACTAAATGCTCTAATCAAAAGACATAGGGTGTTAGAATGGGTAAAAAAAAAAAAAACTATCTATATTCTGCCTAATAGAAACTCATTTTAGACCTAAAGATACCACAGATTGAAAGTGAGGGAATGGAGAAACATTCATCATGGAAATGGACATCAAAAGAAAGCCAGAGTAGCAATATTTATATCAAAAGAAAGCCAGAGTAGCAATATTTATATCAAACAAACTACATTTTAAGCCAAAGACTGTAACAAGAGATGAAGAAGGAGACTGTATCATAATTAAGGGATCTATCCAATAAGAAGATCTAACAGTTGTAAATATTTATGCCCCAACTTGAATCACCCAAATATATAAATAGTAAACACAAAGGATCTCATTGATAATAATACAATAATAGTAGGGAACTTCACCCCATTTACATCAATGGATAGATCATCTAAGCAGAAAACCGACAAGGAGAGAGTAGCTTTGAATGATACACTGGATGAGATGGACTTAACAGATATATCCAGAACATTTCATCCCAAAGCAGCAGAATACACATTCTTTTCAAGTGCACATGGGGCATTCTCCAGAATAGATCACATACCAGGTCACAAATCAGGCCTCAACAGGTAAAAATGACTGAGGTCATACCATGCATATTTTCTGATCACAATGCTATGAAATTTGAAGTGAATCACAAGAAAAAACTTGGAAAGATCACAAATACATGGAAGTAAAACAACATGTTACTAAAGAATTAATGGGTCAACCAGAAAATTGAAGAAGAAATTAAAACATTAATCGAAACAAATGAAAATAAAAACAGGATGGTCCAAAACCTTTGGGATACACCAAAGGCAGTCATAACAGGGAAGTATTAGAAATAGAGGCCTACATAAAAAAGGAAGAAAAAATGTCAAATACAGAACCTAACCTTACACCTAAAGGATCTAGATAAAGAAGAACAAATGAAGCCTAAAGCCAGCAGAAGAATGGAAATAATAAACATCAGAGTAAAAGAAAATAATATAGAAACTAAAAAAACAGTAGAACACATCAATGAAATCAGTAGCGGGTTCTTTGAAAAAAATAATAAAATTGATAAAGCCTTAGCCAGGCTTAACAAAAAATAAAGAGAAATGGCCCAAATAAATAAAATCACTAATCAGAGAGGCAAGATTACAACCAACAGCACAGAAATAGAAACAATTAGAGGAGAATATTATGAAAAATTATATGCAACAAACTGCCAAACAACAATATGGAAGAAATGGATAAATCCCTAGAAACATATAAACTACCAAAACTGAAACAGGAAAAAATAGAAAACTTGAACAGACCAATAACCACCAAGGAAATTGAATCAGTAATCAAAAAACTCTCAACAAATAAAAGTCCAGGGCCAGATGGCTTCACAGGGGAATTCTACCAAACATTAAAGAAGAGTTAATACCTATTCCTCTCGAACAATTGCAAATAATAGAAATGGTGGGGAAATTTTCAACTCATCCTATGAGGCCAGCATTACCCTGATTCCAAAACCAGAAAAAGATTCTACTAAAAAAGAGAACTACAGGCCAATATCCCTGATAAACATGGATGCAAAAATTCTCAACAAAATACTAGCAAATCAAATCTAGTAGTACATTAAAAGAATCACTCACTACAATCAAGTGGGATTTGTTCCTGGTTTGCAAGTGTGATTCAATATTCACAAATCAATCTATGTGATATACCACATTAATAAAACAAAGATAAGAATATATGATCCTCTACATAAAAGCATAAAAAGCATTTTAGAAAGTACAACATCCATTCATGATAAAGAAAAAAAAAAAACCCTCAACAAAGTAGGAATAAAGAGAACATACCTCAGTATCATAAAGGCCACATACAAAATACCCACAGCTAATATCATCCTCAGTGGGGAAAATCTGAGAGCTTTGTCTTTATGGTCAGAACAAGACAGGAGTGTCCATTCTCAGCACTGTTATTTAACATAGTACTGGAAGTCCTAGCCTCAGCAATCAGATAACAATAAGAAATAAAAGGAATCCAAATTTGCAAGGAAGAGGTCAAACTTTCAGTATTTGCAGATGACATGATAGTCTATATAGAAAACTAAAAAAAAAAAACTCCACCAAAAAATTGCTCAAACTGATACATGAATTCAGTGAAGTCACAGGACACATAAAAAATGTTACATTTATATATTCCAATAATAAAACAGCAGAAAGAGAAATCAAAGAATCCCATTTACAATTGCACCAAAACCCATAGCATACCTAGGTATAAACCTAACTAAAGAGGTGAACGACCTGTACTTGGAAAACTGTAAAACACTGATAAAAGAAATTGAAGAATACACCAAGAAATGGAAAAAAATATTCCACGTTCATGAATTGGAAGAACAAACATTGTTAAAATGTCTACAGTACCTAAAGCAATCTACACATTTAGTGCAATATCTATCAAAATACCATCAGCATTTTTTTACAAAGCTAGAACAATCTTAAAATTTGTATGAAACCACAAAAGGCCCTGAAAAGCCAAAGCAATCTTGAAAAAGAAAAGTAAAACTGAAGGCATCACAATTCTGGACTTCCCATTATACATTACAAAGCTGTTGTGATCACAACGTTATGGTACTGGCACAAAAACAGACACATAAATCAGTGGAGCAGAATAGAAAACCCAGAAATGAACCCATAACTATATGGTCAACTAATATTCAACAAAGCAGGAAGAATATCCAATGGAAAAAAATATCTTCAACAAATGATGTTGGGAAAATTGGACAGCAACATGCAAGAGAATGAAACTGGACCATTTTCTTGCACAATACACAAAAATACATTCAAATGAATGAAAGACAGGAAGCATCAAAATCCTAGAGAATGATACAGGCAGTATCCTCTTTGACATCAGCTGTACAATTTCTTACTAGCTATGTCTCTAGAGGCAAGAGAAACAAAAGCAAAAATAAACCATTGGGAGTTCATCAAGATAAAAAGCTGCATAGGGAAGGAAACAGTAAACAAACCTAAAAGGCAACCTTTGGAATGGGAGAAGATATTTGCAAATGGCATATCTGATAAAGGGTTAATATCCAAAATCTATAAAGAATGTATAAAACTCAACACCTAAAAAACCAAATAATCTATTTAAAAAATGGACAGAAGAGATGAATGGACATTTTTCCAAAGACATCCAGATGGCTAACAGACACAAGATGTTCAACATCACTCATCATCAGGGAAATACAAATCAAAACTACAATGAGATATCACCTCACACCTGTCAGAATGGCTAAAATTAACAATACAGGAAATAATAGGTGTTGGCAAGGATGTAGAGAAGGGGCACTCCCTTGCACTGTTGGTGGGAGTGAAAACTGGTGCAGCCAGTCTGGAAAACATTATGGACTTTCATCAGAAAGTTAAAAATAGGCATTGTTGGAGGAGGACAAGATGGCGGAAGAGCAGGAGGAGGACAAGATGGCGGAAGAGCAGGGAGCTCTGTAATCCGAGCACGCCCGTATGGATTGAACTGAGAAGGACTGAAGGGATAAAACTTGGATTTGCAAGTGGGGGAAAGAAGAAACAGACGCCAGAAAGAAGAC
>CM053571.1:117885871-117962096 GCA_028646485.1 Cryptoprocta ferox
AAGAGCACTGGGTGTTATATGGAAACTAACCTGGCAATAAACTATAAAGTTTAAAAAAAATAAATAAATAAATAAAGCCTGAAAAAAAAAAAAAAAAGAATGTTAAAAATAGAAGTACCCTATGATCCAGCAATTGCACTACTCAGTATTTACCCAAAGAATACAAAAATACTGATTCAAAGGAATACATGTACCACAATGTTTATAGCAGCATTATTTACAATAGAAAAATTATGGAAAAAGCCCAAATGTCCACTGACTGATGAATAGATTTAAAAAGTGGTGTATAATACAATGAAATATTACCCATAAAAAGAATGAAATCTTATCATTTGCAATGATATGGATGAAGGTAGAGTATAATGCTAAGTGAATTAAGTCATTCAGAGAAAGGCAAATACCATATGATTTTACTCATATGTGAAATTTAAGAAACAAAACAGATGAGGGGCTCCTGGATGACTCAGTCAGGTAAGCATCCACCTCTTTGTTTTGGCTCATGTCATGATCTCATGGTTTCCTGAGATGAAGCCATTCATCCGGCTCTGTGCTGTCAGCTCAGAGCCTGCTTGGGTTTCTCTCTTCCTCGCTCTCTGCCCCTCCCCCCTGGTGTTGCCTCTGTCTCTCTCAAAATAAATAAGTAAACTTAAAAAAAAAAAAAAAGATGAACATCGGGGAAAAAAAGAGAGGCAAACCAGAAAACAGACTCTTAACTATAGAGAACAAACTGAGGGTTACTAGAGGGGAAGGGAGCAATGACTGAAATGGGTGATGAGTATTAAGGAGTGCACTTGTGATGAACACTAGGTTTGTATGTAATTGATGAATCACTAAATTCTACACCTGAAATGAATGTTACACTGTATGTTAACTGGAATTTAAATAAAACAAAAACTTGATAAAAAAGCAAGTGGCAATTGAAATTACCAACTATCAATAGTATTATCCTACTATTATTAGATTGTCTTTTTCTCCTCTCAGATGTTAGTATTTGCTTAATATATTCAGGTGCCCTGACAAATAAATAAATACATATAATAAATAAATACATACATAAATACAAAATAGAAATAATTGAGTAGTTGATCCCCTTATCATCGTGTAATGAGGATCTTCGTCTCTTATTACCATTTCTGGTTTAAAGTCTATTTTGTCTGATATTACTATTGCTGTCTCTGTTTTCTTTGTTTTCCACTTGCATGCAGTATCTTCTGACATCCCTTCACCTTGAATCTATGTATATCTTCAGAGCTGTGGTGTGTCTCTTGTAGGCAGTATAGTGGGGTTTTTTTCTTTTTTATCTATCTAGCCATTCACTGCCTTTTGGTTAGATAATTAAATTCATTAATATTTAGGGCATTTTTTTAATTAAAAGGAAAATTAAGTAGGTTGCACACCCAGTGCAGAGCCCAATGCAGGGCTTGAACTAACGACCCTGAGATCAAGACCTGAGCTGAGATTAAGAGTCAGACGCTTAACCAACTGAGCCACCTAGACACCCCAACATGTAGAGTTATTATTGGTAGGTATTACTAATGTCATCTTACTAATTTTTTCTATTTTTTAGTTTCATTTTTTCTTCCTTTCTTTCTGCCTCCTTTGTAAATTCGTAATTTTCCATAGTGGTATGCTTTGGTTCCCATGTCTTTATCTGTTGTGTACCTTTTGTAGATTTTTGGTTTGTGGTCCCCATCAGGTTTATATAAAACATAGATATATCTATTTTATGCTGATAATTTAACTCTGATTACACATAGAAAACTCTGGTTTTTTACCACTCTTTACATTCTCATGACACTATTTACATTTTTTATTGTGTATCCATTAACAAATTGTTGAAATTTTCGGTATTTTTAATACTTTTGTCCTTTAAGCTTTATTCTATATATAAATAGTTGTCATTTTATAGTATTAAGGTATTCAGAATCTGATTTTTTTCCAGTTTGAAAAGTCATTTTAGAATTTCTTGTAATGTAGATTTAGTGGTACTGAATTCCCTTAGCTGCCATTATTATTATTATTATTATTATTAGGAAAATTCTTTATCTCACATTTAATTATGAAGGAGAACTTTCCTGTGTAAAGTTTGTAAAGTGTTTTTGGTTGGAAGTTTCTTTTTTTTTTTAATGTTTATTTTTGAGAGAGACAGAGCATGAGCAGATGAGGGGCAGAGAGAGAGAGGGAGACACAGAATCTGAAGCAGGCTTTGAACTGTCAGCACAGAGCCAGATGCGGAGCTTGAACTCATGGATGCTGAGATCATGACTTGAGCTGAAGTTAGATGCTTAACTGACTGAGACCCAGGCACTCCATGGCAGTTTCTGTCTTTTAGCACTTTGAATATATTCTTATTCTTTTATGTCCTATTAGGTCTCTGCTGATAAATCTGCTGATAGCCTTATGAGAAATTTTTTTCTTCTCTTGATGCTTTTAAGATTCTTAGTCTTTGGTTTTAGACAATTTTATTAATACATGTCTCAGAGAAGAATGTTTGTATTGAAATTTTGAAGTGACCTATTAGCTTCCTAAACTTGTATATTGAAATTTCTTGTGATGTTTGGGAAGTTCCCAGACATTATTTCTTCGAATCAACTTTCTTTTCCTTTCTCTCTCTCTCCTTCTGGGACTCCCTAATGCCTACATTACTCTTTTAATGGTATCTCATATCCCCCATAGACTTTTTTAATTTTTTCCTTTTCTTTCTCTCTTTCATCTTCTAATTGTGTAATTTCAATTGATTGGTCTTTAGCTCACTGACTCTCACTTCTGCTAGTTCAAAAATGATGGTCAGAGCTCTCTGTTAAATTCTTTCATTTAGCCATTGTATTCTTCTGGTTCAAAATGTATTTGGTTCTCTTTATATTTTCTTTTCTTTATTTTTTTAATGTTTATTTATTTTTGAGAGAGAGAGAGCCAGGTAGGGTCAGAGAAAGAGGGAGACAGAATCTGAAGCAGGCTCCAGGCTCTGAGCTGTCAACACAGAGCCAGACAGACCCAGGGCTTGAACCTATGAACTGTGAGATCATAACCTGAGCTGAAGTCAGATGCTTAACTGACTGGGCCACCCAGGCGCCCCTGGTTCTTTTTATATTTTCTATCTTTTTGTTGAGCTTCTCCTTTTGGTCTGGCGTTATTATTCTCCTATCATTAAATTGCTTATCTATGTTCTCTTTTATCTGTCTGAGCATCCATAGGACAATGGATTTTTAATTATTTCTCAAACTCTTTGTATTTGGAGATCACTGCATTCTTTCTGTGGCATCATGTTTTCCTGATTTGTGTGTGGGTGTGTGTGTGTGATCCCTGTAGCCTTGCACAGTTGTCTGTGCATTTGAAGAAGCAACCACTTAAAGACTAAAGACTTTATGGACTAATTTTGGTAAGGGAAGCCCTTCCCTCTGAATGGCGGTGTATTGGCTCATGCTGTGACCCTGGATCTAGTGGTTCAGGGCACCAAGTGCAGGCTTGTGTGGCAGCATCAGGTGCAAAGTGTGATGCCCCATTGGGATCCATGGCATCAACAGTCATGTGGCTCTTGGCAAGCACTGTGGGAGTTCTGCAGTAGCTCTAAGTCCTGTTGGGCTTCTAAGAGGTATCTCCAGGACTTAAGAGGACCCAGGCAGGCATCAATAGTGGCTAGAGCCAGTGGTGTGCACACCCTTGGCTGTTGGGGCCCGTTTCAGCTGCCGGTGTGATGGCAGAGGCCTCTTGTAGACACATTCATAGTGATGGGGGTCAGGGCAGGTACTAAGGGCCAGGGCCATCCATGGGCTTTCTGGCATCTGCAAGGATATGGATGTCACATGGTCTCCTATGGCTTCACACTCTATCCCTCGGTAAACCAGAGACTGGGGTAGAGCTGGGAGGCATGCAGATCCCCATCTGGAGGGATCAGCTGCAGGTAGGCATGGTGGTGCTAGCCAGTGATAGAAGGGAGGGCCTGATCTGGACCCGCAGCCAGCTGTGAGGTCCCTGGATGTCATTGTGCTCTACTGTGGCTGCACTCTCTCCCGCTGGGCCTGCATGCTGAAGTGGAAGCTGTTGACAGGAGTTGGGCAGGGGGCTTGCAGGCGCACTACTGGAGGGGGTGTTTATAGGTGGGTGTAGTGGCGTTGGACAGTGACAGAGGCGGGGCCTGATCCACACCTGCAGTCAGCCGCAGGGTCCTTGGATGTCGGCAGGCTCTCCTCTGGTTGCACACTCTTCTTCCTGTGTGTGCACGGGATCATGAAGGCCAGTGATAGGATGGGTTGAGAGCATGCTGGAGAAAGCTGCAGGAGCCCAGGCTGGCTGTGTGCTGGCTGTGGGCATATCTCCCCAGCTCTTGTCTGGTCAAGGAGGGACTCACTCAGGTGGCTTAGATCTTACACTTGCCCAGCCTTCAACAACTTGTCAGTTTGGTTCCAATGAGGTGGAGGGTGGTGGGGGAGGAGGGAGACAGCTGTTGTTAGTGAACATATGTACCTATGGGCGACTTCTTCAGTGACAGAAGCTGCTGAATTTGTCTGCAGGGCAAGTATCTGCGAACTGCAGTCAGTCCCACTGTGTGTTTGCTAATAGTGGCTTCTGCTTTTCCACCTTTTTCCTAGCCAGCTCTCTGATGACTTGGCCGGGGTAAAGCTCTTGTGAGACCTTCCCACGGTGCTGGGAGAGGCTGGACATCTTTCACTTGTCTCTTCCTGGGTGAAAGGAACCCTTCCTTGCTGGCTGGGAAATTTCGCCTTGGTGCTGAACAGTGCAGCTCGGGCGGGTGGGATGATGTATGCTAAATGAGGTTTTCTTCCTTCTCTCCTTCTGTGATTTTTCTGGGGTTTATTTTTGTTGTTGTTGTTCCATGGTGTTGTTAAAACTTCCTAAGTGGATTCTAGAGGTCTTCTGAAGCTGTTTTTGTTTATGGTTAGCTATCTAATCGTTGATCTTTGTTGGGGGACAGGAATGCTGGGATCTCCCTCGGCACTAGTACTTTCCTGAATCCTTAAACCTTAAAGTTTGTTTAGTACGAAATCAATATATAAAAATCAACTGTGTTTTCTTATACTAGCTAGGAGCATTCAACAACTGGATCGTTTTAAAATGCCATTTACAATAATATTGAAATGTATGAAATATTTAGGAATTAATCTGAACACTATATGCAAGACCTCTCCACTGAAACCATGAAATTTTGCTGAGATAAGTTCAGAAGGGTCTAAGAAATTGGAGAATATAACTTGGTCATGAATTAGAGTGGATAGTATTGCTAAAATGCCAGCTCTCCCCAAATTGATAAGTAGATTTAGTATAATCTCAGTCAAAATCTCAGCAAGTTTTTTTTTAGAATTTTATGAGCTAATGTAAAATTTTATTTAATTTTTTTATTTATTTTGAGAGAGAGAGAGAGAGAGTGCAAGCCAGAGAAAGGCAGAGAAAGAGGGAGAGAGAGAGAATACCAAGCAGGGTCCACACTGTCAGCACAGAGCCCAATGTGGAGCTTGGACTCACAAACTGTGAGATTATGACCTGAGCTGAAATCAAGAATAGGACACTTACAGACGCTTAACTGATTGAGCCACCCAAGTGCCCCAAAGCTAGTGTAAAATTTATTATGGCAATATAGAAGACCTAGAATAGTCAAAACATCTTTGCAAAAAACAAGTTGTATGTGTGTGTATATAACTAACTTTTTAACAAAGTATAAAAGTAATTCAATTGAGAATAGTCTTTTCAGCAAATAGTGCTGTAACATTGACATCCTTATAAAAAATGAAATTTCATATCTTCATTGTACTGTAAACAAAAATTAACTCAAAGTAGATCATAGACCAAAGTATGGTGTGCCAGAGAACAAAAATATAAAACCTCAAAGTTTAAAACTTACAGAAGAAAGTATAATAGAAAAACTTGTGACATTGGATTCAGCAAAGATTTCTTGGCTATGATACTAAAACCAAGATTCACAGAAGGAAAAAAATTGAAAAATTAGACTTCAAAGTTAAAAATTTTTGTTCAAAAGACATTGTTAAGGGAATGAAAGAAAACCAGAAGTCACGGAATGGAAGAAAATACTTGCAAAGCATACATGTGATAAAGGACTTATATCCAGAGTATAAAAAAATAACTTCTACAACTCAACATGATGAAACAACCCAATTTAAAATTGGCAAAAATTTAAACAGACTTACTAAACATGATAGTTTTAGAGATATGATCCACAGCATTGTGCCTGTAGTTAACAGTACCGTGTTGTATACTTAAAGGTTTGTTAAAAGGGTAGATTTCATGTGAGGTTTTCTTAATGCAATAATTTTTTTAAAGGAGAAGGATGTATAGTAGCAAAGGAAAAGATGTTCAACACCATTAGTCATTAGGGAAATGAAAATTGAAACTACCATATACTCCCTATTAGAGTGGCAAAAATCTAAAAGAGTGATTGTACCAAATGTTGGTGAGAATATAGAGGAACTGGGATTGTCATACACTGCTAATAAGAATATAAAGTAGTGCAAGCACTATGGAAATCAGTGGACCAATTTCTTAAAGAGTTCAATATGTAGCTTCCGTATGACTTAGACATTTTACTCCTGGATATTTACAGAGAAGAAATGAAAACAGACATCCACACAAAGACTGGCACATGAATGTTCATAACAACTTGTCTGGTCACAAGCTGGGAAGAACTCATATGTCCAGACATAGGTTAATGAATAACCAAATTGTACTGTAGCCATACAGTGAAAAACTACTCAATGTGAAAAAGGAATGAAGTATTGATTTACGCAACTACATAAATGGACCTCAAAAAAACATGCTTCACAGAAGAAGTCAAACAAGAGTACATGGTGTTTGATTCCATTCATATGAAATGCTAGAAAATGCCAACCAATCTGCTCAACAAGAAGCAAACCAGTGGTTGCCTGTGGCTAGGGACCAGTGAAGGGGAACATAGGTGTCAAGAAAGGCTGAAGATCATGAAAATGTTCATTATCTTGATTGTAGTAATGGTTTTGCGGGTATCTTTGTCTCTTCAGGCTGCTGTAAGAGAATACTATAGACTTGGTGGCTTATAAACAAGAGAAATTGATTTAAGTTCTTGAGGCTTGGAAGTCTAAGATCAAGGCATTGGCAGATTTGGTGTCTAATGAGACATAGCTTCCTTGTTCATAGATGTCTTCTTGCCGTGTCCTCACAGGGCAGAAGAGGTGAGGAAGCTTTCTGAGATCCCTTTTATAAGGGCACTAATTGCATTCATGAGGGCTCCATGTTCATGACCTAATCACTTCCCAAAGGCTCCACCTCCAAATACCACCACATTTGGGAGCAGTTTTCAATATATGAATTTTGAAGACACACAGTCTATAGTAAACAGCATATACATGAATTTTAATTCATCAAATGTTACATTTTAAATATCTGAAATTTATTGCAGTTCAATTATACCTTGGGGGGGGCAGATCACAAAACATACAGCTGCTGACATTACATATCCCTTTTTATAAACGTCACTTTTAAGCTATTCATTGTCCGGGTATTTAGCACCTACTTTACTCCAGAAACTGTCCTCCTTGTGAAATATGGTCAAGGTCAAAACAGTCTCTCTGCTTTCATGGAGCTCTAGCAGGGGACATGGAGACTGAGTGAGTCGCTACACAGATTCTTACTGCCAAAAATGGGGGTGGGGGAAAGTGGGTCTCTACAATGGTGCCTAAATTAATCTAGGAAAGAAGACAGATCCCTGGCTGAGGAGTGATGTGTAAGAGAAAGGTGAATGATAAGTAGAATTGCCACAAGTTTCCATCAGATGGGACAGCGTGTAGGATGCTTTCTGGTGAGAAAAAGGATGTAGTCTGGAGAATTCTGATGGAGGTGGGGACTGAGAGAAACAAAGATGGTGCTAGAGAATCAACCAGAGCAAAAATACATGAGGCTTTACAAGCTATGTTAGAGATTCAGGTTTGTGTCCTAAAGGTAATGGAAATAATGTTGGACTTTAAAGTGACATAATTAGACTGGCTTTAGAGAAGAGAGCATTGCTACAGTTCTAGAATTATGATCATAAATGCCGTGTTGGGTCAGGGTCCACCTGGCTTCAGATTATGTGTCTTACAGAGAATTTTCTAGGTGGGCGTGGTTTGGGCATGTCCACATATCAGAGATGCATCCCGATGGGATGTCTGTTGTCCCATATGTGTTTCCCATCCAGTAATTAACCTTTCCTTGAAGCTTTTTATGGCCCTTGAATATCATGTTCCCATCAGGGATATAACACATTATATGAGTTGACTATAATATAATGTCTTGTGTTATTGATCCTTAAAATATTCTGTTCCAGCTTGAATTGATAATAATGAGTACTCTGATGAACTGGGAAAGCCTGTTCATCCTCTCTTTCTACCCTTTGACTTAAACTCCGATTATGTCAGAAATAGTTGAATGAATGCCACCTCCTCATAATCCTGGCTAAACTTTGCTCTTTCATCAAGCTTTGGAGGAAGTGAAAAATTGTCCTGTCCACAAACAGCTGATGGGCACTCTGTCACTTAGTCAATTGCATCCACATTAAAGCTGACATGTAGAAATGGTTACTCTCTGCCAACACTTCCCTGCTTGCCCTTTTCCCCATCCCCCTCCCTCCACTCACTTTCCCCACTCCCAGCTCTTTCCATGCATTCCACATTATCTGATTTATAACTAGGAAGCGGTGAAGGGTAAATAAAAAACAACTTAAAATCTTAAGACATTTTTGTCATTTGGTATGAAAGCCAGTGATGTTCTAAAATAACTGGATGCAAAATTACCAAATTGGTTAATTTTCAATGGTTGCTTCCCATTTGTTTGCATTTCAACCTCCTGTATGATGACACTCCATGATATGATCTGAAATAGCAAACATTTCGCTTGCATATTCATTACTGCAATTCTGAAAATCTAGGTATGTTCTCATGAATATTTAAAATTTTCATATATGGCATTACATATTATTATTGTTATTACTAAATGTTTTAAATATTTATTTATTTTGAGAGAGAGAAAGAGAGGGAGAAAGTGTACATGCAAGAGCAGGGAAGGGGCAGAGAGAGAAGGAGAGTGAGAATCCCAATCAGGCTCCTTGCTGTCATCACAGAGTCTGATGCAGGGCTCAATCTCATGAACTGTGAGATCATGATCTGAGCCAAAATCAAGAGTCCGACGCTTAATGGACTGAGACACCCAGATGCTCCAGCATTACTTACTATTTTTAAGGGATAGTCCATAATATTATATAAGAATAGGTTGGATGAGTAGTGGAGAATTATGTGATACAACTGTTAACTATGTTTTAACTCTTTATTGAGTCATACACACCCAGTTTGAAAGAAATCACACAAAAATTGGTTGGTGTTATCTAATGTGAAGAGACTAAAAAAGTATAGTTCATGAGGACATTCTAACTATATTTAGAAAAATCAGTATTCTCATACTCTGACTGCTTTGGTTGTTCCAAATTCAGAATACTTATTGTGAGCCCAGCTTTACCCCCATAATAATATGTATAGGATGGGAAAAGACAGAAAGACTTACAGGATTAGGGAGACTTCTCCCAAACCAATATTTATAACTTTTTGACTGCCCTGGAAACTTTGAAACCTAGCTAAGGATGCTATCATAAGATGTGCTATGAGTGAAGGATCTGGTTTCCTTTGAAAAGAAGAGAATTTTAGAAAAGAAGATGGGTCTGGAAAACAATGAGAGGATTATGCCACCTGTCACGTATTGTCTTTCCATGGCATATTAAAAAATGGGAAATGAAATCCAGATACATTCCCACTGCATATATTGGGAAACAAATTCCAGAAGCCTGTTTATCACCCAACCGTCAGAAGTCCCCACCTTGGTTAATAGACTTCCTCAGGTTTAATGCCCCCTCAGAATCAGGGTCTGGGAACCCCAAATATTTCTCTTTCCCTTTCCAAAAGACATAATGACTCAAGCTATGGCTCCAAGTCCCTTTGAAAAGGAAAAGAGAGACGCACTGACAATCCACACCTGTGACGCCTTAGCAGGTGCATCCTCGAGAGGGCCTGCCATCATCCCATCCTACAGAGGAAGTCTGCAGAGTTCTCCAAGGACAGCAAAGCTCTCCAAAGATGGCAGAGCTCCCCCCACCAAATACTGCTCCATGATTCTGTGGGAAGAGTGTCCTCTAAGCCCTCCAAGTTGGGTGAGTCAGTCACACATTAGAAATCCATTCCAACATTCCTGTCTCCCTGAGCTGTTAGATGTATTCCTCTGCATTATAGCAAGGAAATTGCACATTTTAGTTTCATCTAATGTAGACCAATATGACATTGAGGTTTTAGTCAACTATGTGAGCAAATTGTGAGGGCCTTTCTCAGTTGCTCAAGCTAACATATGGAAACTAGAATCCCTCATAAGTGCACCTGTATTGATACCATTGACAATTTCAAACTTATCTTCCCTCCACGCTGGACAAATATAGGTATAGTCCTTTGATGTACATGTATACTAAGTCCTGCTGATATAAACTATCCACATTTTGCAATTTTTTCAGGGTGTAAGTTAACTCCTCCCAGGTCAGTCTTGGGACTTTCTTCCGTGGGTTAGGTTGGATGGACTCTAGTATGCATGTGCAGGCCATGAGAAGTAGTGGCTGTGGACCTTTTGGGAATAAGCATCCCCTTGCAGTGTAAGAGCATTATAGTATCCTTCTGCTAGGGGGATCTGCTTCCTCATCAGAATGGAAAAGAGGAGCATTAGCAGCTGGTAAGGAAGGTCTAAAGGGACTTATAGGACAGATTCATCTGAATCCACCTTCATTCAGTTCCATCCCAATTCTTAGGCACCATCTTTCCCTACCAGTGCCCTAACATTCACCTAAGAAATTTGGTAAGGGTGAGAAATCAGTTTGAATTACAATTTGGAGCTGAAAGAGATCATTTTATGCTAATCATAGAATTGCCTGTCCCAGATTCTCTTACATGGTGCCTGGAGGTGTTCCTTTTTTCTTTCTAGCCCTATTCCAAGACAATAAAAAAAAAAAAAATCTAGTAGTTAGCATGGTCTTTCTAAATGACCACTTTGTTTTCTAAAGTATTCTCTTTTATAGGCACATTATTTTATGGAACATTTGGGGCTTATGCCTTAAAAAAAAATCCCCATTATGGACATTGTAGTAGGCTTCAGGAGATGGTTAAAACAGTGAAGTAAAGGCTAGTATTTTCTATTCAGAAGTTAACTATCTTAGTATGTTGAGTTCTGGAGGCAAATTTTTCTTAGACACTTGACTTAAAATTCAGGGTTTTGCCACCAAACAATGAGACATTACTTTGAAGATCCTCAACCTAAATTCTTTGACTCAATGTGAATATCAGAGAAAGCCCAAACTAGCACACAATTCAATTTCTTGTATACTGACTGTAATGCATTAATTATAAATATCATGTTATTTTTAAGAGCAAAATCATAATTACTTAGCAAAAAAAGGGGGGGTAATTAAAGCAAATGCAACCTGTGTCCTTGTTACCACCAGAGGACCCCCCCACCCCCACCCCACCTCGGCAATGTTCCCTGAGGCTTGGGACTTCCTGACTGTGCGCTTTGTCCTACTCCATCAAATTCTTTCTATTTTCTGTCCACTTTAAGGTTTCAATGGATTATAAACAGCACATTTTACTAGAAAGAAGACATTAATTTTCATCCTTGGCATTTCTAATTATCTCCAGAGTTGTTCTCCATTCACGTTTGACAAGGGATATGACTGGCTTTCTGCTTCTAGTCGCTATCTTCTATAACCCATCTCTGTTTTCTTTCCGTTCCTTGGCGAGAAAAAAGAAGCCAATGCACTTTTTGTTTCTTGCTGAAAAATAGAAAAAATAGGATTGTGTCTGTAGACTGGCTTTCCTAATGATGGACTATTGATATCAATAGAGCATTCTCTTGCAAACTAGTCTACTTTGGGAGATCATGCATCATACCTCGTCAATGTCACTTTTACATAGATGACTGAAGAAAACCTAACAGTAGTTTACTATCTCTAGATAGTTTTATTCTATTCTCCAGGTTTCTGCCCAAAAGTCGGAACCAGTTTTCTCCCTTAAATATTTTTCAAGTAATTAAAACTAAAATGACTTAGATGTAAAATACAGAATTCTTCTTTTAAAAAAAATTGGCAAAACTCTGAGGTAAGATCGTATGAAGAAAAATCTAGAAGAGATGTTCCGTATATAAGTATTATTACCGGAGTATTCACTTGAACTATAAAAGAACACTTTTCAAGTTCACATGATCTAAGAGATAATAATTCAACCACCATGTATATAATCTAGTCTTAAAGATAAAATCATGAAACATTTTGGATAAATTCATAAATATAGGCAGAATCACTAGAAATAAGAAGATGTTGCATATAAATAAGTAAACCAAAAATAAAAACCCCCACCAGTTAGCTTTTCACTGCCACATGCTAGACCTTCATTATCTTTTAAAATACCTTCCAAAATGTGGTTTAAATGAGCCTGGAGTTTTCATTTTTTCCAACATAGTTTCCAGGTTTAATTAGCATTCAGTACAGTTCTTAAATGTTTGAGGAGTTTGGTTATGGGAAATATGTTATCTCCTTCCAAATCCAGGGACATAAAACGGTCTTTAAACACATTTAAATAAAATTTAAATACTTTAACAATCACAACCCAAAGTGTATGTTTTTAAGAGCTGTGAGTAATTTAAGAGGCTCAGAGGCTTTGTCTTGAACAGATGCGTGAGAATGATCTGAAAGGGAGCACATCTAACGGGGAAACAGCGGATGATGAAATTATGTATGTATTTATAGTACTTACATTGTTCATGAGCTCTTTATATAACTACCTTTTCACTTTGGGATTTTTTCCATGGTGTGTGTTGTGATCTTATCTGTTTGCTTTTCTTTTCTTTGGGGACAATGGGTTATTTAGTATCTCTTTTAAAAATGTGTTTAGGGGTGTGCATTTTAACAGCCTTTTCTAGTTGCATTATTTGCCTGATTTCCTCTCTGTGACATCTCTCCCTTATAAAGCAAACAAAGAAAATAATTTGGGGTTTGCATAGAAGAAAGAGAATATTGTGATATGAATGGGTATAGAACAAACCAGGAGAAGTTTTAAGTATCTTAAATGGGTTTTGCCAGAAATCCTTGCTTGTTTTTTTTTTTTCTTTTAGGATTTATCATAAAACTAAGTATTACTAAAAGGAACTTTAATTTATTGTAAGCCTTCACTTTGAAGACCCTATTCTCAGTGCTTCCTATGCATTTACGTACCTGCATTATCGTATCTAATCCTCACAGTGACATAGAAGGCAGATATTATTGTTCCCTTTTTTCAGATGAAGGAACTGAGACCCAGAGGCTGAACATTTCCCCCATAATCATGTGGTCAGAGCATAAAAGAACTGAGAAGGTAGCCTGATTCTCTATGACTGAAAATGCTGTGCAATCATTGACACTCAGACCACGTAAGCAGTAGTATAAGGATTAGTCCATAGTCCTTAGGTATATGGATTTGCAAGGGCTGGAGGGAGAGAAGAAAACATGGTGAAGGTAGTAACAGAAGTAATAACAATAATAATAACACTACATTATGGTCATTTAGGACCAATGGAAGGCCAGGAATCAACTAGGGACTTCACATAAAGTATATTTATCTTCCTAATGGCCTAAGGAATGGTATTATTATTCCAATTCTGAGATCACAGAATTAAAGTCAGGAAAATTAGGTATCTCATTCAAAGCTACATAGCCAGCCCACTACAGGTGCAGGAGTCCAACTGAGATTTGGGTTCCAAATTCTATACCTAATCTACTGCCTCATTGTAAGCAGCATTGCCTTTGTACCCGTGATTTCATCTCAGAAAATCTGCCTGCTGGAATAGCGTTTTGGTTGTTTTTTAATCCTAGTGTAATGTGACATTTATACAGCACAATGATTGGAGATATCATTGTATTTACAGACCTATTCACCCCATTCATTTCAATTTAAAAGGGAAAGAAAAAAAATGCTTTCGGAATATAGTGGAAAGGGACTGGCCACAGGTGTGGAAATCTTCCAAAATCTCATAGCAAATGACAATATTCTCATTGGACAAGGATAAGAAGTGTGATATCAGGTCACCAACATTTTGAGCTTTTCGTAATACTAACAGAAAATAGAGCAAAAGAAATGTAAAGTTATCATTAAAAGCCTCATCTGAAGGCAGGGTTTAATTAAATGAATAATAGCATGCAGTCCAGATTATTTGGTAGCAACCTAGAAATACTGGAGTTGCCAAGGCCCAGGATCTGAAAAGAAGAAACAGACCATTTTTCTCAAGCTTTCTTAAAGATCTGAAGGAAGTAATCCTTGAGTTACGATGTTATATGTTTGGATTAAAATTCATCAGAGTGCATCTGTGAATGCTTTCCACTTTGGATTAAAGAAAAGGAAGTGTATCTCTATGTTGGTGTGTGTGCTGTATCAGTCTGCTTGGGCCACCACAACAAAACACCCCAGACTGGATGGTTTGAACAACCCGAATTTATTTCCCACAGTTCTGGAGGCTGGGGAGGCTAAAATCAAGGTACCCTCAAGGTACATTTTATTCTGCGTCCTTCTCTTAGCTCATAGGTGGCTGACCTTTCCCTCTGTGCTCAAATGGCCTCTTCTTTCTCTGCTGTCTTATCTTATAAAGGCACTAATACCATCAGGAGGGTCCTATCCTTGTGACCTCATCTAACCTGAATTACCTCCCAAAGGTACCATCTGCAAAAGCTATCCTGTTGGGGGTTAGATCTTCAACATAAGCATTTGATGGGGCACAAACATTAAGTCCATCACATCCTGACCCCGGCCTTCCAAAATGCATGTCCTCACATGTAAAATACATTTATTCTATCTCAGCAGCCCCAGACATCTTAGCTCATTCCTGATTCAGAAAAAAGTAGAAAGTTGAAAGTCCCATCTAAATATCATCTAGAATCAGCTATGGGGGAGCCCCAGGGTACAGTTCATCTTGAGGCAGAATTCCTCTGCAGCCGTGAACCTGTAAAGTCAGACAAGTAATGCATTTCCAAAATTCAAGGGGCAAGCATAAGACAGACTTTCCCACTTCAAAAGGAAGAAGCAGGAAAGAAGGAAGACGTGGTGGATCTCACTAGAGTCCAAAACTTAGCAAGGCAAATTCTACTAGGTTTTAAGGCTTAGGAATAACCCCCATTGGTTCTATGCTGTCCACTGGAGGAGCGGCACCCTCAGGGCTCAGACCACACGGCTCTCTGTGAGGCCTCTGCCCACATGCCTGGAACCAAGGTGGAGACCTGCGCCTGTGAACTCTGGGCCTGTTGGGAGTAACCCTGATGATTGCTTAATCAGCTTTGGGATCTTTCTTTCCTTCTTAAAAGATAGCTCATGTTCAAAGCTGAATAGCTTTCCATTCCCATCTTGCAAAATCCGACAAGTCCAGCAGCCGTCCTTCCTTCTGTTCTACCTTCTCCATTAGTAAAAACTGGCAGAGGCTCTGGGGTATAAGCCACCTCTATTCTGGGCTTATTAATGAGTTACACCCATGAGTTCTTTATCACATTGTTTTCTTTCTTTTTTTTTTTCCTTAAGTTTTATTTAAGAGAGAGAAAGTGTTAGTGGGGGAGGGGTAGGAAGAGAGAGAGAATCCCAAGTAGAGCCTGATGCAGTATTCGAACCCACGAACCTTGAGATCAGTACCTGAGCCAAAGTTGGACGCTTAACTCACTGAGCCACCCAGGCGCCCTTATCAATGGTGTTCACCCATATACTTAACTGTTCTCCAAGCTCTCTCATTGTTTTGAAAAATGGACAGACTGAGAATTTTCCAAGTCATGAAGTTCTGGTTCTCTTTTGCTGAACAATTCTTTCTTCAACTCCTCTCTCTTCTCTTCATACTTTGTTATAAGAGGTCAGGAGAACCAAGCCACAATTTTAACCCTTTCTCAGAAATCTCCTGAGTTAAACATTCCTGTTTCATCACTCAAAGCTCTCCCACAATACACTACCACACAGTGCAGCCAAATTCTTTGCTACTTTGTAACAAGAATGGCCTTTCCTCCAGTTTCTGGTAGCATGTTCCTCATTTCCATCTGAGACCTCTCCAGAATCACTCTCAACATCCATATTTCTAGCAGGCACCTAGTGGGAGTCTCTACCCACTCCCCACGTGCAAACCTGTGCCTCCCATGTGTTTGGGCATGCATTATAGCAGCACCCACCTTTTCAGGACCAAAATATGCCTTAGCTTAGGCTGCTGAAACAAAGTACCACAGACTCAGTGGCTTACAAAACATATTTCTCAGAGTTCTGAAGGTTGGAAGTCTAAGATCAGGTGCCAGCATGGTTGGGTTCTAATAAGAGCTCTCTCCCTGGCCTGTGGAGGGCCACTGCTCACTGTGTCTTATCTGGTGGAAAGGGAGCAGGCAAGCTTTCTACTCTCTTGATTCTAAGGTCGGTAATATCATGGAGAGCCCACCCTATGCCCAAACCTAATTACCTCTCAAAGGCCCCACCTCCAAATTCCACCACATTGGAGGCGAGGGCTTCACCATATGCATTTTGGGAGGACACAGGGATCTGGTCCATAATATTTACATACATGCATATCTAGTGTGTGCGTGTGTGTGTGTGTGTGTGTGTAGCTACATAGCTTGTGTATATTCTGACTATATATTATAACTATAGATGCAGAAATACCATTAGTAGAATCAGGTATAAAAATAGGAATGATGACATCTCCTTTCACTCTTAACTTGCATATTGCACCTAAGCTGTTTTTGAAACAGGTGGCAGAAGTGTTGCCTTTTCTTCTTAGTGTGAATCTTAGCGTGGTGAAACCAGCCATTTGTTTCTAATCAGCATCACTGATAAGCTGACAGCAACAGCACCCAAAATTGAGCCTCCCGTACCCCCTTAGAGAAGACTGAGCAAACACCCCATTGTGTTATCTTAAATTTTAAGTTAAAATCCACTGGTTACTGTATATAAGCCCTCTCCATTAAAAAAAAAAGGGGGATATTAGGTAGTAATTGCATTTATAGTGTGCTTCTATGGGAATAATTGTGGATACTTAAAAATGCATATCTCTTGAACTATGTCTACTCTAGTGTTATTTACATTGGTAAAAGGGTTGAGGTATCCAACGCTAGGGGATGTTTAAATAAACCATGGTGTAGTGACATATTCAATGTTACAGAGTCGTTAAAATGATAATTTTATTTAAACAAATGAGAGAATAGAAATGGGAAAAAAAAAATCAGAACTGGATTGGGAAAAAAGTGGTAG
Organism: Cryptoprocta ferox; assembly: GCA_028646485.1. NCBI lineage: Eukaryota > Metazoa > Chordata > Mammalia > Carnivora > Eupleridae > Cryptoprocta > Cryptoprocta ferox. Next base: position 117,903,163 of record CM053571.1, read on the forward strand.
ACTGAATACAAGTACCTAATTTCCCTGGCCACCAAAATGTTTGTGAAATGTCAGGTAATAAGTGGTTTTTAAGAAATTAAAGTCATAAGTATACTGGAAAACAAGGAAAGACAGGTAGAAAAAACATTTCTGACGAATTCCTAAGAGCTAGAAATGAAGTGAGATCAGAATCATAGAGAAACAAGAGTACAGAAAATGAATATCCAAAACTCATACAGGAAGAGACCATGGTGGCCTAGGAGTGGTTTCAGGGAAGCTCAAAATTACCTAGAACGAGGGCAGAAGGGAACCATATTGAAATTGAACAAGGAAATGCAGTCTGACAAAAAGCCATTGATTTGATCAACCTTAAGCCATTTGGACTGAGCAGAGGGCAATGTGTCCACATATGACCAATCATTAGCTGTGACTCTTGGGTACAGGGCTGAGGCAGCACCTACATCCCTCCAGATCCCAGGGTGGGAGGAAGAGCTGTATGTCCAAGGCAGACTTTCCATCATGTTCACCAGATGCAGGTTCCTATACTCAGATCCAACCTCAACTAAAGCTAGTGAGGCAGATCTCACAGAGAAACATGATATAGTAACCAAGAATTAAATACACACACAGTATTAAAGAGAGATGCAAATTGGCATGACCAAAAAACAGTGCTTTCACCGCAAAATGAATACCTCCAAATAAGGACACCTATGATCCTTCTAAGATTTGTGTGAAACATGGAAATTTAAACATATTTTCAAAATAAAAATATCAGACTGAATTGCTGAAAAGAAACAATAAAACCAGTCAATGAACTAGAATACCAAAGTATTTTCCCAGAATGTAGTACATTTCCTATAAAGTAAACTTAAAATATCAAAGAAAAATAAAGAGACACCTAGGGTATATCCAGAAATTCTAACAACGCATTCAGAAAGACAATATTGTGGAAAGCTAAATGTATATATAGTTATAACTACATATGTAGACATAACCGACAGACTGGAAATACGACTTCGGAAAAAATAGATTCTATAGAAGATTATGAGACTATTTAAAAGCATCAAACTGCTTTTAAATTGCAGAAGCTCTCAGGAATAAAAAATTAAATGTAAAACCTCAATGACTGGATTAAATTCCAGTTAAACACATATGACAAAAGAGTTAGGAAACTGACAAATACACCCCAAAAAGAGTATGACTTAAAAAGTCTAGAAAAAGAGATGGAGAAATATGAAAAAGATGAAAAACATAAAAATGAAAAATGAAAATATTAAAATTAAAATGTGAAAAATATGAAAATACAAAGTCCAAATTTAAAAAAAAAATGAATAACCTGTATCATGGAGGAAATTTAAAAGAGAATTGGATAAAGAGATATCAAAAATATAATAGCTAAGTGTTTGCCTAGAATTGTTGACATTCACCAATCTTCAAATCTTGGAATCCCAAAGAAATCCAGGGAGGAAGAGAGAGAAGGAAAAGACAGAGGGAGGGGTTCAGAGAGAAGAAAAGTCCCAATGTTCATACATGAACTCATGCCAATGAAGCCATAGAATACCAATGAAAAGTGTCATGAACACTCACAGAGATTTCATTAATTATCTACCAAATTTGTGCAGAATGAATGCACAAAGTACCTGTTTGCTTTGATTGCTACACCCACCATAAGTGTCTTTCAAATATGGAGGTGACACAAAGGTAATTTCAAATGACAACTGAGATATTTACTACCAGCAGAACAGCTTCAGTACAGGTACTCATGAAAGAAGTACTTAAGGCTCAAAGAAAATTATTTCAGATGGAAAGTCTAAAATGCAAAAAGGGAATGGCAAACAAAGATGTTGGTAGGGAAATCAAAATAAACATTGACTGTACCAAACAATAAAACGTTATGGGGGAAAAAATAGGATAGGACTAAAACACTGGACCACGATGTAGTATGAATTGAGAAGGCAGTAGATTGGAACTAAAACTTTCTAAAGTCCTTAAACTCATTGAAAGCAAAGTAAAGGTACCTATAAAATTTAGACTATGTTAAATCCGTAGAAAGCTATAGCCTCCAACTTTCAAAGACATAAAAGAAGTGAAATGAACAAGAAGAAAATTGACAGAATCAACCCTGGAGAGAGAGCAAGAAAGAGAATGACATGTAAGTGAAAAACAATAAGGAAGAAAAAATATCAGTCAAGAGAACATAAGAAAGAAAGAAGCAAAAGAAAAAAAGGAAGGAAAGGAGGGAGGGGAAGGAAGGAAGGAAGGAAGGAAGGAAAGAAGAAAGGAAGGAAGGAAGGAAGAATATAACAGGACAAGTGGATAGTGTTTAATGGTAGAAATAAATCAGAAATCAAATCAATGCCAATTCATTAAATGCTCTAGAGAAAAGACAAAGATTCTCTGAAAGGATTCAAGGTAGCTAATTGATATTTCCAAATACACATTGTAGGATTCAGTTTGCCAACATTTATTTGGAGGTTTTCATCTTCATTCATGAGTGATATCACAGGAAAAGAGTTTTCTTTCTTCATACTCTTTTTACTTGATTTTGCTAACAACATTATATTAGCTACATAAAATGGGGTGTATATGTGGTCCCCGTGCTCCTCCCCATCTTTTTCTTTTCTGATCTTGGGAGTTTGTATAATACTGAAATTCTCTCTGCCTTACTATTTGATAGAAAATGCCTCAAACATCATATGGGCCCATAATGTTTTTATTGAGTTTTTTACTGTTGTGGAGAGATAAATTCTTATCTATGGATTGAACATCTCTAGTTGTGAGACATCTCCTCAGGTTTTCTATTTCTTCAGTATGCTTTGGTAAATTACATTTTTTTAGTAAATGGCAATTTTCGTCTATTTTCAAATTTGTCATGAAGGGATTCTTTGGGGTATTTTCTCGTGTAATACTTAAAACTCCTATTATTAATCACAGCTATAATTAATCCTTCTTTGTATTTCTAATATTCTTTATCTGTGCTTTTTTTAATCTTTGATTTGTCATGCCAAAGATTTATCTATTTTATTAGTCTTTGAAAAGATCAGCTTTCAGCTTTCTTCTTGTTGATTCTTTCTGTGAGATCTTTATTTTTAATGTAATTAACTTCTGCTTGTATCTTTACAATTTCCTCTGCTAAACTTTTATTAGCTTTACTTTATTCTTTTACTGAAGGGATGAAAAACTTAGTAAGGACAGAGACACATAATCAAGTCCTAGGTCTGCAATTCTGCCACTCACTTGTCCTTGGAAAAGCTACGTACATGTTCTGGACTTGGGCATTCTCATTATTCAGGAAAGGTTGCCATCCCTTCTCTCTGTCATCAAGTTTAGACTTAATTAGAAAAGACACCTATGAATTTATCTGAGATTAATAGTTGCCAGTTTAAACCACAAAGTTTGGAAAGCCCTACAATTAGAATATGTATAAATTTGTATATCAGAGTAACTCACTTATAGACATGATCAAGCTCAAAGTGCCTTGGCTAAACTTTTATAGTGCCTAACTGAAAAAAAGAATTCATTTGCTGCTATTTTCAAAAGTAATTGTTTTATGAAGTATATATTTGTATATTCAAAAAATTTATGTTACTTGTTTTACACAAAGATACTAGGGTAACTTCAAAAAGGAGTTATATAAAGCTATATAAATATAAAGGGAATAGTCTATTTCCATTCTATAAAAGAAAATAAATGTTTGCTTGATAAGTAAAGTTCCTAGCGTGATATTTTTGCACATTTCTTGAAAGACATTTTATTAAAACACCATACAAATTAAATTCTTAAATTAACATTGATACCCCTTCCTTAAGGGAAGTATGTTTAAAATTAAATTTGTATGTGATTACCTCAAACATAGCCTTATTAACAGCCACCTAGATGTTTGTGGGTTTTCATGCATTAAATTTTTGTTCCAGATTATTCATGGTTTGTTAATTGGTGTGATACTTGATGAATATTGATGGTGCGTATTGTGGAAATAATTTCCATATGAAAGGGGGTAAAAGCATTTCCTGCCCAAGCAAAACTCTGGAAATAGAAATAAAAGAATTCTGAAAGACGGAATTTAGAATATGAGTTGACCCTCTTATTTAACAGTTAAGAATTCTCTCTAACCAGGCATTCCGAAGTGTATGTATGCCAGATTATAGATGAATACTTTAATGATGTCCAAAACAAATTAGGAAATTAATTGATTCATTAAGGCCCTGTTTAAATGTCTAATGCAGAGGTTAAATGTTTGCTTTATTTAAATGAGATGTTCAGGCTTTAGAAAAATCTACTAGTTTTGACTTCTAAAACACCACGTTCTAAGGGTGTTTATATTTCTCATTTTATATAGTTTATAGCAGATACATAGATTCAGCCAATACATTTGTATAGGGAAGACCTTAATCAACTCTTGGGATCTTCTTTAGCCAGCATATGATTATTATTTATCCAGCTGATAAACCCACAGATTATTGTATTTATAATAAGTAGTTTGTAAATTTAATGAAATTGGAGTCTCTGTTTTCAAAGAACAACACAATAAGAGCTCAATAGATACTTGTTAGTTTTTCTCTTTGATATTTTTTTAAAGAGCTCTAACACTGTGGTAGATGTCATTTAGACATTATTTCATTTAATCTTTACCACTCCACTGCAAAATCACTATAATTCTAACATTGCACTTGAAGAGACTGAGACTTGAGAAGTTGAGATGCTAATTGTTTTATTCCAGAATCTTCTTATTTCGGGAGCTACTACCTTCTTAGAATTTTCAGTAAGAGAAATTGAGATGTTTTAAAGTTATCTTTAGTATTTTATCTGTCAGGCTTGTGAGAATAAGGAAGAAATAATTATGATATGACACAGTCCTAATAACCTCTTTCTTTGATGTTGGATCATACTTCCTAAGGATCCCATCGTATAAATGCACTACTTGTAATCTTGGAGTTGATGGCAGTGAAAAAAGGAGAGTGTATGTGGCAGGGAAGGAATGTGTATTAAAACCACTTCCCTAATTCTTTTTTTTTTTTAATGTTTATTTTTTTTGAAGGAGAGAGAGACAGAGTAAGAGAGGAGGTGGGGCAGAGAGAGGGAGACACAGAATCTGAAGCAGGCTCTAGACTCTGAGCTATCAGCACAGAGCCAGATGCAGGGCTTGAACCCACAAGCAATGAGATCATGACCTGAGCCAAAGTCTGATGCTTAACCAACTTAGCCACCCAGGCACCCCAAACACTTCCCTAATTCTTGCATGCATTTTCGTAGCAGGATCCCCTCTTGCAGATGTATGCTTGATTTACAGTCAGCGCTCATTGTTTACCTTTGGCTTCTCTACTAGGCAGCTTCCTATCAGTTCAAGCATCTTTATTTTTGAATCATATGCCAGTGCCTTGCCATTTCATGCACTCTCTACTTTATCCTCTAACCAACAAAACTTAATTTACCTCATGAATTCTACCCAAAGCAGCAACTAAATAGTTAAGCCAGGACTCGATGTCCAAGTCTAATTCTCTTCTCAAAAACAAAGGTTCTCTTGAGATATCCGTCCTCAGGTGTCCAATCATATGCATTATTATTGATGTAAACATTATTGATTCTTGTTTTTCAAAAATCGACTATTAACATAAGCAAACAGACTTCGTTCTACACATCCTGAAATGATAGTAGGTTTGATATAATTGAAGCACTCTGGACAGTTTTCTGAATTCCAGACATATTCCCCAGGTCATTCAAAAATCTGGAAATTTTTCTGCCAGAATCATCGTCTGGGGTTTACAGGGTGCCCTATGCATTGTATAGGATCCCTTGCTTTTCTGACAGTGCCTTTATTGCTGTCTAACAAACCACTTCAACACTTAGTGGGTTCACAAAAGAATCATTTATTATCATTCACGACGGTGTGATTGACTTGTCAGTTGGGTAATTCTTCTATCCCATGTGGCCATATGGTACTGCAGTCAGCGGACATTTCAACAGGCTGGAATATCTAAGCTGTCGCATAGGTGGCAGAGGTCTTGAAGGTTGGGGACAGCTAGGCTTTTCTCTGTGTGTGTAGTTTCAGAATCTTGATTCTTCCTGTGGACTTTCCACATGGCCTCCCCATAAAGGTAACCCAGCTTCTTAGATGACAGCTGAACACTCACAAAGCCACAAAAAGAAAAAGTTATCAGGTTTTCTTAAGGGTGAGATCCGGAACCACCTCAGATTGTTTAAAGCATTTGCACGGCAGCACAGTTTTCTAGGGAGGAGTAAACAAATTCTGCCTCTAGAAGAGAGTAAGGAGAAAAACATTGTGCCATCTTTAGTCCATCGTAGGGAATAAGGCATTCAAGGTCCAAATAAGAACATTGCCTCAGCTCTAAGGAGGACTAAGCACATTGTGTATGAGAGGTGTGGTGTGGGAGGTAAGGAAAAGAATAGCATGAGACTTGCCCAGAAAAATCCATGGTAATATAGGCCTCATTGAGTCTGTGAGACTTTATGATAAATGATATGAAGGAGGTCATCAAAAGTTTTAGATATGGTGGTTAAATAACTAGATTCTCAACTTTAGCGGGCTACACTGGCTAGAATGGGAAATGGTTTGGCAGAGAGTAGGACTGGAGGCAGAGAGACCACTCAGTAAACCAGTGTGATAATATGAGAGAGGTGATAATTCTAAGAAATATGGTTTCTTAGAATAGGGTGGGAAAGTGTAAATGGAGAAAAGCAGGGTGCTTCTAAAGATATTTAAGCAATATAATCAACAGGTACTTCTGATTGTTTAAATGCAAGTATACCAATCTTTGGCTTGAATCACGAGGTAGCTGATAAGTCAATTGTCAAGACAGGAAACCTGCAGAAACAGGTTTGGAAGGTAATAATCATTAGTTCTGTTTTATATTTGTGGAGTTTAAGTTTCCGTGAAATATCCAGATGAAAATGTTAAACAGGCAATAATCTACATGAGTATGGAGCCCCAAAGAGAGGTATAGGGTATAGAGAAATGTGGTAGATGGAAACAATGAAATATAAAGTGGTCCAAATCATAACAGATTCTCAGTCAGTAGCCTGTAGGATCAGATACCTCTGGGGGATTGGATTGCTCCCTAGTCCGTAGGTCTCACCAAGAACTCCAGTCACTGGAGCAACCACTTTTGCACTTAAGAGATTTGGCCAGACACAACTTGGCAGTTCCTGACCTTGGTCCTTACAACAAACCATTGTTTCCTTCCCCTCCTTCCCTTCCCCGGGGCTTCTCAGAAGCTATGGTATGGGACACCTATGGGTATCATCCCTGCAAGCAGGCAGGTCAGCTCAAAAGTATAGGGAAGTTAGTGCCTGTGAGATTCCTCTTGGCCAATGGAGGACAAAAGCCAGTAGGGAAACAAATGCTTCCCATTTTGATCCCCTGGAAAGAAAATTTTGATATTTATTTCATACAGTTCCTAAGAAGGCTCAGACAGGCTGAGGGCCCATCATAAGTAACACTGGAGATGACTTGATAATCTGTTGATGTGTTGCACTTTCTCCACTCACTCTTTTTGTCACTCATCCAGCACTCAGGGATCATTCTGAAATAAACTGCACAGAAGGTTCTCTTTCAGGAGAAGTCAGGCTAAGATACATGGGCAAGTATTTAAAAAATTTTTAATGTTTATTTATTTTGGGGAGAGAGAGAGAGAGAGAGAGAGAGAGAGAGAGAGAGAGAGAGAGAGAGAGCACGAATAGGAGAGGGGCAGAGAGAGAGGGAGACAAAGAATCCAAACCAGGCTCCAGGCTCTGAGCTGTCAGCACAGAGCCCAACATGGGGCTCGAACTCACAAACCATGAGATCATGACCTGAGCTGAAGTCAGACTTTTAACTGACTAAACCACCGAAGCACCCCTGGACAAGTATTTTTTAAAAAACACAATGTTGGAGTGTCTGGATGTTTCAGTCAGTTAAGAGTCTGACTCCTGATTTCAGCTCAGGTCATGATCCCAGGGTCATGGGATCAAGCCCTGCATCAGGCTCCTCACTGAGTGTAGAGCCTCTGCTTGAGATTCTCTCTCTCCCTCTCTGCCCCTTTCCCCTGCTTGTGTGTTCTCTCTGTCTAAAAAAAAAAAAATAATAATATAAATAAATAAAAACACAATGTTGACTGAAAAGAATAACAAGAAAAAGATATGTAGCACTATACTACTTATGTAAACTAGAAGTACCTACATATACAACAAAAGTTCTATATTTTAAAGGATATATGTATATCCATATATAGATACACATAGAGATTTTTATATATGCACATATACAGGTTTATGAGACATATGCATGTCTATTTATATAAATATGTTTTATATGTTTACATATAAAATATGTTTATATATGCATAATGACATACATTTTAAAACATTATAATAGAGATCTTTGAGGAATTGGGGATGCAAGGAATTTAAAATAAAAGAAAGGGGAATAAAATCATTTAAAAGGGAGACTCATGATGACACTGAGTTGAGACTTGAAAAATACTTCACTCAATTCTCCTGAGGACCAAGTTTTTATGGAAAGAGAGAGCAAGAGAGAAGCAGAAAGGTATAAAATGGTAGACATGTTTCAAACAAAGGAGAATATTAAAGTATTCTTTAACTTCTTGATTATTTTGAGAAGGAACGTACACTTAATAAGAAAATAAGAAAACTAGGAGTGATATAGGACTTTCTGGATGTCACTTACATTTGTGCTTCTCAGGCCTCTTTCTTTGTTTCTGGAAGTATCAATTCCTGCTTATGTATCTTGCTAGTCTTGATTTGTACTCTGGTGACTGCACAGAAGAGCTGAAAATGTAGAATGGGGCTGTTGTTGACCCCCTAAATTCAAACCATTCACCTATTCTGATTTTACTTATTTCATCTGTGTGCGACTGTTTGTACTTGACCTGCTCTGAAAATATTGCTTACTGAGGTTGGGGGATAGGACAAGGGAAAGACACTTTCTATCCTAAAATTAACAATGCCGCCTTGCTTCTTCATACATAAGCATTTTGAATTTTCATCCAGCCTCTCTGGGTATTTCAAGAACTACTATAATTATTTTGCCAGCATTTTTAAAATTTGCATTTGTTCTGCTTTTTTCTTAATGTGTGAAATGTTATCAAAAAAAAATCTTCAAGGCAAATGTGGCCTGTGCTTCCTGATTCATTGGTGAGATGCCTAGTTTCCATGTGCTCTTTGGTTAAATTCCTTTAAGAGAAGGGCATGTCTGGTGTTGATTTGGCACAGATTATATCTTTGAGAAAATAAAAGACACTTCTGATCACGAAAGATATCTTCCTATATCTATGGGGTGAGAGACAACATAGTGGGCATATGTATAATTTACAACAGCTGGATTGTCCTCTTGTAATTTATCCTTGCCCCAACAAATTAAAGCCTTTTTCTGGCACCAAACTGAAGGGGAAGGAGGGGCCTGGCCCTCAGTCACAGGTGTGAACAGCAGGAACAGGTGAGCTGAGAGCTGAAAAATCTAAACGTCAGGGGGACTGGTTCCCAAGACAACTTGCCCGAGGGCACAGGGCTGCCATCAGGCCTACAGACATTTTTCCAGAGGATCCCTAGTTCCAATCACTGTTATTTTCTTTTCTCTAAAATTTAGTCACATGGTTAAAAATTTGTAAGTTTTGGGGAAAAAAATTACTTCAGCCTATTTAAAATTAGAGTTTCCCTGTTAAAAGGCAGATGGCATAAGATTTCAATAAGTTCACTTGAAGTATCTCAAACTTGCCTCATAATTGTTTCCCCCAGGGAGCCCTAGATACTGTAGAGAGACAACCAGAAAGAACAAGTTTGTAGAAGGCACTGTCAGAAATCTCATCTTTGCTGCTTAAAAGCTGTATGAACATAGACAAAATTTTCAAATCCTACAAGACTCTCCACATCTATAAAAGTAGAGGTCATAATATTTATGTCTTTTAACACATAGCAGACCACCAGACACATAGTATTCTATTCCTTTTTCTTCTTTCCTACTACGCACCCTGCTCAATACCTAAGAGTTGAAGACTTCATTCCTATTGACTGAAAGCTTGTCTAAACTTTTTATGATTCAGAACCTTATCTTCTCTCTCCTTCTGACTATTTTTTAATAAATCCTTTATTCGTTGCTTTAATGAGGGGGGTCAGCATAGTACCCTTCAACACTAAAAGAGAATTAGTACTCAATGTGAAAAAAAATAATTTCAGGGAGAGAGAGAAAGAGAGCCCATGATCTGGGGAGAAGGACAGAGTAGGGGAGAAAGAGAATATCAAGCAGGCTCCATAGTCAGCTCAGAGCCCAACACGGGGCTCAGTCCCATCACCCTGGGATTGTGACCTCAGTGGAAATCAAGAGTGGGACGACTAAGCCACCCAAGTGCCCCTAGCAGACTTCGTTTTGTGGCGTTGTGACCATAACACAGAGGGAAGTATAACCAAAAGAAAGAAAATAAATAACAGATTGTTTATTAGTTCTAAAATAACTGTTTAACATCTCCCAAAGAGTGGCTGGTTCATTCATCAATAGAGAATCTATTTAAACCCCATGGGCATTCCATTGCCTTTAATGGAATGGCCCAGCCATAATGTATTCTTGTACAGTCACTGTGCTATTGTCACTTCTGACTTGGTTTGCCATGTTGTTATGTTGCCTTACAGGTCTAATGTCTGATGAGTATATCTAGATTATCCACATAGAGTTTTGTGAGCACCCTAGATGGGGGGTACTTGAATATAGCAGGTGACATACTGGTCAGAAAACTGGAATTAGGGTGCCTACACTGTAATCCTATTTCTGCTATTGGGTTGTATTTACATTAGATAAATTACAAACTATGTCTGAGCCACGATTTCATGATCAGTAAGATGACGGCAATAACAACATCGGTTCTCTAGGATAGTGTGAAGGTCAAATAGGGTAATGAATGTAATTTATACAGAACACTCTGATCATAATATGTTAGCTATGGAAAAAAAAAAAAGAACAAAGCATATATTAGTACAGCTGTTCCCTCAAAGCCCTAAATTCCTGTAACAATTTAACCTGATCAGGGATATCCTCTTCTTTGGGCTTATGTCCTGTTTTATATCAGCTTTCGTTCCTTCCTGGAGACCACCCTAGAAATAGCTCTCCCTTACAATTCTTTATGTAATGTATCTTATTGGCTTCTCAAAAATCATGTATAAAAGGAAGACCTGTTTTCACTACAAAGGTGACATCTGGTCCCTCCTGGAATGAACTTTTGTGCAAGAGCAATTAAGGGTCATTGACTTGGTCTCTCCTGACACTTTGGATATATTGTCTTCAAACCCTGATTAAAATATTATAAAGAAATTGCCCCCCAAAAGAGCCAATTTTATGGCTCTCCTGAAGCTGTCAGATTTTTCCTTAGTTCTTAGTTCATGCCAGAGAGGCACTGGGGCTCATTACGCAAATTTAAATGACTTATACACAACCCAAATCACCTTAGGTTATACTAATGAGTTCTAGATAAGAAAGAATGAACACAAAATTGCATCAAGGGTATTTAGGAATAACTGCCCAACGGAAAGAATAATGAGGCAAATTGTAAAGGAGAGCTATGGAAAGATTTTTAAAATAATATGTCACACCTTCAATCATTTTTAAAAATATGTTCACCTGCTAGTGCATAGTACATCTGAACTGTATGTGTGAGTAGGAATTCTTTTAGAGTGTTAAGCACCAGTGAACTTGCTTAGGTGTGCTCTTGATTAAAAGACTGGATTTCATCTTTTCCTGTACCAGCCTTGAGGGCAAGAAAGTCCCCTTCTACTCCCCAAAAACTGCAAAGTTGGAGATAAGAGATTTCAATGAGATGTTGTATCACTGTACCTAAACAGGATGGAAACCGCCAGTAGCCCTGGCTCTTCCAGAGGGAGGTAACTCTGCACTAACCCTATGAGTGCCCTGGCCACATGGGAATTCAGACCTACATGAAAGTGCCCAGGACTCAAAAGAGCAGAAGGAACATGTGCTAAATTTATAACCAAAGAACACAGAGATTTTTTCAGAACCCTGCCCCTTCAGGAATTCTCAGTTTGGGGGTCTGCTTTCATGTTCCTCTCAGAACATATTAGGAAGGGTTCCATTTCTTAGAAAATAATCCGTTTTAGAGAGTTTCCACTGAAAGAAATGTATTATCTGATGAAGTCTGAGCAGAAATGGTCTTAAATGACTTAAAACTAGTTCATAGGGTGAAGAAACAAGCTCCAAGCTGAGTTTCCAGGAATGGCTCCTAAACGCATACTGCAGAATTGGGTCACCAGCGTGCTGCTGCGTCTACCACAATCAGAAAGTGGTAGGATAAAAAAAAAATGTCAAGAAAACTTCTGGATCCCAGACGACACTGTCTCTGTCTCAGTCCGTTCTCAATGCATGCCCCTACTTCTGCCTCTGTCCTCATTGGACTCTTGCAAATATAGGACTCAAAAAGGAAATCTAATTGGCAGAGGCTCAAACACACCTGGCCACCCTACTTTTAAGAGAGTGTTAGAAACAGTCTTTAGCTTGTCAGTCTTTGCGTCCTAGAAGCCATCACACTGTGTACTGAATGAGCAAGCCCACAGTATCTGCCACCCTGCCCTTGAAAACTCCAGATGGTCCTGATCTTACAGAATAGGATTCTAAGGGAGGAAGTAACACCAACACCTCTTGAGGGAAAGAAATAGTGCAGAAGAAGAGAGACCCTTCTGTGTATGAGGGGAAAGTATTTCTCCACACGCGGATGTGTACAGAAGTGCAGGAATCATTCTTTTTGTCTTGTAACGTCTGCTTCTTGTCATCTTTAGGTAGTATTTTGCTCTGAGTTTGTTCTTACTACCCTACTTGTGGTGGTATTTGGGTATTTGTTTTGGCTAGGAAAGATGAACTTCACCACTATCCTTACCAGTGATGGCCTCTGCAGTGGGCAGATACTGAACGGGTGTACTGTACAAGGGTTCTTTCAGAGGTATTTGCAGGAAAGCATACTTGGGCACAGAAAAAATGTGCAGCAGGAGGCATTAAAAAAGCACTGTAACATTCTAGCGTTAGCTCATAAAGTAAAAATTTTGTGTAGTCAAATTAACCTTGAAAACTTCAAATCATCCATAACATGTAGGATATTTGTATATAGGCCTAGAGTGGAATCTTTATGAACCCAAAGATTAATAGCCACTGAGTTAGACCAAAAGAAGGACTAAAAGGAAAGGCTGTATTCAGATGTCTGTCCTTTGGGGAAAATGATCACATTCTAAGATGTGAATGGAGGTTAGATGGAGACTTTTAAAATGTTTGCCTAGGGGCACCTAGATGGCTCACTCAGTTAAGCGTCAGACTCTTGATTTCAGCTCAGGTCATCATCTCATGGTTTGTCAGCTCTGTGCTGACAATGTGGAGCCTGCTTGGGACTCTCTCTCACCCTCTCTCTCTCTGTCCCTCCCCTGCTCATGCTCTCTTGTGCGCTCTCTCTCAAAATAGATAAACAAACTTTAAAAAATAAAATGTTTGCCTGAAAGGATTACTCAATTGGTGTTTTTTATTAAGAACATTAATTGTAATATATGTTACTGTTTGGTACTATAAGGACTAATCAATACAAAAGAGTCAGCTCTTAGAAGGGATATGAAATCAGTTCTAAAGTTATCAAGTGCTTATGGAAAGACAACTAAATATAATGGAGATGGAACTTAAAAAGTTAGGACGTTATCCCTGATTCTGTCATTAATAACCTTAAAATAAGACATTTCCTTTAGTTTTCCATATCTTATTCTTCCTTTTGAGGAATGGGGTTTTAGCCATAGCTCTCATCACCAAAGACATTATTAGAGTGAATTTTCTAACCCTCCTGACTGCAAAGACCTTCTCCAACTTGGCCATTCCACCAGGCTTCCCCTAATCCTTCATTACTTAGCTCAATATTCACTTCAGGTGACCGCCCACCTCTACTGATCCTGTAGGACATTCTCTAATTACCTGTGTTAAAGTTGGAACTGTTTATTTTAATTCTTCATTTGTTTGTCTTCAGTCTAGAAAGTTCCTTGTGATTATTTGCTGTTTCTCTGTAACTTACTACAATGCTTGGTCAATTGTAAATACTTAATAAATGTATGCTAAAGAAATAGAAGAGAAAATGATAGAATCTTAGGAATGAAAGGGGAGAATTTTTAAATTTCTGATTCAGTGTTGAAATCTCTTTATCATATTTTTTAAATTTTTTAAAGTTTGTATTAATTTCTTTTGAGAAAGAGATAGCAAGCAGGAGAGGAGAAGAGAGAAAGGGAGACAGAATCCCAAGCAGGCTCTGTGCTATCAGCACAGAACCCTATGTGGGGCTCAAACTCACAAACGATGAGATCATGACCGGGGCCAAAATCAAGAGTAGGACACTCAACCAACTGAGCCACTCAGGCACCCAATCATATTCTTGATATATGGATTCTAGGCTTTAATATTTAATAAAATGGAAGCCCATACTCTTGGACAACTCACATTGTTACTTCTTCCTTAAATTAAATGAGGGTTGCCTTCCTTTCACCAAAAAGTATTTATCCAAAAAGATTGTATTGACCATGTTTTAGTTCTATTCTTGTTAATATAAGACCTTGTCCTTCACTTCAAGAAGTTCTAAAGTTAGTAAAGAAAATAGATATGAAAATGAGTAATAATTCATATTTACCAAGCTTTATATGATTAAAAAATGAAGGTCTGTGCTGTGAGACCAAGGGGTTGCCTAAATATATTATTTCCAGTAGCACACTGAATCTCTGTCTTTGTATAATTGTTCAAACTTGTAATATATAAAATACATATTTATTAAGTTCTAGATATTAAGTTCTAGACTAGCACATTATATAGAAACTTCTACCAGATGGCATTCCAGATGTGTCACAGAGGAATACAAATAATAACAGTGTTTATTATATCCTAGGCACTATTCTAAGGAATTTACATTATTACAACATTTAATACTGACATAACATGGTGAGGTTGGTAATAGGTCACAAAGAAGCTGAGTAACATGCCCAAGTTCCCATAACTGGCATGCAGGAGGGCCGGGATGTCCAAGGTGACAGTCAGGCTCTTATGTTAGCACTCCTAGCCACCATGCCACACTGAAAGACAGAAGCTCTTCCCATGGGAGCTTCATGAAAAGAAAATGTCATTTGCTTGAATTCTCCTATTACCTAGGCAAATGCAAAGTAAAAAAACCATATCTAGAACTTAATAAATATGTATTTTATATATTACAAGTTTGAACAATTATACAAAGACAGAGATTCTCTGGACTTTGCAGATGAGCCCTGAATGAAGAGAGCAACCATATTAATTCTATTCTCAAAAAGAAGATGAACTAGGGGGACCTGGGTGGCTCAGTCCATTGAGCATCTGACTCTCGATTTCAGCTCATGTCATGATCTCGCAGTTCATAAGATTAAGCCCTGAGGCTCCAAGGAGCCTGCTTGGGATTCTCTCTGTCCCTTCTCTCTGCCTCCCCCACAACTTGTATATTCTCTCTCTGTCTCTCTGTCTCTCCCTCTCTCTCTCAGAATAAATAAATAAACATTAACAAATACAAAGAAGATGACTGAAGTAGAATCCCAACCGAAGGGAAAAGAAACTGGACAGAACAGGGCCACAGACAATTGTCATAGTCACAACTACCAAATGATTGAGTCAGTGGAGACAAAGTGGGATGTATTTGCATATATCTCACACACATACACACGTGATCTATAGAGATTACATCCATTGTTTTGGAAAATATGTATTAAATATTTCACACCACTAATTCACTAATAGCAAGTAAAAGACCAACATAAAAGAATGATAATTAGGTAGCAGTCAAGATTCTAGTACCCAGAGAGGACAGATCAGGTAAGGTACATGTCTCTTTTGATGCCTAAACAAAATCTTTCCTCCTACATGGTGTGCCACACATTATGACACCACATATCACACTATGTATGTGTGATGTTGTAGAAACAGAAAGGAAGCAGGAGCCATTTGGAACTACGGATAAAACAAATGCATTTTCCTCATGATGACCCTTCACATATTATATCTCTCTGAGGCCTTTCTTTCCAGGTTGATTGTTCTCTTGTTGTACAGGTTAATCCTTGATGGTTGTGTTATCTGAGACTTTTACCACCCTATCATCCTCCTCTTGATGCATTCTCATTGGCAATATGCCACTTCAGACAACCCAGAATCGAATGCAATGTAGCACATGCAATGTATTCATATCATGCCCAGAATGCTGATTTATGCATTGACCTGGAATTCTTCACCCAGTTGTATTTTTGCAGCCTATTGTTATCTGATGCACCTCTAGAGTAGATTGACCTTGTAGTCTTTTTCACATGAATAACTATTAAACTAGGTCTCTCCCACTCTGTAACTTATTTCACCTTGTTAGGGTTGGCCTATCTTTCTGATCCAGGGTGACTGTAGGGTGTTTATTGGTATCTCTTTTACAGTGATTCTATCAGCAAATCAAATTGGTAACCTTCTCAATTTTCAGTCATTCATAAATTTGGTAAGTAGATATTTAGTAACAACTAAACTTGTTACTAAAAACGTCAACATGTGATAAGTATTGCAAACATTTCTTGAAACATTTAGAGGAAAATACCATTACAAGTAAAAGGGATATTGTAATCTATTTACATTTAATGTAATTATTAATATGATGGGGTTTAAATCTACCATTTTTTTATTTTCTCATAGTCCTCTTTGATTTATGTTTCTTTTTTCCCCTTTATTTTTATTTATCAAATACCTTTTAGTAATCCATTCCAGTTCCCCTACTGTTTTTTTTTTATCCAAACCACTTTATATAATATTTTAAAAATAGTTTCTTTGGGGAATATAGTATATATATCTAGATTTAAGTATAGATACTAATATTAAACCACATAGTAATTAATTAAAAAATTTTAAAACAATGTAATTCCATTTATACCCCTTGTTTAAACTCTTATGAGATTATTTATCATAATAAAAAAAAAAAAGCTCTGCCTCCTAATGCTTGCATACATTCTGCTGTAGGTCTATTTTTGCACTCTGGTTTTTCTCTTTATAGCTCCTTTTTAAAAAAATTATGGATTATATCTTGTTGAGACTCTGGATTCTATTATCTTTCTCTGGGGAATCTGAAAAGTTTTATTCTAGTAGGTAGTAAAATTCCTGCAAATCAACTTGGACTGGTAGAAGCTTGGTATTTTTAAGCCTTGTTAAGATAGATCTGTTTTACTTTTGTACTTAATCCTAGTGTAAATGCCTTAGTCCTTGGGTAGTACTCCTAACTCTTTTTGGATTTCAAACAAATTTACCAAGCCCCTCTAGCTTAATGGGACTTCAGTTCCTAATTGAATCTTCTATGTGGTGTGCAGCTGTGAAAATCCTTGTTGGCTCTCTTAGCCTTTAACTGCTGTTTTCTTCTTGAGCTCCTTGGTGCCTTGCTTCGTGCATATACCATTCAGAGTTTGAAGTATTTAAAGAGAGTTGATGTGCTAGTTTGGGGGCTTCTCCCTCTGTGGCTTCTTTCTTTCGTAATTCCCCTACCTCTTTTTGGAATCATCCATTCTTCTGCATCCCCAACTTCACCCTCTTGGACATCAGGCTGATCAAACTCCATGTTGATCTGATTTATCCCTGGCTGGGGGAGGCTAGGAGTTCCCTTCAGGGGAAAAGCTATAATACCAAGGTCTTAACCTCTATGGTCTCCTTCTGTCAAGAATTGAAGCCCCTCCAGTTTCTACCTGATTTTGGTCATTTTATAGTGCTTCACACACCTTGTTTTATTTGATTTTTAATATTTATTAATTTTTAAGAAAGGCAGAGAGAGAGAGAGAGAGGCAAAGAGGGAGACAGAGAATCCAAAGCAGGCTCTGCACTATCACCACAGAGCCCAACACAGGGCTTGAACTCACAAACCGTGAGATCATGACCTGAGCCAGTGTCAGATGTGTACCTGACTGAGCCACCCAGGCGCCCCAAACACCTTTTTAAATATAATTGATAATCAGCAGGAAAACTAGTCCAACACAAGCCACTCTGCAATTACTGAAAATCAGAATCCAAAGATATTTTAAAACATGTATTTATTTTTTATCTGAAAGAATGAATTATATATTTAAGGTAACAGAAGTACAATAATACAGTATGAAGATCTGGCTCTGAATATCCATTCTAACATAGATCACATCTATGACCGTAGGCAAGTTGCTTCCTCTTCATTTTCTTCCTCTTTAAAAATGGCCCTTTTCCTTGGAATGCCATGATTCTCCAAGGATATTAGCTCCTTATCCAATCCCTCAAGTGAAGGAGACCAAATTTAACATTTTGAAGCAATATAAACTCTACCTGGAGAGAGGAGAGCTCCGAGAGTTACTATAGCTCCCCAAGTCACCTAAATCAAGTAAGGGAGGTGTATGGACTGTAAGAATCTGATTCTTTAAGTTCTACAAATAACAATGTTAGCCTTACTCATGTCTCATCCCTTGCTCTTGACTTTGCCTCCTTCATGGGAAAGAGAGATCCAGGTAAAAGTTTCCATACTCAGTAATTTTTACCTACAAGAAAAGGTCATGTTACTGGCCTGGTCTGCTGTTGTTTTCATTAGATCCTCTTTGAGAAATAAGTTAGAGAAATAGAAATTTGTGTGTGGCGTTTTTTGTTTGTTTGTTGTTGTTGTTGTTGTTGTTGTTGTTTTTGGTTTTTCCTTTTTGTTTGTAGGAAAGCATAAGCCACAAAGAAAAGTATGGCAGAGAGAGGTTTAATAAAAAGGGAGGGTTTTTTTCTGTTTGGATATATCATGGAGAAGAATTATTCTCTTGATTGAAGCTAGTAAATATGCCATGTAATTCTTTATTGGTTCAAAAATTATTTTTCCAACCCATGTGTCATGGTACTTTTTAGTCCTCTTAACCACTTCCCTCAAATTAGCTATATAGTCAACTATTATAAAATAGTTGCATCAGTATTACATCATCAGCAGCATTACATATATATTAATCATATATACTATCAGGAGAAATATCTACTTGTGAAATGTTGCATATTGAAGCTTTTAAACTAGAAGTTGGATTTTTTTTTATTAAATTCACATTATTAAAATTTTGGAGTCTCTAGACCATGATTTTATTTATCTACCTTTATACAAAATAAACAAATTGAAAAGGAAAGTGGGAACAAAGCATGTACATTCCTACACTTACATTTAGGATACATGCTTAAGTTTGTGAAGGAAGAGTTTCAAAGATCATGAAGGGCAGTCCTAGAGTGAGGATTGGAGTGAGGACACTACTGTGTTATGTAAATTCCCCCCTTCGCTAGGCACCTCTCAAAAGTCTTTCCATATAAATTACTATATTAAATAAGTGCCTCATACCTGATGGAAAAGGGAGGAACTTCAGGCAGGATAAATACACATGTGTGAAAAGAAAGAAAGGGAGGAACCGACAGAGAAAGAGAAGGGAAAGGAATGGAGAATAGGAAACACTGGGATTATAAAATTACTGTAATACTGGGCAGGTGAAAGGTCATTATATTATGAGCCAAAGTTATATTAAAGAAGACAATAGTCTCTGTTATTAGACAGCTGAGTGTGAATATTGATTCTGCCTAATTCTTGGTGTAATTGTAAAAATTACTTCTCTAAATCCTATATGTAAAGATGGAAATATTATTTGAAAACCCACACATATTTCAATGTTGTTATGAGAATTAAATTAGTTAACTGATGTGAAAATATGTGCCCTGATATCATACGGTGGAATCTCAACAGGGAGAATGCAGATGTGAATTAAATGAATGAGCCAGACTTCCAAATTCACTCTTGTTTAGACATATGCTTTTGGAACTTTTTAAAAATTATTTTTATGAGGGGGAGAGGGGGAGGGGAGTGATGGGCATGGATGAGGGCACTTGTTGGGATGAGCGCTGTGTGTTATATGGCAATCAACTTGACAATAAACTATAAAAGAAAAAAATTATTTTTAATGAAAGAAGGATCAAAAAGATATTTGACTCCACTGTCTATATGGAAGAATTACTTTTTGTTTTATATAAATACATAATTGATCTGCACAATACAGATAGATCACTAAAGTTCTTTTAGGATTTTATGTTTTTCAATAAACAAGTTAAAATTTCCATTTATAAGTTTTATTTTTTAAAATTTTTAAATGTTTTATTTATTTTTGAGAGAGAGAGAGCATGAGCAAGGGAGGGTCAGAGAAAGAGGGAGACACAGAATCCAAAGACAGGCTCCAAGCTCTGAGCTAGCTGTCAGCACAGAGCCTGACGTGGGGCTCGAACCCATGAACTGTGAGATCATGACCTGAGCCGAAGCTGGATGCTCAACTGACTGAGCCACCCAGGCGCCCCAACCATTTATAAAGCAGGTTAAAAACCTACTGCTACAAGGTATTTTTTTTTTCAAATTACATGTTCCAACAAGGGTCAGAGCTGAAGAGAGAGCTACAGTTACTAATGTTCAAATCCTAAGTGAGGTTGCAGGTGGTAAAACAATACATGAGCTAATTGATCCGCACATCCATTGATCCAAGCACTGCAAGGCTTAGCAGCAATACTCAGTTGAGATGACCTCATGTGGATTGAAGCCACATGGCTCATATCTTCATTAGCTACATTTTACTGAACATTCATTAACCTAACCAATCTTATCCACATGACTTCTTATACCTTTGTCAACAATCCTCTAAGGCTGGTACTATTTTCTCTTCCTTACAAGAGAGGCAGCTGAGGTTCAGGAAGTTTTCCCAAAGTGACAGGGTTAGCAAAAGACATAGCTGGATTCAGAGTCCCATCTCTAGTGTACCCCTCCCCAAGTGGACAGTTATGGACATCTCAGTTGTTTCTATATTGGTTAAGAAGATCAGAATAACACACACTGTTTTTTCCAAACATTCCACCCAGGCCCTTTCAAAGTTTTATAGGCTGGAAGTATGTGAAACAGAGCGCCAAGGGAGTCTTTGGTTGAGAAAGTAAGCCACAAATTGATAGCCTCGTGAATGTGTGAGTGCATGTGTACAAGTATTGTCATCCATGTAAATCAGGAGGGTTTCCAGATACTGTGCTTTGCTCATACTTTTGGCCATACTGTTTTGAAATAATTATATATATATATATATATATATATATATATATATATAGTGATCTTAAGTATGTGTTTCTGTAGGAAACTTAGATGGACTCCTCATACTCTCCTGTCCTCCAACTTCATTTCCTGCAGTTGCTTCCTAGACACATTGAATGAAAACCCCAAGACTCTGTCAGCTCCCAAAGTAAGTAGTGTCAGAGTCCTCAAAGCATGTGGTCTAAAGGTATCTGTTGAGCACATTGGCCAGAGAAAGGCTTTGTCCACATCATTAAACAAATTACTTTAAAGAAGATTATTTTTCTACAGGTAGTTAATGGTTAGAGTAGACACCAGGTAAGTTTTTCAAGAGACATTTCAGTCTGAATTCTAGGAAAACATTACCTTTGTGGATGAGTATGTGTTTCTTTACATCATACTCAACTTTTCAGCAGGTTTCTTTTTAACTCATACTTTGCAACTACCCTCCCCCTATATTACTTGAAGATCTCTTATCATGCAATGTAATTTTAAAACCAAAGTAATATTGGATACATCCATAAGGTTAATTGACAACAACTAGGTTTTCAGGAAAGGAGGTCAGGGTGGATAAAACTGAAGAAATTGCCAAAGACTTCACAAGACAACCATGAAGGAATAAGTTAAGGATTTCTAGATAATGGTTTATTTTTTTGTGCTGATGCAGTTTCATTCACTTATGGCTCAATGCATATTTGTTGGGGAAAGAACTATAGGGTTTTGCCCTCTCAAAATGAAGAGAGCCAAGCAAGTAGGCAATTACAATGCAGTAGGATACAACCATTAATAATACAAGATGCTTTGGGGCGCCTGGGTGGCTCAGTAGGTTAAGCATCCAACTTCAGCTCAGGTCATTATCTCATGTCATGGGTTTGGGCCCACGACAGGCTCTGTGCTGACAGCTCAGAGCCTGGAGCCTGCTTTGGATTCTGTGTCTCCCTCTCTCTCTGCCCCACCCCTCCTCTCTCTCTCTCTCTCTCTCTCTCTCTCTCTCTCTCTCTCTCTTTCTCTCTCTCTCACCCTCTCTCCCTTTCCCTCTCTCTAAAACAAATAAATATTAAAAATTTTTTAAAAAACACAGCATGCTTTGATAACCTGTAAGAGGGAGCCCCCTCACTCAAGAAAGATGTGGTTATTGGAGGAGTTTGTGATGAAAATGGGCTGAAAGGACAAGTACAAGATCTACTGAGAAGCAATCTATGGAAAGATACACGTTAAGGAGAAGAGAGCTGAGCTTTGTACACGCTGTCTTTATGGTGTCTCAAATACATACTAATAATAGCTAATGTTTCCACTGAGTGCTGAAAATGTGTCAGACGAGTTTTAAATGTTGTCTTCAGTGCTCTCAACAGGCTGATGTGGTAGATATTTTTATTCCCCTTTTTACATCAAGGTTGAAATAAATATTTGTGAGTCATCACTGCATTGATAGTAATTGAAGCCATGGGAGGGCTTGAGGCTGCCCAATGGTGATAGAAACTGGAAGAAGAAGAGGGTTTACCAACTATCCTGAGGAATATCACGAAGAAGGCAGAATTAACAGCTGAAAAGATGAAAGAAAAGCAAAGAGAGTGCCATATAATGGAAACGAAGGGAGATTTCACAAAAAGAAGACATGAGTAGTCCACTATGCCAGAAGAGAAGTCAGGGACCATAACACCAAATATGGTGACAGGGAGTGGGTGCCATTCTTGCAAGGAGCTAAAGAGAGAAGAAAAAGTAAGGACATAGAGGCAGTGAGGAAAATAAAATTCATTTAAATGCCAGGCTGAACAGAAAGGAGAGAGATAAAAGTACAAGTGTGGAACGTGGGTTTGGAGGACTTTGTTGATTTGTTGGCATGGTTCCTATTAAAACGTGCCAGAGGATTCTAAAGAGCGAGGGAAGTAAATCCAAGCAGGATGGGAGGAGGAACATTTCTTTAACACAGCAGGAAGGAAGGAGACAGAGAAAGTTGCCTCTGGATATGGGCAGGTGCATGTATTTTACCTTCTCTGTCATAAATCCTGCTCTTCACGTAGATTGTATTATGGAATTTAGTGTGGTTATAAATTAGCCAACCCAAACTACCCCAACCTATTGAGGTTCATGAATCCAATGAGCTGTGTTTGTTTCCTTTTTGTTTAGTCAATCACATACTAGTTAGTATTTACTTTCAATTGTAAAGAGCACTTTTTTTAAATCAGGAGTGAGCATAAAATTAACATACTCTACCACCTCATTTATTCATTTCTCTGATTTGGTCGCTGTTCTTAAACATTGGGAGATGCTGTCAGGATTTCCTACCCATGTTAATCTTTTGAATTTAAGAGGGTGGCGGAAGAGTTTGGTGGCTTAGATACAGCTTTGAAACGAACACGTCTACACCATCTTGGTTCTTGTATTGGAATCCTTTTTGTTCAGCATTGCTGCAGAAGTTATTTTCGGAACATCATATGGATTTTTCATTGAAACATCTGTGTTAACTTTTATTATCCCTGGTCTGCTTTGTAATTTTGGAAACAGATATAAAGAACGAGCAACCCAAAGCACAGTAATATAGTGGGAAGCATCCTTCATAAGTCAATTGAGGAATTTAATAATCTCTTTAGAAATAAGCTCTGCAGCTATGAGAAAAATGTGTGGGTTAAAGGCCTTCCAATTAAGAAAGGTTTCTCTGTGGATTTATAGGCTGGTGGTTCACTCTTCCTGTTCATGTTTCCATAGCAACTGTCAGGTAGATTTTCTGCTACTTGCTAGGAAGTTGGAAATGTTGAGTCTCGTTGAGCCTTTTCAATTCAGTGAAGCTTAAATGAAATTCTTTGCAAGGAACTGGCATTTAGCCTAGGTCATTTATTCATATCTAGAAGAAAAAATCAATTATAGTAATCAAATGTGCAAATTTTTTATTGGGATTATTTTTGGTATATATTTTGTGCTGTAATCTATTTTTAATGCCAGGGTACTAAAGGTTTGAAGGGCTGCAGCTGGCCTCTTTGCTATGTGATGGCTTGTGGCTTTAATTACAGCCCAAGACATAGGAAAGCATGCCTTTTGCTGGTCTACTTTTGCAAGCTATAATCACCCCTGGTGATATTCAGAAGCAAACTAGGATCCAGGAGACTCATTAGGGTGAGACACCTATACTGCACAAAACACAATGCAAAGCTTTTATTCTTTTATTTTTTCTGTCCTGTTGGTTATTTGAATTACATCCTGGGAAATAAATAATTTATGTGCTATTATTTAAACTTCTTAGGAGTATAGTATTTTCATTTTCCCTTCAGATTAAACCCACTTGGGCATCACTCGCAGGTTCATATCAACCCACATTGACTGATGTGACAGCTCCATGTAGGATGGTGTCCTTTAATCCTTAAAAAAAAAAAATCAAGTCTGTAGGTGGGTAAAGTGAGCACACTTGCCATTGCCCCGTATATAACACACACATATGCCATGGGAAGAACAGACATCTAAGGGACATGACTTATGTATTCTTTTGTTAGCATCCTTGCTTCCTCGCACAGAAATAGCAGCTCCTACAGAAAATAAGGCACAATCCTTATTTCACACTGTGGTTCTATTTATATATCAGCTCCCCTGTGGACATTTTTTATAAGATATATTATTGAGAGCAATGGCTTTGAATGAATATTCCAGTTCATTTCTTTGTATCCCCCTTCTCCTGTTGTTTGAATACCATGCCTTTACCTGTTCTAGTGATGTTTCATATTATCTAGTATGATTGATTATTGGCAAAAATACAAAAAAACACAGAGAGAGTGAGAGAGATGGTAGGGGGGATTACTTTTAAAAAAAAGTCAGAGCTGAAATGTCTCTTACTTACTTGTCCTGCCTTGTCTTATTTTCTTCCCCTTTGGTTTGGAAACTGTGCTTTCTTCTAGTCAGCTAAATAAAAACTTTCTGAGAAAAGCAATTGAAGCCGAAGGAAGCGCACTCTTGAGTCACTACACTAAAAGTAGAAATGAAGTGTCTCAGCTCTGCTCCCAGCTTTATTTACTCTAAAAGGTGGGCAATTTTCTCTTAAAATAAATCGTACTTGGAGCTGCATGGCTCCATCAAAAAGATGCTCCTGGACCCAGGAGCAGAGAGAGCGAGCAAAGTGAGATTCTGAACATTTGTCCGGGTACAGTCTAGTGCAGAGGGAATGGACTGACTTAGTTCCAGAAATATATCAAAATGGATGCGTGAAGGGATGAATCGTTGGCCACAGAGATCATTCTGACTCAGACTTTGACCATTCTGGGTAAATAACGAAGTGAAAGCTTCTTGCCTTGGGAGAGCAGCAAGGATTAGATTTTGGCTGTCACCACTTAGGAGAAGTGAGGCAGTCTCTGCTGCTGGCATTTACACATTGGATCAGAGCTTTCTCACATCTTCTCTTCCTCCCAGGCAGGTGCCTCTTTTGCCATGAGCCCCTCTGGTCCAGCGCGAGGCCAGGCTAGGCACCCACTCATAGTTCTGAGGGGGTCACTCACCCTGGCTCATGATAGTCCTTGGCTAAGTGTGGTTTTAGTTCAATGGATGGGCTCTTCCAGGCTCTCCTGTTGTCCCTGACTTCAAAGTCCCTAAGTCCTTGAGGCCATAGCTCCTCCTGAATGTACCACTAGCTTCCAGGCTAGCCTGAGCTCCCTTCTCTTACTTCCTGGAAAGAAAATTTCATCCTTTTCTGATGGGGCCTCAGATCCACTACTTTGGCTTCACAGTGACACAAGAGCCAGAGGGCTGATGGCCAATGTCTTACTTAGTGCTGTGGAGCTGAGTCACTCAACAGGCAATGAGAACCTTTTCCCAGTTTTTCATTCTCTGCTTCCCCACATTCATCCTATTATCCCATTCTCACCTCTCTTGCTTCCTTTGCTTTCCTTTACCCCAAGTCCTTCTGCTCTGGGCTAGCTTGTCCTTCATTTTCTCTCTAACATCAGGTATCCATTCTGTACAGCTGGGGTCACCTCTCTCTACCTGTACACACTGAGGCTTTGCTAAAGTACCAACTTAGACATTAGTAAGAATCCCTCTTTATTCCTAGCAAGCTTCCATCTGATGTATCTTCATCAGAGCTCTAAAAATAATTAGCTATGAGATGTTAGGCAAGTTTCTTAACTTCTCTAAGCCTCAGTTTCTGCATCTCTGAAATGAGTACAATGGTACATAAATTATAAGATTGCTGTGAAGATTAAATTAGTTAATACATGTGCAATCTGGAGTACAGTGTGTAGCACATAGAATGTGCTTCATAAATGTTAGCTTTTTATTAACTGTTCTTGTGGGCTTTTTTGTTGCAAAGAGCTCAAGCTTAACAATCTTGTCATTATTTACCACCTATGTGACCTTGAGTAGGTTTTAAGAATTCATTAAGTTGGTTTTCCTTCTATTTAAATGAGGGAAATCATAGCTGCCTTCTGGGACTATCAGGGGCATCACCGAAGTAGAGGGATGTGTGACATTCAGCTCAATGTCCACCAGACAGTAATAATAATTTTCTCTACTTCTGAAGCAGTCAATTGTCTAAACTTTTATGACTTTTTCTTCTTATCTTTAACTCCCCATTGTTCCTCCTGAAATACTTACTCATAATCTTCCTCCACTGTACTCTCTCCTTTTTTAAAAACAATCTCCCTTTCTTCTCTGATCCTTAGGGAAATCTGTTTTCCCAATGGCAAAAATCTTAAGATATCAGAAGGCAAGCCATCTGCCCTCCAGGTGCTTCCCCCTTAAAAAGCTGGATGGATATTTTTAAGAGGCTGCTTCCCAAGGCAAAGGAGCATCTCTGTGACCTAAGGTAGGGTGGCAAGTTGTGAAGAGATCGTATTTTACCATTGTGCGGGCAGTGAAGAGAACGAGGGGTATCTCCTGAGCATTCCTAACCCCAAGGAGCCTACTCCTGACTCCCAAGCATGAACTTATCCTACTGATAGGCCTGGGAAGCACTGAGGAGTGTCCTATGTCCAATTTTTGGCATCCTATCTTGGGTTCACGTTTGCATTTTTACCTCCCATCAATCCTGGATATGGTCCTAATTTCCTTGTTATGCTTATGATCCCTGGAAGTGCAGAATTTGAAATTGTTCTTGTCAAATACACCCCTTCCAGACTGGCTAACTTGGAGATCAGAGCTTTCTGCACAAGAAAAGACTTTCTGGCTCAATGTGTCAGTTCCCTTTCATGTAGCTGGATCTTTCAATTTGTAGCCTAACCCCTGCAGCACTATAGAGAAAAGATGATATGTCTGAAATGCTGAACCATAGTCACCCCTGCCTACCATTATGTTTCCACAGGCATTCTATAAAAAGCTGCAAAACCAAGGGTCTGAGATCTGACATCTGAAAATGGCTGCAATCACTCAAAGGCACCCCTTTTCCTATCTCTTGCTGATTGACCCCATCCCATTGTGCCTTTCAATACACAGCCCACAACTCTCTATTTAGGGCAATGACCAGCTGTACATACAGGCTCCAAACACTTCTCACTCCTCTCTTGGATAGCTTCCCCTGTGAGTTTGGTGTTAGACTCGGAACTCCATTCTTGTCTCAGCTCAGCCACTTCTGGTGTGATATTATACACTTTCCTAGAGCTTTCTGATGTTTCATGCCCTACAAAATAATAAGCAGTAGTGACAGTGAATATTGTTGAGTACTTGCTGCCTACCAGGTATTATTTTGAGTGTTTTCTGTATGAGTGTGTATGAGGGCACCAATTCCTTAAAACCTCATCACAATATTATGAAGGAGGTCCTTTTGCATGAGAGGTTATTAAAACTCAAACCAAAACTCTACCAGATGGTAAGTGGTAGAGCTAGAATTTGAACTCACGTAGTCTTGCTCTAGAACCCACCTGCTTAACTATAAGTTACATGTTTCTAACATACACAGCTGCAATCAAGATTTATTATCCATATTAGCTATGTTCTATAAAGTTACTATGAGCACTGAATTAGCAAATACGGAGCACTGCTCCCAAGGGAAATTCAGGGTTGGGTTCCTTCAAGCCTCTGACCAGATTTTCATCAACTCGTCAATACATAACCTTATGTCATATGGGTTTCTTTTTAAAAGTCACCTCACTTAATATATATTGTTGATTAAGTAACATTGAACTTACAGCCAGTGCCATAATAACTCATGCCTGAATGAAGCCTATTGAACACACCTATGAGTCACATCACAGTTTCCTTATGCTTAAGAATGCTATTGAGCATTTCAGTAAAGCCATTTTAAACAGCAAAATCACCCCAAAAAGCAAAAAATTGCAAAATATGTGCCATTAAATACATCCCAAAAAGGACACTTACTTACATTATGAGAGCTGAAACAAGTAGGGACAATGTTGCCCTGTTGGACCTCAGCTGGGAATCCGTGCACATCAGGTGACTCCAGTTTTGTGGCTGTTCTGTGCATATCCCTGAATAACTGAGAAAGCTCTTTCAGTTATGGATTTGGGGGTTGAAAGAAATTTTAGTGGGGAGGTGAATTTGGAAATACAGAATCTGGACTCATGAGGACCAACAGTATACAATGACTGAAAAATAAACCTCAGAAGATCTTCAAACAAGAATAGGACTAGTAGATGTGGGTGAGAGTACAGTCTAGGTGGGGGCACCTCCAAGCAAAGACCTACCAACACAGGCGCAGTCTCCCTGTCTCCCCAAATGAAAGAAAGAAAATGAAATATTTTGGGCAACTGTCCACAAATGAAATGAGCCTTTATATTCAAGAAGTAGGTGTTTAACACATCTTGAAGTCTCATTTTGGATTTCAAGGAGATGTTTTAATTCACAGATATACAAGGACAATATCTGAAACTTATATTTATCTTTCTCTGCAACAAATTGTAATAGCATATGAGTAGTAGACAGTAAGGTGTAAATTCTCCACAGAGAGGGTAAATGATTGGTGGGATAAAACAGTGGAGATTACTTCTTTCCTGCCCCACTTCCGGCTCCTGGTGCACAGAGCTCTGGACTATTCTGTAACAAGCACATCTGGCCACATCTCCTCAAACATTAAAGGTAAACAGATTTATAAACTGAGAAGTAGAGATGACTGAGCTGGGAGGAGAGAGAGGATCTGGGCTTCTGGTGTGGTTCTTTTTAATCTTGCTACTCCAGGGCGGCACGTGGACCAACAGCATTGGTATTACCTGGGGAGCTCATTAAAAATACAGAAGCCCAGGCCTTCACCCCAGACGTACTGCACTTTTACAAGCCTTTTCATGTGCACGTGGAAGTCTGAGAAGCAGTGCCTTTTGAGACCAAGCCTGGATCCCAGCTTGCATCTCTTCATAATATTCAACACTTGCTAATTCTTCTCTTCTCCTCTCTGTAATCATAACTCTGGCCACAGCTTTTGCACAGTTCCAACGTTACCAAAACTCCAGAACCCTCTGTGGCTTTTGCACCAGGTCAACACTGAGCAGTACACCCTTGGCCAACTTATCCTGGATCCTTTTATATTATATATAAATATATATTATATATCATATACATTCATTCTTATTCTCAGCCACTGGTTGTGGTTTATTATCCATGACCAATCCCTAAGCTGAAGTGTTTGTTTTAAGTTTCAAAAAGGCTCACTCTGCCCTTTTGATTGACTATATGATATTTTCCTTGTCATATATCCTAGATGCCAAATTGTGACTTTTTTAGCAATTCTGAGAAAAATGTATGTAGGAGAGTTTTTAATAATTCATGGTTTTTGTTTTTTACCAAAGCTTCTATCCCCAATTTTTGCCTAACTCAGAGGCCCTTGATACTCAAAACTAGACAGTCATTAAGTATCAGAAGATTCATTCCAAATCTTAGCTTTTCCATTTAATCAGTCCTTTCCCCAGTTTCCCATTCTGTAGGATAATAGGAACAGCAGTAGCCACTGCTCTATTTCACAGCTTCTATGTAAGGATCAAATTAGAAAGTAACAAAGTACTTTTAGAAGCATAAAATGCTATGCAAATGAAAGTTATTTTTATTACTGTTACTCGCAAGGATCACTCACAGCACTAATGCTCTTAAAAGTCAGCAATTTACTAATACACAGGAGAATAGACGTTTATATTCATTTTCAGGCAGAAAAATGTTTTCGGTATAATGAGTGTTACACCTTTATCATCCCTAGTTGAAGTTGCAGAATCAGATCACATCTTCTTGCCATTTGGATATTTGCTTTGACAGTGACTGGTGGACAATCAGAGCAGACAGAAAGACACCCCACTTCTCTTTCTGTAATCCAAGGGTCTTAGCATGCAATGAAAGTATTTAGACCACTTTTAATGGAAATGTCATCCTTCATATTTATTAAGACCATCATAGTGATTAACCAACTCCCTTAAACTCTTCTCCCAAGTTGCTTTTGCAAAGCACACTTGGCCGTCACATTAAATAGCCAGTCATGCAGTCCTGCCCAGCACACACGGCAACATACTTTTAAAGCAGGCATATGGAGAGCTGTGATAGATAACCTTAACTCATCCTCGCGTTCAGAACCTGGTGGCCCCTCTGCTTTCAAAGGTTAAGTAAGATGTGTATCATTTGGGAGGCCATTGTCTGGATAGATGCTGAACATTTCAACTCACAGGTACCCATATAAGCACTTAACTCATATTATGGATCAGAGGGATCCATGGTGCCTAAGTCATTTCCTAGTGGTAAGTAAGTAAGGTTTGGTGGGGCACACTTACTCATCTGAGCCATTAGAATTCAATTTAGGGTCTTCTTGCTTCTAGAGAGTAGAATGTAACCTGCATATCTGGCCATGTCTGCCATGTCTGCCCAAACACTAAATAGTGCCCAATGGAATGAAGTAAAGATGGAATCATGTACTTCCGAGCCAAGAATAATAGACTGGCAAACAGCCACATTCATCACTGGATATTACAGAACGCAGAAGTTGTTTTTTGCTTATTTGTTTTTTGTTGGTGGTGGTCAGTTTTTTGTGTTTTATTTTTTTTTTTTTTGCCTTTTTCCTTACTATTGAAGATACTGTTTTCCAGTTAATGCCATGGGGTTCTGGGGCTCAGTGTGCCCACCCAGCATGGGATTCTTCCACCCAGGAACATGCATGCACACAAAAACAACATCCTGAAACTGTTCTTGTCTGTTCTGCAAGGAACAGGTGGATAGCTTCTCCTGATGGTATTCTTTCCTTCCTTTTTTTAGATTCTACACTGCTTTTCATTCTGGCATTCTGTTTGTTTTATTTTTGGTTTGGTTCAAAATGAGATGTCTAGTAAGAACTTTGGAAAAATATATTCTCTTCATTTAAAAAGAGTTGGCAAACAATTCATATCGTATTAATAATCTTAAATTTCACTTCCTGGTATTTAAGCCTGTTTAAAACTCGGCCTTCTCTCCTCGGGGCTAAGTTTACTGCCAGGCACTGAGGATTTAGAGATGGGAAAGACCTGTTTCTGATGTTAGAATGGTTACAGTAGAATAAAGATGAAAGGATGGATTCAGTAGGGTGATGGGCACTTTCGTGAATGTTAATATCAGTTGCCGCAGAAGCAGAGAGAAAGGGAGCCAGCGTGGGGGTTCCAGGGAGGCTTCCTGGAAGAGGTGTCCCCTGCATGTTAAAAGGATGTGCAGGAATACAGCAGACGAAGGGGATGGGGAGGAAATCCCAGGAAACGGATACTGCACAAGCCAAGGTGCAGAAGTGTGAAGAAACTTCATGCACAGTGAACGCCAGGCGGCTTGGAATTACTAGAGCATGGTAGTCCTTTGGAGAGCAGAGGAGGATGGGGGTGAAGGAAGGCAGCAGCCAAGTAACACCCTGTACAGGAGTTCTGGCTTTGACTGTAGTCAGTGGGGGGCGGGGGGATGTTTGAGGTGTTTGAGTGAGGAAATGAGAAGATGGGAATTTGTCAAACCAGCACTGCTGGGCCATCACTCTGAGGAGTTGGAAATGTATTGGGTGGTTTTGGAGGAGTGAAAAGAGAGTCCTGAAGGAGAGGTTATAAAATGGTCATGATGTTTCTGAGTTCAGTCCCTGGGTGGGTGGTGCTTCCATTAATGGGAATAAGGAGGTCAGGAAGAAAAACACAGGTGGTTGGAGACCCTAACTTCAGCTGTGGAGCCTGTGAAATGTCCAAATGGAGTTGAGCATCAGGAAGCTCTATATCTAAAGCTCAAGAGAAGAGTGTAAACTACCATTTTTAAGACATCTTTAAACACTGTATTGCTTGGTGACTCTCCTAATTTATCTGCATATTTTAATTCAATATGTTAACCAACTTAGACTCTCCACCCTAATCAATATAATAATGATGTCATTATCATTTCAATGCTGAAAATCTGTGCTTCCTTGTTTTCTTCAGTGGTTAATATTTTTTGCAGTGAGGTAATTTTTGGTCATTGACTTCTTATTTATTTAGAAATGTAAAACATGCTCATTTGTGACTGCATATTTTATTTAAAAAAGGAAAACATTTGGCTTTCAAAGGTGATATTCTTATTTCTAAGTTTTAGATACTGTTCGCTTAAAATAAATCTGACTCTTTTTCAGATCCAAATAGCAAAAACAAAATATTACTCATCCTACACTAGAAGGTTTCATATTATTTGGAAGTATATGTCACTTGATGATTTTTTGTGAATAGTTCAATGACTTTTTATTAAGAAAAAGTCTTCCATTCCCGTTTTAACATATTCTTTCAAATATCATAGATGATTGCAAAAATATTCCTCTAGACATCTATGGAAAAGTTTATTGTAAAATATTTCAGCTTCTGCTTACTTTTCTCATAATAAAAGAAGAATAAGTGAATCTATATCTGTTGTTGCTATAGTAACTAACACATTTTATATATTGAGAAAGCACATGAGAAAGAACATGAACATTTCTAAACATATTTCCATCCTTCTGATATATGTCTATGTATACACAAGACCATACACTTGGGGTGACTTTAAGTCCAGGAAACTGTACGATTTCCCATCTTGTAGCTGCTCTGAACCTTTGTCCCCACATAGAGAAATGCTGTCAGACCTGGGTTTAGTTTGGTGGACACTAATTGTACACTTTGTGCAAGACAGGAATTGATCATCATTAAGTCAAAAGAAGATTATAAACCATTCCTAACAGAATATTTATGTTTAAGCTCTTTATTAAATTCTATAAATACATCAGATTTTTTTTAATAGATTTCAAATCTGAAAATCCTTGGTAAACCACCTATCTACCTGAATCCTAGGCTGGCTCTAAATCAAGCACACTGCAGATGTATTCATTCAAAAACAGATAGTTATGACAAACATCCTAGTTTAGCATTTGTGCTAGATTAATAATCTAGAGGAGGTAATAAGTATATACCAGATAATTATACAAAGTACACAAAATAATAACTGTTAGCACGGAAATCTAGAGAAGGGTCAGGTAAGCCTGAAGGAATCAAGGAAGGTTTGGAGGAGGGTGGAGAAGGGAGGCATTGCCTACATCACATCTTAAAGAATGAGTCTTAACTTAGAGGGCATTCTTATCTAAAAAAATATAAAGCCTATATAGACAACTGAGCTAATATGCAACAAATGCAACAAAGAATATCCACATGTACTTACAAATGTCTGTGTGTGTTTGTGTGCGCACGCGCGCAAGGATATGTGTGTGTGATGGGGGGAAATCAAAGCTCATTGGATAATGAGAGCTCAGTTTGGTTTAACTACATTTATTGAACTTCTATCAAGTATCAGGCACTCACTAGATTCAGAGGTGATTCACATGGGGTTCACTTTTATAAAACTTAAAATACAACCTTAAAACGGAATTATAATTTTGATCTACAATAAGACTTTAAAAATATCCCTATATTTAAAAGTAGAATTTCACTAAACACTTATTTTATGATACATAAATTTAAATTCCCAGATCATTTAAGTTATATTAATTTGTTCCTTGAAAATAAGCAACCATGTAAGGGGTATGCAAAATCAGAAATCCTAGCATCTACAGTGATGATCAGTGTGAGGACATAAATAGTTCTCTCTCTCTCTCTCTCTCTCTCTCTCTCTCTCTCTCTCTCTCTCTTTCTTTTGGTAGTTGATGACTCAACAGAAATATGGCATCGACAGAAATAAATAAGAAATACAAGTGAACTAATGAAGAAAGTAAAAGCAAAAACCACTAAACCACAAATCAAGAGACCTTGGAACTAATTGTTTCTCTGCACATTTGCAGTGTGGCTTTGAGCAATACCCTAATCTCATAAAATCAGGAACTTGGATAAAGTACCAGTACTTTGCGAGACACAGAGGAATCTGGGATGGGTGAAAAGGATATTGGATCTTGAGACACTTACATTCTAGTGTGGAGATAACAGGAAGTTTCAGTAGTGCAATGAGGTTGTTATAGAAAACAGAAAACTTAAATCTAGTATTCCCATGACTTCATTTCTAACACAAGATAAGGTTAGATGAGCATTAGGATAATTTGACCTGGAGACCATCTATTCATTCTAGGCTCGTATATAAAGTAAGGAAAAAAAAGAATAATATGGAAAGTTATATATTTATAGTATTTAAAAGACTATGACAGGAAATGCAAAAACATCAAAGGAAAAAAAATTGAAAACACAAGTTTCCCAAAATAATGCTTTTATTATAAGTAAGAATTAGCATTTCTAACCAATAAAAAATGGAATATCATTTAATATATATCATTAACCAACTAGCTAAACTAACCAACTAGCAGAAACTGAAAAGAAAAATTGACAAATGAAATACGAGAGTCTGTTAACATTTTAAAAACTTCTCTAACATAAGAAGTCATAAAACAGAAAAGGATTCCATAAACTGAGAAAATAATTGGAAAATGTATGTTAGGTAGAGTATTAAAGTCCTTATTATTTTTTAATGCATACTATTTTCTCACCTATTAAGTTAGCAGTTTAAAAAAATTACTAATGCCCAGCATTGGTTTGCCCATGAAAAACTGATCAATACATTACCCCAGGAGGTAACAATTGGTAAAATATTTTGTGGAGTAATTTTTGAATATGAATGGACAATCTTTAAAAATATGAAAAAAACTTGATATAGCAGTTCTAGCTCTAGGAACATATTCTAATTAAACAGTTAAATAATCATGGATTTGTACAAAGATGCAGTCACTAGGGTTTTCAACACAGCACTATTAATAAAGGTGAAAAAATACCATTACCCAAAATGTCCCAAAATTAGGTGACTGTTTCAATAAATTATAGTATACATTATATATTGTTATGGAATAATTATTATATACTTATTTAAATATTATATCTACTCTCATGTAAATATTTTCATCAAGTTTTACTGAACTAACCAAGCCCAACAGATATCCTACGCTTGTATTTTTGAATGTTCTAAATTATCTGTTGCTCTGAGATAACTGTCATTAAGATTGCCTATACTGCATTTTGTTTTGTTTTAATTTCTGAAATGTTTATTTAGTTTTAAGAGAAAGAGAGACAAAGCGTGATCAGGGGAGGGGCAGAGAGAGAGGGAGACACAGAATCCTAAGCAGGCTTCAAAGGCTCTGAGCTGTCAGCACAGAGCCCCACGCAGGGCTCCAGCCCACTAACCACGAGATCATGATCAGCCGAAGTCAGACACTTAACTGACTGAACCACCCAGGTACCTTGCATTTTTTTAAATAAATTTTGTAGAGAAAACTGAGTTGAAATAGGCCAAAAACATTGTGAAGAAGAAAAAGGAAATTATTTGAACATGTGGTGTGTTAGAAAGATTTAGCTGAGGGTCAAGATTCTCTTAGGAGAATTGATCTTGGAAGAGATTGTTATAGAACAGGTATAAGAAAGCTGGAGTCAGGAATGAGTTGCAGCTAAAGAATTAGAATAAATTTGCATATGATCTAAGAAAACATGGCAGGAGTAGGTGAAGGAAATGAAGACCAAGGAATTTATGAATCTAAGACTTCTGGTTTTGAAAGTCAATCATGGGATGGAAAAACTAGTTCAAGGAACAAAGATGGATTCTCAGGCAGAGAGGAAAAAGGGCTTTCTGAGGAAGTGAAGCAAGAGTCTTGTTGAGCCTCTAAAACAGAGGCTGGCAAACTATGACCTGCCTATTTTTGTACACCCACAAGCTAACATTTTGTAATGATTTGGGGGAAAAAATCAAAACAATATTATTTCTTCACATGTGAAAATATGAGATTCTGATTTCAGTGTCAGTAAATAAAGTTTTATTGGAAAGCTGCCATGTTCATCTGTTCCTGTATTGCCATGGCTGCTTTCACACCATAAGGCAGAGTTGAGTCGTTACAACACATGGCCTGTAAGACTTAAAATATTTAATGTCTGGCTCTCTACAGAAGTTCTTCTGACCCCTGATAAACACTAAAGGAGACATGAAGGAACGGGAAAATATTTAGGAAATCAAATGAGAATTGTTTGCTTCAAATTAAGAGTAAAGGAGATTCTGAAAGGTTAAGTAATTGTTGTTCATAGTTTAAAAGACATGGACCATGAAAGCCTTGCTTCACACGAGTCCCATCACCAGTTAGCTCCTCAGCAGCTCCATCCCACCTTGATGATACAGCCAATCCCACATGGTCTCAAGGGTTCAACCTCTCCTGCTAAATCTCTAATACAATCAAGGCTCTTTCGGCTTCAAAAATCAGAAGTCGTCCCTAACTTGTTCTAATGAAAAGTCAGATTTGTGAGAAAATTGTACAATGAGCTTAGAAGTGAAGTTCACCTGGACTCTCCAGGAAATGGAAAACTAGCAGGTTCTGAGGGTCTCGGTTTCTCCATCCTCCTCCCTCCAGGGTCTGTATCTTCCTGCTCTTCCTCTCATCTTTAAAGGCTGGCTTTCCCTGCTTATTCTCTAATTTTCACATGCCGAAAGGGGGGCAGCCAACTCTTGGTCTCTATAGTAACATCTCTACCTTAGAATCCAGCACCAAAACTGGACTGTCCTTGTGCAACCCCCCTCTTTCGGATTACGGGGGAGACACTAAAATGCCTTAACCCACCATTTGATGGATTGCATTGGCAAAGGTGTGTGCCCCTGATCCTGTGGTGGGGCAGCTGAATTACAAAGTCCGCCTCGCACTAGGGCCTCACATTGGGTAAACAGTGATAACTAAGTGTAGAAAATGGTAAAGTGTATACTACATATGCGTAATGAGAAACCTTTCCTTGAAACTTCAGCATAAAGAGAACGTCTCTTCTGAAAAGCCTTTACTGACTATGCAGTCTGATGTCAATGTCTTCTCTCTGACTTCTAGAGCATCTTGTTCATACCTCAAGCTTTGGCAAATACTTTAAAGGTAAAGTTGCATCTTCATCATTTGGGTCTTTGTTGCATTTCTAGCATATAGTATGTGTTCAATAAACTCACATTCAAAGGATTAATTAATATGCAAATGATAACCCAAGCACTTATGGAGCTGAACACAGGCAAGGTTGATTAGGTAGATGAGACATAGGGGTAGATATTTTTAAATTTCTATTTAATGTTTATTTGTGAGATGAGAGAGAGAGAGAGAGAGAGCAGGGGAGGGGCAGAGAGAGAGGAGAGAGAGAATATCCCAACCAGGGCTCCAACTCACAAACGATGAGACCATGACCTGAGTCAAAATCAAGAGCCACATACTTAACCAACTGAGCCACCCAGGTTCCCCTAGGGGTAGATATTTTTTAAATGCAGGAATTGATTAATTGGTTGTGAGCTACTCTTTATACATCCTAAATATATATGAAATTATATATATATATAGTCATCATATATCTATCTCTATATGTTTATCTATGTCTATATTTATATATCAATAGATAACCAGACTGGAGCAATAGGCTTAACCCAATCCCAGTCAAAATTCCATCAGGACGTTTTGTGAATGTCACCAGCTAATTCTAAAATTTGTATGGAAAAGAAAAGAAATTAACATAGTGAAAACAACTTCTGACAAAGAACTTGCATCCAGAATACATAAAGAACTCTCAAAACTCAACAAGAAAACATCAAACAAACAAAAGTCCCAATTTGAAAACTGAGTAAAATATTTGAACACTTTACCAAAGGAGATATACAGATGGCAAATGAGCTCATAAACAATGCTCAAAATCATTAGTCATTTGGGAAATGCACATGAAAGCCACAATGAGATACCATTATAAACATATTAGAATGGCTATTATCAAAAAACCCTGACAGTACCAAATGCTGGCAGGGATTTTGGAGCAAGCGGAACTCTTATATACACTGCTGGTGGGAATGCAAAATGGCAGAGCAACTTTAGAAAACAGTTTGACAATTTCTTAAAAGGCTAAACATGCACTCACCACATGATCCTGTAGTCCCACTCCTCAATATTTACCCTTCTGAGTGAAAACTTACATTCCCACAAACAAAAATTTATATTCCCACACTCACAAAAATAAAGTTCCTGTGAGGGCTCCTGGGTGGCTCAGTTGGTTGAGCGTCCAATTCTTGATTTTGGCTCAGGTTGTGATCTCAAGGTTCATGGGATCGAGCCCCTCTGTCAATGGAGATTCTCTCTCTCCCTCTCTCTCTTTGTCCCTCCCCTGCTCACACTCTAAACAAACAAACAAATAAATAAACAAACTAAAAATATGAGTAAAGTCAGTATCATGCATAGCATTATGTGTCACTCTTTATATTTGATCAGAATAAATAAGGAAGATATATGAAGGAAATAAATTAATGGGAAAAATATTTGATTTCATGTTTTCCTTAAAATTAATCTGTGAGACAGAAAGTAGAATAGTGATTGCCAGGGTCTGGGAGAAGGAAAGGATGGACAGTTATTGTTTAATGGCTAGAGTTTCAGTTTTACAAGATGAAAAGAGTTAATGAAGATGGATGGTGATGATGGGTGTACGAAATATGAGCTCACAGAAGCATGCGCTGAAGAATAGTTAACAATTTTGTTATGTGTATTTTACCCCAATACAAAAATTGAAAATATTCAAAGATACTAATAAGAAAATTCTAAAATCTCAAAAACTTTACAGACTAAAAAAATTCAAAATTAAAAAAGTTACAAAACAAAAATTAAGCTGGGTGAATTTATCTTTATGCAGTGCAAGCAGAAAACGAAGTTTATCTTGTTTGGGCCAGTCATTTAGATAAGTATCATTGGTATAGTAGATGTAGGTTAAATGTAAAAATGCCTGATCTCTCACATGTTACATCATAATTATGAGGACACTTTACTGCATATCTCAAGAACAAATAGGCTAAGAGTTTGGTCATGGTATAGAAGTGTGCACTGATTTAAAACAAAGAAGAAGAAAAATGTGCACTGATTGAGACATAGTTGACCCTATCAGTAATACAGTGCATTATTCTAAAGTGTTTATGAGGGCTTTGAACTGTACCCAGCTGGGTTTTGCAGAACTGGGTATGTTCCGCATGCTAGTAACCTTGAGAGGTTACTTCAATGGTTTGCTTTAGGATTGTCACTTTGCCCTTAGGATTGACAAGACTAATATCCCACCATGAATTATTTCCCGGACTTCAAGAGATTATAAAATGGCATTCAGTAGATTTTAGATATTTAAACATACTGGTACTGCTAACAGTATTTTCTTTTCCAGTTCCAACGCTAACTGGATAAAAATTCCCAAGACCCTACCCAGGCTCCCATAAAGTAGAATAAGAATTTGTTCCCCTGCCCCATCTAATGTTCTTCTCCTCTTTAATGGTAAAACTTTCCTGTGCACTCTTTCTCTATTTATAGCTCAGACAATTCAACTCCAGGCAGGTGGTTGTATTGAAAGAGAAACAAACTTGTAATAACCCCCCACTGGTTCCTAGAGAGCTGGCTGTGCTGACAAGGCAGGCTGCAGGTGACGAACTCATCCGGGGATGTTGGCCATTTACTACAGAGCTGGGGACCCACAGCGACTTTGGCCAAGAAACAGCTGGTACTCTCAGCATTTTTATCTTTTAACAGAAATCAAAATCAATGGTCATTCAACTGGTTAAAAGAATCAGGTGGGTTTTCATCTGATATACCAAACTCCAAAAATGCCATATCATCTTTACTGCCTTTATGTAATGTGCTTATTGATCTCAGAGGACTTTTAGAGAATTTTGTTGAACATTCTTACCTTTGAAAATGTCATTCGGTCCAGTTAGAGTGGCCTCAGGCATCTCAGGACACATGCCTCCTCACTTCCACATTGTTTCTTTTTCTGTCTGGAAAAAGATCTACATTCTTACATGAAAAGTGCGGTTGAAGAATGACAAGAGTTCCTCCCTCAGAAGTGGATTTCCACGAACTCCCTTTTTCAATTTTCCATTTCCGTCCATGGTCTCTTTGGATCTTTATACCACTCAGTGAATGAACTTG
This sequence comes from Cryptoprocta ferox, assembly GCA_028646485.1. Taxonomy (NCBI): domain Eukaryota; kingdom Metazoa; phylum Chordata; class Mammalia; order Carnivora; family Eupleridae; genus Cryptoprocta; species Cryptoprocta ferox. Next base: position 117,943,576 of record CM053571.1, read on the forward strand.
CACCGGGTCTTCTTATATCCTAATTAATTCGGTCTATCACTATAGTATAAGCTATTCCTGTGGTCATAAATCTAGTCTTCAAAATTGTGTTTATTTTTTTCCCTTGAGGTATAATTTACATAGAATGTTATATTGGTTTCAGATGTACAATATGATTCGATATTTATGTATCCTGCACGATGATCAGCACAACCAATGTAGTCAAGATTCATCATCATACATAGTTACAAATTTATTTTTCTTGTGATGAGGACTTTTAATACCTATTCTTTTAGCAACTTTCACATATGCAGTACTGTATTCTAACTATAGTCACCATGCTGCCCATTACATTCCATGACTTACTTATTTTATAACTGCAACTTTATGCCTTTTGACCTATTTAACCTACCCCTGACTCCCTACCCCCTGCCCCTGGCAACCACCTATCTGTTCTTTGTATCTATGAGTTGGTTTTGTTTTTATTTTGTAGAGTCAACATATAAGTGAGATCATATGGTATGTGTCTTTCTCTGTCTGACTTCTTTCACTTAGCTAATCCCTTTAAGATCCATCTGTGTCATCACAAATGGCAAGATTTCATTCTTTTTTTATGCCTGAATAATACTCCATTGTGTGTGTGCATTAGTTTTTAAATTTTATTTCTATTTTTTAATTCTTTAATGTTTTTATTATTTTTGAGAGAGAGAGAGAGAGAGAGAGAGAGAGAGAGAGAGAATCTGAAGCAGGCTCTGAGCTGTCAGCACAGCTCAAACTCATGAACCATGAGATCATGACCTGAGCTGAAGTTGGCCACCCAACCAACTGAGCCACCCAGGTGCCCCTATTTATTTCCATTTTTATCCATTCATCCATCAATAGACACTTAGGTTCTTTCCATGTCTTGGCTATTATAATTAATGCTGAAATGAACATGTGAGTGCAAATGTCTTTCTGAATTAGTATTTTTGTTTTCCTCAGATAATACCCAGAAGTGAATTGCTAGATCATACAGTAGTTCGATTTTTTATTTTTTTAGGAACCTCCATACTGTTTTCCATAGTGGCTGCACCAATGTCTATTCCCACCAGCAGTGCCCAAGGATTCCTTTTCTGCACAACCTTGTTATTTCTTGTCTTTTTGATAATAACCATTCTAACAGGTGTGAGATGATATCTCACATTGTGGTTTGGATTTGCATTTCCATGAGGCTTAATGATGTTAAACATTTTTTCATGTATCTGTTGGTCATTTGTATATCTTCTTTGGAAAAATGTCTATTCAGATCTTCTGTCCATTTTTTAATTGGAGTGTTTGAGTTTTTTGTTGGTGTTCTTGTTTGCTACTGAGTTGTATGGATTCTTTATATATCTTGGATGTTAACTCCTTATCAGATATATGATTTGCAAATATTTTCTCCTATTCAGTAGGTTGCCTTTTCATTTTATTGATGATTCACTTTGCTGTGCAGAGGGTTTTTAGTTTGATAGAGCCAAAATATCACAAAAACCAATGTCAAAGAATTTACAATATATGTTTTCTTCTAGGAGTTTTATAGTTTCAGGTCTTATATTCAAGTCTTTAATCCATTTTGAGTTAATTTTTGTGGATGGCATATGCTAATGGTCCACTTACATTATTCTACTGTGGCTTTCACAATTACATTTTGGCTTCTCTCATCCAAGGCTTCTCACGTTGCTTTAGGGATGAATAATGTCTACTGGCCACTAGCGTCTTTCCAAGGTAGGGCCCAATCCAACACATAATTATTATTCATCAAGGAAATGGGGAATCTCTCCTTTAAGAGCATATGAGAGAAGTAGTTAGACAATTAATTACAATATATTTGCCATGTATGGATGTCACACATAAGCAATATTTGTGATGTTGAGTACATTTTTAGACATGAAAGGGAGAAGTAAATTGTGTCCGCAGATGAAGCTGGCAAGGTGTTGTAGGGGCCCAAACACAGAGGGTTTTATAGAATGATGGAGGAGCCTCTGAAAATTTATATCAGAAAACCAGCATCATCAGATTTCCATTTTGAGAGGACACTCTAGTAGAAGTCTGGAGGCTGGGTTTGAGACAGATGACAATCAGGTCAATAAAGCCCTCCGTTGGATTGCTGTCATAATTCAGGAGAGAGTACGTGTCAAGAGCAATCGATATGAAAATAAGTATCTGAAAGCTTTTTTGAGAAGTATTTGTTTAAATCCTAGGTTCTCAGCCCCAAAAGCAGTCTCTATAGGTAATAGATACAGGAACTTGGAAATCCCAGAACAAAATCTGCTGTCTTTTCATTTTTGCTATTCGTTAAGATTATTTACTGGAGATATCAGAAGATAGTTTAGTAGTGATGTACAAATCCAGAGTGACAATGAATAGAATATTTATCAATTGTTGAGCAAGTGAGCTTGCTCAACAATTGTGAGCAATTTACCTCCTCACAATTACCTCAATTGTGAGGAGGTAAATTCCTCCTCCTCACAACAGGAGGAATTTACATAAGATCTAAGATTTAAGACTATGAATTTTTTCAGCTTTTAATTACCAATATTACTGGGCAGTAGGATGTATACCCATACATGCATATAGTTTCCTGCCTATCAGAATGTCTCATATTTAGATTTTTCTGAATAGCATGCCACGTAACCTCTTATGTCCCCTTCATTGTGTTATGAAAGAGAAGGAAAGAAGTTACATGTTTTCTAAAGACAAATTTTACTACATATGCTTCTTTTATTTTGCAGAGAGTAAGCTAATGTATTAATTTACAATCCCATGCTTCTTGTTGAGTTTACATTGTTCTAATGCCCTGTCTGTGCCACTTCAAAGTGGGACCCAGTCACAATTTCTAAAAAAACAAACAGTCCTTTATAGCTGGAGGTTTCAGGGAACAAGATATGGAACAGAAAGCTTTAATTGAGAGTCATCATCTTTCTGCACTTTCCATCCCAGTTGTCTTTTACCGTCAGCTGTTCTTCTGCTGAAGAACAACTGGTCTGTGTTTTTTGTCCCATGGGATAACCCAGACTCATTTCTGAGGGAGCTGAGCCCCCAGATACTGTGTACTAATTAAACCGTGGCTGTTTCAGTTGCCTATATAAATGTGCTATCACTAGGCCTGGAAGCACCAGGATGTCCCCCCGTAACTTCTATAGGTTGTAGACATTATTGTCCCCACTCTCATTGTATAGTAGTCCTATATCTTTATGATAATCAGGATCAATGATTCCTGCTAATATAAGAATTCTTTCTTTTCTACATGCTAGACTTTAGGCATGAGGTGCCCCAAATAACCACATGGCAGTTATTGATTTCGGTTTAGTGGAATTTTTCTGTGTGTACCCTGAAAGAAGCATTCCCCTTCTACCAGGAACCAGGATCTTTAATGAAGCAAAATGTAGACTTTTGCAGATGGCAAGCACAGAGTCTTCAAGTAAATTGATTAGAATTAATGATGAGGGTGAACAACTCCTCTTTCCATCCCTTGGATCTCAGATCCATATTGATAATTTTCATGACACAGCACCATGTAATGGTATCTTAGAGGATAGCACCTCAACTCACAGAGTGTCTTCTCCATGCTGTGGCTTAGCTCTGCCTTTAAGATGGTTGGTTATCAGATTCCTGTTGATGCAATTCATAGGAGGACCAGTGGCTCCATAGTCATATGCCCATTGTCATATTTGCTTTGTCATAAAGTGGATCCCTGAGCCTTCTGACACTGAGGCACTGCAGGCAAGAAAGTTACATCCATACTTTGGATATGAATCATTCTCAATAAAATGAATTATTGAAGGGTAGTGGGAAAGCCAAGGACAGATGCTGACTGGCATCTCCTGAATGAGACCTTTCTGGACAGCTAGTTTTCAGTCCTTTCTCTGAGATAGATAGTCTGGTTAGAACTGACATGAGACATGGAGTTCTACACACTTTGTGTCTGCTCCCACAGGCCCATCCATATACATCTCCTTGCCTCTGATCTCTAAGACTTGCACTGCTGCCTGTGAGTCATGTTTATTCCTACCTCAGACTACTTCTTTCTTCAAAGTGCATGATCAAATGCACTACCCAGACTACTTCTGAGAAGATTTCTCCTAGTCACCGTTCTTTAGGTACATCCTTGTATGGGTTTTTACTGGACCAGGAGCCCTTTATCAGTTTGCATTAACAAACAAGCTGTTCTAAACATCAGCTGGTCATGGTGTGAATTGAAGTAAGGCATTGGTGTGACCCAGGTAGATAAATGAAGTATGAACTCCTTGTTCCTGTAATTTATTTATACTCTGAAGACCTGGGTGGGACCAATTCTGAATGAAGCATTTCCATTGAATAATGTATCACTGCTGTGTTCACTTGACCTTATGACTTAGGGATTGTGCCAATACTGGCTCATGAGACATAGCTCAGGTCACATCATCAATTAATATTGCCTGGTTAAGTATTCATTATTAGGTGCCAGTGGCATGCTAGTAGTTGCCTTTCAAATAGCATGACTTGATTTCAGAATCCTATAATTCTACATTGCCACTCTTCTATCCACATCTTTATCTTCATTACTAGTCACAATTCTCCAAATAAACAGAACCAATAGGTTGAATGGATGGACGGATAGATATGTTATAGACAGAATAGATAGATGATAGATAGATAGATAGATAGATAGAGCTTTTAAAGCTCATGCACACAGTTGTGACAGTGGAAAATCCAACATTTGTAGGGCAGGCCAGCCAGCAGTCTGGAAATTCAAGTAGAATTTCTATGTTGCAGTCTTTAGGCAGAATTTCTTCTTAAGGAAACCTCAGTCTTTCTCTTAAAGCTTTCATTGGCTGGATGAAACCCAACCATATTACAGAGAATAATTTGTTCCAATTCAATTTAACTGATAGTAAATGTATTCATTTATTTGAAGAATAAAATGCCTTTATAGCTACGCCTACACTAGTGTTTAAACAACTGGGCACCATAGCCTAGCCACGTTGACATACGAAATTAACAATCATATCCAGTGTGTATTCTCTAGATCTTTGCATCTACCAGGCTACATTGACTAAACAGAAGAACTGCTTTTATCTTTTACCACAGCCTAAAACTGGACTATAACCCTCTCTTACTCTCAGTTCTTCTAAAGAATGAGCAGCATTCTGAGTTACTCAATGAATAAATCAGAAAAGAATCCCTAAGTATAGTATGTGCTACCTCAAAACTAGAAAGAAATTTTCAGGTGTTGTGTGTCCTTCTTAGTGATAGAAGCTAAAAGGTAGATTATCATGTCCTTCACATTGTAGGATATGTATGTCACAGAACAATTGACTCCTAGAAACTCAAACACAATGAGAAAGAACCCTCAATAATTGTAGATTTTCCTCCCAATCTCTAATACAGCAAAGGCATTCAGACTATTTGTCAAGTTTTCCTGTCTAGGTCTGATTAGTAGGGTATCAACAATATTGCAGACCAATATAATGAAGGAATGTCAAGTAAATCAAGTTCTCTTTGGACTCTACTGTGCCCAAAAGTAGGAGAAGTAAGATAGCTCTGGATCAATATTGTAAACATGTACTATTATTCATCGTGGTTGAATGTGAAATGCTCTTGATTCTCTTCATCACAAAGCTGGAAAGTAATGCATTTTCAGGATGAATAGTCACATACCAAGTTCCAAAGGCTGTTATTTATCTGCCCAAGTGAAAATATGATATTTGACATGGCAGCTTTAACTGTTTAAGTATAATTGGTAAAGTTTATGCTTAGCCCAATGGTTTATAGAGGGCAATACCAGTGAATTACATTTTTCTGTGGTGGGGAAGACCACCCCAGCATACTTTGACTACGCAAGCAGTATTATTCAATACCATCCCAGCTGATTTGTATTATTCCTTTTGATTTAGTTTTTTGGCTGGTGGGGAGTGGAATGTTCAAGAGCCTCCATATGACTTGTCTACTGTTTTGGCTCTTATTCTACAAGGCAAGTAATCACTGTCAGGAATTAGCCCACCATTAGGTACATTCATCCTAAATTTTCACCCAGATAGTAGGGAAAAAAACTATAGGGTAGATGTGGGGACTCATTCGACTCAATGTCAGAAATACTTTTTCTCTGAAGGGCCAGAGGAGATATTTTAGATTTTGCAGATCATATGGTATCTATTGCAGTTATCCAAATCTGCTGTAGGAACACAGAAGCAGACACAGACATTAAAAAATAAATATGTTTGTGTTCCAGTAAATCCTTATTTACATAAGTCTATGTTAGGCAGAATTTGGCTATGGGCCATAGCTATGGCTGCAAAAGATCTGAGTATTCCCCTTTCCTTAGTATATTCTACTAAATTGCCCTAGAGGAGAATTAGAGGGAAAGTACAATTATACTGTATACTTTCTGTGATATTTCAGGGCTCTTCCTTTGAGGACTCAGATTTCCTTTCAGTAGATGGGCCCAGGATCTGAGAATGTGCTCATCTCTAGAATGGGGAGAAGGGATCATGATTTTCTATTGCAACAGTTGACATCTGGCTTTTTTTCCTTGCTCTTGATGTCTTGTCATTGTTTTTATAAACTCAAGTATAGTACCCTTGAGTTGCTGCTAGACCATCCATCTCATACCACAGATTTTTGCAAGTCAAAATGCCCTGGTTTCCACCCTGCCTTTGCTGTAGGTTTCAGTAGTTAAATCCATCTTGCTTTTGATAGTTAAATTCTGTCATTTGGCTTTGAATATTCTGCACTTGCCTTATCACAAAGACAATAGAAAGTCCAGTTTCAAAGCAGGCTTTCCCAGGGTGCTTGGGTGGCTCAGTCTGTTAAGCAGCGTCTGATTAAGTCAGTCGTCTGACTTCGGGCTCAGGTCATGATCTCACGGTTTGTGGGTTTGAGCCCCATGTCAGGTTCTGTGCTGACAGCTCGGAGCCTGGAGCCTGTTTCAGATTCTGTGTCTCCCTCTCTCTCTGCCCCTCCCCAATTCGTGCTCTGTCTCTCTCTATCTCAAAAATAAATAAACTAAAAAAAATTTATTTAAAAAAAGTAGACTTTCCCACTATCAAGCTCGGCTTACAAAGGACAGTCACCACTGATCTTTCTCCATATATAAAATGAGATGGAAAACAAAAAGAGGTATGTCACTAGTTGATGTTTGTTTGAAAAGACAGGATTAAAACACTTGACTGAGTGTGAAGAAAGCAATTCATTGTCTGTTACAAAACAAGTTGGGAGTGCTTCTAAATCCGTGTCTAGCATAACAGAAAAAAAAAAGGTACTTAACATATTCCTCCCCACGGAAACCGTGAAGAAGTTACTTCTTGCTATCTCTCTTCATTTGCTAGCCGAAGAATCACGTTTTCTTCCCCAAGTAGCATCTAACTGGTAGTGTATATGGTGATGAAATTGGTTAGGTATGGAGTGTGAAGGCAATTTTAATACTGAATTTATTTAGTCCAGAACATTTCTTTTTGTACATGTAAGTGTAACTTAAACAAATCAATTCCATCTGATTAAACTCACTTTACATGGTTAATGTACCGTGGACACTCTTTCTCCTCTGCTGGTTTTCCCAAAGATCACAGGAAGAGCATTTAGATGTTTGTTTTGTATGTCACCCCAATGCACACAAAATCCAATAGATTCAAAAGGAAACATTGCATTAAATTAATTCAGCTTCAAGTTCAAAGGCTCATCATGTATGATAAACAAAACCAAAGGAAATGATAAGATGCAGTGTCACATTTCATTTAATATCTAAATCCACTCACAACAAGGTAATATCTAATTCACTGTAGCCTCACTGTATCCTCCTATGGCTTAGATCCTTAGGGAAAGAAAAAAGCTCAAAGAACCTAGAGTTGGCAAATCTAATGTGAAGTTATAAATGAGTTAGAGCCGTGGTTCTCCACCTTGGTTGCACTTTATAATCACCTAGGGAGCTAGTAAAATTCCCAATTCTCTGGCCTCACCCCAGGCTAATTAATTCAGAATTTCTGGGGTTAAGACCCAGGCATCAATATTTTTAAAGCTCCCCAGGTAATTCCAATGTGTGAGCAAGGTTGAAATCCTCTAATTTAGAGAGTGGTTCCCAAAGGTTGATATGTTTCAAATCACCTAGAAAGCTTGTTAAAACTCAAATTACGGGGCCCCACCTGGAGTTTCCCCAATCAGTAGGTCCAGAATTTGCATTTTAAACAAGTTCAGGGTGATGTTCTTGCTGCTGGTCTAGGGAGCGCAGTTTGGGAACCACTACTTTAGAAGACAGCAGTGAATCTCAGATAAGAAGTAAATGCTATAATGTTACCATTGATGTGGTCACAGATTACAAAACATAACTCAGTAATTCTGTGGTGGGTGTGGGTACATCTGCTACCTGTGGATTCTGTAGAAAGCAGATAAACTGATCTATATAAATAAGTGCCCCAGTTACAAAAACTTGAAGTTCTAAAGCAGAAAAAATTCAACAAGCATGAGTATTTAAATATGAGTATGGGGTTGGAGATGATAGAAGAATATATTGGTGATTTGAAATACGTGGAAAAGCCTAAATCTAGGACTAAATCATCATTGGTTGGGCAAACCGAGGCACAAACTATTTTATAGGTGGCTTTTATTATCAGCATTAAGGAAACAAAATAAACCTGCAAATATGTCTTGATGATATAAATTTGAACTGGTCTTGGAATACATTTCACAAGCTATATTTGACTACTCATGTTTTTATGTTCTACAAATTTAAAATATTTCATACAGTATAAGTAAGGCTCAAGCAGAAGAGGACCTAAATTGAACATTGAGTTTTTTTTTCTTTTCCCCTATATGATACCAAGATAGGATAAAATTATCAGTATGGTGCCTATGTATATACTGACATGGAAAAAACTCCAAGATATTTTGTTAACAAATAAATTATGTATAGTTTTGTATATTGCAATAAATAGGAAATTGAAAGCATATGTGCTAAACAGAAACCTGTGTTTCTTTATGGTGAAGAATTTTAGAACTTCAGTCTCTATTTTTTCTATTTTGCCATTTCTGTAATATTTACTATATATATATATTACTTTACATTGTAGAAATAAAAAAATACAATACGATCACACTAAAAAATTCTAAATAAAGAATAAGGATAAACTGAGAACACAGTTGCCAAAAATTAAGACTAAATTTCACAGCCTCCTTTGCAAGGAATTATCATGTGACCAAATTCTGGTCAAGGAAATGAAATCACATGTGTCATGTGTGCCTTTCATTGAGTATATTTAAAGGGACAGGGACTTGTCCTTCTTCCTTCCTTCCTTCCTTCCTTCCTTCCTCCCTCCCTTCCCTTACATTCATCCTCCTTTTCCTTTTTCCTTCCCTTCTCCTTTGTTCTTTCCTTTTTTTATTCTTTTTTTTTAAATTAAAACTATATCTTTTAGAGCAGTTTTAGGTTCACAGCAAAATTGAGAGGAGAGTACGGAGATTTCCCATATACTCCGTGCCCACACACATGCATAGCCACCCCAATTACCAACATCCCCCATCAGGTGGTACTTAAGTGCAACTGATGAACCTACATCGACACATCATTATCACCCAGAGTTCACATCACTGTTCACTTTTGGTGCTGTACATTGTATTGATTTGGAAAATGGAAAATGTATAATAATATGTATTCATCATCATGGTATCATTTAGACTATTTTCACTGCCCTAAAAATCTGCTGTACCCTCCTCATTCACCCCTCCTTCCAACCCTCTGCCAACTAATTATCTTTTTACTGTGTCCCTAGATTTACTTTTTCCAAATGTCATATATTTGGAATCATATAATATGTAGCCTTTTTAAGATTGACTTATTTTACTTAGTAATAAGCATTTAAGGTTCCTCCAAGTTTTTTCATGGCTTGACAGCTCATTTCTTCTTAGCACCCAATAATATTCCATTGTCTGGATATACCACACTTTATTTATGTATTCACCTACTGACAGACATTTTGGTTGTTTTCAAGTTTTGGCAATTATAAACAAAGCTGCTTTGTGCAGATTTTTGTGTGTTCATTAGTTTTCAGCTTCTTTGGGTAAATACTAAAGAGTGAAATTTCTAAATCTTATACTAAGAGTGTATTTATTTTGTAAGAAACTACCGAACTATTCTAAAGTGGCTGCACTGTTTTGCATTCCTACCAGCAGTGAATGAGAGTTCCTGTTGCTCCACGTACTTGTCAGCATTTGATGTCGTCAGTGTTCCAGATTTTGGCCATTCTAACAGCTACGTACTAATATGTCATTGTTGTTTCAATTTACATTTTGCTGATGACAGATGATATGGAGCATTTTTTCATATGCTTACTTTCCATCCGTACATCTTCTTTGCTGAGGTATCTGTTAAAGTCCTGGCCCATTTTTCAGTTGAATTGTTTATTTTATTATTGTTGAATTAAGAATTCTTTATACATATTTTATTTTCTGTTAAAAATATTTTTTTAAGATTTTATTTTTGAGAGGGACAGAGACAGTGTGAGCAGGGTAGGGGCAGAGAGAGAGGGAGACACAGTATCTGAAGCAGGCTCCAGGCTCTGAAATGTCAGCAGAAAACCTGATGTGGGGCTCCAACCTATGAGCCTTGGGATCATGACCTGAGCTGAATCGGACACTTAACCAACTGAGCCACCCAGGCACCTCTTTTTGTATATTTTTTATAACAGACCTTTATCAAATGTCTGTTTTGCAAATATTTCTCCCAGTTTGTGGCTTGTCTTCTCATTATCTTGACATTGTCTTTTACAGAGCAGAAGGTTTTTTAATTTTAATGAAGTCCAACTTGCCAATTATCTCTCTCATAGATTATGCCTTTTGTGTTGTATCTAAATAAGGCATCAGCATACCAAAGTCATGCAAGTTTTCTTCTATGTTATCTTTTGGGAGTTTTATAGTTTTGTGTTTTACATTTAAGTCTGTGGTCACTTTGAGTTCACATCTGTGAAGGCTGTGAGATCCGTATCTAGATTCATTGTTTTGCATGTCAATGTCCACTTGTTCCAGCACTATTTGTAGAAAAGTCCATCTTTGCTTCATTGAATTGACTTTGCTCTTTTGTTAAGCATCAGTTGACTGTATTTGTGTGGGTCTGAATCTGGGCTCTCTATTCTGTTCCACTGATCTATTTGTCTTTTCTTTTTGCAAATACATACTGTCTCAATTAATGTAGCATTATAGGAAGTCTTGAAGTCAGGTAGTGTCTGACCCCCAACTTTGTTATTTCCCTTCAATATTGTGTTGACTATTTTGGATTTTTTGGCTCTTCACACAAACTTGAGAATCAGTTTGCTGAAATCAACAAAAAATGTGATATTCTTATATCCACAAAGTAATGCATTAGATCTATAGATGAAGTTGGAGAGAACTGACATCTTGAAAATATTGAATCTACTATCCACAAACATGGGCTGTCTCCCCATTTATTTCTTTTGAGTTCTTTCTTTCCTTCCTTATTTTTAAGTTGAGTTATAATTAACATATAGTGTTATATTAGTTTCAGGTGTACAATATGATACAAAGTTCTGTACATTACTCAGTGCTTATCCAGATACATTTGGTCTTAGTCCCCTAATTCTTTAGTTTTGTTCATCAGAGTTTTGTATTTATCCTACTTTTGTCAGGTTTATTTTGTTCAGCTTATACCAAAGTATTTCATTCTGTATGTGGGCGGTGGGGGGGGATTCCTAATGTAAATGGTAATGGGTGTTTAATTTTCAATTCTATATGTTCTTTGTTTGTATTTAGGGAAGTAGTTGACTTTTGTATTTTAACCTTATATCTTGCAACTTTGCTAAAATTACTTATTATTTCCAGGATTTTTTTTTTGTCAAAAAATATTATATTTTCCATATAGATGATCATGTAATCTATGAACAAAGACAGTTTTATCCTTTCTTCCCAATCTATATACCTTTTATTTTATTTTCTTGTGTTAGTGCATTAAGGATTTCCAGTATGATGTTGAAAAGTAGTGGTAAAAAGAAACATCCTTTTTGTGTTCCTGATCTTAGTGGGAGAGATTCAAATTTCTCACCACTGGGTCATCGCATTACCTGTTATTTTCTTTTTAAGATGCTTTTTATCAAGTTGAAGAAGTTCCCCTCTAGTTTACCGAGAGTTTTTACCATGAATATCAGGTGTTGGATTTTGTCAAATACTTTTTTGCATTTATTGATATGATCATGTGATTTTTTTCTTTATTCTATTGATATAATGATTATGTTGATTGATTTTATAAAGATGAACCAGCCATTCATATGTGGGATAAATCCCACTTGGTCATGATGTATGATTTTTTGTTTATGTCATCAGATTCCATTTGCTGTTTTTTTTTTTCCTTTTTTTAGGATGTCTGCATCTATGTTCATGAGAGATATTGATCTGTAGTTGCTTTTCTTGTAATGTTTTTGCCTGGTTTTGGTATTAGGATAATGCTGGCCTCATAGAATGAGTTAAGGAGTATTCTCTCTCCTTCTGTCTTCTGAAAGAAATTGTAGAAAATTGGTATAATTTCTTCCTTAAAAGATTGACAGAACTCAGCAGTGAACCTATCTGGAACTGAAGGTCTCTGTTTTGATGGGCCTTACTGAAATTATTGACTCTATTTCTTCAATAGATATTGATCTATTTTGATTGTTTATTCTTGCATGAGTTTTGATACATTTTTTTTCAAGGTATTGGTCCATTTCATGTAAGTTATCAAATTTTGGAGCATAGAATTGTTCATGGTATTCCTTTATTATCCTTTTAATATCCACAGGGTTTGTACTGACACACCTCTTTCATTTCATTCATATTAGTAATGTGTCCTTTTTTTTCTTAAATAGCCTGGCTAAAGGCTTATCAATTTTATTGATTGTTTCAACAAACCAATGTTTGGTTTTATCGATTCTTCTTTATCAACTTCATATTTTTAATTTCATTGATTTCTACCCTATTTGTTATTTCTTTGTTTAATTTGCTCTTTTTCTAGTTTCCTAAGGTGGACATAGATTATTGATTTTAAATCATCTGTTTTAATATATGCATTCTATACTATAAATTTCCCAGTAGATATTGCATTTGCTGCATATTACAAATTTGAAAAAGTTGTTTGTTTTCATTTTCATTTAGTTCAAAATATTTTTTTAATTTTTCTGTATATTTCTTCTTTGACCCATGTATTATTTAGAAATGTGAAGTTTAATCCCCATTTCTCTTATTGTGTTTTTAGCTTAATTCCAGTGTTCTCTCAGAGTAGACATTATATGATTCATAATCTTTTAAATGTGTTAAGGTTCATTTTATGGCCCAGAATACTGTCTATCTTGGTGGATGTTCCACGTGAGCTTGAGAAGCATGTGTGTTCTGCTGTTTTTGGATGAATTAGTCTGTAGTTGTTAATTATATCCAAATGATTAGAGGTGTTGTTGACTTCAACTATGTTCTTAACTAATTTTTTCTGCTTGCTGAATCTGTCCATTTCTAAGAGAAGGGTGTTGAAATCTCCAGCTATGCTAGCAGGTTCATCTATTTCTCTTCACAAATCTGTCAGTTTTTGCCTAGTGTGCACACTCCATTGTTAGGCACATACACATTAAGGACTGTTATGTCTTCTTGGAGAACTGACCCCTCATTATGTGATTATGTCATGTCCTTTTTATCCCTGATAAATTTCCTTGCTTTGAAGTCTGCTTTGTCTGAAATTAGGATAGCTACTCCTGCTTTCTTTGATTAGTTCCACCTTAGCATATTTTTCTCCATCCATTTACCTTCAGTCCATATGTGTGTTTATATTTATAGTGGGTTTCTTGTAGGCAACATATATTTGGATCTTGTGTCTTAATCCATTATGACAGTCTGTTTTTTAATTTACATATTTAGATGATTGATAGGCAAAATGCTTTTATATTGATATAGTTGGATTAATATGTACCATATTTGTTGCAGTTTTCTATTTGTTGCCCTTGTTCTTTGTTCCTATTTTTGTCTTCCACTTTTTTACTGTCTTTTGTGGTTTTAACTGAGCATTTTATTTGATTCCGTTTTCTCTCCTTTCTTAGTATATCAGTTATACTTTGTTTGTTTTTACCTTTTTCAATGGTTAGCTTAGGCTCTGCAAAATACATTGCCAGCTAATCCAAGTCCACTTTCAAATAAGCCTATATTACATAATGTATAGTATGAGTACCTTATAATAACAAATAATCCTAATTCCTTCCTATTATTTTTGTATCATTGCTGCTATTCATATAACTAATACACAAGTACAAATATACATAAGTATACATAATTAAATACATTTTAGGATTATTATTTTGAACAGTTAATTTATAGCAATTAAAAATAAGAAAAATAAAAATTTCATTTTACCTCCACTTACCCCTTATTTGATGTTCTTTCTATGTGTAGATCCAAGTTTCTCTAAAGAACTTCTTTTGACATTTCTTGCAAGACAGGTCTACCAGCAAAAAAAAATTCCCTCTGTTTGTTTGTCTATGAAAGTCTTAATTTCTTCTTCACTTTTGAAGGATAATTACACAGCGTATAGAATTCTAGGTTGGGGGGATTGCAATGCTTTAAAGGTTTTACTCCATTCTCTTCTTGTTTGCATGGTTTCTGTGGAGTAGATAAGGCATTTTATTCTCTAGTATTTTTTTTCATTTTTTATTTATCTTTAATGTTCTGTAGTTGGAAAATGATATGTCTTCATGTAGTTTTTTGGCATTTGTTTTGCTTGGTGTTCTCTGAGCCTCCTGGATCTGTAGTTTGGGTTTTGGCATTAGTTTGGAGGAAATTCTCAGTAATTATTGTTTCAAATATTTCTTATATTCTTTCCCTTTCTTCTCATTCTGGGATGTGCATTATTTATGTGTTACACCTTTTGTAGTATCCCACAGTCTTTAGATAGTCTGCTTTGTTTTGTTTGTTCTTGGTCTTGCTCTTGTTCTTGTTCTTGTTTTTAATCTTTGTTCTCTTTGTTTTTTGGTCTTGGAGATTCCTATTGATATGTTCTCTAATTCACACATTCTTTCCTCAGCCATGCCCATTCTATTAATGAGCCCATCCAAGGCGCTCATCATTTCTGGTACAGTTGTTTTTACATATAACATTTCTTCTTTGGATCTTTGTTTGGGTGCCCATCTTTCTACTTACATCACCCATCTGCTCTTGCTTGCTGTCTACCTTATCCATTAGCGACCTTAGCAGATGAGTTATAGTTGTTTTAAGTTAGTAGAGTGATAATTCCAACCTCCCTGCCAAATCTCATTGAGAAGCTTGCTCTGTCTCTTCAGTTTGTGCTTTTTGCCTTTTGTATAACTTTTTTTTTCTTGATAGTTGAACAGGACAGACCAGATATAAGGAAATGCTGTAAGTAGACTTTTGCTCATGGTGCAATGTGAGTGGAAGAAAAGTGTTCTATAGTTTATGATTAGGTCTTAGTCTTTTAGTGCGCCTATGCCTCTGGACTGTGAACTTGACAAGTGTCTCACAGATTTTTTCTTTCCCCTTCAGTGGAACAGGATAACTAGAGGGGGCTAGAGTTGGTTATTGTCCTTCCCCCAGGTCCATTAGGCTCTGATAATAGCCCAGCAGGTTAGGTTCTGGTTAACCAGTTTCTCCTGAGGGCGGACCTTGTTAAAAAGAACAGAACTTCTTGTGTATTCCACAATGGTCTTTTTCTTCTCCCCATATTGGAAGCTTGGGGTATATATATATTTTTGATAACCTTGGTTAAACTCCTGGAATTAGATTTCACAACATTTCTGGGGGGTTATGGTTGGGTTTCTCTGGATTTTCTTAACTCTCATACTTGTCCACACTGAGTCTCCAATAATTTGTCAGTTACAGTTAAGGTTTTCTTACCCTCAGCAGTGGTTCTTACGTTGCTTTCTGCTCCTTCATCTCTGCTTGAGTAAACTACAACTCCCCGCCTGTGTCAGCAATATTGGGGGCAGTGATTTTCCCTGTTTTCTCACCTGTCTTACAGATTCAAGAAGAGTTGTTGATTTTCAGTCAGTTCAACTTTTTGCTAATTGGAAAGAGAGAGCAGTGACTTCCAAGCTCCTTACATGAAGAACTGGGAATGGGGCATGTCTTTCTTTGCCCCTTCTTTCTAGGAATGAAGATCAGATGGCTGGAGCATGAGTAGCTAACAGAGACCATGAAGCAAAAGCTACATTTTGAGCGAGAATGTTGGAGATTTAAACGATATAAGGAGCGTTGGTTTCTAATACTGTGGCATGCCATTCTAACCCTGCATTTCCTGAATCCAGACTTCTTGAACATGAGACAAAAATGAACTTTAATTGCTTTCAGCCACTGTTTTGGGAGGTTTTGAGTCACTTGGAACTGAAGCATATCTAAATGTTCCAATGATGAGGAATAAGGTCTATATTTCAAATTTTGGTATCCAGGAGAATGTTGATGGAAAAAACATTAATAAGTAAGGAAATAAAGATATCACAACTAGGGTATGGCTTCAGCAGGAGAGGATAAACATTCTATGGTAATTTCCAAAGTCCTGGTAGGATATTGAGGATTCTATTACTGTTTACAGAAAAGAAAGGAAAAAAAAAAAACAAAAACAAACAACAAAACAACTCCTACTGATGTCACAAGAGAGTAAATTGAAAAGATGCCTTTTGAAGCTGTCTTCCAGATGCAGGAAGCAGATCACACCTCTCTGTTCATTAAACAAGTTGCATTAACTTCCTAAAATACCAGAAAATTCATACGGAATGGAGGAAACTACCACTCAGTGAAGACATTTAATTAGTAGAATTTTAAAAGTTACTTTCCTAGCTTTAGGTGTTTTTTCTCAATTTAGAGCTTTTCTGAACAGCCATTACACTATCTTAACAAGAATGTACAGAAAATCAATAAACTGAAAAGTTCAGTGTAGTATAATATGACTAAACTTGAAATTATTGTACAAGACGGTATTACAGTGAGCTAATCCTACCAGATTTTTTCTTGTTACTACAATTCCTTTTAATGTATTGGAGCCCTTAGATAATGTACCTTTTGTTTTAAAGTCATTTCTGTACAGCAGGGAGTAATCCCTTGGGGCAACTTGATCTCAAATCCTTTTATTTTTATTTTTTTCCTAAGTAAAGTGAATGTCAGGTAAAGTATCTAGATAACCCCTAAAAAGTCAGGACTCGTCCACAGTAAAATCTGTGGTGTGAAATTAAGAATTAATAACAGCATAAAACAATAAATACAGCAGGGTTCTTTCCAGTGTAGTAAAATAGGTTACACAATGCTAAAGTATAGCAATATGTATATATTTCCCACTTCTTTGTAAAAGGGTTCTGCTCTTAAATTTTGAGGAAAAGTATTTTTTTTCTTTGAATTTGGGAGTGGTCAAATTTTACCTTCCTCTAAAATCAGCACGTTTGCCAGTGTAACTCATGGGCAACTCTCCAAATAACTGGACATTCAAATATTCTTAGTTTGAAACCATTTCCTTCTTGTCAATACACCTTCCTCCAAATGTTAATAAACTATTAAACTCTTCAAAATGCTCAACTTTTGGGAATTTAGCCTAGCTGCCAGTTGTCCATTGTATCTCAAGTTTTTCCAGGGTCACTCTGTGTTGTCTCCCTAGACATAAAGTGGGACACAGAAGCTAAGGTTCCCCAGACTTCCTTACTAGGATGGATCTGGAACTAAGTTAGCTGTTCCTCCTTTGGGAAATGACAGCATGGAAGTTAGGAGGGGTAAATACATAATGCATGGCACACAATTGTCTCAGAGCCTGATCATCATTGGTGTCTCTAAGCCAGGCAAGTGGAGACATCTGGAAGCTGGGTTCCAGCAAAGAAAACCAGAAGAGTAAGCATGCATGATACAAAGTTTGTAGTTATTTCAAGTCCTGACCATTGCTGGAAGCACTCAGAAGTGTGGCTTGTGTGTGTGAGGGCCAGGGCTAGTCATCTAGGCCCTGAAGGTAGACCGGAAAGAGCAAGACAACCAAGCTGTAAGAGATACGTGTTTTTTGTTTTTTGTTTTTTTTTTTTTTTTATATAAGAAGCATAGTGTGCATTAGATATTGTTTATTTTGTCTACACTTCATCCCATTCATTCTGTCCTTCCCAGCCGTAGCAATGACTGGAAAGGAAAAACCACTTTTCTTCATCTCCTTTGTGGCTATGGACAGCTGCTGTAATTTGGGACAAGGGCACAGAATATGGAAGTGAGGCAGAAGTCATGTTCTTGCATTCTTGCATTATATAAATTGTATAATGATTTTTTTTTCTGTTGACATATTTTATTTTTTTTGGTGTGTGTGTTTGTTTTTATTTTTATTTTTATTTATTTATTTTTTTAATTTTTTTATTTTTTATTTTTTTTTATTTTTTTTTTTAACTTTATAGTTTATTGTCAGGTTAGTTTACATATAACACCCAGTGCTCTTCCCCACAAGTGACCTCCACCAAGACCATCACCCCCATTACCTTTCCCCCTTCCCCTTCCCCCCTCAGTTTGTTTTCAGGATTCAAGAGTCTCTCGTGTTTTGTCTCCCTCCCTCTCCCTAACTCTTTTTCCTC
>CM053571.1:117962596-118087769 GCA_028646485.1 Cryptoprocta ferox
TGACCTCCACCAAGACCATCACCCCCATTACCTTTCCCCCTTCCCCTTCCCCCCTCAGTTTGTTTTCAGGATTCAAGAGTCTCTCGTGTTTTGTCTCCCTCCCTCTCCCTAACTCTTTTTCCTCCTTCCCCTCCCCATTGTCCTCTATTGGGTTTCTCCTGTTAGACCTATGAGTGCGAACATATGGTATCTGTCCTTCGTGTTTTTAGGCACTCAGACAAATATTCTGTAACACTAACAAAGGGCAGATGTTCATTTGAACTTAAATGGTTCAAGTTGAAGAATTCTGCTCCAGAACCTCCAACATCAAAATGGAGGTTAGCTTTGGCCAGGAAACAATGAAGGACCTCAGTAAAAACTAAATCTTGAGCCTTAGGACTAAATATGGAAACTTGGTGATTATGATAAAGAAAAAGAAGAAAACAGAAGACAGAGAAGGAGAAGAGGAGGGACAGATTTTGAGGAGAGGAAAAGGAAGAGAAGGAGAAATATTTAATGATCCTCTGTCCTGTGCAAGTAATTTTTCTAAGCATTTTATCTGTATTCACTCATTGAATTCTTATAATCCTATTCTATGGGTTGAATGGTGGCTCCCTAAAAGGTATATCAGGTCCTAATCTCCAGAACGTATAAATGTTACCTAATTTGGGGGTTTAAAAAAAAAAAAAAACCTTTGCAGATGTAATTAACTTAAGGATCTTGAGATGAGATCATTTTGGATGATCCGGTGGACCCTAAATCCAATGGTGGGTGTCCTTTCAAGATACACACACAGGAGGCAAAGATTGGAGTGATACAGCCACAAGCCAAGGGACAATAGTAACCACCAGATGCTGGAAGGGTCAAGGAACACAGTCTCCCCTAGAGTATCTAGAGAGAGCGTATCCTTTACAGTACCCAGATTTTGGACTTCTGGCTTTCAGAACCATGAGTAATTGAATTTCTATTGTCTTAAGCCACCAGGTTTGTGGTGATTTGTTACAGCCACCATAGGAAACTAATGTACTTATGAAATAGATAAAAACATTGTCCATGTTTTATAGATGAGGAAACTAAACCTCAGAAAATTTCAGAGAGATACCCAAGGTGACCTAGCTATCAAGTAAAAGGGCAAGGATTGGAATCATTTTGGCTCCAAAGTCCACACCCTCATCCCTACACTAGTCATTGATTCACAAAACTATAAGAATTATACAGTATATAATCTTATCAGGAGGTTGAAGCTGCATTTCTGCTTCCATCAAAGGTCAGGACAGTGTAGGCTGGAACTTGCAAGTCATCAGTGACTTTAGCTATGGAATACTGAAAATAGGAGATGAGGAAATGATACAGAAAGGTACACAAATGATCCACTAATCAAACAGCTATTGGATGTTCCTGTATTACCCTATCTAGTTAACCTAATCCACAAAGATAAAGCCAATAAGCATGATTTTGGGTATGTAATATAAAGTCAGAAAATGATAAAATATATAAATCTAGTATAGGCTTTTTAAATGCCATAAACATATGGGTGCCTGGGTGGCTAAGTTGGTTGAGTATTCGATTTCAGCTCAGGTCATGATCTAAGGGCTCTCGAGTTTGAGCCCTGTGTCGGGCTTTGTGCTGACAGCTCAGAGCCTGGAGCCTGCTTCAGATTCTATGGCTCTCTCTCTGCACCGCCCCCCTCCACTCATGCTCTGTCTTTCTCTCACTCTCACTCTCTCTTAAAAATAAACATTAAAAAATGTTAAATACTGTAAGCATAATGTAGTTATAGAGAGTTATCTTCATTGTCAGAAGTACAATTTCTTAACATTACTAAATCAACTCAAAAAGAATAAAAATATCTATGTCACTTCAATTCCAAAACAGAAGATTAGAAATGAGATGTTTCAGTAGAACTGGGGCTTAATGGGGTAAGTAAGAGCACAGATTTCAAGCTCCAGATTCAAAATTCAAGAACTATAGACTGAAATGTCACATGATATTCAGCTTGTGAGTCAGCTCTTACAGGGGTTACTCAGTCCCTGGAGATTTTGTTTGTTTGTTGTATTTTTTTGTCCTCTAATTTCTTTCCCAACATGCCCTGGACTCCCACTTATTGCTAAATCCTTGAAATTCTTCATGTGAGGTGAGTAGTGGGCAGTGATTACTGGTAAATATTTAACAACCTGGCTTCCCACAAAAAGTCTGATTTATAGCATTTCAGTGTCCATGGTGTAAATACTCCCATCATAGACAATTTCAAGCTACAAAATTCAAGCTATTACTGATTCTGGAGTGGAGAATAGATGTACAATTGCACACATTTATGTTGTATTTCCACCATAGAGATACACTAGACATAAATAAAATTTTGTAAATAATATTAAAAAGCAGTGAAATCATTAGAAAGTGATTTTTTGATTATTTATTACTTCTCTCTGAAATAGAATTTATTTATGTTTATAAGTTACTTTTAAGAGTGATTATATTTAACAAGAAGCTCATAACAGTTCTGAAAATTTAACAATCGACTCTCATGGACTGATAGCATCCTGTTACTGCACCCCCGGGAGGTACAATATGTGTTCCTAATCATCTGTCTGTAAATTCCTATTTCAAAAGAATTCAAAGTTGAGTCCACCATTTCATACCTGCTGTTTCTTTGTAGCCCCACTCAACACTCATTCTGAACACTAGCTCAATTCTTCATTCTCTAAAATATGACTGATACAATGCTATGTGAGTAGTAGCTGCTTATGGGTATTTTGAGATGATGGGGTTTTTTATATTAGGATACTTTACATAACTAAAAAGTGAATATCAGAATACCTTTAGTCTTAAAAGTCATATGGCCTCCCTGATCCTTGGAGTTTCTCTCTTGACCCCCTATCTCCACAGGCTTATACTTCTTTCTCCTTGATTAATGAACCATTTCCTTCTTTTTTTCTCCTATTGATTCCTGACTGAAAAAATCCTGTTAATTTATTGTAAAAGGTATATTTGTTAACACTCTACCTCTAGTTGCCTTTCAAGTCATGCCCACAAGTCTCAAACATCGAAAGAAGTTTATCGTGGCATTAAAAAAAACAAAAAAACAACAAACAGACCAACAAACAAACAAAACAACCCCGCATTGATGGTTCTCAGTCTAGGAGGAATTCCGGAGCTACTTGGCAAATTTTATTGCTGCTGTTTGCCACATGAATGAGCAAGGATAAGGACTGTTCATTATCAGAAATCATGACATGGTGGTCAATTAGAGACTCTGATGAACACAGCAGGATTTAAGATACTGGGCATCATTAGGTGGTAGGGTGAAAGGTAAGAAGGAAGGCATAGCAGAAGGTGGTTGAGTTCATGGAGACATCAGCACCCAGGAGTCCATGGGGTAACCTTACAATGAAGACAGGATTCTAACCCAGGGAAGCACATCTAATATGCTTCCTCTTAAAACAGAAACCATTACAATACAAGGTCAACCCAAAGCTATGGGTAAGCAGAAGCAAGAGATCAGAAAAAGAGAAATGGGTAGACTTTGAAAACAAAACCTATAATCTATCTCTATCTGTTACATGATTCTAGAAGCCAAAGCAATGTGACTGTCATCTTCATGTCTCCCATACTGCTCAGCATAGGTTGTTATTTAAGAACTCTGTAATTTCTAGATAGAGTAGTTAAATGAGACATTCAGAACAGCTGTGGACACCGCAAAGTTACTGCATCGCCCAACTCCCAGTGTTGCCATTCAATGAGTCAATGACAGAATGGCAACGCCAGGCTTGCCACCATTCATCATATTAAAAAGTTTTAAAATCAAAAATTAGCAACTTATGTCATTTCTATGGCTTTTATTATAATGTATAACTATGTCTCTGTGACATAAATAGTAATAACATTTCTAATGTCAGAGTATAACAAACCTAGTGCAATGCTATACTATATTCAAGTAGCCCATCACGTATTTTAACCCAAATTCTTGTTTTCTGTAGTATAATTTTAACCATGCTTGTTTTATGTCATTGAGATAGCACCCATTTTATATACGAATAAATTAGTAATCCGTAATACATGTGCTTTTGTGTTTCTGTAATCACAAAGAGTATTGAAGAACATAAGCATATTACCTGACTTCTGCGAAATACTGCTGTCTTATTGTATTTCATATAAGAGAAGAACATGCCATATTAGACATGGCATAATTGGCATATTAGTTTGAAATTCATTTAAGGTAAAATTCCCATTTTACTAAGCTTGGTTGAATATCAAAATTGCTATAGTATAGTCAAACAGCATCAAAATAAAAGTTTATGTCTAAGGCCTACACAGGGGAGACTCTATTGTTTATTGGATCTTTTCTTATTTGTTTACGTAAAGCAGATGTTTAATGCACATTCACTTTACAAATAATAACCCTTCTCCACCTCTCTTTGGCTTTTTAATGCCAAGAGGGGCATATTGTGGACTTATAAACTATGTTTCCTAGGAGCAAAAATATTTTTATACCTATATGGATCTAATTTTCTCTACTTGTATTTGAATGCAATGTGAGAGATTCTTAATGAAATTTAATGTTATCTAAAATGTACTCTTGGTGATGTGTTCTTTTAAAATGTGCTATTATTTAAATTTGGTCTTTTAAAGCATGTTTTCTGTATTTGCCTCTAGGCTGTGAGCTTTTTAAGGCAGGAATACATCCTATTCATCTTTGTATCCAAGCAGATCTAGATATTTAATAGATGTTCATCATAAATTTTTGTTGAATGAGCAGGATTGAAATAAGTCTGAACATAAGCCCAAATGCCAGAGCTATTTAGTAGAAACCTGAAAAGTCTATAGGGCTACAAGGTCAAAGTTACCAGCTGAATGTGAGAATGTTTCTTGAGGGGAGGGAATGAAGGGTTGTAGCAATCAATGGGCTCTGGATAGAAACCACTAAGCAGAGGGGCACCTGGGTGGCTCAGTGGATTAAGTGTCAGACCTTGGCTCAGGTCATGATCTCATAGTTTGCAAGTTTGAGCCCCGTGTTGGGCTCTGTGCTGACAGCTCAGAGCCTGCAGCCTGCTTCGGATCCTGTGTCTCCCTCTCTCTGCTCTTCCTCTGCTCAGGCTCTGTCTCTCTCTCCTTTGAAATTAAATAAACATTAAATTTTTTTTTAAATTAAAAATCACAAAGCAGAAGGGTTGCCAAGTGGAACAATATTAGGAGATGCATCTCTCAGTAATAGACAGCTGTTGTTTTGTGCCAGTCTCAGCCCATCACTAGTGATACTGTCATCTGGAAATGCCTGGGGGCACTCAGCTGGGCCCCTGTGAGCTTCCCACAGACATCTCCCCTTTCTGAACTGATGCAGTGACTGGACCGACCCTTGTGGTTCTTAACATTACAAGATGCCCTTCAGCAACAACCAGCAGGAAACTCTGAAAAAATAAATAAATAAAGGTTTATTACTTACAAGACCTGGAAATTGCACAGCACACCTGAGGCCACACAGCAAGGTCAAGGGGAGAGAGAGAGCACTAGCGAAAACACAGGCCTGGGGTTCTGCTTTTATTTGAGTTGAGGGTTGGGGGTGCCTTGGGCTTTGTGGGTTCCATCTTTATTGGCAAATTTGAAACATAACAGCGGGAATTTAAAGCACAGGTAGAGAAAAAAAAGTGGCCCAAAAGATCAATTATTGAAATCAACAAAGATTTCTAAAATGACAGAGCCTAGGGGCACCCAGATGGCTCAGTTGGTTAAGCATCTGACTCTTGATATTTGGTTCAGGTCATGATCTCACAGTTCATGAGATTGAGCCAATCCCCTCCCCCCCCCCCGCCCATATACACACACACAACAGGCCCAGTACTAACAGCACAGAACCCCCTGCTTTCACAGCTCTCTCTCATTCATGCAAAATAAAAGCTTTTAAATAAATAAATAAATAAATAAATAAATAAATAAAATGAAGGAGGATCAGAGGGGCAACATGACCCAGGTCTTTATCTAGGGGTGTGGCTCAGAATGTGTTTATTGGAGACAGCAAATAAAGCTTAAGTCAGATTCTTGCATTACAAAACAAACAAACAAACTCACTGCAGGACTTTACACCATACCTATAGATGAGACAGAGGTCACAGGAAGAATTGGGACTTCTCCCACCTTTTCTCTAAGGTTTAACCGTACTCCAGAGCTGGCCTCTCTGTTTTTCAGTTTCTCTGCTGACCTGCCAGGAACATTCTTACCTATTCTGAGAATTTCATCCTGAGTCATGTAGATATCCATGTCTTGGCCACCATCTTTCATTTCCTCCCACATTTTCTGTATTGTTTTTTAGTCTGATGAAAATGGAAGGAGCAAAGCAGTTACTGACCTGTAAAACCTCACACTCTCTTCCCATAGGTAGTACTCAATCAAAAAGGAAGGGAAGGGGGGGAAGGGAAGAAGGGAAAGAGGTAAGGAAGGAAAAGAGGAAGGGAGGGAGGAAAAGGGAGAGAGGGGGAGGGAGTGAAAGAAAATAAATGTTTATTCCTGCTAAAAGACAAAATTTGGGGGAAGAATCTAAAAGTAAAGATTTTTTTAAATATCTTATAGTGAGAATACATATGTTTATGCATAGAAATAATATTAAAAAAAGGAAATCTTAAATTTGTTCTCCATATAATGACCAGAAGTTTGTTCACACATTAATTAAATAGAAATTTTATTGCATCTTACAACATGATCCATCTTCTTAGTAGCCTGACACTGTTGATTTTCCCTTAGACGTGCCTATAGTTTAGGTCGCTAAAATAAAATTGAATGGCACTTACAAAATCAAGTCTAAATGAATTATCATGCGTTCCCCTCAAAAAATAGACAACTAAACATGGTGTGATTTTTTAAATTTTTTTTGTAGTTTATTTATTTTTGAGACAGAGACAGAGCATGAGTGAGGGAGGGGCAGAGAGAGAAGGAGACACAGAATCCAAAACAGGCTCCAAACTCTGAGCTGTCAGCACAGAACCCAACGCGGGGCTTGAACCCACCAACCGTGAGATCATGACCTGAGCCGAAGTCAGCTACTTCACTGACTGAGCCACCCAGGTGTCCCTAAACATGGTGTTTTTAAAAATTCCCAAATTTATTGCCTACCTTGAATGTAAGCAAATATGTTTTATATTTTTCATTGTATAGTGCTGACTTTTTAAATTATATTTATTATTGATAATGGGGTAGAATCAATTTTTCTTTTTAATTATAAAACTAGAATTATAAAATACATCAATCCTCTTGAGATTGCATCTTCAATTAAATATCACTTTACCCATATTATTTAATTAATAAATGTATTTTGAAGTATAAGTTCCAGACAGTGAGCTTGGAATGAGTGTTAAGGAAGGTGAAACGTGTTTCCTGCCTTGAATGAACCTACCGTCTAAAGAGGAAAACAAATAAAGAAGCAAAAGATGTACTTCAGGCTGATGAAGTCAGGAAACATTTCTTAAAAAGAGATAATGTTGGAATGACGTCTTCTGTGTACATGGCAGTGGAGTGGTAGTTACAGCCAAGCAGGTAATCTACCCTGAAGGACCTTGCCTGTTATATTATGAAGCTATAATCTTTTAACATGTTTTAAGTGGGGAATTACTTTTTCATATTTGCTCTTGGAAAAGATGACCGTGGTGGCACTGTGGAGTATGGATCGGAGGTTGGCAAGAACAGAGGCAAGAGGACCAGTTAGGAAACCGTTGCAGTCATCCGAGTGAACGTGGTGAGAATATAAATCAAATCAGTAACAGCAAAAATAGAAAGAGAGGGGGTATGTGGGAGCCATTGACATGTCACTCAGGTTCGTCTTCAAGAAAGAACTTGATATTCAACTTCAAGTAGTGCAGTTTGCCAACCCGCTACAGCTGGAGTCTTCGAGATCTACTGCAATATTTCAGTTAAGATCATGCTCATCCTGGGGGACCCCAGCCAGTGCCTGGCGTTGCTCAGCACTGGGATCAGGGCATTTTTGCCCAACATGCGACTCCTGTAATGGTCAGTCCCACTGCTTGGTTCCTTGCTGGGTTGACTTAGATTTTGAAAAATCTGCCTTATTGTCTGAAACCCCCCACCCTATCCAGTTTGCTGCACAACCCAATGGCTCTTACTATCCAATTCTTCTTTCCCTCTGTATCTTTCACAGGGGAACCCCCTGAATGAACTGCTTGCATTCATGTCTCCAGCTCAGCATTTACTTCCAGGAAAATGTGATTGTCACAGAGTGTCTGAGAAATAATTAGAAGATAGAATTGACAGGAGCATTTATTGGTGGGACATAAAATAAATCAGAAGGATAATTCAGAGATAACTCAGGATTTTTGGTTTGGGTGACACTTCAGTTCACTGATACATGGTCACAGAAAGAAGAGCAGGTCAGGGGCACCTGGGGGGCTCAGTTGGTAAAGTGGCGGCTGACTCTTGATTTCAGCACAGGTCATGATCTCACTATTCATGAGCTTGAGCCCAGCTGGAGAGAATGCTTGGTATTCTCTCTCTCCCTCTCTCTCTCTGTCCCTCCCCTACTCACACACGCTCTCTTCCTCTCTCTCAAAATAAACAAATAAGCATTTAAAAAAAAAAGAGAGAGAGAGCAGGTCTGGAGCAGGTAGTGGGGTTTGGAGATGATGAAATTGAGATTCCTCTGGGGCATGCAATTGTTTAGCCCCATAAATAATTGTATACATAGAGCTGAGAGAGGATCCCAAGTCTGTCTGCATACATTAAGGATGCATATCTTCTAGTTGTAAGCATGTTCTTTACCAACTCTAATTAATGAAGGTATATCTCTAAAATGCAGTAGTGCTACAATTCTACCATTAATTTGAGTAGTTGTGATGAATATTTGTGAGTATTTTACGTCACACAAACATAAACACGTCTTCAGTAATAGAATCATGTAATAGCACTGAGGTTTTTCCACCTCTTTTTTGTACACATTACAAAATGTAAACAATATTTGTACCTCAGTTTTTTTTTTCAATTATAGAATGAGATCAAAATAGTACAAACCTCATAGGGTTCCTATAAGGACTGAATGAGAAAACAGATGACACACCCTTATATTAGTGCCTGGCAGGAAGCTTTTTTATTTTATATATATATACATATTACTAGAGGCCTTTTATTTCCCATAGTGCCTACCAGGGTAATTTTTAATAGTCCACCTGCAATAAATATACACTGTCAAGAGACTTAATTGGAAGGCAAGAGAAAATAAAAATAAGTATTTCTGAATTCCAGAGATATGATACCCTAATTCAAAAATTGACTTATAAAGGTCAAAATCTTACTAATTTAATTCCAAGCCACTTTTCCATTTTCTAGAATTCATAGCAAGAAAAGAAGCAAGGTGCTACATCCCCCCGCCTCTGCCTTCCAGCATAATTGTCAGAATCAATCTGATCCCTTCCAAATGCCTTAGAAACTTTACAGTCACCCACACCAGCCTCTCCATTAGTAATCTTAGGCTTCAAAGGAAATAAAAAGCTGTACTTTTTTAATAGATTAGTGGTGACATTCTTATAGGAATGATGCGTGAGTCACTATCAGCTCACCCACACATCATTTTTACCTATAAGTTTGTTTTTCTGTCATAATTAATTAACTATATCTGAACATTTTTGCAAATTACCACCAAGTATAAGATTTAATGTTTATTCTAGGTCCTATATTAGGATGCCAAGAGGGTTTACACATTTTCCTCTTTGTCCCTCTTGAAAATCTAACATAATCATTAATGGTATCAGGTCATATTTTTGTTTTTGTTTTTTTAATTGAGATATAATTGACATATAGCATTATATTAGTTTCGGGTGTAAAATATAATGATTTGATATATGGATATATTGTGAATCTGCCACCACCCATAGTTAAAAATTGTTTTTCCTTGTGAGGAGAACTTTTAGGATTAACTGTGTTAGTAACTTTTAATTATACACTATAGCATTATTAACTTGAGAGACACCATTCCTTATGTTACACCATTGGGACTCATCTCACGATTAGAAGTTTATATCTTTTGACCACTTTTATCCATTTTCTCCCTGTGCCCACAGTTCTGGTAGTCACCAATCTTTTCCCTGTATCCATAAGTTTTTTGTTGTTATTGTTACTGTTTATTTTTTTTATTTTTACTTTCCACATATAAAGGAGATCATATGGTATTTGTGTTTCTTTCTCCAACTTATTTTACTTAGCATAATGTCGTCAAGCCCATTCATATTGTTGCAATTGTCAGAATTTTCTTCTTTTTTATGGCTGAATAATATTCCATTGTGTCTGTGTGTGTGTGTGTGTGTGCACATGCATGTGCACGTGCACACACTTGTGTACACATATATATCCCATGTTTTCTTTATGCAATCACCCATCACTGGAAACTTAGGTTGCTTCCATGTCTTGGCTATTGTAAATACTGCTATCATAAACAGGGCGATGCTGTTTTTTTAAATTTTTTAAAAATTTAATTTTTTAAAAATTTCCAGTGTAATTAACATACTGTGTAATATTAGTTTCAAGTATACAATATTTTGATTCATTACTTCCATACATCACCTGGTGCTCATCATAACAAGTGTACTCCTTAATCCCCATCACCTAGTTAACCTATCCCCCCAGCCATCTCCCCTCTGGTAACCATCACTTTGTTCTCTTTAGTGAGGGGTCTGTTTCTTGGTTTGTCTCTCTTTCGCTCTTTTTCCTCCTTTGCTCATTCTTTTTTTGTTTCTTATATTCTACATATGAATAAAATTATATGATATTTGTCTTCCTCTGATATATTTTCCTTAGTATAAGGAAATCTAGCCCAA
This sequence comes from Cryptoprocta ferox, assembly GCA_028646485.1. Taxonomy (NCBI): domain Eukaryota; kingdom Metazoa; phylum Chordata; class Mammalia; order Carnivora; family Eupleridae; genus Cryptoprocta; species Cryptoprocta ferox. The sequence goes on from CM053571.1 coordinate 117,973,381, forward strand.
TCCATGTCATTGCAAATGGCAAGATTTCATTCATTTTTATGGCTGAATAATATTCCATTGTGTATATATACCACCTCCTCTTTATCCATTCATCTATCGAAGGATAATTGGGCTGGTTCCATAACTTGGCTATTATAAACAATGCTGCTATAAACATAGGGGTGCATATATCCTTCTGAATTAGGGTTTTTGTATTTTGAGGGTAAATACCCAGTAATTTAAGTACTAGATCTTAGGGTAGTTCTATTTTTAAGTTTCTGAGGAACTTCCATACTGTTTTCCATAGGGGCTGCACCAGTTTGCATTCCCACTAACAGTGGATGAAGGTTCCTTTTTCTCCACATTCTTGCCAACACCTGTTGTTTCTTGTTTTCTGTTTGTTGCTTTTTGTTTGTTTTTTTTGTTTTGTTTTGTTTTGCCATTCTGACAGGTATAGGGTGGTATCTTATTGTGATTTCTATTTGTATTTCCCTGATAATGAGTAATGTTGAGCATTTTTTCATGTGTCTGTTTGCCATCAGTATGACTTCTTTGGAGAAATGTCTGTTCATGTCTTCTGCCCATTTTTAATTGGATTATTTGTGTTTTTTGTGTTGAGTTGTATAAGTAGTTTATATATTTTGAATACTAACTCCTTATCAGATAGTCATTTGCAAATATCTTCTCCCATTCAGTAGGTTATCTTTTAGTTTTACTGATCATTTCCTTTGCTATGCAGAAGCATTTTATTTTGATGTAGTCTTAATAGTTTATTTTTGCTTTTGTTTCTCTTGCTTGGGGAGACATATCCAAAATTATATTGCTATAGCCAATGCCAGAGGAGTTACAGCCTGTTCTCTTTTCTAAGATTTTTATGGTTTCAGGTCTCATATGTAGGTCTTTAATCCATTTTGAGTTTGTTTTTGTGCATGGGGTAAGAAAGTGGTTCAGTTTCATGCATTTGTATATAGCTGTCCAGTTTTCCCGGCACAATTTGTTGAGGAGACTATCTTTTTCCCATTACATATTCTTCCCTCCTTTGTTGAAAATTAACTGACCATATAATTTTGAGTTTATTTCTGAGTACTCTATTTTATTCTAATGACCTATGTGTCCGTTTTTTTTATCAGTACCATACTATTTTGATTACTACAGATTTGCAGGTGGTATCTGGGACTATGATACCTCCAAGTTTTGTTCTTTTTCCAGATTGCTTTGGCTATTAGGAGTCTTTTATGGTTCCATGCAGATTTTAGGGTGATTTATTCTAGTTCTGTGAAAAATGCTATTGGTATTTTGATAGGGATTGAATTAAATCTATACATGGACTGGGTACTTTGGACATTTTAATAATATGTGTTCTCCCAATCAATGAGAATGGAATATTTTTCTATTTGTGTCATCTTCAATTCCTTTCTTTGGAGTTTTATACTTTTCAGAATAGAGGTCTTTCACCTCCTTGGTTAAGTTTATTCCTAGGAATTTTATTATTTTTGGTGCAATTGCAAATAGGATTATTTCCTTAATTTCTCTTTCTGCTGCTTCATTATTAGTGTATAGAAATTAAATGGATTTTTGTATATTGATTTTGTATCCTGCAACCTTACTGAATCCATTTATTAGTTCTAGTAGTTTTTTGGTGGAGTCTTTAGAATTTTCTATATATAGAATCATGTCATCTATAAATAGTGAAGTTTTCCTTCTTTCTTACCCGTGTGGATGCTTTTTATTTCTTTTTCATGTCTGTGCTGTGGCTAGGACTTACAGTATTATGTTGAATAGAATACATGAAAGTGGACCTCCTTATCTTATTCCTGATCTTAGGCAAAATGTTCTCAATTTTTCACCATCGAATATAATGTTAACTGTGGGTATTTCATATATGGCCTTTATCATTTTGAGGTATGTTCCCTCTAAACCTACTTTATTGAGCGTTTTTAACATGAACCAATGTTGGACTTTCTCAAATGCTTTTTCTGCATCTATTGAAATGATCACATGATTTTTATCCCTTTTTTGTTGTCATGATGTATCACCTTGATTGATTTGAGAATATTGCACTGCCCTTGCATCTCAAGAATAAATCTCAATTGATAATGGTAAGTGATTTTTTAAAATTTATTGTTGGATTCAGTTTGCTAATATTTTCTTGAGGAATTCTTGCATCTATATTCATCAGATATTTTCCCTGTAGTTCTCTTTTTTTGTACTGTCCTTATCTGGTTTGGGTATTAGGGTATTGCTGACTTCATAGAATGAATTTACAAGTGTTACTTCTATTTTTTGAATAGTTTGAGAAGAATAGGTATTAACTCTTCTTTAAGTGTTTGCTAGAATTCATTAGTGAAGCCAAAGGATCCTGAACTTTTGTATGTTGCAAGTTCTTTTTTAAACATTTATTTCTATTTGAGAGAGAAAGTGCACACACACGTGCATGCACAGGAGAGAGGCAGAGAGAGTAAGGGACAGAGGATTCCAAGTGGATTCTGCACTGAGGGCAGAGAACTCAATGTCGGGCTTAAACTCACCAACCATGAGATCATGGCCTGAGGTGAAGTCGAATGTTTAACAGACTGAGCCACCCAGGTACCTCGTGAGTTTTTTGATTACTGATTCAATTTCATTGCTGGTAATTGGTCTGTTCAAATTTTCTACTTCTTACAGATTCAGTTTTGGGAGGTTGCATGTTTCTAGGAATGTATCCATTTCTTCTAGGTTGTTCAGTTTGTTGTCATATAATTTTTCATAATATTCTCTTATAGTCCTTTGTATTTATGTGGTGTCAGTTGTTATGTCCCCTCTTCCATTTCTGGTTTTGTTTGAGTCCTCTCTCTATTTTTTTAATGAATCTGGCTAAAGGTTTATCAATTTTGTTGATCTTTTCAAAGAACCAGCTCCACGCTTCATTGATCTGTTTAATTGATTCTTTAGTTCCTATTTAATTTATTTTTGCTCTAATCTTTACAATTTCCTTCTTTCTACCGGCTTTGGGTTTGTTTGTTTTTCTTTTCCTAGCTCCTTTAGGTTTAAGGCTAGGTTTTTTATTTGAGGTTTTCCTTGCTTCTTGAGGTAAGCCTATATTGCTATAAAATTCCCTCTTGGAACAGTTTTACTGCTTCCTAAAGATTGTAGACCATTTTGTTTTCATTTTTATTTGTTTCCTTGTATTTCTTTTTTAATTTCCTCTGACTTCTTGGTAGACCCATTCATTGTTTAGTAGCATGTGATTTACCCTCCATGTTTTTGTGTTCTTTCCAGATTTTTTCTTGTGGTTGATTTCAGTTTTCAGTGTTGTGGTTAGAAAAGATGCATGATATGACTTCAGTCTTTTTTTTTTTTTTTCATTTTTTCAGAGTTTTTTTGGGGGCCTGACATGTTATCTATTCTGGAGAATGTCCTATGTACACTTGAAAATAATTTGTATTGTGCTTTTTTCAGTTGGAATGTTTTGAATATCTCTGTTAGATCCATCTAGTCCAATGTGTTATTCAAACCCACTTTTTTCTTGATGATTTTCTATTTGGATGATTTATTCATTGATCTAAGTAGGGTGTTAAAGTCCCTTATTATTTTTGTATTACATCGATTACTTCCTTTATGTTTGTTATTAGCTGCTTTATCAATTTGGGTGCTTTCATGTTGGGTCATAAATATTTACAATTGTTATATCTTCTGGATGGATTGTTCCCTTTATGTTTATGTAGTATCCTCCTTTGTGTCATTGTACCTTTGTTTTAAAATCTATTTTTTCCAATGTAAGTATTGCTACCCTGGCTCTCTTTTCATTGCCATTTTCATGACATATGGTTTTCTGCCTCTTCACCTTCAGTGTACATGTGTGTTTAGGTCTGAAATGAGACTTCGTTAAGCAGCACATAGATGGGTCTTGCTCTTTTATCCCCTGTCACCCTATGTCTTTTGATTGGAGTGTTTAGTCTACTTACATTCAAAGTAATCATTAATACATATGTACTTATTGCCATTTTATTACTTGTTTTATCGTTGTCTTTGTAGTTATTTTCAGTTTTTTTCTTCTCTTGCTCACTTCTCTCACATTTTGCTAGCTTTCTTTAGTGATATATTTGGATTCCTTTCCCTTTCTGTCCCCATCCCCTGCTCTCTCATATATCTATTACCAGCTTTGATTTGTGTTTACTATTAGGTTTAAACATAATATCTTATGCAGATAGCAGTCTATATTAAGTTTTTGGTTGCTTAAGTTTGAATGCATTCTAAAAGCACTAAAGTTTCACGCCTCTCCCTACCACATTTTGAGTATATTGTATCATACTTTACATCCTTTATTTTGTGAGTCCCTTGACTTTTATAGATATACTTAATTTTTTCTGTTTTTGCACCACCTACTTGTCTTACTGCTGCATATAGTCTATCCCTTCTACTCAAAGAATCCCCTTTAGTGTTTCTTATAAGGCTGGTTTAATGGTAATGAATCACTTTAACTTGTTTGTTCATATATCTCTTTATATTCTTAATGACAGTTTTGCTGGATAGAGTATTCTTGGTTGCAGGGGTTTGTTTGTTTGTTTGTTTGTGTGTTTGTTTTTCCAGCACTTTGAAGATATCATTCCACTTCCTTCTGACCTGCAAAGTTTCTGCTGAAAACTCAGCTCATAGCCTTATGGGGTTTCCCTTGTATATAACTGTTTCCTTTTCTTTTGCTGCCATTAAAATTGTTTCTTTATCAATAATTTTTTTGCCATTTTAATTATATGTTTGAGTGTGGACTTCCTTGGGTTGATTTTGTTTTGGATTCTCTGTGCTTCTTGGACCTGGATTTCTGTTTCTTTCCTTAGATTCAGGAAGTTTTCAGCTATTATTTATTCAAATGAATTCTCTGCCTCCTTTTCTCTCTCTTCTTCTTCTGGGATCCCAATAATGCAATAGCTATTACACTGGATGATGCCACTAACTTCTTTTAATCTATATTCGCATTTTTATTAGTCTTTTTTCTTTTTCCTATTCAACTTGATTGCTAGCCATTACTGTGTCCTCCAAATTGTTGATGTGTTCTTCTGCTTCCTCTAGTCTATTTCTTCTAGTGTATTTTTAGTTTGCTATTAAGTTCTTCGTCTCTCATTGTTTCTTTTTTGCATTTCTGTCTCTTTGTTGAGGGTCTCACTGAGGTCTTCCACTCTTTTCTCATGTCCACTGAATATATTTATGACCATTACTTTAAACTTTCTATCAGGCATGTTACTTACCTCCACTTTGTTTAGTTCTCTTGCTGTGATTTTTTTTTTTTGTCCTATTCTTTCATTTAGGATGCATTCCTTTATCTCCTCATTTTGTCTAATTCTCTGTGTCTGTTTCTGTGTTTTAGGAAAGTCAGCTATATCTCCTGCTCTTGAACACAGTGGCCTAGTGAAGAATAGATTCTGGGTGCCCTGCAGTGCAATGTCCCTTGTTTACCAGAACCTAGTGGTTCAGAGGTGTCTTTTATATGTGTGTTGGGTTTGTCCTACTGTTATGACCTTGCTACATTTGCCTTTAGTCCAGTGGTCTGCTGTGGCTCTTTTTGCTTTCTGTGGGCAAGGCTTGGTCTCCCTATTGTTAGTGGGCCAGTCAGAGGACACTCTTCCTTTATTATCCCCTGAGATGCTTTCATTGGTGGGCGGGATTTGTAGTCAGACCAGATGTCTTCCCCTGACCCACTGCTGGGGCCCCAGTTGAACTGCTGTATGTGGTTTTCTTCCCTTTTCCCCAGGTCAAGAATCCCTTTAGAGTGGTTCTGTCCTCTGCTGAGACTCCTTGCACACTATCACGCTTGTGGCATTGCTTTCGATGGATTCCTGCCCCAGGTATATTGGAGAAGGTGGGTTCACAGGAGAAAGTGGGGTTAGGGCATGTGGTGTTAGCAAGGTGTGTGCAGGTCTGCCATGGCAGGGGTCCTGTATGTGCTTTCCAAAGATCTATGAAGGGTACAGTGGGGACAGGTCCATTGAAAAACATGGGATGGGGCATGCTGTTAGCAAGCTAGATGGAGAGTGTTCATGCTGCACTCATTCCTACAGATGTCCATGTGTCGAGTCTGGGCAGGGGGCAGCAGTAGGCAAATGGGGCCACTAGCTCTTTTGTTCTTTGAGACGTCTCCCAGTGATCCCTGCTGCTCTGGCACATGCTCTGAGACTAGTAAGCAAATATCCTTCCCATATACCCCAGGCATTTTTCAAACTGCTGCTGTTATGCTGTATCTCAGTGGGGCTATTTATTATACTGTCCTTTTAAGGGTATGGACTCAGTTTCTGTATCTCAGTGGGGCTATTAATATACGGTCTTTTTAAGGGTATGGATGCAGTTTCTACCTGCTCTCCTGCTTTCCAATATCCAAGCCTGCTGATTTTTAAAGTTCCAGGTGTTAAGCCACACTGCTTCTAAGAGCTGGTGAAATTTAGGCCCCTCTGCTTTTCAAAGCCAAATATTTATGGGAATTTGTATTTCCAATGAAGTTCCCCCCAATCCTGGAGTGCCTGGTTTGGGGATCTACTCCTCCCCCTTCTCTATGCCCAGGGCATCCCTCCTTTCCATGGACAATCCTGTGGGTTCATTTGTCTCTCTAAAGCATCTCTTCCCTTTCTACCCACTTTGATTTTGGCCTCTTTTCTACATTTAGCTGTGTAAAGCCTGTTATGCCAGTCCTTGGGTCATTTTCTGGGTTATTTACACTGATATGGTTCTTACCTACATGTATCCATGGGATAAGGTGAGCCTAAGATCCTCTTATTCTGCCGTCTTCTTTGGCAAGTACATCTTGATATCTTTTTGAGTTAGTGTATTTGTTTCCTTTAGATAAATGCAGAGAGGTAGAATTGCTGGATTATATGGTAGTTCTATTTTTAAATTTTTGAGGAAACTTTGTACTATTTTCCACAGTGGTTATACCAATTTACATTCCTGCTAACAGTACACAACAGTTCTCCTCTTTCCGTATCCTCACCAACACTTGCTATTTCTTATCTTTATATGTACATATATACATATATACATATATACATGTTTATATATATATGTATAATAGCAATTCTAACAGGCGTGAGATTCTTTCATTATGGTTCTTATTTGTATTTTCCTGATGATTACTGATGTTGAGCACATTTTCATGTACCTATTTGTCTTCTTTGAAAAAATGTCTATTCATATCCTCTGCCCATTTTTCAATTGGATTTTCTTTTTGTTTTGTTTTGTTTTTTGTTTTTTTGGTATTGAGTTTTATGAGTTCTTTATATATTTTGGATATTAGCTCGTTATCAGATACATGATTTGCAAATATTTTCTCCCATTTGGTAGGTTGCCTTTTCATTTTGTTAATCCAAAAAAAATATTGCCAAGACCAATGTCAAGGAGCTTACCACCTATGTTTTCTTCTAGGTATTTTATTGTTTCGATATTTCCATTCAAGGCTTCAATCCATTTTGAGTTAACTTTTGTGTATGGCCTAAGATAGTGGTCCAGTTTCATTCTTTTGCATGTGGACATCCAATTTTCCCAACACCATTTATTGAAGAAACAATCCTTTTCTCATTGTATATTTTTGGTTCCCTTTTCATAAATTAATTGACTATATATGTGTAGCTTTATTTCTGGGCTCTCTGTTCTGCTGCATTGATCTATGTGTCTGTTTTATGCCAATACCATACTGTTTTGATTAATATAACATTGTAATATACTTTGAAATCAGGAAGCATGATGCTTCTAGCTTTGCTGTTCTTTCTCAAGATTTCTTTGGTTGTTTTCAGTCTATTGTGGTTCCATAAATATTTTAGGATTATTTGATCTATTTCTATGAAAAGTACCATTTGAATTTCGATAGGGGTTGCATTAAATCTGTATATTGCTTTGGGTAGTATGGATATTTTAACAGTATTAATTCTTCTAATCCATGAGGATAGAATATTTTTCCATTTCTTTGTGACTTTAGAATTTCTTTCATCAATGTCTTATAACTCCAGTGTACAGGTCTTTTACCTCCTTGGTTAAATTTATTCCCAGATATTTTAGTCTTTTTGATGAAATTGTAAATGGGATTGTTTTCTTAATTTTTCTTTCTAGTAGTTTATTATTAGTGTACAGACATGAACTTATTTTTGCATACTGAATTTGTATTCTACAACTTCTCTGAATTTATTAGTTCTAACAGTGTTTTGTTAGAATCTTTAGAATTTTCTATATCTATTATCACGCCATCTGTCATAGAGATAGTTTTTCTTCTTTCTTTCCAATTTGGATGTTCTTTTTATTTTTCTTGCTTAATTGCTCTGACTAGGACTTTCAATACCAATTTGAGTAAAAGTGGCAAGACTGGGAATTCTTGACTTGTTATTGATCTTAGAGGGAAAGCTTTTTGTTTTTAATCACTGAATATGATGTTAGCTGTAGGCTTGTCATATATGGCCATTATTATGTTGAGATATGTTCCCTCAATATGCTCATTGTTGAGAGTTTTATGATAAACAGATGTTGTAAGATCATATATTATAAACCTTCTGTTAAAAAACATGAGCTGATAGTATTTTTTTTCCATCCAAAGGTGCCTATATAGTCTAGAAAAGAGAGTGAGTTTGCCAAAATGTTGGAGGCTTTTTTTGTTTGTTTGTTTGGTTGGTTGGTTTTCTGATATTGCAATTTGTAATGTAATAGTAAAAGAGGATATTTTAATTGAAACCTATACCCAAAATTCTAGAGTAAATTATTGACTTAAGTATGGGATCTATTCAGTAACAATGTTCCTATAATATTAAATCATTTTATGTGAAAGAACTTAAAGCCTGAGTAAAAACAGAGGTGAAATTCTATATTATCAGAATCCAGTGAATAATATACAAGAACACTAGTAGCATAAAATAAATGCTTTAATGTTGTCCACTCTTCCTGTTTGTCCCACATTTATTCATATATCAACCCTGTGCTGATGTTTTATTTTTAGTGTATATATAACTTAGACTAAAACTTAGTGTTAACAACCTCTGCATTGCTTTATTTCAGATAATAGGAGCATTATAAGCTTAAATGCATACTTGTTATATATTTCTGATTGAAGTATTATATCTGTTTAGAAATCCAATTTACATAATATTAATTGCAGTTATATTCTGTGTTAGAGTTTGTTTCCCTCTAGCATCCTAAGGCATGAAGTTCATTCCATATGTAATTTCAGGTCAACTCAGAATGCTTAATTAGCAACTAGTTGAACTGGTAAAATTGGAAAGCAATTCCACTCTGATCATTTTAGCACCTATAATAATATTTCATACACAGTTAACTCATAGAAATGATAACTGATATTATCTGGCTCAATTTTCCACTCAGTGCAACAATTCATTGGCCATTGGCCCTTCAGTTTCCACTTAACCTCAGTGATGGGGACATTACCACTTGATGAGGTTATACATTTTATGGGTTGACAGCTCTGGATTTTAGACACTCCTATAGCATTTAAATGTTGAGAGTTCAGCCTATTTCTTGGCAATTGACTCTTATGGCAGAAATGAAAGTATTGATAGTATTAAAATGACAAAATTTAGTAGATATCTGGGTGGCTCAGTTGGATAAGTGTCCAACTCTTGGTTTTGGCTCAGGTCATGATCTCACATTTCATGAGTTCAAGCCCCACATCAGACTCTGAGCTGACAGTGCAGAACCTACTTGGGATTCTCTCTCTCTCTCTCTCTCTCTGTCTCTCTCTCTCCCTCCCTGCCTCTCTCTCCCTCTCAAAGTAAATAAATAGACTTTTAAAAAATAGCAATTTTTTTATTAATTCCCTTTACAGGTAGGCTGAATTTTATAAATGAGGGCATAGATCATATAAACAAAGGTTACCCTGTGTGTCTTGTTCAAAAAAATAAGACACAATTACTGCCCCCCAGGTATCAAAACTGACTCTGCCCTCTGTACTCTAGTTCAAGGGTCTGTGCTTAAATTTCAATACTTCTAGCCTCTAGTTCCTTATGTTCTTGTCCCTAAACACTCAACTGTTGTTTACCACTACTATTCCTATTAACTGAATTGCCTTATCCCCAATTCTTATTCTCAGTTTAGTGGTATGACCTCTTTTGGCTTGCTCTTATTTGAGGCTTCTTGATACTATAATGTATCCTGGTTTTGACTGATCCAACTCTTGATTCTGCACGAGAGGCTCAAGACCTTTTGCTAACCTCTCTTATTAATGATTTACAAACAGAAAAACTAAAGAAATAGGAAGGATTTTGAGAGCAACAAAGGGAAAGATAGATAGGGCAAATCAACAAACTGGCCATAGGAAGCATGGCTATAGTCAAGTGATGACAGAGAGCTCACTCACCACTTTCTCTAAGCTTGCCACGTTTCTCCTTAAGTGAGCCAATTTTGGATTGGAATCAAGCAGAAGAAAAAAGTAGCGTATATGGAATATGCTGTGTGCTTTTGATGCTAATTTGATGCCCTTAACATTTTTTAGCTGAAACTTCAAGACTCAGAAATAAAGATCAAGCATACGGCACATTACAACAAGTCCCACTGAGGCATGGGTGGCTCTGGAGCAGGTGAGTGTCCCAGGGGATCATTATCTGGCTAGAAGTACTTTAAGAAGAATGTCTGTGGCAGAGATCTAAGGAGCTCACAAAATTCAAAGCAAAGTGTTTGGATCTCTATTCGAAAATTTTTGACAAATGCTGCAAGGTGCAGAGGTAAGAATTACAAAGGTCCCATTTCTCAGCTTCCCCTGCTCCCCTGCAGAGTTTCCGTTGATTTCAAAGACTTGGCAGGCTTGGATCGGCTCTGTGGGGCATGGACCCAGGCAAGGAGTGGACCAAAGACAAGAAAAAAGAAAAGCTAAACAGGGGAAAGAAAAGTTCTGTGGATGAATTTAGTACAAAAGATTGCCCCTTTCTTCTGACCCACATGAGGGCAAATACAGCTGATCTAAGCATCCTTCATATATATATATATATATATATATATATATATATATATATATATATATATCAAACATGTTTGTAATAGAAACTATATTCTATGTAAGATACAGATACATGTGATTATATAGCATCTGCAGAATAAATAAAGTGCATCTCTTCTTTTTTCAGTAAAATTAAACCCGAGGGAAACTTGGATTGGAGAATGTCACCATAAATCCCAGTGTTCTTTGTTACCAATGAACCAATGATTATATTTCATCAGCAAGACCATAGTAAGAGATACCACATTATTCAAGTTGGTTTAGGGCCTGAGTAATGAAAGCTCAGAGAATGAGAGATTTGCCATGAAAAAAAATGTATTCATATGAAGGCTTTGGAAACTAGGTATAATTCTATTTCTATTCTGTAAGTCTTGCATTTTAATTTTTTACATTTAGGACTTTCACCCATGTGGCATTCATTTCTGTGTGTACTGTGGCACAGGAATTTATTTAAATATTTGTATACAGGTAACCATTTATCCCAAATCATTTACTGAGTGACTTCCTTTTCTCAGTAATGTACAGTTGTATTTCTTTCATATTAGACTTCTGTATATCCTTGGTTTTTTTCTGGGCTGAGTGTCATGTGTCTGTTTTCTACTCCGATGCTAATACCAACTGATCTTAATTGCTATAGCTTTAAAATAAATGTTGATATATGGCAGTAATCCCCTTCCCCACCCCCCACCATATGCATACCCTTTTCTCTTCAAAATTTCTTGGTATTTGTTTTGTCAAGTAAAAATAGGATGAGATGGTCCAATTCTACTAAAACTCTATAGTGATTTTGGCTTAAACAACATTTAAATTCTAGAATAACTTAGAATCCATTACATCTATATACGATTTTATTTTCCTATCTATTACTAGGTAATCAGAAAATGATTTCCATAGATCTGAAACTGCACATCCACTCTACCACTGATGTCTGTGTCAGTACACTCTATTTTAAATGTTAATTTATTTTTGAGATGGGGGAGGGGCAGAGAGGGAGGTAGACACACAGAATCAGAAGTAGGCAGCAAGCTCTGAGCTATCAGCACAATGCCTGATACAGGGCTTGAACTCATGAGCCGAGAGATCATGACCTGAGTCCAGGTCGGACGCTTAAGCTACTGAGCCACCCGGGTGCCCCTATGTCAGTACACTCCACATGTTGTTGTAAATGAACAACCCATGTCCCCACCTAAAACCAGCCCTGCCCATTTTGCACTCTTTTGCCTTATCAAGCATATCTCTCCATCCATTCTGTCCTTTATCTCTTACAACTCTACCAGGTTATTTCCATCATTGTTTGAATATGTTTTCTGCCATCTTCAACAAATAACTTCTCTTGACCTCATTTCTCTGTCTAGCTACCGCTGATGTTCCCTATTTCCCCATGCCACAAAATTACTCAAAAGCTTTATTTTAACTCCAGTTCTTCTTCTAGTCTCCCTTAAACTCATTGGAATCAGGATTTCTTACCACTCCACGAAAACTGTTCTTGTCAACATAACCAATGACCTCCACATTGGTACATGCCATTGGATTTCTGTTTTTCTAGAAAATGGCCCAATTCAACTCATTATCAGATGTATTGGCATGTAATTACTTATATACATAATCTTATAATCTTTTCAGTGTTTCCAACATTTGTGAACAGTGATTTTGTCTTTTCTTTCTGCCTTATCTCTTCTGTTTTTCTCCTTTCTTTACATAGAATGAATGTTTTTCTTTGTTGATCTTTTATTAGTTTCTACTTTTGCCTTTAATATTTTGTTTGTTTTGTGTTACTTTCTCTGCTCATTTTGCTATTTTTCCCTACCTTCTTGAAACTGAGACTTAGGTCTGTCCTTTTTTTTTTTTTTTTTTTTTTTTTAAGTAGGCTCCATGACCAACATGGGGCTTGAACTCATGACCTTGAGATCAAGAGTCACATGCTCTACCGACTGAGCCAGCCAGGCACCCCAGATCATTTGTTTTTAAACTTTTTCTCATGAAAATATTTATGTTTTGAAAGTTTTCGATATGATATTTTATTACTGTTAATTTCAAGATATTTTCTAATTTTTCATATGATTTTTTTCTGTGACTCATGAGTTACATGTATCTCTCAATTTCCAAACTTAAGATTTTTCTCTTATCCTTTAGATGTCTAAAGTCAGAAACTATGCTCTGTCTTATTTAATTCCTTTGAAATTTGTTGAGACTTGCTTTGTTATTCAACATATGATCAAATTCCATACATCTTTTATGTGAGCTTGAAAGGGATATACATTGTGCAGTTTTAGTTTGCAGATCTCTGTGTAGATCACTAGATGAAGTTTGACAATTATGATGTTGAAATTTTTTGTGTTCCTGCTTATTTTTTTATCTACTTGTTCTGTCAATTACTAAGAGACTTGTATTAAAATCTCCAGTTGTGACTGTGAATTTCTATTTTTAGTCTTATAGTCCTATCTATTTTTGTTTCATATATTTAGAGTTCATGTATTAGATGCCTGAAAATTTAAAGTTTTCTGATAAATTGGAGTTTTTTTCATTATGAACAAATCCTTTGATGCCTAATAATGCATTTGCCTCCAAGTTTCTTTTGGAAAGAAATTATTTAATCTGTGGAAAGAAATTATTTAATCTGTCTTTCTCCATCCTTTTAATTTAACCTTGGTATATATTTCAGATGTCTCTGGTGAGGAGCATGTAGTCAGATTTTATTTACTTTTGTTTTGTTTCCCAACCTGAAGAACTTTTGGTTTTCTTTAACTAGAGGGTTCAATCCACTTCCACATAATATAATCAATGGTACTGTGTTTATTGTGTGTTGTTTCCTCCCTCCCCCATATTCAATACTTCCTTTTTCTATTTTTGCTTTTTTAATCTGTAGAGCATGTTTTCTTTCTTCCTTTTTCTTTCTGTTTTTAGCATCACTGGACTGGAATTTTACACTTTCTTTTTTAAGTTTACACCAACTTTTTTCAGGTCACTTAGTGTCATAGGCAGAGTTCTAAGATGACCCCAATGACTCATGCTTTTGTAAAACCCCCTCCCCTTGAGTGTGTGCAGGATTTGTGAATGTGATAGAATATCATTCCCATGATTATATTACCTCTTGTGGCAAAAGGGATTTTGCAGATGTAATGGAGGTCCCTATAATGATTTCACTTTGAATTGCTCAAAAGGAAGATTATCCTGGAGGAAGGGGGTACTGACATAATGAGGTGAGCCCCTTAAAAGAGAAAAGAAGCAGCAACAAAAAAGAAGAACATGCATTAATAAGAAAAGGATTTAAAAGGCAGATTACTAGCTGACTTCACAACAGCAACAATGAAAAGCAGAAGTTACTGGATTCTTATCTTCAATGAGCTGAAAAAAGTTCATCTAGAATTCTATACTAGACAAAAATGCTTTTCAAAATGAGAGAATGATAAAGAAAAGAGATTTTCAGGCAAGGAAAAAGTGAGTTTTTCACAAGATGAAGTCACTAAAGGAAAACTCTGCAGTATATATACTAGTCAGAAGTGACATATTTTAGGTGAACAGCATGAAATTTAAGAAGGAATAAAGAGGAAGGAAAATGGCATATGTGTGAGCAAATCCAAATGAGCATTTGAAGTATAAACCATGAAAACCACAATGTCTTATGCCACAAAAAATATAACAAAAAAGACAACCTTTGTTAAAAATTTAAATAGTGTTAAAGTTGCATTATCTGGTTAATTTTAAAATATGAGAAAAGAAATGTTCACTAAGCTTTCTAATGTAGTCACTGAATGTATTTTCTATCTGTGCAGATTAGCACAAATTTAGGAACTTATAACAAAACAAATTCTTTTACAATTTTTTGGGGCCAGGAGTCCAACAAGTGTTAAGCTTGTCCTCTCCTCAGGCTGAGATCAGTGTTGGCCAGGGCTCAAGATCTGAGGCTCAGGATCCTCTCAAAGCCACTGTTTTGGGAAGAAGTCAGTCCCTTATATTTGTAGGACCGAAGACTCACTCCTAGAGGCCTCCTGTCACTCCTCAACACACAACCATCTCTGTAATATGGCAGCCGGGTAGTACCATTTCACTACTAAAAGAACTGTGGGAGAAATGTAAAATGAGCAACAAATGGTGGGGAAGGTAAAATGAAGCTTAAAGTATTTTATTAATCCAAATAAATAGGAAAATGTAAATGAAATGTCCCATTTCTAGAAAAATGAAGTCATGGAATTAGCACAAAAAATAGAAAATCTGAGTAGACTTAATACCCGTATTAAAGATATTAAAGCTGTAATTTAAATTCTTCCTACATTCAGATATATTAGTCAGTGAATTCTTCCAAATATGGAAGGAAACAGGAATATCAAAGTTTTCCAGAGACCATAAAAAGAGGTAACATCATTTCATTTCATGAGGCCAACAGAATTGTAGTAGATGCCACGCTAAATTCTTGACAGTCATTGATTCCCTCATTGATTTGAGTGTTGGCAGCCTGTAGCTCTCAGTTTAGTCTTCCTAGAGGAATTTCTAGTGACCAAAGAGAATGGTCTAAATGCCCAGCCCACAGGCCTTACAGAAGAGTAATGCTGAAGATCATCCTGGGTCGTGAACTCCTTTGGGTTGTGTGAGACCTTTGTTGTGACTGTTTCACAACAAATTCTTCCTTTTTACCCACTACTGCTTTCCTTACTCATCCAAAGGAGTTCATTTGCAGGCAAATCTCTGTCTTGAAATCTTTTTTCTGGGGAATCCAATCTACAACAATAATCTTGGTATCAAAAATTACAAATGATATTATAAGAAAGGAATATTATAAGCTATTACCTATAATGAGTATAGATGCAAAAATCTTAAAATTTAAAAACAGGTTCCAGCGATATGTAATGGGATGACACATCTTGACCAAGTTGAATTTATTTCAGAAATTTATAGTTAGTTGTTTAACATTTGAAGAAATCAGTGTCATTCACCACGTTGACTGGAGAAAAGAAGGAGAAAAATCATATATTTCAAGAGATGAAGAAAGCCTTTGATAAAATTCAACATTTATTTAGGCCAAAAGCCTCTTAGCAAATCAGTCATAGATGCCGAGTTCCTTAATCTGATGGAGAAAAATCTAGAAATATCCTATAGCAAACATATAATTAATAGTGAAATATTGTATAGATTTTCCTGTGGTTGGGAAGGAGACAAAGATGGCCCTTATCACAAGTTTTATTTATCATATTTTACGCCCTATCAATTACTACAAGACAATACAGAGAAAAGAATACAAGGATGGGGAAAATAATAGAATGCCATTTTTTTGCACGTCCTAAAATTGTGTAAAAAACACAAAGAGCTACAAAAATATTAGTATTAATAAGTGAAATTAGAAAGGGTATTAGATACAATGCCTATATGCAAAAGTTATATTTTTATATGTTAGCAAAACACAAAAAATAACTTTAAAAATTTCCATTTATAATAGCTTCAGAAAACATCAAATGAACCCAAAACATGTGCAAGAATTCTTTACTAACATTACTAGATGAGGCTGAGTACAATTAAAGAAAATATAAATAAGTACCTTGAGTACCTGGATCGGCAGACTCAATATCTCAGATTCTTCCCAAATTAAGCTATAGGTTCAGTGCAATCTCAATCAGACTCACAGTATTTCTCTACCTCTTTTTTCTTTCTTTCTTTCTTTCTTTCTTTCTTTCTTTCTTTCTTTCTTTCTCTCTCCCTTCTTCTTCTTCTTCTTCTTCTTCTTCTTCTTCTTCTTCTTCTTCCTCCTCTTCCTTTTCTTTTGTGTGTGTAGTGGGGGTATTGTTGAGCATATTCTAAAATTCATGTGGAAGTGCAAAGAGTCAAGAATTGCTAAGATAGTCTTGAAGAAGAAAAACTTTTATACTGAAAACTGCCAATACTTATTTTTGTTTTTTATTTTCTGCCAATACTTATTTTTAACCTACAGTAATTAAAATATCACATTCTACTGGGTCAAGGACAGATACCTAGATAAATGGAGAACAGAGAGTTCACCAGCAGACAAACATATATAGTCAACTGATTTATAACAAAGTTGATACTGCAGTGTGGTGGGGAAAGGATAATCTTTACAATAAGTGTATGAATCAATTGGATATCCATAAGGAAAAGAAATATTATAAGACCTATCTCCTGCCATATATTAAAACTCAGCTCCAGATGGACCTATGCATTTAAATGTGGAAAGGCAAAATATTAAAACTATAGAAGAAATTATGGGAGAATCTCTTCATGACCCTGAGGTAGGCAAAGATCTTTTCAACATGACACATAAAACATTAATCATGAAGGAAAATCTTGCTAACCTGGACTATATTGAAATTAAGAGCTTCTGTTTAAAAGACAACAATAAGAGAATAAAATAGCAAACCACAGAGTAAGGTACAGTCATTCTTTGTTATTCATGAATTTCACATTTGTGAATTTACTTTACACTAAAATTTATTTGTAACCTCAAATTAAATACTGCCAGTGCTTTTAAGGTCATTCATAGACATGAACAGAGTGGCAGAAAATTTGTGTTGCCCAGCATGCACGGTCCCAGCTGAGGTCAAACAAATAGACACTCTGCCTTATTATTTCAGCTCTCATGCTTTAAGCAAGTGTCCTCTTTGCAGTTTGTTTAGTACCACATTTTTCATATTGTTGAATTCGTTTTGTTATTTTGTTGTTTCAAATGGGCTCCATCGCCTAGTGCTAAAGTGCAGTTTCATGTTTCTAAGTGAGAGAAGAGCTGTTTTGTGCTTTACATGGAAAAAGTATTAGCAAACTCTGTAGGCATGAGTTACGATACTTTTGGCTGTGAGTTTCATGCTAATGAATCGACAACATATCAGATGAGGTGTCTTTAAACAGAAAATACATAAAACAAGGTAATATATTGCTCAGTGGACAAAAATGTTGTGACTAGAGTCTTGCAGGAACCCAATCTTGTTTGTCCCCCAGGAGCAATAATTCAGCATTCACCAATTCAGTGCTTATGTGACCTTATAGAACATAATTATGGCAAACAATGAGAATTCACTATAATACATGTTTTATAAAGGACTCATATACAGAATATATAAGGAAGTCTTATAAAACAATGAGAAAATGGTGGGCAACCCAAACATAAACATAGGTGAAGTACTGAACAGGTACTTCTTTTAAATTGGTCCATTTAAATATGAAATGGTAGACTTGGACATATATGCCTTATCTTTGCTCTGTCTCTCAGTTTCACTCACAAAAATGATAACCTACAATTTGGATAAATAAAGTTATTTTTAAATGAAATGATTTTAACTTGGTAGGCTCCTAATGCAAAAGTACCACATTACCATTATAATAGTTCCCTCTACAAATAATTGAAGGACCATGCCTAATAAAGTCTCAACTGATAAGTCAAAAGAATAAACATAAGACTATAATTATCCAAAGTCAATCAAATACCACTTGAACCTATATTTTATCTACTGAGCTTTAAAAATGTTTGAATGTTTGTTGGAATTCATATAACTAAATGTACAGGGTTTTAATTGAGGGTCTTGGTATTTTCTGAGAAAATAATGGGGACGATAAAATTAAATTCAGGTACAAAAATTAAATAAATAAACCAAAAGATTTTAAGATTACCAAATTCTATCCAGACAATTTTGTCAGAAATTTGTATATTTAATCTGCGATTTTAATCTGCTATTTGCCACTGCTGGCTCTTCACTAATACATTTCACTGTATGCCTCTGCCTACTACAACGCTAAACATAATTCATTGCCAAGCTATGTCCTTTTCTCATTTCTCATCTAGGAGTAATACCTTCTGCT
Organism: Cryptoprocta ferox; assembly: GCA_028646485.1. Classification (NCBI taxonomy): domain Eukaryota; kingdom Metazoa; phylum Chordata; class Mammalia; order Carnivora; family Eupleridae; genus Cryptoprocta; species Cryptoprocta ferox. Next base: position 117,992,108 of record CM053571.1, read on the forward strand.
GCTGAGCTTCCATTGTACTTTTCAGACATTTAGTCCTTTTCATTTCACTTGGCAAAATGTAATTATTTACATGCATATTCTATCTTCCACACTAGATTATAAATCCTATCCAAGGTACAGGCAAGGCACACTACCTATTTGAATCCCCTAGTAACCATCTCACATGTAGACTTAAAATTTGAGATTCATTCAATAAAAACTTAAAGAAAAAATTTACTTACTTGATAAAATACATTTTCACCATCATTTTCTAGAAAATGAAATGTAACCAAAAGAATGTAAGGAATAAGTAGGACAAAAACAAACAAAAAAATTCAACAACAACAACAAAAATAAGCCTAACAAAGTTGACAAAAGCAGTCAAGAATAAGGTATGATCGGGTGAAGGAATTTCCTTTTGATGACACCTTTTCCTCCTATAGCTTGTCCTGTCTCTCCTGTGTTTCTGGTTTTCCTTGTTTGACTTCCATCTTTCATTCTGTCTTTGGCTAGTAGTACTGAATTCTGCTTTCCCAGCTCCTCACTGGCCCCCTGGTTTAGGCTGGTGCCAGTCAGAGCTAAGTCTGACTGTGGCCATGGCCAATCTCCCAATAGCTATGCTTTCATTATTTGATTCCCAGCCGTAAAGCTGAGTGTCACATTAGCTCTCTGAGTACCCAACCAGTATGCCATGAGACAAAAGCATTTCCTGGCTGCCTTCAATGAGACAAACAGCCTTCTTTATTTTGATAGCTAATTGAGTGAGAAACAATTCTAGATCCCGTATTACCACCTGATGAAACTATGTAATATGGGGAAATCAGTTGATTGTTTACCAATAAGAATAGTCTCTCCAAAATATAATTGATCAATTTGAATCAATTTTCTTATGATTATCACAATATATTAATACTTCTGTTGTCAGTACATACAAATAAGTATATTACTGGAGGTTTTATGTGTTCAGCTGAATAGATGACTGGTCTGCTGGAATAGAGATAAATAAATAAGTAACCCAACACCTGGTAGAGTGCCTGAGGCAAAGGATGATTAATGTGAGTGGATGATGATGTTTAAAGCAATATTGTCTTTTCCCTCAGTCTTGAGTGACTACACCGTCCTAATGCTCTGGAGACAGCTGTTTTTCTCATGGCAACATCTGGAGCTGTGGTACCCTGTGGGCAGCTCAGCCTGCCTCATGGACCCTGTGTCTCCCAGGAGAGTCTAGTTAGAGTCTTCCACTGCACACAAAGAACACATCAAAGGAAATGACAAAACAAAGAGGGTGAATAATTGAATGGAGCCATCCAAATTGTTTTAAGCCCATCCTCAGAAAAAAAAAAATCATTCTTACCGAAACTATGTCATATGCTGATAAAGTACACATCTGATTAAAGCTGCATCCTCATTAGCACCATCATGACTGTCATTATCAAAGCCCTGAAATGAATAGCTGCAGTGGCAAGGCCAGGTGGCGGGCTCGAGGGACGCACACCCAGGCTTCTTCCTGGCGTTCCACATCTACACTTGTGACTGCCTGCTGGGCATTTGTCTTATCCCACCAGTAGAAAGGGGAAAAACTTTAACTTAAAAGACCCAACACAAACTTTTCACTTTGCTCTCCATAAGGCTTCTCTCTCCTATCTCATTCCTTTCCTTGTACTGGCGCCAGCATTCACCATGATACCCAATGCAGAAACTTGGGGATGATTCCAGATGCCTCTCCATTGCCACCCTCCCATTTACCAAGTTCTTTAGATTATGTCAACTGCATAGTTCTTCTTTATGCCCAGCTGCTTCCTCCTTAGTCATTTCTAATTGTATCTACTGCCCATATACATTATCTTAACCCATTCAGGTGCTATAACAAAAATAACATAGACTGAGTGTCTTAAATAAAAAAACATTTATTTCTCACAAATCTGGAGGCTAGGAAGTCCAAGAGCAAGGTATCAGCAGATTCTGTGTTTGAGAAGTACCCACTTCCTGACATCTTCTTGTGTCCTCACATGACAGAAGGGGAGAGGGAACTCTCTGGGGTTTCTTTTATGAAGTTACTGATCCTATTCATGAGGCATCCCACCTAATCAACTCCCAAAAGTCCTACCTCCTAATAACATCACTTTGGGGATTCAGTTTTTGTTTTAAGTAATCTCTACCCCCAATGAAGGTCTTGAATTCACAACCCTGAGATCAAGAGTTACAGGCTCTACCGACTGAGACAGGCAGGTGCCCCATTGCAGATTAAGTTTTAAAATACATTCTACAGCATACACCTCCTCCAAAACATTCTCCACACTTTACCAAAAAAAATAATAGTAATTTCTGTTGCCCTCCTGTATGAATCATTGCATAATATCCTTTGGCCTTAGGATAAAATTCAAGCTTTTTAGCATAACATACAAAACCTTTCTTTAATCATCTGAGTCCAAGTATCATCTCCTGCTGATCTCCACTATTTTAAATTCTATACTCTATTGGTGTTGCACTACTTGCATTTCCCCAAATGGGTCAGATATGACATGTTCTAGTCCTTTGCACATGCCTTCTCTCTGCCTAAAATAGAATTATTTTTCTCCTACCCTTGCCCAAGGGACATCAACTTATCTCAGAGCCTATCACAAATGTCACACCTGTAAGGACCATTTCCTGACACCTGTGCCTTCAGCCCTGTTACTTCCTACGCTGCTTCCTGTTATTTTGGTCATACTTCTATGGCTGTGCTTATCCCACTAAACTCAGATCATGTGCCAGCCTCCTCATCTATATATTAAACTGTTTATGAGAAGCCAGGGACCATGTCTCAGGTATTTATCACCAGCACCTCACACAGTCCCTGACATGTAATAGGTACAGAATAAATATTTTAAACTGAATGGGATTGGATTGAGCTGAATTACAATCTGTTGCTAAAAGAATGTATGCAAATAAAAAGATTCAGATGCAAAGTGCCAAATGAGGGTTTAGAGTCACCCAAAAGAGAGAACGCAGTTCTTCTGGGCTAGAAAGAATTGGATGAGGCAGAGCATTCGATAATATGAGTACTGTATTTCATGGACTCTTATGTTCATTTCAGTCTTCACAGAGATTCAGTAAATGTGGAAGTGACCAGTTCAAAAGTACTGTAATAGTGTCTACAGGCCCCTCTTCTGGTTTACAGTATGTTCCTTAAATCAGTTGGAAAGGCAAAGGATTGTGGTTCCTGGGTATGCTTCTGCAGGGAGGAAAGGAGTGACTCCATTCCCACAAAGGTGGAAAACTAGAAATGCTACTCACATTAAATTTTCTTCTGTTGTGATAACCACTGTTCCATCCCTACCATGGAACATACTTTTACGTGAATAAACAAAACAATTAATATCTCAATTTAAAGTACTTTCCTTTAGATTACTTTGCCAATATCCAGAGTTAATCTAAGGAAAATAAGTGGGTATTCATCTTACATTGTTTGACCATGAGGGTCTACCAATATAACTTCTGCCAGCCTGTAAGATGGGTGCCCACTTTTGTCCATAGAGCACTGAGACACACCTTTTGGCAGTTTAGGAAAAACACTTTGTCTCTTTTTCCAGCTTTCCAGTTTTCAGTAATACTGAGTTCCAATTTTGGTGAATCCTGTTGAAAAATAAAGAATTTTAAATAGCAAAAGAAAAGAAGAATATTTACATCTCTGATTTATTTTTTAACCAGAGAGCTACATAAGGGATGGCCTCGTGAAAAGTTTGATACCTGTCAACCTATAATAATGGTTAATTAAGGCATTACCTCTCTTTAAACCTAGGTAACCCTTCAGCTAAATGAAAATATCACAGGCCAGGAGAGAGCTCCCAGCTATCCCAGGAAATTGGGGGTTCTGAACACATTGCACAGATCAACTGCCCTTTCTACCTCTGACAGATCTAGTCTTTTGAGTGGGGGAGGGACAGAGAGAGAGAGAGGGAGAGAGAAAGAGAGAGAGAGAGTCCCAAGCAGGCTCTGTGGTGTCAGCACAGAGCTCAAGGCAGGGCTTGATCTCACCAAACTTGAGATCATGACCTGAGCCAAAATCAAAAGTCAGACACTTAACGGAGTGAGCCACCGAGGTGTCCCCAAATCTAGTCTTGATATTTGCCCAAAGGAAGCATACAAGTTCCTAGAATATTAGCAGGGAGAAAAGGCTATCTTTCTTGGTCACATAAATTACTCACTAGTTGACTAGGGCCATGATGGCCAAAATCCCCTCAATCCTATTGAGCAAACAAGCATGTGGCTGCCTGAGTAAAGGTCCCCAACTGGTTTCTTCCCCAAATGCAGGGTTGTGCCCACTGTGGCCAGGAGAGAAGATAGAAGGATGTGATTATTTTGTGAGCATGGAAAGTTACCTCTGACCTTAACAACTGCCACAACTCAAGCACTTACAATTAGGCCAACTGCAGATCCTCATCCTTAGGGGATTCAGCCTTTCAGTAGAAGAGAATACAGAATTGACCATGCCCCCTACTTTGTCCCCTGGGATCCCCAGGCTAGGACTTATCCTGGTAAAAGACTCCATGCTATCTTGATTGGAGTTCAGACTTTCCTCTCAGAAAGAACTTCTCTCACAAAGAGGTCTGTTCAAAAGCCTGAATGTGAGCCCTAATGATTAAATTCTGCAAAAGAAAGGTGTTATAGGAATGCCAGTATCTATTGTGTGAAAGTTAAATGAATAACAGTCACTGTGTGGACTGTTTTATTAGGGGTATTTCCTCCTATCTGAGAACCACTTTGCATCATTCCAAAAAGCTCCCAGTGTGACTCACGCCTGAGAAGCCCTTTCCTTTTCTGCCAGGTTGCAGTCCTCACCTGAGGGGATTGCGTCTTCTTACTGCTGTCTGCACCTACAGTGACCCTGCTTAGTCATTGTTTATTCAATGGGTGTGGGAGCAGTGCATTTCCATTTCTGTCTGGACTGAGCAAGATGATGGTGATAGGAAATGGTCACCATCTTGCACCCAAACAGATTCTACTGTTCTAGTCTTGCTCAGACTAAACACAAAACAAACTCAGTGGAAGGACATAGAGTGTTATAGTCAACACTCAATTATATCTCTGAAGAGTATATGCAATTTATATAATATTAATGCATGTATGTATTAATTTATATACATATATAGTTATCTTAGTTCAGGCCACTGAAGAAAAATACCATAGGCTGAGTGGCTTATAAACAACAGAAATGTATTTCTCACTGGTCTAGAGCCTGGAAGTCTGAAGTCAGGATGCTAGCATGGTCAGGTCTGCTGGGGACGCTCTTCTGGATTGCAGATAGTTGCCCTTCACTATCTCCTTACGTGGTGGAAAGTGAGGGAGAGAGCTGTTTGGCATCTTTTTTATAGGGGTACTAAAATCTCTTTCATGAGGGCTCATGACTTAATTACCTCCCAAGGCCCCACCTGCTAATACCATCACCTTTGCGGTTAAGGTTTCGACACATGAATATTGGAAAAACACAACCCTATAACAATAGCTATTTTTGATTTCTAGCTAAAGAAGCTGTATTTAGCTTCTTTATTCCCTTGTACTGAGTATCAGAAGAGGGTCATACAGTTAAGCTTTCAAAATGTGGACCCAAAGAAGGGTGTTCATAAATCCTCCTCCTCTGCACCAAGACCATTTCTCCCTCAACCCTGTGCAGGCCTCTATTTTATGGAGTTCAGAATTCTCTTTGGTGCCTTCCAAAGCCAGTTCAAGTGCCACTGCAGCAGGGCTGGTGAAATTAACTCATTAGCTGACCTAGGGAGGCATTTCTCCTCAGCAAGGCCAGTGATATGCTTCCTCAGACACAACACAGTGTGGTCTCACTTGAGATAAGTCTATCCGTCCCATTACCATGACTCCAGGTCCTTCAAAACAAAAATTACAATAGTTTTATTTTAAGGAGCACGCATTTTTTCTGGGCTTGTCTTACATTGATAGAACCACCGCATCGCTGCCAATGGCTTTTTCCTTGACATCAGGGTTAGAAGTATGAGCTTAGATTAGATTATTTATTAAATGTTTTCACTCATAGGTCTAACAGGAGAAACCTAACAGAGGACAATGGGGAGGGGAAGGAGGAAAAAGAGTTAGGGAGAGGGAGGGAGACAAAGCATGAAAGACTCTTGAATACAGAAAACAAACTGAGGGCGGAAGTGGGGGAAGGGGAAGGGGGGTGATGGTCATGGTGGAGGACACTTGTGGGGAAGAGCACTGGGTGTTATATGGAAACCAACTTGACAATAAACTATAAATTAAAAAAAAAGAAAAAAATGTTTTATTTATTTATTTATTTATTTTGAAAGAGAGACAGAGAGAGGGAGAGAAAATCCCAAACAGGCCCCAAGCTGACACAGTGCTCAATCTCATGAACTATGAGATATGATCTGAGCTGAAATCAAGTGTTGGATGCTTAACCAACTGAGCCACACAGGTGCCCCACACAGGTGCCCCAAGATTATTTTTTTATTCCAAGTATGGCTCCCTGTATTCCCACCCCATCTCCAATGAAAGGGGAGTGTCTAGATTATACCTCCCCATCAATTTAGTACAAAAATATATTTTTAAAAATGTCTAAGGAATATATGCAGTAAGTATATTTGAAATTGCATGCATGAGTCATGTAATGAATATAATTTTCATCTTTTTTTAGTTCATTTATTTGCTTAGAGTGGGGGAGGGGCATAGAGAAGGGAGAGAGAATCCCAAGCAGGCCCGCACTCTCAGTTCAGAGCCCAGTGCGGTTCTCAAACTCATGAACTGTGAAATCATGAACTAAGCCGAAATTAAGAGTTGGCACTTTTGTCTTACTAAAGGCCATGTAGGAGGGAGGATTTTAGCTAAGACTCCTACTGAATATAGAATGTTGGATTCCTAAGGTCATGGACCTATGAACAAGCTTATTTAAAGAGGTCGAAATAGAGTCTCTGTAAAGCAAGGTATATCCAGTTCCCAGTAGGAGTGGTGGTCTGTAGATCAGGAAATCAGGGAAAGTATTGCCATTTAATCAGAGAAATTAACTCTCACATGACTATCATAGGACTAAGAGTATAATCTAGTAGAGAATGTGAAAGGACTATTTCCCTTGGAGGAAAAAATGCACAGTAAGAAAGGGTTATTTACTTACTCACCAGAACACAGACTACTACCTTGGTAAGACAATGGTGCTTTTGCAGAGTGCTCTAGGAACACTTTGTCATCTGTAAAGTACACAGTATCACTCTGAGGAACTAAAAGGCATGAGTTTTATGTTCTCCAAGTCACAAAAAAAAAAAAAAAAAAAAAAAAAAAAGGCCCTTCAAAGTTGAACATTTTGAATTACAAATATAAAACAGAACTCATGGTTGAAGTTGACCTTAGTCCTATAGGGAGTAACATTGCTTTACCACAGAATCTGGACAAAATGCATTCTCTCTCAGAAATTTTCCATGAAATTCTACAGCTGCCCAATGGCCCAACTTCACCTTTTGTTTTCAGTTATTTATTGTTAGGGTGTTTCATAAGTTACTTTTATTAAAAAACAAAAAAAAATATACACAAGTAAATGAAAAGTTAGATTAGAGGGGCGCCTGGGGGGCTCAGTCGGTTGAGTGTCCAACTTCGGCTCAGGTCATGATCTCATGGTCAGTGAGTTCGAGCCCCATGTCAGGCTCTGTGCTGACAGCTCAGAGCCTGGCACCTGCTTTGGATTCTGTCTCCCTCTGTCTCTCTGCCCCTCTCTGGCTCATGCTTTGTTCTCTCTGTCTCTTGAAAATGAATAAACATGAAAAAAAGAAAGAAAGAAAAGTTAGATTAGAGCTTTTGAAACTGCTGTCTTAACTTTTCATTGATTCATTGATTTTATAAATGTTCACTGAATATCTCTGATGTTTATGGTCTAGGTCAGGGTAGAGACCGGGGGTGAAGGGTGATACTGGTCTTGTTTGCCAGGGTCTTGCAACATAATAGAGAGAATTAGAGTAGAACACAAAGAATTAAAATATGAGGAAGAATGTCATTTTTATTATGAGGAAAGTATACACGAAATTCTATGCAGGTTTAGAGAATAGGTCATTCATGTCCAAATAATGACATTTAAAAAGACAGTAGAGGATGTCACATTTGAAATAGAAGGGGGGTGATGGTCATGGTGGAGGTCACTTGTGGGGAAGAGCACTGGGTGTTATATGGAAACCAACCTGACAATAAACTATAAAGTAAATAAAAAAAATAGATCTCAGAAACCTTCCTGGGTTATATTGGAAAGTGTAGATCCATGGAATGCTGTGAAAAAAATAAAAAGATGTTAAAGGAGGAAAGTACAGGGTAATTCCGTAGGCCATCAAAGGCTCCACAAATTCATGCCATGAATTTTATTATCTTCTGTTGGTAGGATTTAATTATCTTCTGTTGGTAGAATTATAATTTTATTATCTTCTGTTGGTAGGATCCCGAGCTTTTATCAAAATCTCATAAGGGGTCCGGGTCACCTAGGTGCCTCAGTTGGTTAAACATCCAACTCTTGATTTCAGTTCAAGTCATGATCTCATGGTTGTTAGACTGACCCCTACATCAAACTCCATGCTGAGCCTGCTTGGGATTCTTTCTCTTCTTCCCTCTCTACCCCTTCCCCATTTGCTCTCTCTCTTAAAAAAAGTATCTCATAAGGGGTCATATCCTAAAAATGTCTAGGAACCTTCTTGGTATAGATCATGTTCTGGGAATAGCAGGAAATTTGAGGCATTTAATAAGCACTATAAATTTTACCCTATGAACAGTAAGCCAAAAAGAAACAGGTTCACCTCTTTTATTTTTAAATCAAAGAAATGGACTCTGAGGGCTGATGGATCTCAGTGATATCAATGGGCTTTCTATTGGGTAGGGATAAGGCTAATGTCTAGGAAGCCATTCTTAAAATATGTGAAGATTTTACTATTATGTTTGAATAGTAATAATATTTGCCTATGTACTAGGCAATTGGGAGTCATTAAATTGTTTTTGGACAAATAGCATATATAGAAGATGTGTCTGGCAGAACTGTTGTATTGGAGAGGGCAGACTCTGGACTGAAGAAATCCAGTTGGAAATTTATTGCAGTGTCTCAGATCAGAACTACAAATGGTCTAAATTAGATTGGTGGTAGGAGTGAAAAGAAGGTAAAGATTCAAAAAGCTTATGTAGCAACATTTTTTGAGACATGTCTCTGAGACAAGGGAAATGAAAGCAAAAATAAATTATCAGGACTACATCAAAATAAAAAGCTTCTTCACAGCAAAGGAAACAGTCAACAAAACTAAAAGGCAACGCAACCTAATGAATGGGAGAAGACACTGCAAATGGTATGTCCAATAAAGGGTTGGTATCAAAAATATATAAAAAAACTTATACAACTCAACAACCAAAAAACAATCCAATTAAAAAAATGGGCAGAAGACATGAACAGACATTTCTCCAGAGAAGATATCCAGATGGCCAACAGACACATGAAAAGATGCTCAACATAACTCATCGTCAGGGTAATGCAAATCAAAATTATGATCAGATTTCACCGCATACATGTCAGAATGGCTAAAATCAAAAACACAAGAAACAACAAGTGTTAGTGAGTATGTGGAGAAAGGGGAACCCTCTTACACTGTTAGTGGGGATGCAAATTGGTGCAGCGACTAGAAAACAGTATGGAGGTTCCTCAAAAAGTTAAAAATAGAACTCCCCTCTGATCCATGAATTGCACTATTGGGTATTTACCCCAAAAATGTAAAAACACTAATTCAAAGGGATACATGCACCCATATGCTTATTGCAGCATTATTTACAATAGCCAAACTATGTAAACAGCCCAAGTGTCCATGGATAGATAAAAAGATAAGATGTGGTATATACATACTGTGGAATATCACTCATCCATAAAAAAGAATGAAATCTTGCCATTTGCAACAACAGGGATGGAGCTAGAAAGTATAATATTAAACAAATTAGGTCAGAGAAAGAAAAATACCATATGATCTCACTCATATGTGGAATTTAAGAAACAAAACAAATAAGCAAAGGAAAAAGAGAGAGAGAGAGAAATCAAGAACAGACTCTTAATTATAGAGAGCAAACTGATGGTTACCGGAGGATAGGTGGGTGGCGAGCAGAGGGGAAATAGGGAATAGGGATTAAAGAGCACAATTGTCTTGAGGAAAAATATAAAATGATAAAAAAAGAATTGTAATAATTCACCTAATGTTAAAAAGCTAATAAATGGCTGAATTGGGACTTGAAAAAAAATTTAAAAACTAAGAGGATAAACTTTAATAGGAATAAATAAACTAATAAATAAAAACAAGTAAAGCCTTGTTTTTAAATTTTTTAATGGTTTTTTTTTTTTTTTGAGAGAGAGAGAGAGCACGAGCGAGCAGGGGAGGGGCAGAAGGAGAGGGAGAGAGAATTCCCAAGTAGGCTCTGCTCTGTCAGTGCAGAGCCTCATTCAGGGCTTGAGATCATGACCTGAGCCAAAACTAACAGTCGCTTAACAGACTGAGCCACCCAGGTGCCCTGAAGCCTTGTTTTTAGAGGCATAAAAACTTACTTCTCAGGGTGCCTGGGTGGCTCAGTCAGTTGAGCGTCCGACTTCAGCTCAGGTCATGATCTCTCGGTTGGAGGGTTCGAGCCCCGCGTCGGGCTCTGTGCTGACAGCTAGCTCAGAGCCTGGAGCCTGCTTCAGATTCTGTATCTCCCTCTCTCTCTGACCCTCCCCTGCTCACGCTGTCTCTCTCTGTCTCTCAAAAATAAATTAAAAAAAAACTTACCTCTCAAAAATGTCAAATGATGATAATAGCAAATATTTGTAAGTTTGTAGAGAACATGATCCCTTCGTAATTCATAAATGGGCCTAACAGCAACAACAACAAAATTCAAAAAGCTTAACGTGAAACTCACAGAGTTCAGGGTGGAATAGACATGAATGAGGAAGACTTCACTCTTATAAACTGGGAGATACTGCTGAAATATGTAACACACAGGGAGAGCCAGTTTCAGGAGAAAGGTGATATCTGGTGTGGGATATAAATGGTTCTATTAGCAAGTAAATTATGCCAACCTCCCAACAACATGTATGGCTCCACAAGTTAGTTTTCAGAAGAGAATTGGCATCAGCCCAATGACAATTTCATGGCAAGAGCTGACATCCATTTCAGCTGACATTCCTAGTGGGCTGCACACACCAGGTGAAAGTAATAAAAATACAGTTAACTGAGTTTATCTTACAGCATTGTATAGAATAGTAGATACAGGAGAAATCAGAATAATTTTATCCTGCCCCTAGGTTTATGAATATTTATTACCATAGCTGCATCAATACGTATAGCCTATAAAGACCATGCTAGTGACTCAATGTAATGAGTATTTAGGGAGCTCCTATGATATACTAGTAACTGTCATAGGTATTTTTAAAGGTAGGGGGTGTATGCAAAAAAAGAAAGTAATATCTAGTCCAGAACCTTAAATACTGGTTGCTACTTTTTTAGTTATAGTTGTCAGAAATAAATACAATCACTGATTTCCCACTGACACCACAATGTTTATCTAAACATAAGGTCTGAAAGCCTTGTCAAATATGCATATCCCTTTTGCCCTTCCCTTGAAAATAGTTTTAACTCCATTGGAAGTGGGGGCTTGTAGGGATCAGCTAAAAATTCCAAAACAAACGCTGTCACTGCAGCATAAGAAGAAACACACGCTCAGCTTTGCAGTTGTTCTTTATGAAGCTGAAGGCACCCAGTGGTTGCCAATATCAAAAATCAAGGTTCAGCCTATGGGTGTGTGTGTGTGTGTGTGTGTGTGTGTGTATACTGCTGAGTTGCAGCAGTAATCAGTGTGGCCTGCTGTCGTGTCTGATTATTCTTAGGTCTGTGTCTGTGCAAACCGTACAACTTGACAAGTTCACTCCACCTTAAACTCTAATTTCTGTGCTACATGAAAGGGCTACTTCCTTACTGTTCTTGAATTTCTACTTTAAGTTGTCTCCCTGTTCACTCAGACTTTCTCACCTTCCTATCCTGGTGGCTATAAAAGTTCTACTTTTCTTTCAGTTCGATTTTTGTAAGGTCAGAGTGAAACTAAATGATTCAAAATGAAAAGCTAAAACCGGGATGAACGCCAGTTGCTGAGAACTCTCCCGCCACCATGCCTTTGTCCTCCTCCAATCTGCTGGTTTCTCTGAAGCAGTTCTGGTCTGTGTTTGAAACCCTGGAGCTCTGGACCAGCAGCTGGTATATATCATAATTACTTTAAAGTTGTAGTATTCTGAGAGCATCAAGAAATAATGAGATTTGCCTGAAAAATTATTATTAGCACATCTTAAAGATTTAGATCAAAGTTTGCCTCTCCTTATTCTCAAGTGTTAAGTATGTTAACGGTGTGGCCGACTATCAGGAAAGAATCCTCTGCCTATAAGTGTGACTAGCACAGAAGTAGATTGCTGGAAGTAAGAACATGTGAACCATGTATATATGTGGTGGCATCATTAGCATATGGAGTTGGCTGGGGAGCAGGAGCAACCACTCCCTGATGGTTGAACTGAGAATAGAAGGACGTGTCTCAGGGGACTAAATGAGCTACAGAAGGAAATCATACCTGAAACTGTGTAGATCAAGACTTTTATTTCAGCACCCCATCTTCATGAGATTTTTTTCCAGTAGAGCTGTGGATGATTAAGGCTTTCCTTCATATGAGGCCTGTGGGGAAGCAGCTTTGCCCATCTGAAGATGGTGGAATATAATTACTAAAATAGTTAGTGCTCTGGAGTGTTTGAACTTGAATCAAACTTCACATGTTGTCACTTGCTACTTGTGTGACCTGAAGTATTACGTAACCTGTATAAGCCATTGTTCTCATCTATAAAATAAGGATACAATTAGCCTTACTATATAAAGCATTTGTGATGGATAAGTGAGATAATACATTTTAATTGCTTAACAGAGAGCCTGGTTCTTAACAAGCACTCAGTAATGTTGTTATTATTATTATTGTGTATCCTAAATTTCTTGTAGAGCGTTCAGTTATTTCTCCATAAAATGTTTCCCCCACTGACTTGGCTCAATAACCCCCGACACACGGATGGATCTGTCTTCTCTAAGAGTCTGTTTCTGTACCTTGACCCAAACAGTCTTATGGCACTCCATTTATACCTACCTGAATCCTGCTACCATGTGTGTGTAGCATGTAATTGGGGATGAACTGGTTGGCTCACCTTCTTTCGCTATTTCTGAGAGATGCCTGTGTCAGTCTCAGAGTAACATCTTTCTGTATCTTGTCCAACATCACCTTCTCAAGAATTGATATGTCTACATGCTTTCCCCTGCCAACAGGATTCTATTATATGTTACCCCCCTCCTTTACTGAGTTGAAACCAACTAAGAAAACGCAATTAGACTTTAAGGAGTATAATTGCAAAAGGAAATCTTCTACAAAGACTGTGTTGAACATATTTAAGTTTTTAATTTAAGAGCATAATTTGCTATTTAGACTTACAGGAGAAAAAATCCTATTTTAACAATTCTTACTTTAAAAAAAGGGTTTGTTCAAATCAATTTCTAGGTCCCTAAAGGTGAATCATTACCCCAAAAGTTGGATCATGGAAATAAGTTTGTTAATCTGTTTATAGATATTGATTTCACCCTAAGAAATCATGTATATGTAAATATCACATAAGGTAGGAAATTGGTTATGGAAGATGCTTAGATGAAGTGCTGTGGGAGCTCTGAAGAGAAAAAATACATTTTCTAATACTGGATCAGGGTCGGCTTCAGAAAGAGAGGATGAGCTGAGTTTTAAAAGATTTGGGATGTGTGGTGGTGGCTCATTTATTTGTTGAATACATTGTTGAAGTGAAGTATATACAGTCACTTGGTTTATCTATAGTGAACTGTTAGGCTCCCTTCCATACTATCATGTAATACCAATTTTATCTTCATCTCTCCAAATATTTCTTATTTTTTTAAAGTTTATTTTTGAGAGAGAGAGAGCGTGTGCAGGAGAGGGGCAGAGAGAGAGAGCGAGACACAGAATCCAAAACAGACTCCAGGCTCTGAGCTGTCAGCACAGAGCCCAATGTGGGGCTTGAACTCACAAACCGCAAGATCATGACCTGAGCCAAAGTTGAACACTTAACTGACTGAGCCACCCAGGTGCCCCTACTCCAGATATTTCCAAATCAACTTATGATAGCCTGAATTTTTGCCTTGTTTGCTCTATAACAAGTGTCAGCAAGCTTTTTCTCTAAATAGCAAGATAATATATATTTTAGGCTTCACAGGCCATACAGCATCGGTTTTAATTCCTCACCTCTGCTGCTGTAGGTGAAAAGTAGCCATAGGCAACATGTAAAGGACATGCATGGCTGTGTCCAGAAAAGTGGAAAGCCAGATTTGGCCTGCAGGTGAGCAGCAGTTTGCCAATCCCTGGTCTACAGCATAAGCTCATTGATATATCAGTATAAAGGAAATATTCCTATTATCTGATATTCATAGGAACAGTACTATAACAAATGGGGATCTGGAATTCCTCCTAGGCCAAATACCCAGCTATCAAGAGCAGCAAAGGATGTGGAATTTCACTTGCAAGTGAATAAATTAGCCTGATACAGTTTCAAAGATGCCAGCATAAGATACAAGATTCCTGGGTCAGAAACAAAGGGAAATTTACTACTCATGGTAATAACAAAGTCGGAACATCAACATTTCTTGTGCTGGTTACCCAATTCCTAATCTCTACAAGGCAACACACACACACACACACACACACACACACACAAGCCAGGTAATAACTGCACACATAATGCATTGCATTATAGGGGGAAAGAAAAAAACTCTGAGTTTAGAGAACATGAATCTTTTATAATGGGCAATAAGCCTGCCTGACATTTGCCCCAGTGAGAGACATTAACTTTATTATACTAGACAGTAAGTATGCCTGCCCTTTGCTCTGGAGAGAGATATCATCTGTATTTTCCAAGACTTTACCATACAAACATCCTTAATAGATAATCCAGAACAAAAGCAGATAGTGCCTCTATATGTAAGATGTGCAAAAATGCCAGAGACTCTGACAGAATGTCTACTAACCCCAGCCTCCCAAACCATCCCATGTTCTTGTAGATTTTGTTACAAGATCTTGTAGATCTTCGTAGAAATAGAGTTAAACAAAACACACTGAAATGTCCACAGAATTTGCCAAAGTGAAAATGAAAAAAATATCTAAGAAATGGGCAAAAGAACTCTGAACCTTTTTAATTCAAGACCCCAGCTAATCAACAGCAAAGATGGACACCGGCTCTCTTTCATTACCATCTTGGGAACTATATTTCTTTAAACAAGATGACATTAATATCAACCTGTTCCAATTTCACTTGTTATACTATGAATTTTTAAAGTTTTACACACTTGTATACATGTGTGTGTATGTGTGTGCATGTATAGAAAAGTATCTTTGATTCTTTATCAGAGATTACAGGGAAAAGAGGGGGGAAATGATGCTGAATTGAAAATCAGTTGGAATGCTTCAGATTTTAAATAAACTGACTAGAATTTCAGGTGTTTTTTTAATGAGATTTATCCTCTCAGAATTTTTTAATTTTAATTAGAGTCTCCAAGAATTTAAATGATCTATAATCACATTTATACATTAAGAGATGACCTGTACTATTCCTAATCCACAGTACTGGCAAATAAAGGTAGGTGTATATAGAACTATTTGGCCAAAGCTGATAGACAGAATTGGAACAAATTTCTAATTTCAAGTCATTTTTTTAATTAATAGATCTCACATATTTATTACTGAACCAACCTGCTTGCAAAGAGGTATTAAAAACAACAAAAAAAGAATCATTATTTTCCCAATAAAACATGCCTAACTGTCCAGATAGTGGTGACTTTTTCAGTTTGATATGGTAAGATGTTAGTGACCTTGACACAGCTTAAATATGTGAGCCATCACATGTGGGATTCCCTACAGACTCACCTTGGTTCTTCGACATCTCCTTTGCAGTTGTACTTGGTCTTATCAGCAGTTTTCATTCAAATCCATGGGGAAATGGGAGGATTCTGCTTTTGTTTCTTGGCCAAGATTTGCTGATCCTGAAAGTCCTGTGAGAAGGTATGGCGAGGAAGAGGTCAAAGGCATACACTGTGGTGGTGGAGGAGGGGAGAGAGGGTCAATCATTTTTTAACAGACGACTGTAGGTTTTTGAAAAGCAGAGCCCAGGGTATTTTACTGAAGTAAAAAATGTGTTAATGTTGCTCTTGCAGTCAACGTTTTAGGTGTTTATATATTGCTATGTCAGCATACTAGGTTCTGTGGAGGAAGTGGAATATAGGAATACAGGCAGCCCTGCAAAGGGGCTATGCAACATCAGGGCACATATACCATACACATGTGTGAGCAGAATACATGAACATGGCAGCAGCCTGGTCAGGCAAGCAGAATGCTAGTGGCGAGGATCTGAGACAAAAGTGACCTGTGTCACACAGCTCCCCTCCAAGAACACATTTGTGCCTAATCTGAACGATTCACTGAATATAAGCAGAAAGGTGTGGGGCAGGGAGGCAATGGCAGATGGATGTAGGTGTGTCTGTGTGTGTTCCATTCTAAAGACTTTTCCTCTCTTTTATCCCATTGACCCTTTTGGGGTCATGCCTCATGGAAATGCTAGCCATGACTTGGCAGTGGAAAAATAGAACTGTGGCTGGCACCAGATTTCAGACTTTATTTCCACCGAGCCTGTACTTTGTTTCACGTTTAGTAGCAGAGTGATGTCAGTCACGTTTAAGTCAGACGAAAACCTGAATTTTTCATATTAATTAAAGTTCAGTGAATTCATTATAAAGAATATATGAAGAGATCAGCAGTGGTGGGGGTGGGGAAGTCACATGGGGTAGATTTTCTGCAGATAGACTGTGGCTGAGTTGAACTTTTTCTTGGATTTTCTGGACTGATTCCAAATTTGGGAAGAGATTAATGAATGATGTTACTTTATGCCGCATGACTTTTTTCTTTCCTCTTGTGAAGAGGAACATAAAGGAAGAGGGAGAAGAAATGGTCTCAGTGGGTATTGATATAGATAGGATCGTGAGTCTGTGCATGTATACTATGGCTCTCCTGTGAAATAACACAAATCTATGCAAAAATATATATATACCAACAAAGCTACTCTAGTTGCATGTATGTCCAGCAGCATAAGGCAGGAGACATATTAAGGCATACACCCCAAACCTTCCTATGCCAGCTCTAACACGTAGCCTGAAGAATCAACGAAAGCAGTATTTGCCTCAGTTTCTAGATCATTACCATGTAATCAGTTGAATCCATCTGAGTTCAATCAAAATATATTCTTACTTTTAGATAGATATTTCTTAAGTTTATTTATTTATGTGAGAGAGAGCAAGAGCAAGCAGGGGAGAGGCAGAGAGAGAGAAAAGAGAGAATCCCAAGCTGGCTCTGCACTGCCAGCAGAGCCCGACATGGGGCTCGATTCCAGGACCACAGGATCATGACCTGAACCAAAATCAAGAGTCATATTCTCAATTGACTGAACCACCCAGACACCCCTAAGTGGATATTTTTAAAGTGTTACTTGCCAAAGGCACAGATTAAAGAAAAAAACAAACCCTGTGGTACATATAGTCTTGCTAAACACTAAATTTGAACTCAAAAGAAATTCATATATGTGACTCTCCTTGAACTGTGTGTGACAGACACATTCTGAAGGTTCATAAAATCTGCTACTATAAATGGGAGAGATAGTCTTTGTCCTGGTCTCCTCAGGTCCCATCTGCTACCATCTTGTGGGATATCTTCTTCCCCTACGGTTTCCAGAAACATCCTGACCATAAAATGTACTCAGATGCTCTGTGCCTTTATAAGCACCAGATTCCTAGTGCCTAGGGCTTCTTGCTTTCACAATTACTGCTGCTACAGTTACTGCTATGTTATTACTATTAATATGCCTACTTCATCTACCGTCTCTTGATATTTGGGCTGCCTATTAGGACACAACTGTCTCTAATTAGGAAGATCTGAATTATTCTTTTAATCTTTCACACTTTGTTTTTGGTACACTGCATCAATCTGTGGTGGCCCCCATTTCCCCACATTGACTTAATGCTTCTTGTAATCCCATTTAAATCTACTTTCTCAGGGCTTTGCTTACTGTTTGATCAGTTGGCATCACCAAAGTGGAATTTGGGATATTCAGTCCTTAGGACCCAGCATGTATCTTGATAGTGATTCTCCAATTATGGAACATGAACGGGTAATAGTAAACAAAAGTGAACTAGGTACGGCAGAATTAACATAGCCATTATTGAGGCAATTAACAAAAATCACATAAATACACAATTACGATAATCTTAAAAAAAAAACAAAAGCTTACATTTCTTTCATGGTGGGACCAAGATTCTTTGATATAGTGATTGGTTGACATAAGACTTGTAAAACTTAAAAATAAAATAAAATAAAATCTTAAAGACCTGTAAAACTTAAGAACCACAGCTCTGGTCACTGAGCAGCAGTGGTTTCACTAGACCTTCTGCCTTCTTTGACATGATAGTCACATCCTGATGTTTCATTTGTACCTCTGTTGTCATATACTACAAGGAACAATTTACCCTACCCTATCCTTTTGATAAGAATGAATAACTTCCAAGGACAATGCCTCTACAAAGTGCCTCTTTCCTGCAAACAATGTAAATTTATTTCTGCTGCCTGTTGCTATTTTTTTTTTAATGCCTAAAATCTCCATGCAGTGGAGCAAAGGGTAAAATGACCATGTGAATATGCATTTGAAGAGCTCTCGTCCTGATAAAAAATTGCCTTTTAAATATTTTATTTTTTTCATGCCTCTGCATTGTTATAACAACACACTACTGAATTACTAATGGCAAATAAGTCAACTGTTGGTAAGTTTTAATGGAGCATATTGATATCCTCAATATTCTTAAATTGTTGGAGGAGAGGGAGTTTTTTTTAAACTAAACGAAACATGACCTAATGTCATGTAAGTAAAAGAAGTAAAAAAGAAACAAAGAAAAGGGAAGTTCAGCAAAGTTGAAAAGTAATTGATAGGCTATTTGAGGAAGAAATGAATGGTATATACATCCTACAATTGTGGATTTGGTAAAGATGAATTTTTTAAAGTCCAGTAAAAAATTCACCTAATATAATTATGCTGAGTGAAATAAGTCAGAGAAGGACACATATCATATGTTTTCACTCATATGTGGATCTTGAGAAATGTAACAGAAAACCATGGGGGAAAGGAAGGGGAAAAATAGTTACAAACAGAGAGGGAGGGAGGCAAACCACAAGAGAATCTTAAATACAATGAACAAACTGAGGGTTTATGGGGGATGGGGGAGAGGGGAAAGTAGGTGTTGGGCATGGAGGAGGGCACTTGTTGGGATGAGCACTAGGTGTTATATGTAAGCCAATTTGACAATAAATTATATTAAAAAATAGTAATAAAAAATAAAAACTTTACACCTCAAAACAAAAAATAAATAAATAAAATTGAAAAATTAAAAAAATTTTTAAAAATTCACCTAATATAAAATTTGATATGTTAATCGGAAAAAATAAAGTTTCATGGTATTTTACACTGGTGCATACTACTTGAGAAATAATATGCAAACCCAATCATTCTGTCTCTTGGTTATATCTAACTTTGTGCACTGCCCTTTTAGTGGGAACCTAGTGAAACAGACAGTAAATAATCATAACTGAATCAATTGGTAAAATCTGTGGAGGTAAAACATAGGTCTTCAAATACTGAAGGTCAAAACACACATTTCTAGCATAAAGATATATTTAACTCAAGAAACAGTTTGGAGTGCCTACTATGTGCCTGTCACTTTTGTAAGCTGAGATGCTCTTAATAAGCAAAGTAAGGATTAACTCTGTTAGGAATAGTAAAATTAAAACATGTGCAGAATAGGTATGTATAATGAATGTTTGAACCCTTAAAAATCATGATGGTTTGTTTGTACTGATTTTTATAGCAAGAAATAGAAAATTTGCTTTGAAAATTGTTTTTGAATGCTCAATGATAAATTTGAATAAAGCCAGCCATCATGAATCTGCTAAACTCTCAATGAATCACAGTAAATAGGACACTCATGCCTTTCTTGACTTTAATAGTGAAAGACATGACTCAAATGTTTTATCTGATAATAATTGAAAACCTTGATATTGAGCAAATTTATTTTCTATCATGAGACTTTTTTATGGAATGAATGCCATACATTTTCTAATCCATCATTCAAAGGCTTTTTTCATTCATCAATGTGGAATGTGCTTTTCTTTTTTTTAATTTTTTTTTACATTTTATTTATTTTTGAGAGACAGAGAGAGAGCATGAACAGGGGAGGGGCAGAGAGAGAAAGAGACACAGAATCTGAAGCAGGCTCCAGGCTCTGAGCCAAAGGTCAGCACAAAGCCCGACGTGGGGCTCGAACCCACGAACTATGAGATCATGACCTGAGCCGAAGTCGGACGCTCAACTGACTGAGCCACCCAGGCGCCCCTGTGCTTTTCTTTTTAACATCACTTTTTTAGTAAGAAAAATTAGAGAACAAGAAAGTCTCCTTAAAAAAGGCATATGCAGTTTTCTACTTTTTGATTGTTTGACCAAATAGAAATATAGTTTTCTATATCATTCTTTGAGAGGTGGGGGAAAAAAGCTAACAACTATCTTGCTGTCTTCCTACTGTAGACTGAATATTTGTGTCCCCTCAAAACTCATATGTTGAAACCCTAAGCTCTGAAGTGATTAGGAGATAGGGCCTTTGGAATATATTAAGACAGAGCCCTCCTGAATGGGATTGGTACCATTATAAAAGAAGTCCCACAGAGTTCCCTCATTCTACCACGTTCTACCATGTGAGGACACAATGAAAAGACTGTCATCTATGAACCAGGAAGTGGGCTGTCATCACACATAAATCTGCCAGAGCTTTGATCTTGGACTTCCCAGCCTCCAGAACTGTGAGAAATGCATTTCTGTTGTTTATGAGCTACTCAGTGTATGGTATTCTGTTACAGCAGCCTGACTGGACTAAGACACTTTCTCATTAGCATATATGTAGTAATAGGTCAAAACAGATCATATATTGAAGAATTCAACCCTGCTGACAGTGTATTATCGAAAGAACACAAAGTATTTGGGTGATTTTTCAGCAAATCTCTACAGGAAAGCAGAGGATGGGAACTTTTTTGATTAAGCCATCTGTCACATGACAGAGGTGAGAAGGGCTCCTTCTTTACATCCTCTGCTCACACAGTGAATGGTACCCATAACAAGATCTCTGCTCCTATGCGAAATCACTGATTCCATGAAAGTATCCAGAAAAGGAGAAAAATTTTTCTTCCATTTGCTCTGAAAGAGTCATCCTCTTGGATATCAGGAATGGAATGAACCAATTCATTTATGAAAACTTTGATGGGGTCCAAAAAGAATTCCTACTATGTTTGAGGATACCAGTGAATAATAATCGCAACGGTTTATGAACTGCCGACTGCATATCTAGTGTTTTGTGCCCTTGCCTTTAATTCTGCAATCACATTTCAAATCAAATTTCATTATCATATTAGAGATTAACAAAATAGGATATGGGGAGGTGAAATAACATTCCCAAAGACAAACGTTTAGTAATGTCTAAAGCTGGAATTCTAACACAGAGCTCCATGTCAAAAGATAAAGACCCTTCATGGCATCATACTGCCACCTCAGTGGTGGATGTGTTCCTGACTTAACTCACATAGAAAAGGCTATGGTCCCTAAAACGGCTGTACAACTTAAAACAAGGTAAATTTAATGGAACAAAAAGCAGAAGAAAAATGTAATATTAGCCGGCTCATTAAAATGTGAACATGTATATCGATGTTTATAATAATCACTATCAAGGGTTAATCAAAATATAATGCATAAGCCACATTTGCCCTAGTTTGACTTTCACTTTTTCTAGATGCTAATACCAAGACCCTGGTAGTACTTTAACTTTCTTTTAAGGTATATTATTTATGTAATTAATGAAGTTTTAAAAGACTCTGTCACTGATATGATGTGAATTTTTAATGAGAGAAATTAGGAATAATGTTTCCCTCTTTGGCTAACTCATTCTTTTCCACATTCTGAACAAATCGAACACCAGCATTAAAAATAAGCTTAAATTAAGCCTTACTTAAAGCTTTATTTTAAGCTTATTTCTCAGACATTCTTTGTATTTCATGCTGACTTCTGTGGTTGGTTTTTCTCTTACACAAATGAGAACTGTAATGAGTATTGAATAAGAGTAACTTGTAAGAGAAAGTTACTGGTGAGAAAATTTAATGTTAAGACATAAAAAATAATCAATTGCATCCCAATCTGTTATCCAACGAAATATTAAAAGTCCAGCTTAAACATTTAGATATTTTCCATGATCAACTCTCCAGAATCTGGATATATGAGAAATATATACTGTTTAGATAACAGGTAAACTATGAAAACTGCCATAATTTGAATAATTGATCCTAAGTACAGACCTCCAGATGACTCAAATTTCATTTTTTAATCTGGATTCTTCAACAATAATTAATATATGATTCAAACCTCATATTGACTGGAAGGATACTTAATTTTATTTTTTTTCCTGTAGATATACTTTAATATTTAGTTTGCAAGTGACATGACTTGCTTATGCAAATAAAGGAGGTTATCTTTAAAATAGCCTAATATCTCATGGAATTAAAGCAGAGGAATATGATTGGGCTCAGGAAAACCCAAAAGCACAAATGATATTGAATTCTGTTTTCTTATCTATGTTTCTGCTCTCTGTTTTTCCCTGTCTCCCCCCTTCCCCTTACCCCTTACTAAAAGACAGGCTACCTTTTTTGTCTAGTCTATATGACAAGACTTATGATGACCTGTAACACCCAAGCTGTTTTTCTTAGAGACACGATCTGGGTTCTCAATATACCTACCTCCTGGAAGGGCTGAGCTTCAACCAGCATGAGTCCGATACCCTCCCCTGAACCAAACAGCTGTGTCCCGGTGTGCACAGGGTTACATGTACAAAAGAGATCACAGTGGTGCTTATGGGGATGGAAGTTGTAAATCCCGAAACTGAGGCATAGACCTCTGGGAATAAAATCTCATAAATGTCACTATTCTATAAATTTAAATAGCTTCCCCATTCTCAACCAGGGATAGTTATCACATTAACATATCTTTCTGCTGCTCTTCCAGACCTTAAGATGTATGGGTCTGTGCTACCTAACTCACCGCAAATCAACAATCGTTTCAGATGAACACTGCTGGGTTCAGTTGTTTTCAGAGTTTGGACTCATGAAGCATTCCAACTGTACTTGGCATGAGTTATTGAGTACACATAGGGAACCTGCCAAAATGTGCAGAGTGTCTTTGGCAGAAGAAAAAAACAGATGGTCCCATCAAATGGATCACGTTCATGGGCATTAAATTAGATTCGAAGAGAAAAGAGTGATATTTACCTGGGAATATATTTTAAAGGGTTAAGTAGCTCGGTTATCATAAGCTCGAACATAAAGCTTCAAGAAACTGATTATGAATTTGAGCATATAGGCCAGATTCCAGATACTGAAATAGTGGCAGGTAAAGGATATTTTGTGATCAAAAACTCTGCAGCAGAGCTGCTGGGGGTTAGGAAGCAGCTGATAGATCACACTGCCAAAGAGAGTCAGACATGAGCAGAGCCAGTGTGAATAAAACCATCAGTGTGAATGACCATAAGAGTAGAGCAGAATCTCTAAGGCCTACGGTATGCAAGCAATATTATAGATTTCCATCAAGTGTAAAGAGACTTGAAGGTTATTCAGTCTAAACTCTTCATTTGCATTGAGGAAACAGGTCAAATGAGGGAAGTGATTTAGTGCCAGGTCTCCTAATGACATGGATAGTGCTCTTCTGCCCATTACTGAACAGGAACTTTGAGTTAATAATCAAAAAGGGAAATAATCTGCTTGGAAAGACTGTCTTCATATGAATTCATCTAGGACTGCTTTGTCTAATAACCACTTTGCTTCTGGCATGCCTTCCTATTTTTGTAATGAATGTAATGAGAGTCATTCAAGTCGTAAATGGAGGAACATTGTTGTCAATCTTGGGACAGACCTCAGCCAAAAATTCCACTTATGGTTTAATGAAGTTGGTAAAAACTAATGTGTGGGTGGCCACTTAATAAAGTAACACAGTGACCTGAACATTAAAGGACAAGCTTAACAAAATCCTCCTAATATTAACTGATATATTGGATGGGACAGAGATAGCCATTGACATTCATGATTTCCCTCCTCTGGAAAGTAACGACCAGCCAGGAACTGCATTTCCCAGCTGCCCTTGCATTTTGACTAGAAAAGGAACAGAAATGATGTATGTGCTGCCTCCAGCCCAAGGGGGTTAAGAAATGCTGTGCTTTCTCTATACTCTTTCCCCTTGTCTATTGCCAGGAAGCAGAGGACTCTATGGCCATGAAGGACAGTAGGGGGCTGCATGTGGTAAAGAGTGTAGGTTCCCACATCACAAAACAGAGAAAAGTTTTCCATAGTCCACGAACATTCACATCCCACTGTTATTTGAGCAAGAAATAAACCTCAGCAAGGTTGAACTACAGGAAGTTTGGGTATTATTTGTTAAAGCAGCTGAAATTACCCCACTTAATGTAACAGACTGTCTCCTTATGTGGATGCCATGTTGGATATGTCTGAAAATGCATGATAATAGCCCACATTCCTAAAGGGATATATCTGAGTGAAGTAGGTCTATTAGCAATGCATAATGTGCCAGAATTACAGGCCTGAGAGTCTTTTTAGCCCCACCAACATTTCTTTTAGAATTTCCAAGCTGATCTGTCTCTGTATAACAGAAGATAAAGTTTTATGCTAAAATAATCACTTAGAATTTGATGCTATGGCTTGAGTCAAAGAATATTGTTACAGTGAGATTTTCTCAGAACTACTGGGAATTACACAGGCTGCAATTTCTAACATGCTTTTCCACGTCATCTCCTTTGGGCCCAAACAGCCTAATTTGTTTGTGCCAACAGAAAATCTCAAAGAAGATGGCCAAGGCACGTAAATATCCCAACAAGTGAAGCACAACCTTAAGGGATGTTAAAATAGTACAAGATACATGGAATATCAGGACAGGACCCTAACAGTCATTCTGTCCAATTTCTTCATTTCTCATAGGAGAAAACTGACTTTACTTTTTAATGTCACTCCATGAACAAATGCCTTAAAAATTCTGAGACCCCTGACTTTTTCTAGAAAACTAGAATTGATTACAAATTTATGTTTTCTTTCAGTTATCTCTTCTCTCCTCTGAATCCCAAACTGTTCTCTTCTACTGATATATGTTCACAGGGGACTTAAGCATACCCAACACTGAGATCTTTTCTGAGGATATAAGCTTTGTATAACAATGTTTACTTCTTTACATCTTCAAAACCCTTCCATAGAAATTTTCCTTGCCACCAGATATCCCTGTCAATAATGTAAATGTAAAAGCCTGACTCTAGTATCCATATTATAAACAAGAAAAAATTCAATGATAATAAGAATGTTAGAGGCACTTCTTCAAAAACATACTCTATGAGAGATGAGTGATTAGCACAGTATTTCCCAGGGAAGGAATTGGCACTGACACCTAGAATTCTTGATTCTATGTCCTGCACTCAGTTTCTCAAGTTAGGACACCAGCTACTTGTACCCTAACCTACATCATGCAGGAAGTTGGTTTATTTAAATATTTATTTATTTTTGAGAGAGAGAGAGAGAGAGAGACAGAGAGAGAGAGAGAGAGAGGGCAGAGAGAGAAGGAGAGAGAGAATTCCAAGCAGGCTCTTCACCCAGTGTATGGAGCCCAGTGTGCAGCACAATCTCACAACAGCAAGATCATGACCTGAGCCAATATCAAGAGTCCAATACTTAACCGATTGCCCACCAAGGCACCCAGCAAGTTTTTTGTCAAAATGAGTATGTTAGAGAATCAATAATATCACCTTTGCATTGATGGCTTATTAAGTAGTTGCAGAGAAGAAAATATTCAGTTCTGTCTTACTTCTAAAGTGAAAGATATCAAATTGTTAATAACATGACCACAAAGAGATGCAAGCACTATACTTTCTTCATCCTGATTGCTTTTCCAATCATTTTTAAACAAAGGTCACCACAGTGCTAATGTGTTAAAATCTAGAGAATTTTTGTTTCTCCAAGAAAAAAACAATCTGCAGTGAATTTTATACTGGATATTTTGATTGTATAGACATTGCATGACACGCCTTAGGGCATGATCACATGCTTGGCAGAAAATAAATTAGTCCATTGGCAAAACACTAGAGAAGAATTAAGATTTGTAATTTCAATTATTGATCAGGAAAATGACAGCAATGTCATTCTCTGCCAAGAGAAATTGGGTAGAAAGAGGGGAAACTGACAGAAAAGGAACTCTCAGCAATGGGAATAATAAAGATACAACCAGATCTGTTTCCTCTGTACAGATAAAGGAATGAAGATCATATTTAGGCAAATATGTATTATATAAATTATATAATTTTATACATATCATAATATATATATAGCATAAAACTATATATAATATATCGTGTATATATGTACATATATATAGTATATATGTATATATAGTGTATATATATAGTGTATATATATGTGTATGTATATATGTATATATATATATATAATTCACATTACCTACTGTCAAAATTGAACTACCCAGGAGGAAAATAAGCCCCTTAGACACATAGTTAAGAGTAGGTAAAGCCATAACATACCAAAAATTTGTACACCTTTTTGTGTGTCTGTGTATGTATTACACGTACTGATTCTTAAACTAACAAGTAGTAAGTTTATATAATAGTTAATATTACTTAACGCCCACTCTTTCTCCCATCAGGAAAATCAGCCTTCAGGTTCATCCATACTGAAATAACACTCTTAACTTTAAAAAGCAAGATGAGAGACCAATGAAAAAGAATTATAAAACAACATTAAAGAATGATACAAATCAAAATGACTATAAATCATCCAAAGAACTCTGTTTTAAAAAATCTGCTCCTAAAACTTTCTAGGTTGTTGTCCATACTTTAAGCTTTTATTTAAAATAATAAGTATTATTTTCACCTATATAATGGGAGAAGACACTGTTAAAATAAAAATGTCCATGTCAGTAATTAACTCATTCAATTTTCAGGGGTATGTAACTGTCATTTACTGCTGGACCCAGTCACCTTCTTTTTTGGAAATTTATGTTGAAGAAATCATCCAAAAAGTAAAGATTTACAAGCAAGGATATTAATTACATTGTCATTTAAGTAATAGTAATATTAAAGATTAGAAACTACTAACATGTAATAGAAGGGAATATATAATGGCATTGGATATATATACATTATTATTTTAAATTGATAAGAACAGATATCACATTTGATTTTAGCCAAAAGGCCAAGAAGCAATATACATTAAAATTTTAGCTTTGATATTTTTAACCCTTTAAAAGTTATTTTATGTACATGGTAAAAAAAATAATTTTAAACAGTAAAAAAAAAAAAAAGAGAGAGGATTATTCCACAGTGAAAAGTTAGTTTTATCTTCACTCATAACTCCTAATTATCCTCTATAGAGGCAACTACAATTTATCATTCCAGATATATTTTACTTATACACCAAAGTTATATATACATATCTACCTTTTGGGTTTTATACAAATGGTTGCAAACTATTCATACTGACAATTCTACAAATTGGATTTTTCTGTTGAAAAAATATCTTGAAAGTCATTCAGTATAAGTAACATGTAAATATTATTCATTCTTCTCTTTAACTCTTTTTGAAGTAATAACATGCATAAGGAAAACTTAAAAATCATCAGTAAACAACTTGATGAATCTCCAAAATTGAACACTCCCATGGAACTTGTACATAAATCAAGAACTAAAACATAACAGCAGTCAACTCTGAGGCCTCTGACAGTCACAACCCCCCAAGGGTTACCACTACCGTGATTCCCAATCCCATTGATAAGTTTTATCCATGTTTGAACTTGATAAAATTAAAATCATGTGCTATATCCACTAGCTATTGAAACAGTAATGCTGCATAATGAATCCCCCAAAATTCAGTGACTTAGAAAACCAAATAATTCTTCACACTATTAATTAATTTGGGGCTGTATTGGATTTTAGACATTTTTGTTCATTTTGTATGATGATAGAATAGTTATATCAGGGTCAACAAACTTTTTTGGTTAATGGCTTTGGAAGCCATATGGGGCATTCTCAATTCTGCCATTGTAGCATTAAAGCAACAAGATATAATACATATATGAGTGGTTGTGGCTGAGTACCAATAAAACTTTATTAATCAAAACAGGCAGTAGGCCATATTTAGCCTGCAGGCCATAGTTTGCTAATCTCAAGGAGTGTGTATTCAGATTTCACATAACCTCAAAATTTCAGTGGCTTAATACAACCAAAGTTTTATTTCTTCTCACAGGGACATGGGCAGCACAGATCTGCTAGAGCAGGATGTATTCTCAGGGACAGACTGCACATTGACACTTATACTATCAGAATGGCAATGGGAAGCAAACATGGCTACTAAAACATTGGCTCAAAATTACCGCCCAGAAGTGATGCACAAACTTTCACTCACCTTTCACTGGCCAAAGCAAATCAAATAGCTTTGCCTCACTTCAGAAAGGGCAGGAAAATATAATCCTCTTCTGTGCCTACATAGAGAAAGGATCCAGAATATTTGTAAATATATTTCATGACAACTAGAGCTGTCGTTGCATCTGTGCAATATGGTGGACTAAGACCCTGTGGAACCATCATACTAGAAGAACATTTATATACATTTCTGGGTGTTGCAAGTGATTGTAACTTACCATGTCGCTGCCACCCAGTCAACATGATCTCCACATGGCTGTGCCTGCATCCTTATGGAGCAGCATGTTGCTAGCCTCCCACACAAAGACCTTGCTGAGATCTATGCTTTGGGGTCTTCAGCCTTCCTCCAAAGCCACATAAATCTTTTCAACTGTGCAGAACAAAACCCCAACACGTGGGGTATAAACACTCTCAGGGACAACCCATGGGCTAATTCTAATGTGTGTCGTACATGGTCCCTCAGAGAGCTACTGGAAGGCTTGAACCCCCATTATCCATGACCATAAGTAGCTAATTAATGAATTTTTTATTAATTGAATTCTTTCCATATCTAATTTTTCCACTTCCTATTTCTGCTTCCTAGGAACACTTCTCACACTATCTACATACACTTAAGGAATTGTTTTGTGTTTTGCTTTCATGGCAACAGAAACTAAGCCAATTAGAAAGCCTACATTCAAGATGGAATTCTAGAATTAGATCACTTACCAGTCAGAGGGCCTGTTATATTCTTACTCTATTCATCTTTATGGCCTCTGTGAAAAAAAATTATATGCATTATGCCTGGTGATGGTGGATTACTGTCAACCTAACCAAGTTGTTGCTCTAATCTCTGCTGATGTGACAGATCATCACAGATATTGACACTTTGGATTTTTGGCTATTGATATGGTGAAAGTCACTTGATATGGCGAATTATTTTTAATATCCATAGGTAAAGAGGATCAAAGCTATTTGCCTTTACATGGGGAGAATAAGAGTACACAATCACTGTCTTGCCCCAAGGCTGTCAACTCTATTGCTGTCTGTCACAGTATACTCTATACAAATTTTGATGCTCTGTCATTCTGTAAAACATCTTGGCCACCATATTGATCACATAATATCAGTGCCCTGATGAGGATATCATCAGAATCTAGATGCCCCGTAAAGGTAGATAATACACCAGAGGGTATACATGTACCCTACAAGATTCAGATAGCTCCCGCTTTCAACGTCTTCATATGATTCCAGTAATCTGGGACATGCTCTGATACCCATGTAGGGAAAAGGACTAGATGTTAAACTTTTACCCTTTCTCACTGAGGGAGAATATCACCACAGGTTTGGTGGTGTTCTTCGGGTTTTGGAGATATGCATATAGCATATTTGTACCTGGTGCGTGGATTTATGTATTGATCGATTCAAAACGCTGCCAGTTTTAATTGTACAAAGCAGGAGAGAACTTTGCCACAGGTTCAGATGATATGACCTGGCAGATCCAATGGTGCTAGAAGTATCTGTGGTAGATAAGGTACTGTATAAAGCCTCTGGCTAACTCCAATAGGTAAGTCTCTGCAGAGAACACTAGGGTTCTGAGAACCAGCTGAGAACCAGCTCCCAGCATGCTACCTGGTCCTAGTATATGGCAAATGCCTAATCATGGGACATCAATTGACTAAAAACACATTACAGTACATAAAAAACTGAGTATGCTTAAATTCACCAAGTTATAAGGTTGGACAAATGCAATCATAATCCATTATACAATAAAAATTGTACATTCAGAATGTGTCATCAGCAGGTCCAGATGGCCCCCAAAATGAAAAGAACAGATGCCCATATCACCAACATCTGTTGCATTGATGGCTTTCCCCCAGTGCACAACCATGGCCTCCTGGAGTATTCCCTAAAAAAGGAAGAAAAAAAAGACTTGCTTCAAAAATGAGTTAGTTCAATATGTTGGGACAGAGATGTTTGAACTATAGACCTAATTAGGAGTGACCTCCAAGAATCATGGTGAAAAATCTATTTCTAGAGCTACAAACAGTAGACTTGGTCGTCACTTTGGCATGAAGAGAAGTAATATGAAGTGAGAAGATACATGAATAAATGACCTGAAGCAATGACTTGGCTGATTGGCAAAGGCCTGGAAGCAACCACAGTGAAAACTTGAAAACAAAGAAGAGGAAAATAGACACGTGATGAACCCATGAGGTCAAAACCTACTGGAAAAGAAAGCACTCAATAGCTAGACAGGTTAAGTTTGGAGGTAAATATCAGGCAGGCTCTGTCCTTGGCCAATATCTGTCCTTGCACAATTGGTCCATACATGGAGAAGCTAAGATGATAGACATGAGGCTAAGTATGAGCCCGGTGACTGTTTTTCACCAAGGCTCTTCCTCATTCAGGCTCAACTACTTTTTGCTGTTCTTAAATACTCAACTCTGTCAGAGGCAGAGACCAAAACTGAGCTCTCAACATGGTATCATGATGCAAGGAGGTTAGCCAGCCACTTGGGGGTAAAATCTGTTATATCAGACCTCTTGTATCCTAGAGGGCCAGTAATTCATTCCTACCAGAACTGATGCTTAACCAGGATATGGAGTTTCCTCATACACTCCCAGTGTGTCTGCCAGTACCACCCTGAGACGGCTTAGAGAATGCCCAGTTACTGACATAGAATCCCACAGAATGTAAGCTGGAACTTAAATGACCTATTTTATTACAAAGTCGGTGTGAAAAGGGACATCAGTTTTCATGGATGGATGGATCTATTTCTAAGTTCCCTATGTTGTTCCATTGATCAATTTCTCTCTCCCTGAGCCAATACCATACTATCTACTGCTTAATACCGTCTACTGCTTGACGCCTGGTAAAGCAATCCTACACATATATACACATCTTATTCTTTGTTAGAAATCCTGGCAGATTTTGGCCATTGAATCCTCTGTATAAGTTTAAGAATCAACTTACAAGTTCCCACATAGTGTTCTTTTGGAATTTTGATATTTTCAAAATATCATTAAATCTGTAGATCAATTTGAGGAAGAATTTAATATTTATAATACTGAAACATCCAGTTAATGAATATACATATATTTCTTTTTTAAAGATTGTTTTATAACAATCTTTATAAATTTAATAAAATTATCATGTTTTTTCATACCTGTCTTGCACAAATTTTGTTCTACTTATTTCTTTAGCCAGCTTCATTTCCAAACATCTTTATTGTGGATAATAATTATTAGATTAATTCCTATAGTCTTTATAGACACATGTCTTCTGTGAATTAGAGAATTTGTTTCTTCCTCATTCTTATACCTCTACATCTACTTTCTTTTTAAGTTTTAGAATTTAGTGCATCTAGTACAAAGATGAAAAGAAAAGATGATATTAAACATTCCCTAGGAGTTTTTTTAAGGTTTCATGATTAAGAATGATATGTTGTAGTCTTTTATTTAGTTAGAAGTGCTTTAGTTTTCGAAGAATTTTAAACATGAGTCAGGGTTGAAATTAATTTATTTTTACATTAATTAAGATGATTATATAAATGTCTTTTAAAATATGTTAATGTGGTGATTACACTCCTCATTAAAATGTAACTTGATTTTTTTGTGTCATAATAGAGACAGTTTAGACCAGGGGATTGGTTACAAAGCTGACAGAATAGGCAGAAGCCAAATGGGACAGTGAGGCACCTGCCCTGGGGAATCCCTAGTGAAAGCAGAGTCATGGCAAGGCCAGCTAGTGACAGCTGGAGACACAGGAGAGTCTGTTGCTGCTAGAAAGTCCATCCAAAATAAAGCCAGGAAGAAGCATCCTGGATTTTCCTTTTCTTTTTACCCTCTGGTCTCCCCTCCAAAGCCTCCCACTGGTTGAACCCAGCCAGAAGCCAGCTGATGTAAGAATCTTTGAAACATGGGTGCAGACTTTGGCCACCTGTAGTGGTCAATTGGTTGGAAAATTCAGTGGTACTTCAAGTAAATACAGGCACATCCAGGGGAGTTTATACTTTGGTTTTTTGGAAAACAATATTGTGTTAGGCCATTTTAAGGAGATTTGGATATATAGGATCACAATTGAGATTGGCTTCAGGATTATGCTAGTTGCATGGAATGAGTTGGAATGTATTTTCACTCTTTACCATTTTCTGGAGGAGATAGAATAAAAGTGGAATGACCTTTTCCTTCAAAGTTTTGTAGAATTCACTGGCAAAATAATTTGAGGTGGGTGACTTTTTTGTGAGATTATCGTTAATACTAATTGTATTTCTTTGGCTAGTGTAAGAGTAGGCTTGCTAGTTCTTCTTGAACATTCTATAAAAATTCATATTTTTCTAAAAATTTGTCTATTTGATCCAAGTTTTCTAATTTAATGACATTAGTTGCTCACAGTATTCCTAATTATATTTAAATCTCTCCTCTATGTAATTATTTTCCATTTTGTTGCTAATTGTTCATTTATAAGAGATTTGTCTGTTTATTATTCTTTTGAAGAAAACAGCTGTTGAATTTTTAAATATCCATGGTATCTTTATGTTCTAAGTCATTGGTTTCTAATCTTTGGCTTACTTATTGCCCTTTTTATACTTTCTTTTGGTTTATTTATCTCCTAGAATGAATATTCATGACTCTCAACTTCCCTCAACTTACTATTAGTAAGTACTATATTCAATGTGTTTTGACTTGTAATTTTATTTTACTCGGTTATAATTTTATTTTACCCAATTATAACTATAATTTTTGTTGTTTTTTAGTGAAATATGAGTTACTTAGATGTATATTTAATTTGCATCCATAGAAATACTTGGAAATCATTATATAATCTTGCAATGGTAAAAGATTATTTCAACATGATGAAGTAAAAAATACTAACAGAAAAAACTGATATATTTGAGTACATCAAACTTAAAAATTTCTTAATAACAAAAAACTTTATCTATACAAACACAGTCATCAGATAACTTAAAATAACATATACAAAATATAGGGGTGCCTGGGTGGCTCAGTTGGTTAAGCATCCAACTTCGGTTCAGGTCATGATCTCACAGTTCCTGAGTTCGAGCCCCACGTCGGGTCTGTGCTAACAGCTTAGAGCCTGGAGCCTGCTTCAGATTCTGTATCTCTCTCTCCCACTGCCCCTCCCCCTCTCATGCTCGGTCTCTCTCTATCTCAAAAATAAATAAAAATATTAATTTTTTATAATATATAAAAATATAAAATTTAATGTCTTTAATATATGAAAGCTTTTACAAGTCAAAAAGAACTTAAACACCCTAAAAGAAAATTTGGTAAAACATGAAAACAGACTTCAAATAAGATATAAATGATTAGTAATAAAAAAATCTTATTTAAATGACCTAGAAGTCAAATTAAAATTAAAATAATATACATTACTCCATTGTATCTGTGATATTGTTAAAGCCTTTTAAAAATGAAAATATGTAAGGAATTCTCATATGTCCATATTTGAATATAAATTAATTTGATTTCTCAGGAGGTAAATTTGGTAATATAGGTAATATATATCAGAACCTCGAGCATTATGTACAACTTCTAAACCAGCAATCCATCCTTATAAATCTAACTTGAGGGGGAAATAATGAATGATAATGAGGAAATATCTTATTGGCAAAAATGTCCATCACCGTATTTAAAAACAAGATTGGGGCAGGGGGTGGGGGAAGCCTGGGTGACTCAGTCAGTTAAGCGTCCTACTCTTGGTTTCAGTTCAAGTATCATCTCACAACTCCCCACATGGAGCTCTACGCTGACAGCACAGAGCCTGCTTGGGGTTCTCTGTCTCCCTCTCTTTCTGCCACTCCCCCACTTGTGCTTGCTGTCTCTCTCTCTTTCTCTCTCTCTCTCTCTCTCAAAAACAAATAAACAATTTTTAAAAATTAAAAAAATTAAAAATAAAAACAAGATAGTAATTTCTACATACAATTAATATTAAAAACATATTAAAATATTGGGCAACATAAATTTTCCTAAGCTGGGGCTCAAGTTTCTATCTGAATTACTTCATCAGCATATATTCACCATTAGCATGGGCTGAACCTGAAAATCAATTTTATTCATTTTTGTATTATATTTATGGGCCTATTTCATAACATGCATACAAGTTTGCAGACCTATAACATCCAGGTGAATAGAATCCTTTTATTATTATGTAGTTTTCCTCTCTATCCTTAATATGTTTTGTCTTAAAGTATATTTTTGTATAAATATAGCTATCCAATACTTATTTTGGTTTCTATATTTCAGCTCTCCATACTGTACATATACTACTCATAATGGGATAGACATGTAGCTTTTGAAATCCCCTTGAAAATCTGCATTTTTGCCAGTAATAGTTACAATTATCATACATAATTATACATTATTCTAACTGTCATTATTTTGGAATTCCTTTCATTCCATCTCTTTTTGGTTTTCTCTGCTCCACTTTTTGGGGAAGAGTAAGATATTGGTTTCAAGAACAGGTTTTGTAACCAACCTGCCTAGTTTTGAATCTGTCACTTAGTAGCTTTGTGAAATTATGTGTCACACTTTCCCACTCTGTAATATGAAGATGGTCATCAAGCCATAAAGGTGTGGTGAGGATTTAGTTAGTTAATATGTATAAAGTGATTAAACCAGACTGAGTTGCAGGAACCACTATATGAGTATCAGTTACAATTACAATTCTTTCTCATTTATGACCTCTTCATTTTGTTTGTTTGCCTATTTTATTTTCCATATTTTCCCTCTACTGGTTTGAAATTTAAGCTCTCTATTTTTCTTCTTTCTTTTATTATTATTTGTTTCTGGTGACTGCTGTTGAATTAGGTTTCATGAATATTTAACTTAAGAAAGGCAAAAATCAAAGTAAAGCCTTTCTAGAAATCATTTGTTTCTGGAAAACAAGTTTCTAAGATTTTAACTCTACTCACCTTTCCCCTGTCATTCATACCATTTTAGTCGAATATTTATATTTTCACTTTTGATGAAAATCTCAATAATTGGACATTAATAATATTTTATACAGAGAGAATTTCTACTTATATATGTTTATTTCTGTGTTTTAAAGTTAATATTCCATTTTTGGGTCACCTGGGTGGCTCAGTCAGTTAAGCATCCGACTTCGGCTCAGGTCATGATCTCACAGTCCGTGGGTTCAGGCCCTCCTTCAGGCTCTGTGCTGACAGCTCAGAGCCTGGAGCCTGCTTCAGATTCTGTGAGTCTCTCTCTCTCTCTGCCCCTCCCCTGCTCACAGTATCTCTCTGTCTCTCAAAAATAAATAAACATAAAAAAAATTTTAAGTAAAGTTAATATTCCATTTTCTTCACACTTACATTGTTGTATTTAAAATATATGCAGTTCTTTCGATTGTCCTTCTTTGTAACTATTCCACCTGTTTTCTCCGTTTTCCACAACTTTTACTATAAATTTTACATACAAAATATACAATGATGTGCTTAGATTTAAGTGTACAGTTCAATTCTGACAAATACATGTGTTCATGTAATAGCCACCCCCAAAATTTCCTTCTCTTCAGACTGCTTTCTTTATACTTTTGAATTCAGTCTCCCCAACCCCATGCCATATAACCACTGGTCTGGTTTCTATCAGCATTGATTAGTTTGGGCTCTTAGAGAACTTGATTTTAACAGAATTAAATTCTATGCATTATTGTGTATCTGACTTCTTTTACTATATGATACCTGTAAGAAGCATTTATTTTCTTGAGTATATCTTTAATTTGAGTATATATTTCAGTTTATTTTTACTGCTAAGTAGTATTCTATTGTACAAACATTGTTTATCCATCATCTATCAAATATTCTTATTGCTAATTTCTGGTTATTGTGAATAAATCAGTTATTAACATCAAGTACAATTCTTTCGAGGATATGCATTTTCATTTCTCTTGGTTAAACTCCTGGGAGTTGCATTACAGAGCAGTTGGGTTGGTATATCTTTAAATCATAAGAGATTTTGGATTGTTCATTTCTTTTCTTAATGTCCACATCAGTGTTTGTTACTACAATTATTATAGCCTCATAAATTAATTGGCGGAGTGTGCTATTCTCGATTTTCAAAAACACTTTGTATAAAAATGGACATTATTCATTTGATAGGATTCACCAGTATATCTAGGTCTGCACTATTTTTTGTAGGGAGATATAATATTACAACTGTAATTATTTTAATAAATGAGTAGTTTTAAGGTCTTTTATTTCTTCTTGTGTAAGGTAAGTAGAATTTTTCAACAGATTTGTGAAATTTTATTTGATGTGCTACATGGCATTTTAGCCAATATTTCTTATTCTTATAAGATCTGGAGAATATGTAATGATATCTTCTCTTTCATTCCTGTTATAGGTAATATTTTTCTATTTTTTTTTCCTCATCAGTCTTTTGAAATTTATTATGGCCCCAAATATAGTATATCTCTGACTACTTCATGTGCACTTGAAAAGAAAGTATATTTTTCAGTTACTGGGTATGATGTTCTGAGGTCAGATCTTCTATATCGTTATTGATTTCTTGTCTACTTGTTCAAGCCATTTCTGAGAGAAGAGTCAACATTGCCAACTCTAACTTTGAATTGGTCCATTTTGCTCTTTAGTTCTGTCAGTTTTGCTTCATATTCTTCGAAGTTCTTATACTAGATACATGCGCATTTAAGACTATATGTTTTCCTGTTGAGTTTACCCTTTCACCAGTATAAAATTTCCCCTTTTTTCTCTACTAATATTTCCTACCTGGAAGTCTACTTAGTTTGACACAAATTTAGGCTTTATATGTTTTTATATGTTTCATGGTTTTTACATATTTTATGGTCACGAGGCATAAATTTGTCATTCTTTTACTTTAAGCCTAGTTGTGGTTTATAATTTAAAGTGAATCTCCTAGAATGTATTTTGTTGATTCTTACTTTTTCATACAGTCTGCTAATCTCTGCTTTTTAATAAAAGTGTTTGATTCATTTACATTTAATGTAGTTATTGACATATTTGGAGTTCATTCTGTCATATTTCTGTTTCTTTTCTATCCACCCCATCTATTGCTGTCCTACTCTTTCTTTTTTCGTGTCTACTTTTTGGTTAAATAAATGTATATATTCATTTTCTTGCCTATTCTATTGTATAGAGGGCATGTAGAAATACAATTTGGGAAGGATGATTAGTTATAATAGGTCTGGTTTAATGTCTCTTTGTAAGGAATGTTGTGTTTTGTTAAAATGGGAAGTTAATTTTCTGGCACCTATAATGATGTTGTTGGAACTTAGTTCTAGGTTTTGTTAAGAAACATTACAGTTACTTTGGGGCATGATCATTACCCCTTAGGTATAACTGCTGAGATATCGGCTGAATATCCACAGTAATAGCAA
This sequence comes from Cryptoprocta ferox, assembly GCA_028646485.1. Classification (NCBI taxonomy): domain Eukaryota; kingdom Metazoa; phylum Chordata; class Mammalia; order Carnivora; family Eupleridae; genus Cryptoprocta; species Cryptoprocta ferox. The sequence goes on from CM053571.1 coordinate 118,030,159, forward strand.
GGTCCTTCCATTATGGTTGAATCAGGACATCAGCATTCCCCGGAACTATGCTGCCTTTTGGTTCCACTCCCAACCTTAAAGCACACCTTAAAGCAGACACTCTCTCCTAGCCAATGCTTACCCTCACCTTAAGCAAGGAACACACCAAGGATTCCTGCTCTCCATTGCATCCTCCTTTCTGGCAGCCATTCTGCAAATTTCAGCTGCTTCAGTAGACTTGAAATCTGTTCTTAGCCTCCTCATGTCAGTGAGACCTAATACTCTGCTTTGGCTCTACTCTCCTCTGTCGCATTTAGGAGTTACTTCCTATGCAGAGAGCTAGGGTAAATATGGCGCTTACCGTAGGGATTTCTTTTATCTCGGGGGCGACAAACCTGAACCTGAGCTGCCTATGGTTTAATGTCTGTACACAGTTACATATATTCTACCCAGATTTCTAGTTCTTCATAGCAGGAAGCTAAATCCAACAGTTCCTGCATCATGACTAGAAGCCAAAGCCTCCTTTAACGGTGTTTTACCTTTTTGTCTTCATTATGGATCATCTTTGGTTTCTTATTATTCATTTTCTTTGAGTGCTTCCTGAAGCTGTGGTTTCGTATTTTTCATCATGACATAGGTGGGGAATTTTCATGTATTATCCCACCAAATTTTGCCCCTCACTGATTCTCTCTATCCTTACCTTCTGGAACTCTTATATATACGTTAAGATTCCCTACTCTCACCCAATATTTCAGCTGATCTATGTTGGTGTTGCTTGCTAGGTGAGGGATACCAATCCTTTTACCTCTGAAAGATCTGGGGCTTTTGTTGCCTTGCTGACAGTGTCCACTTTCATAACAGCAAAATAACTAGAAATGTGCGTGATATATGCAGTTTTTATAATAACCAAAACCAAACAAACAAAAATCTAGAAACAAACCAAATACCTATCAGAAGAGTAGAAAAATAAATTATGTAGTATTAAGAATGGAATCTTCTACTTGAGTGACTCTTCATTATCTACAGCCACAACTTCTACATGCTTAGTAGAAATCTAAGGGAAACAACAAATTTCAGAAAACCAAATACAGCATGATATCATATATATAAAACTTTAAAATAAGCAGAAATAACATTACATTTTGGGAAGGATGGGATGGAGGTGTTCACAGCATGCCAACCCTCCTAATGAGAAGATTGTGAAGAGCCAGATACCTTATACAACTTAAATATTTAAATATGCCATAGAACTATAGAAGCAATGAGGACTAAAGGGAGTCAAATTCTAAAGAAGAGACAGGGGTGAAGTGAGTCCCTAAGCTATCCATGGAAGCAGTTTTCAGCCCTAAGAGTATGATAAATACTAAGAATCCAGTCTTGACCCAGACAGGGCACTACTCCTGGGGAAGAGGAAATACACAGAGATTTTGGTTATTGTGAGGATGTCTTCATATTTTCTTATTCTACTCTATAGTTTTGAATATATTTATTTATGTATTTACTATATTTATTACAGCACTTTATTTTTACATACATTTTGACAGTTTATAAGCTGTCAGGTTTGACAGTTTGCTTCATCTCTTAACATGCCCCTTTTGTTTTCTTCTGTAATTTGTATAACTGTGATAAAATTATTTTAAAATTCTGAAATTGAAACACTATTTTATAGAAGAGATATGGGGCACAGTTCAAACAATAGATTTCGGATCTTTCATGAGTTCTAATGTATCAGATTTTGACTAAAATTTCTTCTAATTTATAGATTAATTTGAGAAATATTAGATCTCTATAATCTCATGTAACTCAAATTTCCATATCCTATGTTATGTATTTCAGTGGTATTTTATATAATTTTGCCCAAAAAGATCTTACACATCTTTTGTTAAGTCTATTCCTTAAGGCTTGACAATTTTGTTGCTAGTATATAGAAGGTTGTGTTTTCCACTAAATTTTATGTTTATTGCTGAAATGTACAAATATTCTTAATTTTTATGCATTTATTTTTCATCAGTAATCTTGATGATCTCCTGTTAGTTATAAATGGTTACATTTATATGTATGGGTCTCTTGCATTTTCTCTACAGATAAGTATATTATCTGAAAAGAAAAAAAATTATAGTTTGTTTCTTCCTTCTGAAAATATGCATTGCTTATCTTTTCATCTTCTTTTATTGGTTAGAATCCTTAAGAAAATGGTGACTAACAAGGATAATAGAAATCACTGTTATCTTTCTGATTCTAATGGGAATGCTTCTGAGTTCCAACATTCAATGCAGCGCTTGTCATAAGTTTTAGGAAAATGACATTAATTGTTTTCAGCAAGTATCTTTCTATCAACTTTTGTTAAGAGATTATTTATTTTTACTTAGGAATTAATTTAGAATTTGTTTAGATTGCTCTGTTCTAGGCACTAAAAATACAAATGCTAACTCATTTGAGGAACGCTGTCCACTTCTTTGTTCCCTTTGAGTGTGACAGTTTTATCTATTTCCATTTTCCCAGTAACTTCTTTCCTTAGCTTTTTTCTTCTTCAGGATGCTATATAGAGGTCACTTCCTCATGGAAGCCATCTTGGATTCCTTGAGTCTCAATTGGTGCTATCCTTTCTTTGTCCGCCACAACAGGCTATATACTTCCCCATTCTTACACTCATCACTCACAATCTTGGTTTTCTATCAACTTGTCTTTAACCTCACTTGTCTGAGAAAAAACATTGGTTCTTGTTCCCAGTTGTATCTCTAGTAACTAGGACAAGGCTTGTCACAAATTAAGTGCTTAATATTTATTTAATTTACTGGTTAATTGCTTACAGTGTTTCCCTGGTTTGTTTTAGGACTGAGGTGGAGTATTTGATTAGTTTTCAGCCTAAAATTATAATCATTTTAAGCTTTGATATAAGAAGTTGGGCCCATTTATGACCAAAACTGGGCCCATTTTATATAAGATAGAAATGTTTGTATTGAGAAAGTTTTTGGGACCTCTTTGTGAGAAACTGAGAGAATGTCTATCTAATTTCTCATCTCAAATATCTGTATTTCTCAATAGCTGGGGGCTTTTTTGGTGTGTTTTTGAGGAGAGAGAAAGAGAGAGAGAGAACATGTGTGAGCAAGCGGGAGGAGGGGCAAAGAAAGAGAATCTCAAGCAGGCCCTACACTCAGCATGGAGTCCAGTGGGGCTTGATCTCACAACCATGAGATCATGACCTGGGCTGAAATCAAGAGTCGTAAGCTTAACTGAGCCACCCAGGTGCCCCAACAAGTGGTTGGTTTTTATCTTATGAACAGTATTAACACATGAAGCTGATTGTGTTTTCTATTTCACTTTGGGAAGATTAGAACTAAATTGCCTCTTAACTTCTACAATATTATAGTATCATTTTGTTCATTAATTTAATTCCTGATTTCCTTTGCATATATACCTTTATTTTTCTCTCTCTTCAGTATCATTAAATTATATTTTATATTGTTGAATTACATGTGTCCTTGTAAACTACCTTAAATCTTTGTTTTAACCAAGCAAGATAAAATATTATCAGGGTAATATATCATTGAAGGAAGTCTCACCACTTCAACCTATCGTAAATGCTGCTAGCAGATTTGTTTTTCAACAATACATCTATCAGTATATCTTACTCTTGTTTAAAATACTTCAGTGACTTCCCAGGATGAGACACAAATTTCATATAAAGTTGCACATAGATCTTTAAGACACCTTTACTCAGGGCAATCTTGACATAGGATCACTTAAGCACATGTCTGCATTTGACTAAACCATTTGGAAAATAAAATATACAAATATATATCTATGAAAATGTACTGGCTTACCTTTTCATCAAAATTATAAAGCAAGACCTTTCTTTTCACAATAGTGAGCTTGAGGGTAGTTAGTTTTATTGTTGTTTATTTCATTTTTGTTTTGATTTTTTCCACAATGATAAATATTGGACTGCATTTGGCAAGTCATGAAAATTCTAGAAGATTTATATCATGTTGCATAAAATGGAGAGGACACAAGACAGAGCATAAAAAATGTAACTATGAAATGTTCACCTGCTGTCTAAGTAAATAAATAATAAAATTATAACATGTTGTGCACAACGTAGCAAACTGTTATACATAAGTTAACTCAGAATCCAGGAAAACTGTGCCTATAATCCTCAAGTTTGAAGCAGCTTCAAATGAAATGACAATGGGAAATTATTTCAGAAAAAAAATAAAGATTTTTCAGGATTCACATCTCATCTTCCCCACTGTATCATCCCCTTTGTTTCTCTTCCTATGTCTAAAAAAGAATTATGTCAATTCTCATAGATACAGATAATTGTGGTTTGGGAAAAACAACTCTGCTTTCACAAAGACTTTCTCACCACTGACTTGGGAAGAAATTATGAGGTTTGTAATGAAATTCTGCACTCCTTTGCTAACGTGCCAAAGTAGCAAGTCGTTTAATTCTGCCTTTCTAACAGTATCAGATAATAGAAATACGTCGAAGAGCATTTTGCAGAGCATCCGTAAGACAGGAGGGTTAAACTTCCTTAGAGATCAATTGATAAAGATTTTAATTTAGGAAAATTCATGAGCAGTGACTACAGTGAAGAACTTGAAACTGGATGGAATAATTCCAGTTCAGATCAGAATGAACAGCATATAATGCAACATTTGAAGAGGTATTTTACATGTGTGCTTGTGTGATTCCTGCACTGTTTTTTTGAACACAAGGTACATTATCATGCCCTTCATATGTATAGACATGGCTATCCCACAAATATATCCTTGGTCTATTAGGTGTGCCATAAATCATCTTTAAAATCAGGTATAAATGTAGTTTCTGCCAAGTTAAATGCTATACATTGTTAAGAGATAGTCATATACACATTTATGTGTGCTGTCTTTACAATCATACCACAATTTTCTCCACGTGAGAAAGAAAGATTTCTAAAATAAACCTTTAAAATTTTGTTTAACATTTATTTATTTTTGAGAGACAGAGAGAGACTGAACATGAGCAGGGGAGGGGCAGAGAGAGAGAGGAAGGCACAGAATCAGAAGCAGACTCCAGTCTCTGAGCTGTCAGCACAGAGCCAGATGCGGGGCTCGAACTCATGAACTGTGAGATCATGACCTGAGCTGAAGTCAGACACTTAACTTACTGAGTCACCCAGGTGCCCCTAGAATAAACCTTTAGATGCAATTGTATATACAACTTACCCTTGAACAACCTAAGGGTTAGGAACACGGACCCCTGAACAGTCAAAAATAATAACCTATTGTTGACAGGAAGCCTTATCGATAACATAAATAGTCAATGTATTTCTATGTTATGTGTATTATATACTATATTCTTACAATGAAGTAAGCTAGAAAAAAGAAAATGGTATTAAGAAACTCATAAGGAAGAGAAAATACATTTACAGTACTTTACTGTATTTATGAAAACAACCCACATTAAGTGGACCTACAGAATTCAAATCCATGTTGCTGAAGTGTCAAGTGTACTCAAAATAGATTGCCATATATTCTAAATAGATCGAGAACAATGAACTGGAAGTCTCGTTCTATTGTATCCCTTACTATCTAAACCTAAACTGAACTACATTGCCAGATAGAACTGCTCTAAGACGGTTGATAAATTCTAATTAGATTAAGTTGTATTGTAGTTCACTCCATGAACTTTTGTCTTTGGCATTTCCTTTTTCTTACCAATGCTATCTGGCAACTGACTTCACCACCACTGCAATGAAATTGCTTTGCCAATAGGCTTCAGCTTGCTGTTTCATTAATATTTTCTAGTCTTTTCCAGTCCAGATTATATATATTTGTGACCTTTGCAGAATTTGATGCTCTGGAATAGTGTAAAGTATCTCCCTTGAATCCTTTGACCCCATCTTGCTCCACATTTCTTCTCACCTCTGCTGCCACTTCATCCATCACTTGAGCTCCAACTTTACCTCCCTGAAATTCTTCTCTCATTTCTTAGCATTCTCTTGAAGAGCTCATCCTTATGTGCTTTCTGTTGTATGCTCATAACTGTCATCATTATCATCTCTGCATTGATCACTGTCTTGGGAGCTAGAGCCAGATATCGGCCATCTTCTGTACTTTGTCCGGCTGAATTCTCAAACAGGCATGTTCCAAACAAGCCACACCATCCCTCACTGTACAAAACATGCACCTCCCTGCGGCCCACACAGGATGAATTGTGCTGCTGTTCACCTCTTTATCCAAGTGAGAAATCACCCCTCCTTTCAAGCACTTGAATATATTCTACTAATGTATAAGCTCTGTGCCACCTTGGTCAGTACAGGGACCTGAATTTCCTCAGACTTTCATCTTTGCTTAAACTTTCTCAGAACATAATCTCTCGCCAACTGGTTTTTAAGGAATCTTTGCTTCTTTCCAATATGTTCTACAACATTCTAGCAGCCAGTTTAAGAAATGAGCATTTCTGTAAAATGCTCTATTTTGGGGATGCCTGGGTGGCTCAGTCGGTTGAGCGTCTGACTTCAGCTCAGGTCATGATCTCACGGTCCATGAGTTTAAGCTCCATGTCGGGCTCTGTGCTGGCGGCTCGGAGCATGGAGCCTGCTTTGGATTCTGTTTCTCCCTCTCTGCCCCTCCCCCACTCGAGCTCTATCTCTGTCTCAAAAATAAACATTAAATTAAAAAAAAATTAATTAATTAAATGCTCTATTTTTTACATGTCTCTCTAAGTTGGGTGTTCTTGTTTGTATTTTCTGTGGCCTACCATGTCTTCTGCTTCCATAATCTTCTACATTTACTTTGCCTATCAGAGGAGGAATGTATACTTCCAGTTTAGAAACAGAATTTAACCTTGTTTCCCATTTTAAACCACCATTATTCTTCAGGTATCACATGTTCCCAGCACCACTAATGAAGGGACATTATATTTAACCATTTGAGCTCATAGTCATATGGGCTCCCTTCCACTTCAGCATTGAATTTAATCTAAAAGCATACTTAATTTGTCATGTGTGCCTTTCTGTATGAGAATATGTTAGTTAGCAGGATAGAAACGGCCTATGGAAGTTTGAGGTATCCTACAGTCCTTGTTCTATCCTAGGGCAAGTGTCAGTTTCTGAGTTAATAATTTTGTAATCTGAATACCCAGACTGAACTGTCCACAACTTTGTATGTACTTGATCCTAAAGAAATGGTAGTGAAAATCTCCTTAAAACCAGAATTCTATGTCTGTGTGTGTAGAATGTGTGTTTAAAAACTCAACTTAAACTTACTTTTCATAAATTTAATAAAATTGATTTAATAATGGAAACATGTTTCAAGAGACAACCCAATAGTGGGGGGCCTAGGTGGCTCAGTTGATTAAGCATCTGACTCTTGGTTTTGGCTCAGGTCATGATCTCATGGTTTTGTGAGTTCAAACCCCATGTTGAGCCTGCTTGGGATTCTTTCTCTCCCTCTCTCTCTGCCCCTCCCCCATTTGCATTGTCTCTGTCTCTCTCAAAGTAAATAAATATACTTTAAAAAAAATCCAAGAGTAGGAGACCAATTTTTATGACAGCGGTGAGGTATTTTTTGGTTATTCAAGTTTAAAGGGATTAATTATGTTAATTAAGTGATATTATAAATATGAGCAAATTCTCAGAAGTCTATTGAAATAAAACACCATTATTCATTGGGTAGTGTAGTCAGTAAGACATCAAGGTCACAAAATACCATTCGTTACACAGTGCTTCACTGCCCCAACGCAAAACAGTAAAATCACACTAAAGAGAGCTGATTCAGAGTGAGGGAGACATTTATCAAAAAGTAATAAAGTAATTTTAAAATATGCAATAAGTATGAAAAAATTGTCAACCATAACTGAGAAGATGAAAGTGTCTTCATGTGATATACTTTAAAAAAATGAACTAGCATTTCCTACCCTGACATTAAGTTTCTCTGAACATGAACATTTAAATAGTGTATGACATTAAAGCTATTGAAAGAATTTCTCTAAAACACATTTCCAATAAACTTGTTCAGTGTGTTTCTTGCAGGCACTTTTCCATGATTGGAAAGCCATATAAATGTATACTCCTACCCAGAACTCCTAACAATTCAGTAGGATATTTTTGAAGTGACTTTTTTCCCAGGTTGGTTATGAAATCTGCAATAAGATGGTACTCAGTTCCCCAACACCAACTAGTAACTTCTTCAGTAACAGGTTAAATGTCTAGTGAAATCATTGGGCTCATACGTTTCCTAAAGCCTATTCCTTCTCTAAAGTTCAGTGTCGGGATTTTTTTTATTTGCTTGAGACTACTATTCTGCTAACTGCACTCAGTCAGCATTGACAACGTAAAAATATTCTTCATTTAAAACAGAGATGTTCGGAATATAAACCAACATGTGCTGCTCTATGTATATTTGTATATATACTAACATGTTCTATGTGTGTTATGTTATTCACAATGATACCAAAGTATTTAATATTGACATATTGTCATAAAACTGTATAATTATAAAGTAAGACACCAGTTTTAAAAAGCCATTATTATTTTTTTCTAGTTCTACGTGTTTTTCCTTTTACATATTTTTCTACATATTTTTTCTTCTACATATATTTTTTCTTCTATATATTTTCAGCTCTACATATCTTCCTAGAATGCTTCTTTTAAAGAAAAGGATTTGGGAAACACCACTTGAAATTACAGAATGCTTTAGGGAAATAAAATCTCTCTTCCATTAAATCTTTTGAAAAAAATCTATGCATAACACTTTCCAAGCCAAGGCATGGGTTGGTTTTATTGCATTTTATGCTGTGACAAAGTACCATAATTAGCACGTTGGTGTAATTTACCACTGTTTCATTAAAGCTGATTGCCTAACTACCTGGGAAGTTAACATGGCTTCTCAAGTACTTGACCTGCGTTATTTTTCTACACTATAGCTGCTCATGGGAATCGAGCAAAAGCATTCACTGCTGCCAGAAAAGTAATCCTGGTAAAGTTTATAATACAAGGCAAATATATAGTTTTGCTCTTTGCTTCCTTAGTCTTTCCATTTTTTGGTTGGTTTGACTTTACGATGAGATTTCAAATGCCAATATGGATATCTGATTTTCAACTAAGATTTTTACCAATTGAGAAAGCTAAATCATGTTTAAGTTATGTTGCTAATCACTTCTCTTTGGAAAATCTGACTTTAAAAAGTCAAGTCCATTAGGTCAATCTCACTCTTGGCTTTCAGGGATTCTACAAATTGTGCAGGAATAGTGAAATGCATTTAAACGGCTTGAGGTAGGGATAAGGAAAAAATGTTTTAAAAAATACAAAAACTAACAAGCAAAAGTATATTAAATGCTGTCATGTCTGTACGAATAACTTCCCATCATGTCAGCAGCCACTAGCAAAGAACCCTGTGCATTTTATCCTTTATCCCTAACCACCCCACCCCAGACTATGTGACAGGACACATCGCTCAGCGTGGTACTCTTATGTTAGAGCAGTAGGATTATCTAGGAAAATCCATACTTGAATAGGACACCCAGTGTTCTATGGACCATTATAGAAGCAGTGCTTCAGATGAACTGACAGACTTGTAGATCAGCCATACAACGTGCAGGCTTGTAATAGCTTCCATACCAAAGTAGCCTACAGCAGCCTCATCTGAAATGAAAGTTTAGCAAACAGCAACAACAAAAACAAACTTGTTGTAAATTCTCCATAAGCTATTTACATTCTGACAGAAGAAGGCTGGGCTTTATTATCTTGCATAATTCCTCTGCTACAAACTGACAGTATATGCTGTACCTGAAGTAGCCATTTTATTTTCGTTGCTAAAATAAAAGTGGTTTTCTGTAGGGGACGCTGTAAGGTTAAATATGCAATGTATACCACATCTCCATATATAATTTGTAGCTATTTGCCCCATTCATAAATATGAAAATGAGCTTTTTGGATTTGGTTGTGGAGACTTTTTTTGTGTCTTAAAAATTTTTTTAATGTGTATTCATTTTTGAAAGACAGCGAGAGACAGAGCACACGCAGGGGTGGGATGGAGAGAGAGGGGGACACAGAATCCGAAGCAGGCTCCAGACTCTGAGCTGTCAGCACAGAGCCGAACGCAGGGCTCAAACTCAGGAACCACAAGATCATGACCTGAGCTGAAGTTGGACACTTAACCGACTGAGCCACCCAGGTGCCCCGTGGAGACATTTTGCATTAATATCTCATCTTTTTAGATGTTTCTGGTGCTTATGGAATCTCCTTCCTAGGCCCTTCTGTCCCTTAAACTATTCTCAATACTACATGCTCAAAAAAAAAAAAAAAAAAGGAATTCAAATGTGAAGTGGAAATTCTGATAATGTTGGTATTTCTACCATCCCCAGAAATTTCAATGTTTATGACTCAAAGGAAAAGACAGGAAAGAACATGTCTTGGAGAGGAGGATAGGGCAGTAAGGAATGCAAAGAATGACACTGAACAGCTGATAACAGTAAAAATGCAAATAATAACAGTAACTGCAATTATTATACATTTTTAGAAAAACAAAGCAATGAAAGCAAAAAAGAAAACCCAAACAGTAATCAAACCCCATCATCATGAGCTCTATGGTGTATCGTTAACATGGAAGGGAATTGCATGCAAATGCTTCAAAATAGAAAATGTAGAATACCTTTCCACTGATGATTTTTAGTTGTCAGGACAAGTGAGACCCAAGCAGCAGTCAGAATGGTCCCAGCATGCTTGTTTCCTTTTTTTGTTTGCACAGTAGCTGTCAATTCCAGCCTTGCAGGTAGTGGAACCCAGCGGGAAGAAGGGGCGGGACCCAACGATGCAGCCTGAACTGAGAGCAAATTTAAATTACTGAGCCTTTTTTTTTCCTTTTTTATTTTTCTACTCTGCGACAAACTGAAAAGATTCCAGCACGCTAATTTAACCACCCTGCTTCTTCTTCTTTGCCTTTTTTTTTCTTTTTTTTCTTTCTTTCTTTTTTTTTTTTTTTTTGTCTCCCTGCTTCCAGGATAATTAAAAGAGAAACCTGTAAAGGCAACATTCCTGTGAGCGAGTTTGTGCTGCAACGTGCTGGTAAGAAAACGAATTTAATTTTTTTATCTTTTCTTTTTTTTTTCTCCCCCCCCCCTTTTTTGGCTTTTCTTTTTTTTTAAAGAGCTGAAGGCTTTGTCTGTCTAATGCAGTCATAAGCGTGGCTTCCCTGCCGTGAGGGGTTAGCATGTAATGAAAAGGTGTAATTGCCTGATATGTGACCCTCGCGTCATACTCATAATGGGTAATAACAGCATTCCTAGATATCCTGATGATGCTTCTCTCTGCGAATTGACTGGTCACCCAGTTTTAACAAGGTTAGATTGTCGCACTATGGCAATGAGTTGTTGGTCATTTAGGGTTGACGTTTCAGTGTCCTGTCAGGGAGAATTCTTGAGTTCTCCAACTTACTCGCTTTAGGGGTGTTAGGGTTTTAATAGGTCCCTTACAGACCATAACTGTTCCGTTGTTTACTCACCAAACAGGAAGTACAATGATGAAACTTTTTTTTTAAAGTAACACTGTAATTATCCTAGACTTCCTTAGTCCAGATAATGAAACAGACACAAGTGAGTGCTGAGTAAAGTTATTTTAATCCCTTTGATCTGTAACTAGTCAGGAGTTCATTAGACAGTCAACTGTGGAAAGCCTAGATCATTTGGGGACCTTGAACTGGAGATGCCAACTTTATTCTTGAAAAGGACAAATTTTAATTCAACCCAATTAAATTCAACAAGTATTTCTATACTCTGCCTGGGACTGGTGCTGAAACTGTTCTTGCCTGTTATTCTGTTACGGGGAGAAACGGAAGCTAAATGGTATAAATTTTCAGCAACATCTCTTCTTATTACCATGAGAACTGATCAGATCACTTAAGACACATTTCAAAACATGTAACTGTTGACTATGAGATGAAGTTCCCAAGGTTAAATCTACAATCAGTGTACTCCTTTTCCTTCGACGCATGTAAATTTTATGTCAGTTGGCAACTATGGTCAGTGTATTTTTTACTGCATTTTAATATTATAGAGCAGGAAGAACACAAAGAAATCTTTCTTGCAAACAAGGTATCTCATTTGAAAATATATCCATGTGGCAAACTTTATTTGAGCATCCCCAGACTCTGCTCAGAAGCTGGAATATGCATGGACAGGTTTAGGCTTCTCAGTGAGTTGGACTGGATTGGGGGTCAAGAAACTTAGGAACAGAGATTTTCTCTTTTTTGCCTTAAAAATGCATATAAAATACCAGGGGATATTTTCTGCTGTTCTCCATTGTTATTTGTTAACTATGGTATTTTGTGTTTTGTTTTTTGTTTTTAATATAAGTAAAAAAAAGTAATATGGAGATTGTCACAGAGAGAATGCAATTGTCAAATGTCCATTAAGAACTTTTTCTAAAGAAAAACTCTTCTATGTAAGTTTGAAGATTGTATGCCATTTGCATCTGATAGAGGATATGGAATTCTATGCACTGGTAACATTTGGTCCCTAGTCTCTATAGCTATTTTATCTAATTGTGTCATTTCTACATTTAACAGCTCTGAACCATTCTGCCCCTTGGGTCCTCACTGATGCCCCCCAAATCACTTGAAATGTCTAAAAGGACCTCAGAACATTAGAGAATGTCAATTGTTAGAATAATTTCTGCCTCTTGCATCAAGAGAAGATATTATGGATTTAATAGTTCATTTTTAAAATCTGTTTTTATCTGCCAGTAACTGTCTATTAGGAACATTTCAGTTATAATTGGAATAAATTGTTGCCCGGTAACAAGCAACTAACTCTGAAGCTACTTTCCATGGAATCGGTGACTAGAAATAGCTGCAAAGAGCTGACTGCAAGTTCAACCACAGCACCGGCATTTCTTAATTTATTTTTTTATTAAAAAAAGATTCATTTCTATATAATTTTACCATTCTACTTAAATTCTTAAACTTCTTACCCAAGATGTCACCTCCATGAAAATATCTAGTTGATCAAAATCTCATATATGAAGAATAAAGGCCAAAAGACCTCTGAAAAAAATTCTTTCTGATTCAAAATAAGAATGAGAGAGGATAAGCGCTACCTCTCAGACTCTGAGTGTTAACAAGATTCCGGGCTAGCAATACCATTATATGTGGAGAACTGCTATCATCTCTTGCAGAATGTAATGTAAAATTATGGGTTTCACTGTAGGACTCTGTCATTTGAACTAGAAATCAGTCCATAATTCTATAGATTGCAGTTAAAATGATGCTTTCCCCCATTAATAAAATATTGAATAACACTGAAATTACTTTAGTTAGATGTTACCGTATCCATTTTTTTTCAATAGAAAAAGAACCAGTAATAACCCCACATCCCAATATCCAAGCATGCATAATATCAGAATGTCTTTTCTTCTTCCCTTGCTGAAGTGCTATGACATTACAATTTTAAGAGCAAAATTCTTTAACAATAGTTACGCATTTGCCATTTAGCTCTTGTGGTGTTTGGGAATAGTTTTCAGCTTGTAACTTCATGGTTGTTAAAGTAGGAAATACCTTACTGAGAGGGTAAACGTTGTTTTACATGCAGACATACAAACAGATGAGATTATATATGATGCTGGAATGAAAATATAAAGGTAATATGAAAGTACAAATAATGCTTTTTGAAAATATGACATTTGCTCAATTCATTATAAATGTTTACTAAGTATCAACTATTTAGGATCTGTGGGAAATTGAAAAATGAAACAGCCATATCTTGGTCATCAGGGGATTTACAATGTAGTAGAAGTTCAACTGGTAGACTAAAAAGTGTAATTTGATTAATTAGCTTATGACAAACTTAGCATAGTGTGAGGCTCCCGGGATCAAGAAAAATTATGACATATTGTTTCTGACCTCTTGGAACTGGCATATTATTCTCACATTTGCTTCAGTAATTTTTCTATAGGCACATATGTGTTTTCTCTTTCTTGTACTTTTTAAAAATTATTATTATTATTATTGATACAGTCTCAATATTGTATTTTTTCACTATCATAAGAAAAGAAGCAAGAAATACTAAGCTGGATATCAGGAGATATCCATCCTAATCTCTGATTACCACTGACATTGTTAATTCATCTTCTTGGGCCTCTGTCTCTTCATCTTTGCAAAGAGGAAGCGGCCCCATGGAATAGTCAAGGTTTTTGACTCTCCCTAGCTGAAGATGGGTACCTTCCAAGGAAGAGAAAGGGGATGTCGGTTTGGACAGGCACTGTGGTCAATTGGTTCAAACAAAATACAAGAGGATGATGACTTAATAAACTACCAGGCCTCACCTGTGTGTTTGTGCTGAGCGGATGTGTCGTTAGGCCAATCCCTTGATCTTGTATCCTGTTCTGACTTCACTGATGTAGTAAATGTCCACAGGACTAGAGAGATGCATTGCAACACAACAGTAAGTGCATATCAAGAATGCTGTTCTATCATCTGTTGAGATAGTTCCACGTGACCCAAGATAATAAACAGAATATCTCACTCCTTAAAACTAAGATGTATAGCAATGCTTTTTGTAAACACAGAAAAATATTCTTATGTGCACCAATCCCTAACACTTTAGAGTAATGAAATAATTCAAAAAAGTCAGTTTATAACCTATGCGTTAACTAGAATATTGTCTAATGCCTGTGACTCAAAATGTTCTAACCACATCATCTTTATCTATTCATCTACCTATGGACACTTAGGCTGCTTCTATATCTTGGCTAATGTAAATAATTCTGCAACTAACAAGAGTGCATGTATCTTTTCAAATTAGTGTTTTACATTTTCTTTGGGTAAATGCCCAATTGTGGAATTACTAGATAGTATGCTACGTTAAACTTTTTGAAGGGCCTCCATACTGTTTTCCGCAGTACCTGCACCAGTTTACATTCCCACTAATAGTGCATGAGGATTCCCACTAACAGTGCACGAAGGTTCCTTTTTCTCCACATCCTCACCAACACTTATTTCTTGTCTTTTTGATACTAGTCATTCTGAGAGCTATGAGGTGATATCTCACTGTGGTTTGGATTTGCATTTGCTTGATGAAGAGTGATGCTGAACCTCTTTCCATGTGTCTGTTGGCCATCTGTATGCTTTCTTTGGAAAAAATGGATGGATGGACCTAGAGAGGATTATACAAAGTGAAGTCAGAGAAAGATAAATACCGTATGATTTTACTTATATACAGAATCTAAAAAACAAACAAACAAAACAAAACAAAACAAAACAGAAAGAGACCCATTAACACATAGAATAAACTGGTGGTTTCTAGATGGGATGAATGAAGTTGGGGATGTGCAAAATGTGTGAAGTGGGGTAGGTGATACAGGCTTCCAAGTATGGAATGGATACATCACAGGCATGAAGGATGCAGCACAGAGAATACAGTCAAAGGCATTGTAGTAGTGCTCTATGGTGACAGATGGTAGCTACGCTTATGGCGAGCATAGCATAGTGCACAGAGTTGCCAAATCACTGTTTTACACCTGAAACGAATGTAACACTGTGAGTCAACTCGACTTCAATACACTAAAAAAGCAGAATGTAAAACAATGGGAGGGGGCTTAAAATGTAAGACATTTTTAAACAAATGACCACAAAATAATGTCCTCACAAGTCATGTTAAGTGCTGTGAAGGAAAAGTTCAAGTGCTCTGATAGAAACTATGGGGGAGACTAATTGAGATCAGCAGGCTCAGGGAATGCTGTTCTAACCCAAAAGATACATATGCTAATTCTTTCTAAAGTTAAAAAAAAAATACATGATTCTATTTCCTCATGTCTTTAGGTAGCAGAGTTAAGGAAGTTCTTTGCTTACCTGGATTATTGTAATAACTTTCTAGCTGGCTTCGAGTTCTACCACAGTCTCTTCCTAATAGGTAGTCTGAGTGGTCCATTAGAAATGTAAGTCAGGGGCGCCTGGGTGACTCAGCTGGTTAAGTATCCGACTTCGGCTCAGGTCATGATCTCACAGTTCGTGGGTTGGAGCCCTGCGCTGGGCTCTGTGCTGATAGCTCAGGGATTCTGTGTCTCCCTCTCTCTCTGACCCTCCCCACTCATGCTCTTGTCTCTCTCTCTCTCAAAAACAAATAAACATTTAAAAAATTTTGGGGTATATAAAAAGTTTTTAAAAAAATGTAAGTCACATGATGTTACTCCTCTGTTCAAGACCCTGCAATAGAGATGCCTTAGAAACTTGTAACATTGGTTTCCAAGAAGGGAAACTGGATGCTGGGGGCATAGGCACAAAAGGAAGACTTGCATTAACTATATACCCTTTTACACCTTTTGAATTTTTATGTCATATTCATATACTTCAAATTTGACTAAGAAGGTAGGCTGTATAATTTGTCATTTAAACCTGGACACTTTTGATAGTGAAAGGGGATAATATTAATAATCACTGTGGAACAACCACATAAAATGGAGTTGTCTGGGGCCAACAAAGATAACATAACCCTGCACATCTCCCTGACTCTTGCTTCTCACATCTGTAATATTCTCACATCCCCTAATATTTTAGACAGGTTCATGTACTTATACACACACAGAGCATATGAGGTCTACTCCTACTGCAGGACCTTTGCACCTGATCTTCTCTAAGCCTGGATCATTCTCCTTCTATATATCCATATCCATTGTTTATTCACTTCCTTCATGTTTTGCCCAAATATCACCTTCTCTGACCACTCTTTTTGTAAGTACAAATTACGCTAATGATTCTTTTTATCATCTTTCACAGCTTGCTTTCCAAAGAAGTTATCATTTCTTTTATAGTGTATCATATAGTTTGTAATTTGTTTACTGTTGAACTTTCTCCATCAAAGTAGATGTTTCATGAGGGCAGACATTTTGGTCTATTTTGTTTACTGCTGAATCCCTAGCCACTAGATATACTTAGCACATAGCAGGTGTTCATTAAATACTTATTTAATGAATGTTGGATGTCAGTATCATCCTAATCAGTGGACTTCAGGCTGTGCTCTGGGCTGGACTCCAGAATTGGGTCTCAGTGCAGAAGGCAGGAGATTGGCTCAAAAGTGTGAGGAATAGAGTCAGGGAGGCTCAGAAAGAGAGATCCAGAAACAGAGAGAGCCAAAAAGTAAAATAGAATATCCAAATAAGTATCAAATTCAAGAACTCAGATGAAGACACCAAGAAGAGTGGAGACATAAGGCATCATTGGAGATGATGAGACATAACTGGTGGGTTCAATGGCAAGTAGGGGCAGTAGTAAACAGTCCTCCGGTGGTTTGTATATGTGCAGAATCTACTGGAATGTGGGCCAGGTCATCTGAAATAAGGTAGTTCTTTCTTACAAGGTAATTGAGGCTTTGCTAGGATCCCTACAAGACTTTTTTAAGGAACTGTAGCTGATCTGAGTAACAATGAACTGATCTAATGAGTGATAATTATCCAAAAGAAAGCAAGGTTCAAAGGAACTGGGAAACATTTAACTAAAGTTGTTTTTATACGCACAACATGCAATATGAAATTTTCTGTGTACTTTATTTTTAATGTTTATTTATTTATTTTTGAGAGGCGGTGGGGGGAGAGGGAGAGCCAGAGAAAGAGGGAAAGAGAGAATCCTAAGCAGGATCCATGTTGTCAGCGTGGAGCCCAATGCAGGGCTTGAACTCACGAACCATGAAATCATGACCTGAGCAGAAATCAAGAGTTGGTCACTTAAGCCACTGAGCCACCCAGGTGCCCCTCTATGTACTTTTTAAAGTAGCACTTGAGTAGTACAAATAGCATTTCTTAGAATCTATGAGTTATAGGATGATGTAAGCAGGCCACAGAGAAGTGGACAAAACAAGCTCTCTTGTTTAACTCCACAATATTTATATATGAATATACATATTAATATGCATATTAAATCAGCCCCATATTCTATAGATGATATTATAGGGAGATAACGCTCTCTGCATATTCTTCATCTTAAAGGTTCTTACAAGAACATAACGATGTGATGGCATGCTTTTCTGGTAAAGACCTACTTTGAAGATGGCACTATTTTCTGAGTATTTCTCTTATACTAGGCATATCTGTTATATTGCTGACCTAGTCAATTGAGGGGTTGGGGATGAATCCCAAAAACCCTGCCTTCATTTTGAAAGATAGTTAATTAATTCTTTATAATGTATAAATTAATATACAATTAAATTAATTATAATTTGCATACAATGTATAGTTGCATACAAATTATGTATGTAATATATAATTACATATAATATATTGTGTGTGTTTATTATTAATGTATAATTTACATACAATAGACTGCGCCCATGTTAAGTGTGCAGTTTGAAGAGGTTTTGACCAAAGTATTCACCTGTGAAACCAGCACAGCAATTAAGATAGTACAGGGTATTTCCATACATACAAAATTTCCTTGTCCCTTTGTAGTCAATTCTATTCTCCACACATAGCCTTTAGGCAACCACTGGTTTGTTCGCGGTCACTACAGGTTAATTTACATTTTATAAATTGTATGTAAATGGCATCATACAGCGTGTACTCTTGTGTCTGGCTTAGTTTCATTCAGCATAATGCCTTTAAATTCATACATATTGGTATGTGCATCAGTAGATTTTTTTCAGTGTCTTTATTTTGCAAGAGAAAGAAAGAAAGCACAAGTGGGGGAGGGGCAGAAAGAGAGACTCAGAAGCAGGCTCTGCGCCGTCAGTACAGAGCCCCATGCAGGACTCGAACTCGTGAGATCATAACGTGAGCTGAAATCAAGAGTTAGATGCTTAAGTGACTGAGCCACCCAGGTGCCCCACATCAGTAGATTTTTTTATTGCTGCAGTGTATGATTATGCCATATTTTGTTTCTCCATTCACCTGTTGATAGACATTTGGGCAGTTTCCATTTGGAAGCTATTACGAACACAGCTGTATGAACATCCACCTACAAGTCTTTATGTGGCCATAGGAGTTCTTTTCACTCAGGTAAATAGATAAAAGTGAGAATTCTGGGTCTTATGATAGGCGTATATTTAACTTTATAAGGAGAAACCAAGCATTTTTCCGAAGTGTTGTAAAATGTTATGCTTTGACCAGCAGTATACCAGGATTCTAGTAGCTAAATATCTTTGCCAACAGTTGATATTGCCAATCTTTCCCATTTTAGCCATTCTAGTGCGTACGTGGTGCTATCTCACTATGGTTTTAATCAGTATCCCCTGAGAAATTATGACGATGAGCATCTTTTTATATGCTCACTGCCTTATTGTGAGGTGTCTGTTCAAATCTTTTGTTCATTTTTTATCCATTTTTCTCTTAATATTTAGTTGTAGGAGTTCCTTTCATATTTTGGAGAGAAGTCTTTTTCAAATATCTGTACGGAGACTATTTCCTCCCAGTCTGTGACTTTTCTTTTTGTGTCTTTCAGAGCACCTGGGTGGCTCAGTCAGTTAAGTCCGACTCTTGATTTTGACTTAGGTCATGATCTCACAATTCATGAGATCGAGCTCCTTGTTGGGCTCCACACTTGGAATTCTCTCTCTCTCTCAAAATAAATAAGTAAACGTTATAAATGTTGTATCTTTCAAGGAGTAACACTTTTTAAATTTGGATTAACCCTAATTAAACATACCATATAATCAGTGTATGAATTTTTTTTCTTCTATGGTTCATACGTTCTGTGTTCTAAGATATCACCTATTAGAAAGTGACAAAGATTTTTCTTCTGTTTTCCCCTATAAGTTTTATAATTTCAATTTTCATATATAGATCTTTGATCCATTTTAATTTTTATGTTTGGTATGAAGTAAAAAAATCAAGGTTCACCTTTTTTATGGATATCTAAATGCTCCAACCAACACCATTATTGAAAAACTCTTTCTCCCATTTAAATTACCTTGAACCATTTGCCAAAAATCAATCGTTGTTTTCTGGAATCTCTATTGAGTTATATAATCTATGCTTTTAGCAATTCCACACTGTAGAGATTACCCTGGCTTCATAGTAAGTCTTGAAAACAGGTAGTATAAGTTCTTTTTCAAAATTACTTTGGCTACTCTAAGTTGTTTTCATTTTCATATATTTTTAGGATTAGCTTGTAAATTTTTGCCTCAAAAAGCCTGCTGAAATGTTTATTAGAGTTGTATTTGATATATAGTTCAATTCGTAGAGCTGACATTTTAACTACCTTGAGTCTCCATCCATAAACATTTATTTAGTTATTCTTTAGTTTCAGCAATGGATTGTAGTTTGTGTAAACAAGTATATTACCATATTTGTTAAATTTATGAATTAAGTATACAAATATACAATGCATTTGGATGTTACTGAAGTGGAATTGTATTTTTTTATTTCATTTTCCAACTTCTGTTGCGGGTTTATATAAATACTTGTGGCTTTTGTATACTCACCTCCCATAATGCTATCCTGACAAATTTACTTATTAGTTCTAGTGCATATTTTTTGCATATGTATTTCTTAGGACTTTCCAAATACAATATCAACTTTAGATCAAAACACTTCATCCTTTCAAATCTATATTTCTTTTATTCCTCATCCTAACTGATTGAAATAGCTAGGATTTCCAGTAAAACATTGAATACAAATAGTGAGAATGAACATCCTTTGCTTGTTCTCAGTCTTAGGGGAAACATTCAGTCTTTCACCACAGACTATGATTTCCATGAAGGATTTTTCAACATACCGCTTACCACATAAGGAAGTCTTCTTTTCCTTGTTTGCTGAAAGTCTTAACAATGAAAGGGTATTGTCTTTTTATATACTGAGAACTTATTTTCTAATATTTTTATTAAGGATTTTTGTGTCTTTGTTCATGAATAAAAATATTAGAAAATAATTCTGGGCCTGGAATTTTCTTTGTGGAAGACTTTTAGTTACAAATTCAATTTTATTCATAGATGTAGAATTATTTAAATTTTCTGTTTCATCTCATGTTAAATTTGGCCAGTTGTGTTAGTCAAGGAATTTGTGTATTTTATCTGAGCTATCACAATTATAACCATAAAATGTTCATCATATTCTCATATCCTCTGAGTGTTATAGGACCAATAGTAGTATTTTGGCTTTCTTAATATTAGTAGTTAGTGTTTTCTGTTTTCTTATCAGTTCATTCATTTTCTACTTCTGCTATAGCAGATTGCCACAAACTTAGTGACTTAAACAATATAAGTTTATTACTGTATAGTTCTATATATCAGAAGCCTGACAGATCTCACTGGGCCAAAACCAAAGCATCAGCAGAGCCTCATTTGTTTCAGGAGGCTTGGCAGGTGGATCTATTTCCTCACTGGTTTGTATTTTTGGCAAAATTCAATTCCTTGCAGTTGTAGACTGAGACCCCATTCCTTTGCTGGTAATAGCTGAGGGTCATTTCCATCTTTTAAAAGTAATTTCTTGGCTTATAGACCCCTTCTATCTTTGAAGCTGGCAATGGTGGGTCAAGTCCTTTTCACACTTCAAATCTTCCTTTCTTTTTCTGTCTTGTTTCTGTAACCCAACTGAGGAAGTTTCTCCACTTGCAGAGACCCATGTGATAGCATTGGGCCCATCCAAATATTGCAGGATAATCTCCCCCATCTCAGGGCTGTACCATTAATCACATATGCAAAGTTTTTCTTGTCATCTAAGGCCACATATTTACAGGTTCCAAGGATTAGAGCATAGACATCTTTGGGAGTCCAATTTATTTCCTTCTATGCTAGAAGCATACATAATTGACTTTACTTTTTTTTTCCTTTTTCTAATATATGCCTTTAATGCTGTAAAGTTTCCCCAACCACCACATTAGCTATATTCTACAAATTTTAATTCATATTATTTTCATTATCATTCCATTCAGGATAATTTTAATTTATTTGTGATTGCTTCTTTCTCCCATGGTTTTTAAGAAGTGTGACTTAATTTCAAGAAACTTTGACTTTTTCTACATATATTGCTAGTTGTTGCTGATTTCTATTTTAATTTCATTCTAGTTAGAGAACTTACTCAACAATTTCATAATTTTTAAATTTATGTCCCAATATTTGGCTCACCTTGGTGAAAATTCCAAATGTCCATAGAAAAAAATATGTATTATGCAGTTTTTGGTGAAGTGTTCTATAACTGACAGTGAGGTTGGTAATGTCCTTCTGACCTTATATTTTCTTATTGATTTTTAATATTTTTGTCTTCTCAATTACTGATAAAGTTTCCATCCATGATTGTAGATTTGTCTATTTCTCCCACTTAGTTTCTCTTAAATTTTGATCCACATATTTTGAAGCTTTTTTATTAGCTTTATTATTTTTGATTAACTTTTCCTTTCTTCTCTTCTTTTGTGTTAATCAGATATTTCTGAAAATTTCATTTTAATTTATGTTTTGGTTTTATATTATATCTTTCTGAATTATTTTCTCATGATTTCTCAGAAATTAAAATATGCATCCTAAAGTTAATTGTAACATTCTAACAGTATATTTCCATTGACCCACTCTCTTCTGAGCTATTGTTATATAATTATATTTACATATATAATAACCTTATCAATAAATTATTTTTGGGTTTTTTTTGTATGATTTGCTTGTTTCTAGGGGTAAATTTTTGTAGGGAATTGTTTGTTTTGCTTTAAACAACCATTTCTCTTTTAAAGAAATTAAGGAAAGGAAATATGTTTCTATAACCTGAACATCTTCCTTTGCATTATTTGTAATACAATTCTGATAATAAATTTTCTCAGTTTTTATTTATCTGGAGCTGTTTTAATTTCAGTTTTATTTTTTAGGATAACTTTACTAAACATAGAATTTATTATTGACAGCTTTTTTTTTCTTTTAGAAGTTTTTGCCATTTCAATATCTTCTGGCCTCCATAGTTTATTTGAAGAAGTCAATAAATCATAGCATTCTTTACCTATTATTAATGTGTATATTTTCTCTGGCTGAGTGCAAGATTTTATTTATTATCTTTGGATATCAACAGTTTAACTACAATATATTAGGAATATTTTCTTTATTTTAATCCTGTTTGAAGTTTATTAAGTTAATTGTATCTGAATTCAACAGTTTCCATCAAATTTGGGAAAGATTATGCTATTTTTCATTCAAATAAATGTTTCCTGGTCATTTATCTCTCTCTTTTGGGAACTCCAGTTGCATGTATAAGAGCCCACCCAATATTGTCATAAACCTCTTAGACTCTATTTATTTTCCTTCAACCTTTTTTTCTCTATTTTTCTAATTGGGTAATATGTATTGGTCAATTTTCAAGTTTAATGATACCTTATTTTGCTATTTCCAATATACTATTAAGCCTATCTAGTTAATTTTTAAAGTTTATTGAGTTTTTCAGTTGTCAAATTTCTTTTCTTTTCTGTAGATTTATTTCTTTTTTGAGGTTTCTTTTCACTCACTGGCATCATACATTCTTTAATTATTTGAACATATTTGTAATCACTGCTTTAAAGCTTTTATCTCCTAAATCCAACACCTGGGACCATTGGAAGTCAATTTCTTTTGATAGTCTTTGTTTCTATTTATGGGTCACACTTTCTGTATCCTTACATGTCTAGTAATTTTTGGTTGTAAACCGGACATTAAGATAATATGTTGTTGTGATAGTGGATTTTGTAATATTCTGAGAATTGTGCTCTTTTATTTCAGTATTCAATTAATCTTTCTGAACATGAAATGCAATGTTTATCTTCTCATGTAGTATGCAACTACTGATATCTCTAGACTGTTCTTGTGAATTCCAAATGCTTTTATTAGTCTAGCTTATTGTAATTCTTCCCTGTACCTGTGTAATCTGGCAATGAAGGATTTGGGTCAAGGTTTTATTCATATTTTGGGGATCCCCTTTCTATAGCCTTTTTGCCTCTAGGAATTTTCTTCTAAATCTAGCTTGTGTGGCATATCCTTAGGATCTCACTTCTGACACTTCAAATCCCTGAGGCTTCAGCCTTCTGCTGGCTATATTTCATGCAACTAGAAAATGTATTCAGCTTAAAAAGCAGAAAAATTATATATCTCTTGCCCCATGCATCTTTTATCTTTCAAAAGTAGATTCCTCTCTGACCTCTTCCTGCTTTGTTGCCGGCCCTATAGAATTTCCCCTCACCATGCATAGTTTATCTATCAGCCAGACACTATGCATTTTTGGTTTCCTTTTTCTGCAATTATCTTGTTCTCAGAGCTTCATCTTTACATTTCCAGGTGCTTTGCCAGCCCTAAAATATAATTTCTGCAAATGTTTGACAAAGCTTTGTTTTTCCACCACCATTTTCCTCTGAATTGGGAAATACTCCCAATTCTTATACTTTGTAACTATGTTTTTCTTTTTTTTTTCAAGAATAAGTTCTTCAGTTCTTCACAGCTTTTGTACACTGTTGGACGCATCCAGTATCTTGAAATTAATGGGGTTTTTTAATGTTTTATCTAGTTTTCATCATTGTTATCTGTGGAAGGGTTGGCACAACCACTTACCTCCGCTGTCATGCCTGTAAGTTCCTTTTGTAGGCATATGAATGTATTTTCTGTGTCTGATATGTCAGAGGGACTGTTTAAAAATGAATCCAAAGAGGAAATTCTTTGACTTCTTCATGTATGCCAATTTAAACCTGCCCTGTGGTCAATACAATCTCTTATTAAATGGTTAATACATTCACAACTTACTCATTTTAAGAATTGAAAGCACTCAATTTTATAAAAAGGTATAAGGCATTCCATGAGATCTTTTTCAAGTTTAGAACAACTGACAAGATTCCAGTCCACTGATTTAACAACTTGAAGGTCTCATTGTAGATGACTATGGGACTCCAGTGATGATAGTAAGTATGTTAGGTCATATATAAGGTAGATGGTGAAATGATCAGTTGTCCATTCTTATTCTTCAACTCGGGCTTCAAACAGTGACTATCAAGTACCACTGAAAAAAACTAGGCAATCACAGTACCAATTGTTGGTTTTCTCCCCTCTCCTCCTCAAAATGCTGTTTGCAATGATAACAAGAAAATACACATGAAACAATATGCATTGGGGAGTAAGCAGTTCACCTGTGCTCATGAAGATATGTATAAAATATCCTTGACATTGCACTTTTGGGTACTACTGCGTGTTATATTAGACCCCACTGCAAAAAGATGTATGTTGAAGTCCTCATTCCCAGTACCTCACACTGTGACCTTAGTGGAAATAGAGTGATTGCGGATGGAATTGGTAAAGTTCTAGAGATCATCCAGGCATAAGGTGAGCTCCTAATCTAGTATGACTGATGTGCTTAAGAAGATAGCTATGTGAAGACAGACACACGCAGGGAGAACATCTTATGATGAGAAAGCAGATGTTATGGTCATATAGCTGCCAGCCAATGAACATCAAAGATTGCTGGCAGAACACCAAAAGGTAGAAGGAGGCAAGAAAGGATTCACTTACAGATTTCAGAGGAACATGGCCCTGCCAACACCTTGATTTTGAACTTCTAGCCTCCAGGACTGTCATATAATACATTTCTATTGTTTTAAGCCACCCAATTTGTGGTGCTTTTTTATGACAGCCTTAGGAAACCAATAAAGGTGCCATTGCTAGATATGTGATTTGTAGGTCTAAGTAAAAATAGCCATTTAATAAAGGTAGTCATTTTTCTCCTTTTTAACTCTTTTTTTAAATTTGTTAATGTTTATTTTTGAGAGGAGAGAGAAACAGAGTGAGAGCAGGGGAGGGGCAGAGAGACAGGGAGACACAGAACCCGAGGCAGTATCCAGACTCTGAGCTGTCAGCACAGACCCCAAAGCAAGGCTCAAATTCATGAACTGTGATATCATGACCTGAGCCAAAGTCAGACATTTAACTGACTGAGCCATGCAGGTGCCCCTAGGTAGTCATTTTTCTAAGGAGAAGTCTTAAGAATAAAATCCTGTTAAGGAGGGCATATGCCATAATATATTGAATAGACATTTGATTCTTCTTGCTGTCCTTGATGCTTTTATTTATTTTTGTTTATTTATTTTGAAAGAGAGAGAGAGAGAGAGCAAGCATGTGAGCAGGGGAGGGGCAGAGAGAGAGAGAGAGAGTGAGAGAGAATCCCAAGCAGCTTCCATGCAGTCAGCACAGAGCCTGACACAGGGCTTGATCTCATGAAGCAGCAGATCCTGTGAGATCGGGACCTAAGCCAAAATCAAGTTGGATCCTTAACCAACTGAGCCACCCAGGCAGCCCTGTATTGAGGCTTTTAAAATGCAATTGTTATATCCCTATGTTTATCCATCATATTTATTATGCAGCTCAAAAGGAATAATCATCAAATCATTGAAGGGAAAACTGAAGCTCCTTATGCTAAATATTTGTCCAGTCACGTAGTAAGCTATTGGAAGAGCTGGGGGGGTGGGGAGGACAAAAGAAGCATGTAATTTTTCACTCCCAGTTTATTCTCTAAACTGATCCATTAAATATCAAATATGTGATATTTGACATTGATTTTTAACAATTAAAATTTTAATATCTAAAAGAAAGTTTAAACTCTGACAAGCCATGGATTAGAGCTTAAAATTTTTTTCTCAAATACTATTTTGAATTTTGTAACAGTGCTGCTTTCTGTAAGATTCTCAAGGAAGACCTCTCTTGGAAAAATACCAGATTCTAGAGTGCAATGAAAGAGGAAGTCATAGATTATCCAGGGAAATATCCAAGAGTGAAAGGAAGCAGCATATAAAATATCACTGTAGCAAGAACAAGCATGAAAGAATAAGCTATCAGCATGACTGGAGCAGAATAACAATGAGAAGAATGGTAGGAAATCATACCCTGTGGGCAAAATTTTTCTGTAAAGAGCTATATAGTGAACATTCTAGGCTTTGCCAGCCATAATGTATATCTAATCACAACTCACCTCTGCACTGTGGATGCATGAAAGCAGCCATAAATAGTTTGTAAGTGACTAAACATGGCTATGTTCCAATAAAACTTTATGGACATTGAATTATGTAGTATGTTCACATGATGACCATTTAACAATGTAAAAATCATCCTTAGCTCATGGACTGTACAAAAACTGTAGTTTGCCACCCCTACTGGCATTATAAGAAGTGGTAAGGACTCCTGATAAAATTCTCTGCGTCAGAAGCACTCATCAGGAGGGTTTTGAACAATGGAGTGACTAGATCCAAATTGTATTTTTAAAGGATTGTTGTGGCTGCTCTGTGGAGAGTAAACTTTTGGGGGAAGACACATGGCAGAAAGGAAAATAGGTTCATCATGTAAGAGATGATGAGGCCAGGACCAGCATGTAAGTTCTAGACATGGCAAGAAAGGAGCAGCCTTAGAACTTATTCAAAAGTAGATCTGAAAGATTTCTCTGATGAGTGGGGAATGGTCTCCCCACCACAGACGTCAATAGAGAAGGTGAAGAAGAGGACCAAGATTCAGGGTCAGAATGTCCAAAGTCATATTAAAAAAAAAAAAAATGGTTCGGGAGCTTTCATATTGGAAAGGAGACTTAATAGCTATATCTTGAACACTCCCTATAGTTACATTTCTTCAGGACTTTTCTGTGAACATGTCATGACTTTCCCCCACATCTCTCTGATTTGGGTAGGGCAGTTATTGTCATACCCACTCTAAAAATTAAGCAGCTGGACATAGGGATTACAGAACTTGCTGAGAAGCATGCATTGGGTGCCTGGTGATATAATCCTATAGGTCCCATGTTCTCTGACACATTGACCTGGATCGTTTATACTCCACCAGCCTACCTGTGCCTCACCCAGATGGATGTAGATGTGCAAACAAGGCAACAGCACTGAATTATCAATGTTTCAAGTCAATTATTGGCAGAATTATTCAATCTCTTGTGGTTGGCCACTCTGAGGGGAAAAAAAAAACAGTAGAAAAGTAATTTTCTTTTCTGCCTCCAGATCAACTTTTCAGGGTGGCATCATTATCTGGAAGAAACAAAGATTTAATTACATGATTTTTGAGGGCCTCCTTCTGGGGGAACAGCCGTAATTCAATCTATTGCTGGAAAAAGAATGAAGAACCCATTGTACTATTCTTAAATATTTTGCCTCTAACTCATATACTCAATAAACATTGTCCACATAGATAATTTTAGGCTGGCAAAGAATGTTCCTGATTACTTGTTAGTAATTTTTTTCAGACCTTGTCAGTATTTTTTAATGCATAGAAAGGCTTAACATTTAAATAATGAACCCTTATACTCCCAATTTTGAGCAACTAAGATCAGGGAGCTCATTTTTATTCAAGCAGGCAGACATTTCTTCCTTTTCTTCTGTGGCATATTCCCCCTTTTAACCTGTTTGCTCTTTCTTTCATAGTGGTTGATAACAATTCCTTTTTCTTTTGTAACCTATTGCTTCTGAATCACTTTGGCAACTGTTTCAACGACAGTTTGAGGCTTTCCAATATCGACACTGCTGGGTTTTCATACTTTCTTGAATAGCTATTCCAAGGCAGAGAATTGGTTAGCAGAGTTCAGTAAGAAGCAATTGAAAAATAACTTGGGAAATTTTCTCAAACTCAAGAATGCTCTTGGCAAAATCCCATGATCTCATCTTGTTTCAATGTCGTGCCATTCATGTTTATAAAGTAAGATTGTTTTTTATCACCCTACAGCTCTACTTTCTGATCTAACTTTAATCAAACAGCCCTTCCCCACTGCCTCACCTCTCTCCATGTAGGTCACTCAGAGAAGATGTTGATTCCCTATTAGTCAATAATGGCAGGAATTATTCAACTTTGGGGTTACTATCAAGAAGATATTTGAAAAGTAAGTGTGATACTGATACCAAGGGCTAGCTGAGTGTAGAAGTAGTCACTTATTACCAAGTTAAGAACATTAACAGAGTTATGATATCTATAAACATCTACTCTGGGAAAGAGGGATTAGTTCCAGAAACCGGAAGCGGGATTATCAATCAATCCCATTTTTCTGGCATTCCAACATCAATATTTGAATGGGTATCTGTGCTCTTTGTCCTACTACCAATGTCCAAACCCTAAAGATTTTTACAGTAAGTAAAATTTTGCACTAAATATGTTTGCTAGCATGCAAGTGTTGGAAAAGAAAAGCATCAAATGCTCTAATAGATAACCACCTGCCTGATGGGAAAATATAAATGTATTACTCATCAGAGCATTCATGATTATAAAATGTTTTTGAAAATGAAATCTTTGGATTTTCTTAAATCACACTGTTTTTACTTTTTTTTCAGAGCTATGCTTTTCTATATTCCCTATGTTCTTGATTATGAGATTAGTAATCTGCCAACATTGTCCCCACTTTGGTCTTTAATGCTCAGGTTCTCTTAGACCATGTTAAAAGCCCAAAATATGTCCCTATATGTGTTCTTAGATAAGGGATTTTAACTGTTCTTCCTTTTGGATGCCCCATTTGGTGACCTATATATATAGGTCATATATATATTATGTATTCCTTTAGCAGATTAGGAATATTGTGAGGACAAATAATGTAATTGAAATTATTCCCACACACAAAATGGAGACATTCCAGAAACTTAGGTAATTTTTTTACAATATATCATTTTTATTTAATTTTCATAAGCCAACTGAAATATCTGCACAAATGCAGGAAATTGGAGAGATAAGCAATTCAAAATAGTTAGCCTTCATGCTATACTTGAAAAGGAGAATTTATGCTATGAATCAAGCCATAGGGTTGAGAACAATGGCCACTCCATACTCTTAGGTCAGCCCCCTTATTGAGCATTTCCACAGTATATCCCATTATATTGAAGAAAAAAAGCACAAATCTAATGTATTTAAAAATAAGGTTGTTGATCCAGTCACTGTGCTACTTGGTATTTGCCCAAAGGAGCTAAGAACTTAGGTCCACATGAAAACCTGACACGATGTTTATAGCAGCTTTACTCATAATTGCCAATACTTGCAAGCAACTAAGATGCCCTTCAGCAGGTGAATGGATAAATAAAATATGGTACATGTCTTCTGCCCATCCAGATGGCAAACAGACATATGAAAAGATGCTCAACATCACTCATCATCAGGGAAATACAAACCAAAACCACACTGAGATACCACCTCACACAAGTCAGGGTGGATAAAATGAGCAACTCAGGAAACAACAAATGTGGGCACAGATATGGAGAAAGGAAACCCTCTTGCACTGCTGGTGGGAATGCAAACTGGTGCAGCCACTCTGGAAAACGGTGTGGAGGTTCCTCAAAAAATTAAAAATAGAATTACCCTACGACACATCAATAGCACTACTAGGATTTATCCAAAGGTTACAGAGTGCTAACTCATAGGGGCACATGTACCCCAATGTTTATCACAGCGCTATCAACAATTGCTAAATTATTAAAAGAGCCCAAATGTCCATCAACTGATGAATGTAAAGAAGAAATGGTATATATATAATGGAATACTACTCAGTGATGTAAAATAAAATCTTGCCATTTACAACAACATGGATGGAACTGGAGGGTATAATGCTAAGTGAAATAAGTCAGTCAGAGAAGATTTGGATATCATATGTTTTCACTGATATGTGTGGAATTTGAGAAACGTAACAGAAGACCATGGGGGAAGGGAAGGAAAAAAAATAGTTACAAACAGAGAGGGAGGCAAATCATAAGAGACTCTTAAATACAGAGAACTAACTGAAGGTTGATGAGGGGGGTGGAGAGGAGGAGAAATGGGTGATGGGCACTGAGGATGGACTTGTTGGGATGAGTACTGGATGTTGTATGTAAGTGATGAATCACGGGAATCTACACCTGAAGCCAAGAGTACACTGTATACACTGTATCTTAGTTAACTTGACAATAAATTATATTAAAAAAATAAAAATAAAAAAATAAACTATGGTACGCCAAAACAATGTAATATTTTTCAGCACTAAAAGAAATGAGCTACTAATCCATGAAAAGAATGGAAGAAACTTAAGTGCATATTCCTAAGTGAAAGAGGCCAAATTGCAAAGGTTACATACTGTATGATTCCAACTGTATGACTTTCTGGAAAAGGCAAAACTATAAAGACAGTAAAAATATCAATGGTTGCCAGTGGTTAGGGGGGAAGGGATGAATAGGCAGAGCACAGAGGATTTCAAGGGCAGTGAAACTACTCTGCATAACACTATAATGGTAGCTCCATGCCATTATATGGTTGTCTAACCCCATAGAATGTCCAACACCAAGAGTGAACCCTAGTGTAAACTGTGGACTTTGGGTGATGCTGATGCATCAGTATGCATTCATCATTTGTAACAAACGTACCACCTGGTGGGGGATGTTGACAATGGGGTAGGCTGTGTGTTGGGGTGGGGGGCAGTTACAGTGATTATATGGGAAATTGTGGTTTCTTCCTCTCAACTTCTTAGCAAACCTAAAACCACTCTAAAAAAAATTAAGCCTTTTTTTTCAATAAGTTATTGTAGATCATGGACAACTAAAATTACAACTCTGTCTACCCTATATTGCTGCTACCTTTGATTCAGAGAGTTTTTGTGAGATTACTGTGATATAATGGGTGAGCCCCCAAATGTTTCATCTCTCGGGTCTGCCAAAGTCATATCCATAGCTAAGTAGGTAGAGAAAATGGAAATATCTGTTGGATATTCAGACATCCAAATTTTTGGAGATAATTTTTTCTTAATTAAAAACACTGTCAATCACATTTGCATACCCTTACCCCTGTCCTTATCCTTTTGATTCAGCCATTTTCTAGGCAGAAGATGATCATTATGTAATATCCCTAAAAATTAAATATGATTAACAGACCCATAGCCTGCCTTTGTATGGTCCATGGGCTAAGAATGTTTTTACATTTTTAAGGGTTGTAAAACAAAATGAACAAAAAAGCAAGGAAGGAAGGGAAGAAAGGAAGGAGGGAGGGAGGGAAGGAAGAGGAGAGAGAAAGAGAGAAATAGGAGATAGAAACTGTGTGTAACCTTGCAACACTTAAAATTGTTATAAACTGGGTCTTAATAGAAAAAAAATTTGCCAACCCCTGAACTATAGGATTTACAATATTTTATTTTTTTTAATTTTTTAATGATTTTTTTTGAGAGAGAGAGAGAGAGAGAGAAAGTGAGCCAGGGAGGGGCAGAGAGAGAGAGGGAGACACAGAATCTGAAGCAGGCTCCAGCCCACAAACCATTAGATCATGACCTGAGCCAAAGTCAGATGCTCAACCGACTGAACCACCCAGGCACCCCAGGATTTACAATATTTTAAACAGCATAACAGAATATTTACATTCCTCATATTATTTTAGAAAGAATATCAATAACTGCTACCCAGGGAAAATAGATCCTTCACATAATGTGGCAGGTTATTTATTTCTGCCCTGACAATATCAGTAATACAATTTAATGCTACAGACAAGAGTCCTTCAGAAGTTGTTTTGATCTTCTTATGGTTGAGTCACTGCCAAACATCAATTAAAAATTTCACTCAGATACGAGTTTCCATACGAGCAGTTTTCTTACACACCCTTTAAGGAAAAAGATGGCCATCCGCTTTTCTGTCTTTTGTCTGATAGAAGATTGCGTTCTGCAGCAGGTAAATTGCATTTGTCAGCAGGTGAGCCAAGACTTCGATGGGAAAAACTGTAGACCCTGCTGCTATTTGGTTCTCAATCACCTTATGGGTTTTCACCCACTAAAAGAAATCTTTGGCCAATATGAGGCTGTTTTGATTTATTGAAGCCTACCGCCCCAGTTATACTTCTTCATTATAAACTACATTAACAGTACACATTTTGTGCCTACCAGGATTCAAACAATTCCCAGAGAATGCCCAATTTAGAAGGAAGGGCCTAATGTATACGTTTCTCTTTATAGCAACTGAGGTGTTATTACTACATTTAATTTTAGAGTAGGGAAAACAATCAGTTATAGAAGACAAGGGCCTCTCTAAATTAGCCCAAATCCAAAAACAGAGTTATCTAGTAATTAGAGGAATCTAATTCCTATATCATGAATACAGTCCATGAGAGAGAATTCTAAATAAATTATTAAATCAGAAAGACAGAAGTGGCTGCCATTCAGGGACTATGGCCATAAGACGTCAGTAACCATGAACACAATTGACCATGCCTTTCTTTAGCCCCAGACATTTCTGGAAACAGACCTCTATTATTTCTGGCTGGAACAATTTCAGCTTTAAAAGCATTCACAGTAAATTACTGGCAGCAACTGAATATTTTATCTAGTTTGGGAGCAGTAAGAGGGTAAAAGCACAAAGAACAGGTTAAAGTAATTGTTTTTGTTTGGTGTGGTTTGGTAAAACTGGAAGGGGTTCTTAATCTTTCTTTTGTTCCTGCTCACTGCCCTGTGACTCCTGCCCCTCTATTGGCAAAGCACTTGTGAAGCCCTGAATTTTTGCATAACTTTCTTTCTCTTCAAGCAAGGACTCCTCTCACATTCTGAAATGGATGGAGAGGTAAAGAGATGCCCTCTCTTACTTTTCCCTCAATCTTTATCTAGATTATTTCTAAACTGCATAAATTTATGGTGGGAATGTATCATGATGACTTTACTAACTTGTCTGTAAATCTCATCACCAAAAAAAGGCAAAGCCCTCTTGTTCTAAAGTATGATCTACTTGGAAGTTGTGATTAAGAACATGATATGTGAAACCAGACAGATCCTATCTTAAAGTTCTAGATCTTACAGGGGACCTTAGGGAAGGTATTTATTATCTCCAAGCTTCAATTTATTCATTTGGAAAATGGGAATATTAATGCCTTCCTCAGTGACTCACTATGTGAAATAAATGACATAATCTAATGGTTTCTTAATAAATTATTGATTATTATTATTCTTCACAATTTAACCCTGTACACCTTTTCGTGTGCAAAGAAAGTATAGCTGTGCATTAAATATCTTAAGCAAGCATTATCAAGTTTGACCTATAAGTTTACCCTAGTTCCAAAAGCTCACCTATTTCTGGTGCCTAGAATCTTTGTGGACTCTGGACCTTGTCTACTCTATGGAACTCGAATTCCCAGTTCTTTCTCTGCTAAATAGTTCAATGGTGTTTAATCTATTTAGAAATAAAACTTTTCCAAATGAAATCATGCATGCACTCCCCATATATAAAATAGCCAAAGGAGAAGTCACGCTAGTTTCCACAGAAGCGGAGCCCAAAGTTTTACCTTCCAGGCCTCTGAATAATGTCGAAGGACCCCAGACTTCATTGACCCCTTAGGAAAACCACTAGCGGATCTCCCAGAACCTGGTTCAGTGTCCAGGTGCCTGGAGAACCAGCTCTCCCATTGTGTAACTCCACTCCTGTCCCTACACATGGACACCTACAACCCAAGCTCTGTTAACCCAGCCTTTTGCTCCCTCAGTTTGAGGTTAAGTTAGAACCATTTTGGGATGTAGTTTTTTGGAATCACTGGAGGTTTGGATGAGATATTCATATTTTAACAAGCTTCCCAAGTGGATAGAGACACTGCCTCATTGAGAACACTGCTAAAAAGACAAAATGCTCCTAATTCCTAACTCCCAAATTGAAGGGAACAAACTCACTCTCTCACTCAAGCATTTGAGGATGGCTGTTTAACACCTGCTTTTGAAAATGAGAATCAGAAAGAATAACTAAAAACCTTTATATTTTATTTACTTTATTTTTATATAAATTTTTTAAGTTTATTTATTTTCAGAGAGAGAGAAAGAGAGACAGAGACAGCACAAGTCCAGGAGGGGCAGAGAGAGAGAGAGAGAGAGTGTGTGTGTGTGTGTGTGTGTGTGTCTGAGAGAGAGAGAGAGAGAGAGAGAGAGAGAGAGAGAGAGAGAATCCCAAGCAGGCTCTGTACTGTCAGCACAGAGCCTGATACAGGGCTCAGTCTCACAATTAATGAGATCATGACCTCAGCCAAAATCAAGATTGAGACGCTTAACTGACTGAGCCACCTAGGTACCCCAAAAATCTGTATGTTTTATAGAAAACTCAAAGTGAAAAAAGAATCATCTACATTTCAGTAAATCGTCCTTTTTGAGAACTGTTTTCTAAACACTCCATTACTTATTTTTCATCTCAAACATAATTCATGTTTTTGTTACTGTTGTTTACACTTTGATGTTATTCATATGATAAGGAATCTTAGTGTATTTTGAAAGGAGGAATATTTAAATGTGCTACTTTTCTTTGGGTCCTTATTGTTAAATTTAAACACCTGCCTCCTTAGATAGTCTTCCCTTGACCACTGAACTCATAGTGGTGAACAAGTCATTTTCCTTGACATCAAACTTTTAATTTTCTCTGTATCACTTTTTTCTATATATTTACATGTTTATTTATTTATAAACTTAATTACTTATCTGTTTGTTAATTCTTTACATTAATAGAATTTGCTCCATGAGCACAGGGACTTGATCTTCCATCGAGGGCCTGGCCATTTTTGCTTGTAATAAATATTATTGAATGAAGAATGAATGAATGCACTAGTTAAGTGAACCCTTGCTTTGAACTACCATAAAGAGAATTCTTTGGGGTGAGGAAAGTATGACAAAGGAGAAATTCTCTTGGCAACAATTTAACTCCAGAGCTAAGGTAATCAGATTCTCCATTTTCATTCTCCATTTCCCCCTTTTGAGTTGGGCTATTTCATTATATTATATTTTATTTTATTTTACTTTATTTTATTTTATTTTATTATTTTATCGAGAGAGAGAGAGCAGGAGAGAGGGGCAAAGAGGGAGAGAGAGAATCTTGAGCAGGCTCCATGCTCAGTGTGGAGCCCAATTTAGGGCTCAATCCCATAACCCTGGGATTATGACCTGAGCTGAAATCAAGAGTCAAATGCCCAATGGTCTGAGCCACCTAGGTGCCCCAAGCTGGGTCACTTTAGACTTGAAGATATCATCCCAGTCACAGACTGTCTGAAAGGACTAGAAGTTTAGCCAGCACCTTTGCTATTTAGGTTACATATGATATTATTGGAAAATTTGTAATTGGTGCAGCAAGACTTGGGAAGATGAGGGAGAAAGGAAACAAGATCATTCCTTTGTTTTCAGAGCATGAGATTTTGTGTGATGATTTTTTTCCCTTTTAATTGTTGACTCAATTTTGTAGTATGGGGGAAATCATGCAAATGTTATGCTTCATTTTCTTTCTAATAACTCAAAATAATTATTCACTGACTGAAACACAGGCTTAGCAGTACATGAAATAATACGAAATCAGGTCTCATTGCATATGTAGAAGGTCCAATTTAGGCAAAAGTTATTTCTGGCAATGCATAAGTCTGAATCCTCAATGGCCATGTTTTGGATGTTCTTAAACTTATTAATGTTAAGAATCATTTTCATATCTTTTAAAGCAGAGATAGGAGTTAGCATTATAGGATTCCTAAAAGTAGGTGAACGATATTGATTTGCACATATACTCACTGTCTCTGAAAAAGAATTGCGAGTGGTTTGCATAGTAATTGTCTATGAGGAAATGATCCCATTTTGGAAATGGTTGGTTATATTCAAACCTTTCATTGAATGGGGAAAAATTCTGTTTAGGAGGATAATTGTTTCAAAATATCCCAATGCATATTGTACTTTTTTAACATTATAAATTATTGCCAATACACTAAGCATATAAAGTGTATGTTATAATTAATGTTCAATGACAGATTTATAAAAACCACTCAAGTTAAAATATGAAAAAACTTGGTTAAAAAGCTATAGTTCATAAAATTAGTGCTCAGCTAAATGTTAATAGGTGTTGGGTCAAATCAATTTAAGGAACTCTGGGTTAAACAGTGTTAAAAAGGTTACTTTACTGTAGGACTTCATGCAAACTTAAATATGCTAATGGGCATCGTGAATATTCAAGCTAAGTATAAAGTTTGCATGATTTACCAAATTTGTACCAAAGGCAACAGTGAGGTTTTTTCTGTATTTTATGATGTTTTGACATCTTGGGGGGCCTTGCTAATCTTTGACAGACTACTCCTCCCTGGACTAGCTAATTTCTAAAGACAGTAAACTTCCCAGCTGCCTCAGCCTGTTTGGGCTGCTATTAAAAGTGCCACAGACCAGGTGGCTTCTAATCAACAGAAATTCATTGCTCATCATTCTGAAGTCTGGAAAATTCAAGATGAAGGCATGAGAATGGTCCTGTTCTAGGGGGGACCTTATTCCAGGTTCATAGCTGGCAACTTCTCCCTGTGTCCTCATGTCATAGAAGGAAAGAAAGATCTCTCTGGAGTCTATTTTATAAGAGCACTAGTCCCATTCATATGGGCTCCAATCACGTGACCTAAGATTCTCCCAAAGACCCCACTTCCCAATACCATCACATTAGGGGTTAGGATTACATAGTAATTTGGAGGGAAGAAACATTCAGGCCTACCTGTGAACATGTCTTTCATGTGCAAACATATCCATTGTCCACATTCCAGCCACCTGATTTTTCTAACTCACACACCAGACCAATATTTCCCCTGCCCCAGATCACCCTAGGGCCAGCTAGTGGAAAACTAAGGACCACCTCTATAGCCTGGGGCCTGCGGAAATTATTCAAACTATCCGATCCTAAGGCTGTAGTAATGCTTAACCTGCCCGACATCCTTCTTTCCCTGGAAAACACTATGAAGGCTTTGGATGATGCATTCCTCTCCTGCCTCTGGACCAAACCTGTGCTTCCCCATGTAGCCCGGCAGGACCTGGTAGGCTCTCTTCTCTCAGAAACTCCTATGGCATTGACCTCTGTGTGTCATCACTCCATCTCCCCCAAAAGTTGAAATCTCACAGGTACAATCAGGATAAACAGTGTGTTAAACAGTTTGCTTTAACACTGGTAAAGTAAAAAGGAGCATAAACTTTGGAGTCAACGTGGGTTCAAAGCAAGCCCTGCTTCAAACTACCTAAAATAAAATATCATGAGTAAACTTCCCTAAGCATCTCCCCCTCATCCATAAGATGGAAAAGAAAGTAATAATCTCCCAGAAGGTACTCTGAAAATTGAATAAGACAGGATATTTAGAACACAGTTTCTGATAAAGCTAGGAGTTCAGTGTCTAAGTATATACATAAATTCAGTATGTAAATAGAGAAATGAACACACCAAAGAGCAAGGAATGTTTCATATTAGTCATTTATCATCTTTGAGATACAAAAAAGTCATATTTTTTTGCCCTTAAATAAAATCAACCAGTTTTTAAAAGACAACTTTAAGATTGCTATCTGTGTCTTTGGCTTTGCTTAGCTTGGTAGTGGGATGCAACAGAAGTCAGGCCTTTTTAAGATCAATTTCATTTTTTTATACATTCCATCGACTAGGCTAGTCTCCAGGCCTGTGTTTGTTCACTGAAAGGAGGACCCCACAAATGCAGCAAATTAAACAATTCAAAGTATTCTGTAAAGAAAACATTTCCTCCTTAACTCCACAAGTTATAAAATTTCATTCCTCTTGAAAATGGCCTTCATCTAATGTACTTGTGACCTTTCGGTGGGTTAGGGGATATAAGCTGCGCTCCGATCTATACGCAACTAGCCAGGTTTCCACATGTTAATGATCAAAACTTAACTCAACTTCCAACAAGTGAAGAATCCAAAAATGAAATACACCAAATAAAATACTGTCATAAACTGCTATAATGCCACTCTTAATTAGTATACCTAATAATTAGTTAGACAGGTGGTATATCTGGTTTTCTGGATATGGGTTTTATTTTAAAATCCTGCATTCCAAATCTGCCATGAGGAAAGGGGTATTTTCCAATGAAAATATGATCCCTGTTGTTGATTTTTTTTCTTTTTAGATTGCTTCCTGGTAATGCTCTCTGGGCAGCCTGTACTTTATATCTCTTTATGTACTCTTTCTGATGCTACAAGAAATTGCCCTCTGGGGACACTATGACATTTCACTGGGGCATTTGAGTAATAATTTTTATGTGGTCTGTTAAGGGGATTGGCTTCACATAAGAGTTAACTCCTTACTTAGTCATTGATAATAGATTTAATTATACTGACTGCCATTTCTGAGCCTCATTGCCAAGATAAAATTCATGTTGTTACAACATAATCTTTATTAAAATGTTAAAAGCAATGATGGATAATACCAAAGACCTGCATTTGTAAGGTATGAATGTCCAGAGGTAACATGTATTCATTTCCTTGTTCAACAGATGCTCTTCTCTATAAGCAGTTCTACACATTTTTATTTCAGTATACCACCTTAACCTTTTTCAATATGGTTTGCAGGGAGAGGCACCTGCATATGTACAAACTTTTAAGCTTGGGATATTGCTTTTCCTGCAAACAAGTCTTTAGGTCACATTTGTGAGCGATCAAAGAGATACATACAGGCTGGTGTTCACAAAGCCAACCAATGGATAATTCCCCTTAAGAAATGTGAGGAAAAAGTCATTATTCCTCAGGCAATGAGAGAAAATCATCTCTGTTCTATTTGTGGCACTCGAAGCTTTGTAGTAACAATGTTCACGGTGCACCCACCTCATGAGATATTATGAGGATGAATAAGACCATCTTTGCAGAGTGCTTTGTGTTTATACTGCACCTCTTCCCAAAATACCCCCAGAAGTGCTGTAGCCATTGTCACCTGAAGTTAGCGGAACCCACCCTGTCCATCTCCGAGCAAAGCATACAAGTGCAAAGCCAAATTTTAGAACCTCAGCATCATCAGGATGAATATAAAGGTTATCTGTATTTAAGAAAATGAATAAACAAATCTGAGGATTCCAGTATAGAGAAGTACCGGAGAGCAAGTGAAATCACCCACAGAGTCATCAGTGTCTGTGATCAGAAACTTTCAGATTCTATACTTGGCAGTCATGTGAGGAAAGACACCATTTTAAAATGAGTTAATTGCATCCATTAGAGCATGGAGTAGAATTAGAATCATAGAAATGTAGAATAACAGCATCTGGAAATTGAAGAAACCTTATAGCTTCTGCAGGATTATCCTCTTTATTCTCCTGGAAAGGTCAAAGAGACTCCAAAAGTGTGTGGAAGAGCTGGTAGTGAGGAATTGAGGGTCCTCATTCTCTTGCTGCTAAAGACAAAGAACTAAGAAAAATCAACAAACAGATGCTATGAACACAGAAGCGAGGAGCCCAGACCTTACTCTTTTCTCACTGATTAACTGAACACGTGCACAGGCGCGCACACACACACAAGCTTAGGTACTGGCCCCTCTGATGATCTTTCAATACAATGATTTACTTATTTGTGATTCAGAGACAGCAACTGCTAACCATCAGAGCTCAAATGAGTCCTTCATAATAAATTATATTTTTTTCTTCTATACAAAAGTAACTTACATTTCACACAGTTGTGTATCATTTTCTTTATTGTGTACTATCTTTATACTGTTGTATTTTTTTCAAAGGAATCTAGGTATACATTCCTGGATTTGTTGTCCTGGTGTGCAGACATTAATTTAGGAAGTTGTTGCTAGGAGGTTAAAAGCAGGAAGATCCAACAGTGATGGGGAAGAATTAGTCAGCTGAAGATCGGTAAATGCCAAAAGGAGCAAGAAGGAATTATTACAAAGAACTCAAAGCAACAAGTTGATAAATAGATGAACTATGTTTTTGTCCACTGTCTCCTTGCTCCTTGCTTCATTCAGTATAAAATGAAATTTCCTCTTCCATTGTTTATGTCTAGGGATGTTTTTCATTGGACTAGAGAATGTGCAAGCATTTTCCATATGGAGACATAAGGGTGTGTCTGTTTCAGAAGTAAAATGGTTTCTCCTATGGTTTCTGGAATGGCTCTCAGAGAACAATATGTTTGGTGCTTATTTTTTCCAGACACCTCTTCTAGGTTTGTATTTTCAATTTCTTTCATTATCATTATACATGGGTTGCCAGCATCTCACTCACAGCACAGATGTAATATCTAAATTATAGAAGAGCCAATTGACCGTGTCGGGAACCAATGCCACTTAAAGGCTGGGTGGCTACTTGTAGTCAAAACGTCCCTCTCTTAGGTCTTACCTATTTAAAAACCCAAACTGCCAGGCATCTGGGTGGCTCAGAAGTTAAGCTTCCAATTCTTGGTTTTGGCTCAGGTCATGATCTTATGGTGTGTAGATTCGAGCCCCATATCAGGCTCTGCACTGATGCGTTTCCTCCCCACCCCACCCCAACCTCTCTCAAAAATAACCTTAAATATATATATATATATATATATATATATATATATATATATATATATATAACTGCAGCCTGATTGGTTTGGTGTCTCATGGATTAGAGTGATTCTGAAGGTTTGCGCATTAACCTCCAGAAATTTCAAATCAAACACACCACCGTACATTTGTTTGTGTTACTAACCTAGGGTGGTTTTTAGACAGGCTTTTCATGATTTTTTTAATGTTTATTTATTTTTGAGAGAGACAGAGAAAGACAGAGAGTGAGCAGGGGAAGGGCAGAGAGAGAGGAAGAGAGAGACTCTGAAGCAGGATCCAGCCTCCAAGCTGTCAGCACAGAGCCGAACAAGGGGCTCAAACCCACAAACCGTGAGATCATGACCTGAGATGAAGTCAGACACTTAACCAACTGGGCCACTCAGGCACCCATGAATTTTATAATGCTATCCTCCTATTGGGGCACCTGGGTGGCTCAGTCAGTTAAGCATCTGACTCTTGATTTTGGCTCAGGTCATGATCTCATGGTTCATGAGTTTGAGCCCCACATTGGGCTCTGTGCTGACAGTGTGGAGCCTGTTTGGGATTCTCTGTCTCCCTCTGTCTCTGCTCCCTCTCTCTCTAAAATAAATAAATAAACATTAAAAACTATCCTATTCTCCTGGGTGTCTGGGTGGCTCAGTAGGTTAAGCATCCGACTCTTGATGGCTCAGGTCATGATCTTGTGGTTTGTGAGTTCAAGCCCCACTTTGGGCTTTGTGCTGACAGCATGGAGGTTGCTTGGGATTCTCTCTCTCCCCCTCTCTCTCTGTGCCCACCCTCTCTCACAAAATAACTAAAATTTAAAGTTAAAAAATATCCTGTCCTCCTACTGGAGATTCTGCTACTATATCTACCCTCTGAAAATAGGAATATGCTTTGGTTCTTTCCTTAACTTTGTCTGTTTCATAAAGAAACAAAACATTACACTTGATGCATATTTGAGAAGATGCTGAAATAACAATAGACTATTTTTTATTACAATAGACTATTTAACTGGTAAATTATAATGGAATCACTTAGAAATTATGTATTATATCCACATTTATACCAAATTAATACATCATGATTAAAGGTCTTATAATGAATGCCAAATGAATTAGTAATGATGGTCTTTATGCATAACCCTTTAAATTATACAAGAGTATATTTGCAGCAAATAGTTCAATATAAGAATGAGAACTGGAAGTTAAATAAGTTGTATCTGTAATACAAAGATTGCAAACTTTTATTTGTGATCTTTTTAGGACTGTATTTTTGATGAACAGTTTTTCATTGCATGATATCTTTTATACAATAATGAAAGCCAGTATATTATTAATTTCACTGGGGTTGTTTTGTTGGATTTTGTTTGGTTGGTTGTTGGTTCGGGTTGGTTTTTGTTTGTTTGTTTGTTTTTGGTGTTGAGCTATTTAACTGTTTAAGTTCTTGATATAGTGTGGATACTAACCCTTTATTGAATATGTCATTTGCAAATATCTTCTCCCATTCAGTACCCTTCTAGTTTGTTGATTATTTCCTTTCCGTGCAGAAGCTTTGTATTTTGATGTACTCCCAATAGGGTTTTTTTTTTTTTTTTGCTTTTATTTTCCTTGCCTCAGGAGATATATCTAGAAAAATGTTGCTATGGATGATGTGAGAAACATCATCTGTGCTCTTTTCTAGGATTTTTATGGTTTCAGGTCTCACATTTAGGTCTGTACTCCATTTTAAATTTATTTTGGTGTGTGATGAAAAAAGGTGATCCAGGTTCACTGTTTCACATGTAGCTGTCCAGTTTTCCCAACACCATTTGTTGAAGAGACTGTCTTTTTGCGCAAACATTGTGTATTCTTGCCTCCTTTGTCGAAGAGTAACTGACCAAGATAACATTAATTTGAATCAGTAAAATAATACAGCTGTTAAACTAAGGATAAACTAAGGAATGCACTTCATACCACATCTTTCAATTCTACTTTCTCTTCAAGACTTGGAAAAACCACATAAAAGAGAGGAAAAGGTCAAAATCTCCTAGAAAGGCATGAAAATAATAGGTCTGAACTTCCCTCCCTATTATAAGTGGCAAAAGTGAATTCGGGAAGGGTGATGGTAACCAACTTAACTTCCAGACAAAGCTGTGGAAGACCTGTCAAATCTTCACTTAACTATCAGGACATGGTTGTGGTATCCGTTCCAAACATTCAGCCCTGTAAAACAGCTTCTAGAAGCTCCATAACACCTTACTGATGAGTAACTTGTTTCCAAACCAGTTTTTTCACCAAAAATCCACTTCACCTAACTCACAATCTGGGGAATATAAATCCTGAAGAAGAAGAAGAATTCATCCCAATAAGAATGGCACCTCAGCGCTATAAAGCATCTTTCTTAAAAACAGTCCAGGTATGTTAGTCCTGTCATATTATTCCTTATTCAGAGTGACAAATGGCCCTTGGATTTCAGAATTTTTAATTTAGAATAGTCTAGATATACTTATGCAGAGAATCCTCATCACTGATCATTTAAAATTTAGACACATTTTTCAATGTCAGTTTAGTCTAGAATTTATTGTCTTGCCAGTGTCCAGTCATACTTTATTTTTCATGTTTCTTCACTCATTCGTTAATTCACATTATTTAACGACTTCACTTAGGGTCCCCCAAATATTCACATAATTCACTGAGTATACAGCACATATTAGAAATGCCCTATATTTTATTGTTTTGATTTTTATATAAGCCAGTCAAGTAAAAATAACAACTCTAGTTGAAAATTATCATCGAGGAATGAGAGAGCAAACTTTTCTATCAATTTTTCGGCAATGTTTGGGCTTTCACTATTCTGAGGAAATTTTATCATAAAGTAGTCCATGAATTATTTGAGAGCAATTTGTGCTAACATGCTTGTTTTCTGTGGTTTGTCCTTAAAATCAAAATATGAGGAGAGTTAGTAAAATGTCAGGATTTCAGGAGCAAAGTCGACAATTTCAATTAAATAACCTCATGAGCTCTAGAATCTCAGCAAAATAACTCTTTTTCCATTCATTGTCCTTCATTTAAAAAATTTTAATCTACATGAGTATATCCCAGATTTGGGGGAAAGCCATCAGATATCAGATTCAGATATCAGAAGGGAATGTAGAGTGTTTTATAACATTATTAAACTTTATAAACCTTTATTATCTGAAAAATCACATTTGATGATTCTCCCAATAAAATTTTCTGGCATGGGTAATGTGAGCCTTTTGGCTTGCTTAATTACCAGAAAGTAGAATATGCCAGTTTTGCCTAAATTGGGAACAATTCTGTTATTAAATTATATAGAGGTAGGGAGGTAACTATAGTTGAAAATTTCAGTTTTAAGACTTTTAAAATTACCATTACCAGAAATCATCTTTCTCTATTATCACATGACATCTGCCAGTTATTCTAACATGCCTATTCTCTGGAAATGCCCCTGTCTGCATGAGAAATTTTTACTATGGTTATTCTTTTGGACTTCATTTAGCTGAACACACTAATGGGTATCCACTATGGAGTCAAATCTGTCTTTGATGGATTTAGAGGGAAAATAAAAAACATTTTTAAAGACATATAACCTATAGTTTATCTGGCCAAGGAGAGATCATATACACAATAAATTGGAAATTATCCACACACACACACACACACACACACACACACATTAATGTAAACACACCCACACAGACACACACATACACACACACCACATAGAATACAGAAAAAGAAGAGGGAGAGGAAGGGAGGGTAGTAGGAATACATGAGTAGG
This sequence comes from Cryptoprocta ferox, assembly GCA_028646485.1. Taxonomy (NCBI): domain Eukaryota; kingdom Metazoa; phylum Chordata; class Mammalia; order Carnivora; family Eupleridae; genus Cryptoprocta; species Cryptoprocta ferox. The sequence continues at coordinate 118,075,026 of CM053571.1, forward strand.
TTACAAATTAGTGTAAGGCTCTGGTCTGAGAATGGTCATCTCTCTCCTATCTCTGAATCCGGAGAGGTAAATAGGCCTGTCATCAGGTGGAAACCAAGAAACAGAAACTGACGCAAGTCGCCCAAGGGAATTAATAAAGAAAGGCTACTTGGAAGTGAAAATAACCTTCAATACAAATGAAGGTGTCTTAGGACCTGAGATGTTTCACCCCCAAAAGGTGATCTTCCAAACTGAAAATGAGAAGGTCACATAAAATTCCAGCAGTGGTCAGGCAGATGATATGAAGTTTTCACAAAATTAGTCATTATTTGCTCCCCAGGGAACGTTGTAAGAAAGTCAATCCTAAATGTCTGTAGGGGGACGGGTTAAAGAAAACTTAAATCTCATCACAGTGAGAAAACCATTTGATTCCTCCTTCTCTGAGGCAGTTTGTCTCCCAAGGTCAAGGTTGGAGGAACTTGCTTGGCAATGAGACTTCACCAGCAGAGCAAACAAATACGTCTAGGTACTTCAATCTGGCCCCTTTCACTAACATTACAATCTGTTCAATATATTTTATTCAGTATGTTTCAAAAACTTAATCCAGACACATTCAATAAATGCAGAATTTTCTTGCACAAAAATTATACTTGTTTGCATAGCATATCCATTCGAAAATATGAGTAAATGAGATTTCCAGCAGCGTCTGCACTAGGAACAATTTCAAATTCATTTGGTGCTCTTTTGCTCCTGCTCTTCAATATCTTCTATGGGAAGATAATCTCCATTCTAATCACACTTTTAAGTGGATGACCCTGTCTTTCCCTAAATATGGGTGGTAACTGGACTCTATTTCTAAACTTAGGATTTTCTCAGATGAACTGCGAGAAATCCATTGCCCAAACTGTTTATGTTGATATTCTTACTTTTGTGATTTGTGAATCCTTATGGGATATGGATTCCTATTCTAATCTCTAAAACAAAAGTATGTTTTACATTCACACACAAAACCATGTGATCTTTTGCTCAGTTAAATAGGTGGTCCAGTTAACCCACAATTTAAAAGTGATGAATTGGGTCGCCTGGGTGGTTCAGTGGGTGAGGCAGCCGACACTTGATTTCAGCTCAGGTCATGATCTTAGGTTTGTGGGATTGGGCTCTGTGCTTACAGCAAGGAGCCTGCTTAGGATTCTCTCTCTCCCATTTTCTCTCTGCCCCTCCCCTGCTCATATGCACGCACTCTCAAAATAAATAAATAAACTTTTTTTTTTTTAAAGTCATGAACTAGGTGGGCTGCCCCATAACTAGTCCATTCTTATTTGAGAAGCACATATCCTTCTCTCATCTCTTGCTTCATCCACCACTTCTCAAGTACATCTTAATAAATTTCTTTTTAAAGTTCTGTGGTATATAAGACTATCTGGTCATCTTTTCATAAACCTTATCAGAGGATCAGTTTCTCTTGGCCTTTTTCCTTTTTTCCCTTGGGTTTCTGTCCAACTCTCTCCTCCTCCTTTTCATATCTCTTTCCTCTCACTCTTCTGCCATTCCATTCCCCACCCCTTCTCAGACAACTCATTTAATAATTTAGGATTTATTTTTTCTTTAATTCCTCCCCCAGCTCTAGCTAGGGCTGGTTGTTGGTGATGCCATTGTAAGACAGCGTCATTAAGTACGTGATTGTACTTCTCCAGGAATCTCTGCAGCGCCTCATCTGTCCTCGTCCACACAGGACCACCCTCAGTTCACATCTCCCTCATGTCTAAGCTCGTTCCCAGCATCCTAACGCCAGTTCCGGTGCCTGTCGTCTATCCTCCGCACAGCAGGCGGTGAGCTCTCTACACCAAATGATCAGTTTCTCACTAGTTTAAATCCTTTAAAACTCAAACCTCATTTAGGCATGCTGAAATTGTGCAGCCACTGTAAGGCAGCTCCTCAAAAATTTAAACATAGAACTGGGGCGCCTGGGTGGCTCAGTCGGTTGAGCGTCCAACTTCAGCTCAGGTCATGATCTCGCTGTCCGTGGGTTCCGGTCCCGTGTCGGGCTGTGTGCTGACCGCTAGCTCAGAGCCTGGAGCCTTATTCATATTCTGTGTCTGCCCCTCCCCTGTTCACTCTCTGTCTCTCAAAAATAAATAAATGTAAAATAATGTTTTAAATTAAATTTAAATTAATTTTTTTCAAATTAAATTTAAAATTAAAAAATTTTTTAATTAAACATAGAACTACCATATCATCCAGCAATTGCCCTTTGGAGTATATATCCAGAGGAAACAAGATCACCATCTCGAAGACATATATGGACTTTCCACATTCACTGCAGCCTTATTCACTATAGCCCAAAGCTGGAAGTGAGCAAAGTGGCCAGCAACATAAGAATGGATAAACACATTGTGGTCTGTACACACAATGGAATATTAGTCACCCTTAAAAAGGACAGAAGTGATGGCACATGCTACAATGTGGATAAATCTCAAAGACATTGCACTAAGTGAAATAAGCCAATGATGAAAGAACAAATACTGTATGATTCCAATTATATGAGGAATCTAGATTAGTCAAGTCCATGGAGACACAGAGTAGAACGGTGGTTGCCAGCGACTGGCATAAGGGAGGAATGGAGAGTTATCATTTACTGGGTACAGAGTTTTGACTTTACAAGATGAAAAAATTCTGGAGTCGGATAGTGGTGATTGTTGCACAACAGTGTGAATATACTTAACACCACTACGCTGTACACTCAAGGACGATCAAAATGGTAAATTGTGTGTTATGTCTATTTTTTGATAATAAAATAAATCAAACCTCACTGCCTTTAGCAAAAGCCCAAATTTCTTACCAAGCCGTAGGATACTCTGTGGCCTCTTTCTTCCAGGCCAACGCCATGATGGTCCTGCTGCCTAGAAAATGCTGCTTTGCCAGCCTACCTCTGGGCTTTCCTTGACAATCCAGAGCAGAGCATATATTGCTGTCCTGTGGAGACCCAGTGGTTCTTGTCCTTGTGAACCCTACAGCCTTACTATGGTAGAATCTCTGGGAGTTTGATCCTAATATCTCCTCCAAGAGAGGATGGATTTCACAAATACAGAGCAATTTTTTTTCTCTGGCACAGAGCAAAAGATGCTTCATAAACATTGAATTAATGAATGAATGAATGTCTGTCTTGTACACTGTAGAATCTTCTGTAAGAATTACTGTATGTCCAGTTTACTATTTTTCCTTTAAAGGGAAAAGGTAAAAAGGTAGCTACCATAAGATAAATGGAAAAGGATTTTTGAAATATTGGAATTAAGAATGTTTCCCTTTAAAGTTGAATTGTGTTGTGTAAGCACTTCCTTTCCTAACACCATCTGGATACTTTCTTTTGGTACATTTTGTTACTGATCAGTAAAATATTAAGAGTAAGTAACCCAGTGTCTTTGACCATTCCCAGTCATTCAATACCACAGTACATTCCAAATTCTCTTAATATTGGAGACAATCACTCTCCAATACCTCATCTTACAAGTAGGAAGATCAAAGCATAGAAAAGATGATGGATTTTTCAAATTACCATAAAGAGAACACAATAGGTATGTGATTGGGAGATTTGACAATTTCTTCTTCAGCTCATTATTTTACAAACCTATCAAACTTCCTCACTGTGATATTCTACTATAGAGTTGTTCTCATAAACATTAAACCCATCAGTGAGGGTTTGTTGAGCATCTATTGCATGTTCTGCCCTGTACTTGATCTTGGGGAGAGGAGGGAGGGATACATAAAACATGTAAAAGGCCCAGTCCATGTTCTCAGAGTTTATCATCTAAACATTGCAATCACTATCAAATGCATCTGTGAAAGGCATAACAAGATTAAACTCTGGGCTTTTGCTATCCCAGACAAACATTATATGGATCTATCCATACCACAGAATATACAGATTTTAGCCAAACAATAGATTGAGCCAAACTCAAAGTAGGGTTGCATTCAAAATCTACCTTGACCCATTAAAAGATGTATCCCTTTGTAAATAGAAAACAAAACAGTTCATATCATATATGGAATATTAGATAGCTATCGATCATGTTAATAAATAGCTGTGTGGCTTTAATCTGTTGTCTCTTGAAAGCTAATTCTTGAAAGGAAAATTATCCTTTCTACTCTGTATCTCAAAACAGATAACTAGTAAACAACTTAAGTTACTAAAGTAGATATTAGTAGATATATGGAGGACCTCAAAGGTCCGTTGAAAACCATCCACGTTGTAATGCATGGTCCCAATATTTGAGCAGGCAGCAGGGTCCATAGATGACCAGAATTGCTCCACTGAGCACCAACTGCTTTCTCCCCTTCCTTTAAGAAAGAAATCAAAATTTCTGTCAGAAGAAATGGTTATCCACTGTTCTCTAGCAATACCATGATTAAAATGACTTCTAAATGACATCTTTTGCTTAATGTTTAAAGCTACATGGACAATGAGAGAGACAGACAGACAGACAGACTTGGGCACTTCTATTTGCTATGTTCTACAATGATCCCTTATGTCCCAACAGAGAAAACTCACTAGTTATTAGTTATTATACGTGATTCACTTTCTGAGAACTGTAGGCATTTTCTCCTGATATCCTCCTGTACTGGGAAAGAGGAGAAATAATATAATTGAAATAAAAGTTTGTATTTATTTCTATTTGATTAGCTGACATTTCAACCTGTTAGGAATATCCATTTGTCACTATTTATTTTATTTTTTTGTCATTCTTTAAATAGTAACATTAAATGCTTTTTATAATGTAATAGTAACCTACGCATCACATAGTTTGTGCCTGACCCAATGCTATTAACTTCACATGCATTGCCTCATTTAATCCTTAAAAAAATCCTATGAGGTGGGTTTTGCCCACCTCATTTTACAGCTAAGGAAACTGAGACCTTAAGAGGTTAAATAATTTGCCCGTATCCATACAGCTAGCAAAGAGACAAGCTTAGGAGTATTTAAACTCAACTCTATGCAACTTCAAATCCTGAGTTATTATAAGCCACTTTCTTCTATGATAAATCAAATCATTTAGTAAAGACTATTGAATGGCTATTCTAGGTAAGTCTTTCAGTGGATATTTCTCACATCTGATTACTTATTTTCATCTATACCTTCCCTCTTTTAGAAATGACCCTGATTTCTTCCCTATACTACAATAGGGGTAGTATTCCTTATACTCCTAATTGGTTTTTTTCTTCACTGTGTCCCTGATCTCTATGACTTGAAACCTTTGAGCTCTTCTGGTTGCTCTTAATAACCATCTCAGGTTTTACCTACACTTTGCATTCCCAGAGCCTTAGAAAAAGACCCGGCACGTTGTGGGTGCCCTACAAATATCTATTGGTGAATGCATGCATGGATAGATAGAGGGAAGAATGGATGAATACAAACACGAACAATGTATGATTCTGGCCCCCAAGAAGCTTACCAGACAAAAGAAAAGAGAACATATAAACTTCTTCCCATAACCCAAGATGGAAACTCAAGGCCTTTATGGTAAACAATACTGAAATCATCTCAGCATGAATGCCGAGTGTTCCCCTGCTTCTCTTGCCCTACAGGGTCTAGGTGTGTAACACCCCTAACTACAGTTGGAGGCCTAGGAGAAGTGTTAGAGGGAAGGAATGATATGTGTACCTTAGAATCAGGGGTCAGTGGCCAAGGGAAGCTGGTAGAAGAGTAAAGGAAAGGGAAAAAGAATGTAATAAAAGATGAGGGCAGAAGCGCCTGGGTGGCTCAGTCAGTTGAGTGTCCAACTTCGGCTTAGGTCATGATCTCACGGTTCGTGGGTTCAAGCCCTGAGTCAGGCTCTGTAATGATGGCTAGCTCAGAGCCTGGAGCCTGCTTCGGATTCTGTGTCTCTTTCTCTCTCTGCCCCTCTCATGTTCAGGCTCTGTCTCTCTCTGTCTCTCAAAAATAAATAAAATGTAAAAAAAATTAAAAAAGAAAGATGAGGGCACCAAGGAGACAGTCTTGGGACACACCTACATTTATGAAGCAGAGGAAGAAAAGAATAGCCAAGAATGGAAAGTCCATAACAAAGGGACACAGAGAGAGAAATGGAGAGACACAAAGACAAAGACAATAATCATTCAGTTCACTCAGAAATATTGACTAAGTTTGTGCACCAGGCACTAGTCTTGGTGCTGAAAATAGAGCCTTGAAAAGACAAACAAAAATGTCTGCAGGTGCCTGGCTGGCTCAGTCAGTTGAGCACCAACTTTGTCATAATCTCACAGTTGGTGAGTTGGAGCCCCATGTTGAGCTCTGTGCTGACAGCTCAGAGCCTGGATCCTGCTTTGGATCCTGTGTCTCCCTCTCTCCCCACCCCTCCCCCTGCTCATGCTCTGTCTCTCTCTCTCAAAAATGAAATAAACATTAATTTTTTAAAAAAATATCTGCCCACTGAACCCACAGCCTAGCAGAAGGGAAAGGCACTAAGTAAGATTAAGTCAAATATATACTATGTGAAATAGGTGCTACTGATAAAAAAAAATAAAATAGGAATGGGAAAGATGTCTGAAGGGCTCGGGATGAGGGCTTTCAGCTTCTCCAGAGGTGGTGGGGGAAGACCCTCTGAAGCCTGACATGAGGAAGTCAGCCATGCCACTCCCTTGAAAGAGCATTCAGACAGAGGAAACCGATGGTAGGCATGAGGCTCCGAAGCAGGAGTCTGCTTGGCATGATCAAGAAGACAAGGCCAGTGTGGATACATCAGAGTGAAGGATCATGTAATAAGGTGGGAGTGAGCCAGTGGTGCAAGCTATCAGAGGGACTGGCTTTTACTCTAAGCCAGACAGGCACTGTTGGAAGTTTTCTAGCAGAGACTTGACGTGCTACAATCTAATATAATCACACTGGCTTTTCTGTTGAGAAGTAAGAGATGAGGAGCAAGAGCATAAATAGAGACCAGAGGCTATGGTGGTGATCTAGGCAAGGGGGAAGGTGGCACACATGTGGGTGGTGATGATGGAGGTAGTTAGAAGTGCTCAAATTCTACACATATTTTGAGGAAAAACAAGGAAGGTTTGTTTACGAACCAGATGTAACTGGGAAGGAGAAGAGGGGTAAAGCAAGGAATACTCAAAGTTTTTGACCTGAACAAGTGGAAGATTGGGGGTGCCATTAACTGAAATGGGAAAACAGATTTGTGGTACCATCAGCAGCTCAGTGATGGGCAAGTTTGAAATGCCAGTGACCCATCCAAAGACAGATTATGAGGAGACGCTTTATAGCCCCATATTCAGGAGAACCAGGGGAAGCAACATTCATGAAATCCGGTGTCAAAAGTAATGAGGTGGGAGGACACCTGGGTGGCTCAGATGGTTGAACATCTGATTTCAATTCAGATCATGATCTATTGGTTCGTGAGTTCGAGTCCCACATTGGGCTTTCTGCTGTCAGCACAGAGTCCACTTCAGATTCCCTATCCCCATCTCTCTCTGCACCTCCCCCATTGTGTTCTCTCTCTCAAAAATAAACAAACATTTAAAAAAAAAAAAAAGTAAGGAGGTGAGTGGTTAGGCCAAAACCACAGATGGGCTAATAGTGGTAAGACTGGACCAGATCTCTTGTGTTTGATCAAGAGAACTATTTGAGCTCAGCTACTTGGGGCAGAGCTCTGACAGCCAGTGGTTGAGGAAAGAGTAGAAGGTGAAGAAGAAAGCATGGCATAAAGAAGACTGCAGTTGGGTAAAAGAAGCTAGATAAATCTAGCTTGGAATGCCTTCCGAGTTCATGATACAGCGCCTTTTTGGCAAGGGTTATTTTGCAGACTATAGTCAAACTTCACCTTCCTCTGCCCTCTTTCTCCTTATGGACCTAACAGCTAATACAGAGGCACACTGATGGAAAACATCATGTAACAAGCCGTGCAAGTGAGAACACTAAGCCCATGAAAAACTAGGAGGTAGGGATTTGCAGCTAAAATTTGATTAACTCATTTCATTAAAAGGGACATTTACAAACAAAATAGTGTAACACAATTAATGGTCTCATTAAAATATTTACTCACAGATTACGGAAGGACCACAGGGAGGTGGGAGAGAGTTGGAGAAGAAGAAAGGGCAGTCCAAGCATGTGCTTTGGTATTTTCCTAGCCCTGCACCATTCTCCTTCATTAATCTGGGGGAAGAAGTCAAAGGGAATCTCCCTGCTCCTTTACAACCACCAGTCCCATAGGGACAACTGGATCACCCTCAGGCAGTCTACCAATAGGAGAGTAATTGAAATCATTTTTGTTTCTTTTAAAATATAAAACATCCAGAAGGAGGGTTAAACTGGTAATTCAAACCTGTTTATTTAGTGCTGTAATGAGTTTGCTTAGTAGTTTGGATTGGCAGTTTAAGTGAGGGCAATGGTGGGAAGGGAGGGAAAGAATGATAAGGTGGGTCTTTTAAAGACCAGGCTGGATGATGCCGTGCAGAAGGGGGCATTCCTGAACCACTAATGGCAATACCAGGAACCATGATGGAGGGCAAGAGAGAGACATGTATGTAGGTAAGGTGAAGTCAGCACAGTGTAGACTCCATGAAACATGAGGGAGAAATACAACCTCATCATGTAAACCAGAACGGGAAACAGCATCACCGTTACATTGAGTCAGGGGAACTAAACCCTCTCCATTGAAGCTTCTTGACAATCTCAAGTCTCATTTGGGCACTACATAATACTGATATGGCATTTTGGGATAGAATCCAGTTTACTCTATTGTCCCAAGCGTTATTCCCTGTTGGCTTCATTTTTTATCATTTAATTAAACTTTAAATGGGTTAATTGATCTTTTTAATTGAGATCGTTGTAGATTCTCATATAGTTTGAAAAATAACACAAAGATCCCAAGTATGCTTTATTCAGTTTCCCCCAAGGGTAACATCTTACAAAACTATAGTGCAATATCACAATCACGATCTCTTATGATGCCCTTCTATATCCACACCCACTTCCCTCTGTCCCTTCCTTAACCCCACACAACCGTTAATCTGTTCTCCATTCCTATTATTTTGTCATTTCAAATAATTTTATATAAATTGAATCACACAGTATGTAACCTTTGAGGATCCCTCCAGGTTTTGCATTTATTAATAGTTTCTCCCTTTTTCTTACTGAGTAGTATTCCATGCTGCGTTACCACCCTGTGCTACAGTTTAACCACTTACCCACTGGAAAACATCTGGATGGTTTCCAGTTTGAGGCTATTATGAACTGGTTTTTTGTGTGAATTTAGTTTTCATTTCTTTATGATAAATGTCCAGGAGTATAACTATAGGGTTGTTTCGTATTTATGCTTTGTTTTTTTCTGTGTGTTTTGTGTGTGTGTGTTTTATTGTTATTGTTTGTTGGTTTATAAAACAGGTTAACTTTTCCAAATTGGCTGTACCATTTTGCATTCCCACCAGCAATGTATGAGTGATCCAGTTTCTTTGCATCATTCTTTGCCAACATTTGGTTTTGTCACTATTTTTTTAAATTTCAATTATTCTGATAGGTGTGTAGTGATATCCCCTTGTGGTTTTAATTTGCATTTCTTACTGGCTAATGATGTTAAACATCTTTTCATGTGATTACCTGGCATCTGTATATCTTCTTCCATGAAATGTCTCCTCATGTTTTTGCCTACTTTTAAATTTTTGGATTTTTAAAAATTTTTTAAGTACATTTCAGATACTCTCTCTTTGTTGAGTATGTGGTTCACAAAGATTTTCTCCCTCTCCATAGCTTCTCATTTCATCTTCTTAACATGTCTTTTATGAAACAAAACATTAAGTTTTGATTAATTCCAAAGTATTAGATTTTCCTTTTATGGATCATGCTTTTGGTGTCAAGCCTGAAGAATTCCTTACCTAAAAAAATAATAAATCAAAAAAATTTTAAAAAGAATTCTTTGCCCATCCCTAGATCCTGATAATTTTCTCTTATATTTTTTTCTAAAAGTTTTATAGTTTTATGTAGTATTACATTTGAGCCTATGATCTATTTTGAGTTAATTTTTGTACAAGGTGTAAGACTTAGGTCAAAGTTTATTCTTTGCATGTCTGATTGTTCTACCATAGTTTGTTGAAAAAGATATCTTGCTTCCATTGAATGCTTTTGCATTTTTATGAAAGTCAATTGGGCATATTTGTGTGGTTCTATTTCTGGATTGTCTATTCTTACCCATTGATCCATGTGTCTATTCTTCTACCAGTGTCACGTAGTGTATGTAATAACTCTTATAATTGGTTAGGTTGATTCCTCCCACTGAATTCTTCTTTTTTAGAATTTTTTCAGGTATTCTAGTTCCTTTACTTTTCCACATAAATTTTAGAATAATATTGCCTTATATAAAAGAGAAAACACAGTGTTTTTGATAGCAGTTGCATTCAACCTATATACCAACTTGGGGAGAATTAACATCTTTACTATGTTGCATCATCCAGTCCTTGAACATAGTATGTCTCTCTATTTAGGTCTTCCTTGAAATTCTTTCATCAGCATTGTGCAGCTTTCAGCATGAAGTCCTTAAGTGTTTTATTAGATCTGCAACTGAGTATTTGACATTTTTGGGTTTTTTGGTTTTTTTGTTTGTTTAGCAATTACAAATGGTATTGTATTTTTAATTTTGGATGCCCTGTGTTCATTTGTTCATACAAATACTATTGATTTTTATATTTTTATCTTATATCCTGCAACCTTGCTGAATTCCATTGTTGTAGGAATTTTATATGTAGATAATCATGTCATCTGCAAATGGGACACTTTTATTTCCTCCATTCTGATTTGTATGTTCTATATTTCCTTTTCTTGCCTTAATGAACTAAAGTTTCCAGCACTGTTTTAAAGAATGGAGAGAAGATATCTTTGCCTTACTACTGACCTTTGGGGAAAACATTTAGTCTTTAATGATTAAGAATAGCGTATGCTGTAGAATTTTTTAATGCTCTTTGTCAAGTAAGGAAGTTGCCTCTATTCCTGGTTTTATAAAGAGTTTTTATCAGAAATGATTGACGGGGTGCCTGGGGGGCTCAGTCGGTTTAGCGTCCGACTTGGGCTCAGGTCATGATCTCGTGGACGGTTGGTGAGTTTGAGCCCCGCATCAGGCCAGAGCCTGACAGCTAAGAGCCTGGAGTCTGATTCGGATTCTGTGTCTCCCTCTCTCTATGCCCCCTCACCCGCTCATGCTCTGTCTCTGTCTGTCTCTCAAAAATGAATAAATGTTAAACAAAAAATTCAAAAATGATAAATGGTTTTTCTGTATCAGTTGGTATTTTATTTTTCTTCTTTTGTCTGCTAATGTGGTAAATTACATTAATTGATTTTCAAATACTGACTCAGATTTGCATCCCTGAAATGAACTCTACTTGGTCTTGGTGTTTAATTCTTTTTATATATTGCTGAATTCCATTTCCTAATACTTTATTAAGGATGTTTATGTCTACATTCATGAGGTATATTGCTTTGCAGTTTTCTCTATGTGAACTGTCTTTTGTCTGATTTTATGAAAAGAACTGGGAAGTGTTTTCTCTTGTTGGTTTTGTTTTTGTTTTTGTTTTTGTTTTTGTTTTTGTTTTTGGAAGAGACTTGGTCGCATGGTATTAATCCTTTTTTCTTTAACATTTTTGGCTTTGGGTTCCAGATTTCTCCAGTGAAACTCTCTGGGCCTGGAGATTTCTCTTTAAAGAGTTATAAAATTATGCATTTCCTTCATAGGTATAGGGCTATTCAAACTATTTTATGTGGGTGAGATGTGCTAGTTTGTGCTTTTTTGAGGAAGTGGTTCATTTCATCTAAGTTGTCAAATATAGATGTATAAAATTGTTCATAGTATTTCCTTATAGCCTGCTTGATGTCTGAAGGGTCTGTAGTGATGTTTCCTGTTTTATTTCTGAGATTGGCAATTTGCATACTCTTTTTTCTCCTTAACACATTCTCTCTTGCTACACATTTGTCACTTTTACTGATCTTTTTTTGAAGCTCTACTTCTTTTTCTGATTCTGATTTCAATGTTTTCTTCTCTTTATCATTTTTTCCCTTGGCTTGCTTTGGGTTTATTTTGTTCTCCTATTCCTACATTCTTGAGGTGAGAAGTTAGATTATTGATTTGAAACTTTTCTTCTTTTGTAATGTATTCATTTAATGCTATAAATTTCCCTCTCAGCAGTGCTTATCTGTGTCCTACAAATTTTGATATACTGTATATTAATTATCATTCAGTTCAATGTTTTAGTATTTCTTTTGAGACTTCCTCATGACTATAGATTATTTTGAATAAGGCTGTTTAGTTTCAACATGTTTGGATATTTCTTGTTATCTTTTTTGAAATTGATTTTAGTTTGATTGCACTGTGATTGGAAAACACACTCTATATTTCTTTTATATTTACCAAGATTCATTTTAGCCACAAGACATAGACCATTCTGATACATGTTGGAAGGCACTTGAAAAAAAAAATGTGTATTCTGTTGTTGTGGAATGTTCTATAAATGTCTGTTAGATACCTATTGCTTGATGGTGTTGAGTTCTTCTATATCCTTGCTGATTTTCTAATTGTTCTTCATAGTCTTCTTATGTGTGTTTTATATACAATGTTCAGGGATTCCAATAGGAGGGATAAGTAAAAGACTATCTATTCTATCTTTCCAGAAGCAGAAGTCATTTACTAATTTTCAAAAAATATTTTACTTATGACTCAATTGTCTACCTCCTGCAACAGTAAAATCAAGGAAAAAAAACTGCCTCATGCTATCCATATCAGTATATCAGTAGGA